>JBBPDA010000132.1:23200602-23257193 GCA_037974385.1 Arnoldichthys spilopterus | reverse complement strand
GTATGTAAAATCTATAATGTTGACCTAGAGCTTTCTGTGTGCTCATGTTTTCTATCCCTGTGTAGAAGAAACCCCATGCAGCTTTTACAGAGTAATACACTATCATTGTTTCTGAAGAAGCATAAGCACAGAATTCACTTTGCTAAGGGTTTATTATTAATGTGTTGCATGAGATAAAAGGCGACTGAAGTGTGATGTGTAGAGAGAGTCTCTGAGTGAGAAATCATGCATTTTTACCTCAGCACTGAAAGGTTAATGTATGTGCTATTTTCAGCTTAAATACCAACAGAGCAATATATAAGGCCATGAAAGGTAAATGGAGTCAAGAGTCTGTTGCAGTTTTAAATGAGTAGTGGAACGGGTTATTTTCAGTGACAGTAGTCTCTATCTAGCTCTGTGCACATGTTAGAGGAAGGAAGCTTCAGTTGGAAGAGGATAGATTTGTGGGCTAAGACGTTCTAGCGAATGGGGCCAGACTGAAGGGATCTTGTTCCACTTGTCACTTTACAACTGCACTAAATCATCCTTCTACACAACACTTGTGAACATGTAGTGAGAGAACAGGCGCTTTCATTTACAGCAGCCTTGTGGGTTATGACCGACACAAAGAGGTCAGTCTTGGGATGCACTGTGGAGGAAGTATAACACTGATCTGGAACCTGTATACTACAGCAGTCTGGTAAAAACAGTGGTGAGAGTGGTTAGGAAATTCGATCTTAAATTATCTCACCAATGCATACTTTCATTGCAACTGTTGACAGACTGAACAGGATTAACATACCCATACTACCTGTAGCATTTAACTGATCAAAATGCCTCAACCTAGAGTGTGCTATAGTGTGAACAGTTATACAATAAAGACAGAGAAGCATTTTTGTCATGTAACTGAATTACAGATCGCCTATCCAGCATAGTGAGAAAACGTCATTAGCAGTCTCAGTGTTCAGTACATAGGAGTATGACTTTCTTTGTAAACAGTAATAATATAGGAAAGAACTACTGTACAGAGTTAGGCTCCATTCCCAGAGCTAGAAGTCTTTTCTAGAATCTAGAAGAGTCTAATTTGAGTCTTGTGGGAATTAAGAGATGACTCCAAAGCTTTGGATTTCATACAGCGACATTCAAGTTTGACTTCATGTGTATGTATATAGAGACTCACATCATTTGTCCCTGAGGAATAGCTGAGGTGGTAGCACATGAAGTTAATATGGCAATACATCAATCATAAGATAATTATATATTATTTACTTAATAGTATCCATTTTTGTGCAATCAGATTTTTCTCAATTTTTTGATTAGAGAAGCTGAGAATCGAGAAAATGATTGACCCTTAGATTTGACTCTCTTTCTCTAGTCTTGGGATCTGAATTATAGTCGACCCCAGGTTTCTGTACTCAGACAGTGCTATTTATTAGACTATTCAGATCTAAAGTAGGATGTCAGAGCTTGAAATTCCATCCATTGGAGCGTTCACTTGTTAATTCTACAAAACGCAGGGACAAACATGGACACCGTTATTGAAGAAGTCATGTTGATATTCCTACTTTCCAAGCAGCAACTCTTAGCTGATTAGTCATGTACCTTTTTGTAGATGGAGGTCAGAAATTAGTAACAAGCTTTAGTCAAATGCACCATTACTATAGGCAATAAGCTCTGTACTGTATAGAGCAGACATGCCAAACTAGGTGGCCTCTGATCCACAGCTCTGCCAAGTTCCATTTTGTAACACTCGAGTTCTCATGAACTCATGAAGGCCTTGCTAATTAGCTGGTGAGTTCAACAGGGTCTGTTTAATGATGCATGCCGCTGAAATTTAGCTACTATATCGAGTAACTTCAGCAGTGCCGCAGCAGTTATTGGTGGAGGCCATAATGTTTACAACATTAACAGCTGAAGTACATGAATATTCAGTTAAGTCTATGAATCACATGTATATTTCCCATATTCTTAATTTTACATCAACCACATAATCTGTTGTAACTCACTTAGGTTGAATGGGGTTTCTGGGAACATTCTGTAACACTTGCACTTTGCAACAGCTGTTACAAAAGAACATGGGTGGAGGATTGCTGAAAATCATTGCTCTTCATAAGATCGCATTAGGTGGAATTGACTTCAGGTTCCAGTGTAACACATCACCACTTTATTTACTCTTAGAGAGTGAGATTTTACCTTGCCAGAGAGAGATGTTCCAGAAACAGGCCTTTGACCAAAGCATTTTACTTCAGTATTGCAGATGAAGAACAGAGGCTGTTTGTACAAAATGTATCAGCTGGTTGTTGGATAGGATAAAGCAATGGAGGTCTACTACTGTATCATATGAATAATCCTCCAGATAGGGTCCATATTACAGGTGGAGGGGTTCAGAAACAAGAAGGGGCATCTGGTCAAACAATCTGGTGGAACTTTTAGAAAAGAAAAACATCTGAGGCAGTGCACAGCTCAGCCAAAAGTGAAGTCTCTTTGGAAATATCAGTAGGATACAGGAAAAAGACTTCTTCAGAAGAGAGGGGTGGCCGATCCTGATCCCGATAATGGGAACATCTCACTCGGGACCTGTCTTTAGAGTTGTTCTTGTACATAGGGAGTATGCCAAGATAGAAAAAAGTGCAGGAGTGTGGCTGCTAAAAATGGCCATCTACGAGTCTCGTGTGAATAGTCAAGAGGTTAAAGGATATGCAAAATGAAAAGGGCCCAAACTAATGACAGAAAAGGCAACATAGATTAGTCTCACTTATTTACTCATCTTTCATGTTCCTTTATAAACACTAAAAAGTTTGAAAACGATGGCTAAAGTTCTAGCGTTTTACATTAAAGTTTCACATTGATGGTAAGTTTCATTTTGACAAAACGTGTCACATTGATGGCAAGTTCTCCTTTTGCTGTTCTCAAAGTTGCGAACAGACTAAATGCAAAACAGTCACTGCTCTTGGCTTAATGTGCATTTTAGCATGACACACTAATGAATTCCAGACAGTAGTCACAAAGACTGTAGTGTAGGGGGATATGCGTCAAGCAGAGACTGGCTATGAGATTTGGGAAATGCAGATATTGTGCTTTCATGTGTACACACACACACTGTCCTGCCCCTACACTAAGAGAAAAAGTGAGAGAAAGTGAAAGAAATCCCAAGAAACCTTCCTGAATCATACCAGCCCTGCTGTTGACTCATGACGCATGACCTTCACTTTCTTACACCACAGTGTTTTCAGATTTGATACAAATAATAAAGCTCACTATATATATTACCATTCGGAACATGTTGGATCAGTAAAATTGCACACGTTATGTCTGATTGGTATTTATATTTCTACTAAGTAGAATAAATGTAATTAATGTAGTGTTTTTATTAATTTAATGAAAAGTTCTGTTAAACAGACCTGTGTGGCTGCAGACATGAAAAGTAAAAAGCAGGTACATTGGAAAACACACTTTTTTATTTGCACATATAGCTACTATAGCTTTCTATCTTCTGTTTAAGTGTAAGCATATCAGCCAAAGATGCACTGTGCACAGTACAGTGATGGATAATATGTACTTTGCTACTGTTCACTGTTGTGTAGGATGCATGCATAAAAGTGCATTCACATGTTTATGCGTTAATCTTTGGTTTTAAGAGAACCTTTAAGATATTTTCATTGGTATTGATATTTTATATATATATATATATATATACTGTATATATATTTGGGGCTTGCTCAGTGTGGCCTCGGACCCGGATTCTGTAAAGCTGCTTTGTGACAATGTCAGATGTAAAAAGCGCTTTAAAAATAAATTTGACTTGTTTCTGTGTAATGTTTGGGCTCAACGTTTAATTCATAATTCACCTCTCACGACTGTTTATGTTACTGTTTTGCTGTCTGGTTCTTCTTTTGGGTCTTGGGTCCTCTCATAATTGTATCCTCAATGGTCTTAGAGAGTTTTGCCTCTGTCACCCTCCCATTGTTCAAAATAGCCTTGGACTCAGACTTTTCTTTGTGACAATGGCCATCATAAAAAGCCATAAAAATAGATTTTGAATGGACTTTAATTAAACTAAATTGATGCCAATGTAAACATTTGTCTTTCCAAAGCACAGCATCAGATAAAAAGAGGAAATAAACTGAAACTGAAAGAAACTGCAGGGTTAAGGTAAAAAAAAAAAAACAAGGCTTCGGTTTTACACATTTTCCATGTTCTTGTAAAAGTGGAAGGAACACAATGAGGTGGTTTTGAAGGGGAAAAGTGAGTGAAAATGAAACCTGAATAATAAGTAAAAACAATGTTTTCTTAGAGTGTTCTATCTTATATGTGGGGACCAATGCAAATACACACTACTTAGCAAACCACAGAACAAACACATTCCACAGCAGTGAGTAGATGTATATGAACAGGTAAAAGTGTAATGCATATTATACCCCTATTAGATATATATTTTATTTCTGATTTTATTCCTTATCACTTTCCTTATCTAATCTCACGCTTTTGCTTTTGTTTTCCACACAGCACCAAACAAAGGAGAAATTACAGGCCAGAATGCAGGAGTTATGTGTCCAAGAAACCTGCTCCTTCGAGATCTTCCAGGAGGAGAACTCAAAACATCTGATTATGACAGGAAAGGGGATAGAAGGTATTTTAATTTCATTCTTTGCTTTTTGGGGTGAGATCCTAATGAAGAACTTGTAAGATCAGACTTGTCTCTTCCAACAGGTAATACTGATTCAGTGGCAAACAAGATTCAGGATCTTAAAGAAGTGAGTATATAGTATTATGATTAAATTACCACACTGGTCAATGAATTCTAAAGGAATTATATGTTATTTATCTCTACATGTAAACATTTAATCCCCCACAGGCAAACTGCAAAAGTCAACACATTTTTGAATAATGTTTTTGTTCTCTATTTTTGTACTGTAAATACTGTTCATGAACATATTTTTACATGGAATAAAATGTACAAGGCATATTTTTCATATAATAATATTATTTATATTATTTGTAATATTTATTTATATTTATGTTTATATGGCAAATAATTGAATGCAGTAGTTTGGCTTGGAATCTTTAGCATACCCCCACTCAAAATTAATTTGAGACCTGGCTGTAGGAGGCCATGGCATCAAGATCCGGCCCATCTGGTACTGCTAAATCTGAACTCCAAACTTTACTTGAACCCTTTTAGCATTCACCTTACAGGGATAGATTATTACTTTTTTACTTTTTACTAAGTGCAAAGTGCAAGTAAGTGCGAATGAACACATCCTTCTCTTTAGCTATGGTTTTAAAATCATCCCAAACCCGGTCCAAAACGTATTTTGTCTGCCTTCATTGGGCTAGGGTCAGGTGGCAAAACTATAACACTAGGGAACAGTCAGAATAACAGTAAGGATCATTATTACTGTCTTCTAATGTTTTAAAGCATGAGCAGTAATTACATTATAACAGACTCACTGGCTCTGGGACAGTCATGGACACATTTTTAGAACTAACTGGACATAGTGATAATGATAGTGGTGGTATGATTTAGAGATAATCTTACATTAACTACCTAAAAACAGTAGTGTGTAAGTGATTCCATCACTCCTCTGAAGTAAGGTAAAGTAAAGTGAAAGTGACTTTTTGTCATTTTGAACACACTCAAGCACCACAAATAAATGTGACCTCTGCATTTGAACCATCAGACGTGCACATGTTTAGCAGCGGGCAGCTATCAGAAGCGCCTGGGGAGCAGTGTAGCAGGATGATACCTTGTTCAAAGGTACTTCAATGGTGCCCGGGCCGGACTTCAACCTGTGACCTCCAGGTCTGAAGGGCAATGTCAGTAAAGCAGGAAGATGCAGAATCCCCAGAATTCTGGATTATTTTAGAGCAACTACTAAAAAACTTAAATAATCTTAATTAAACTAAACTAAATCATATGACTAATAGTCTGTGTTCTTGTTTTTGTATGGAGGCTTCATTTTTATTTTATATTTCTAAAATTTCCAGTTATCCTGTCCAGTTCAAAAATGTAATGCTACATTTTCATTACAGTGAGTCAACTGTTGACCACTTTGGTGCATATTGTGACCTCTTACACCAGTAAACCTAGACTTGGATTAAGAGCTGCTAGTCAAAGAAGATTCTATCTGAGCTAATGCTAATTCTTTACATAGAAAATACTTTTTTAAATATAAAGTCAGTAGTAAGTTTGTTAGTTCTGTTGAGATGTATAGTTATGGTCCTGGTCTGAAAAAGGTGGGACTTGAGTTGCCATTTGCAGACAGTGAGGAACTGCAGTTCTAACTGTTAGGGGAAGTTCATTCCACCACTTAAGAGACAAAACTTAGAAGAACCTTGATGTTTGTTTTTTCTCTTTTTGAGAAAGGGGATGTCCAGTCAGGCTGAGGATGATGCTCTAAGAAGGCGAGCTGTGATCTGAGGTTTAATCATTGCAGATAGGTAAACAGGGCTGGACCGTTTTTGTCTTTGTAAGCAAGCATCAGCTTTTTGAATTTGATGCAGGCAGCAACAGGCTTCCCAGTAGTGGGATGGTGTGTGAGAATGAAGGTGTATTAAAGACCAGACGTGCCGCTGCATTCTCAATTGCAGAGCTGTAGGGTTATTTTGTGGCCCAAAGCAGCCTCATCTTATTGTGCCTGGTAAATAATGGAGTGATTTAGACTATAATGATCTATCTGATAACTGTGAGCTACCCCTAATAACTAAACTACAGCCGAAATCACATTTTGGCTATGGCACTGAGGCAGCCTTGTATATCAGTGCCCACCCATAATGGTGGCTTGTGTAACAAGGCTCAACTTGGCTTTCTATTGCTTCCGAAATAGGTGGAAACAGAGATAGCAGGCTAGCTAATTGGTTTAGCCAGTTCCTAGATTATGTGAATAGCAGTAAATCTGTGGGAATTTGCAGATGGAAGGCTTTGCCAAGCCATCAATCCTTAACAACGTTTAGGCTATCAAAGTTATTTCACTATGATTTTAAACATCTTGCCATTATTGGTTGGTTTAAGTGAGGTCTACTAACCAAAACACTTAGCCAGCAGTGGTCCTGTGGTCAAAAGCTGACCACTAATGATGAGTTAGAGAGTGACTAACACAAAGTATGCAAAAGAATGGTCCACAGGCCAAATCATTTTAGCTTAGCGGTTGTCCTATGTTGGTCTCTTTCTTATGCATTGGGAGGTTGACAGATTGTGCAGCAACAGAGATGCTTATCATAAATGGCACCATACTTGTATATGTGTTTAATGTATGTAAATGCAGAATAAATGGCAACAAGACTTCTGCTGCAGGTTTTCATCCCGTAACGTAGTAAATCAGGGAAGAACGTTTCTCTGAAACATTTCTAAACATCACAGAGCTACATAGGAACACGAAGTGTTGTAAACCTTGGTCTGGTGTTATATAAAGCAGCTATGTAAGTCTAGCCGGACATGTGCAGACACCAGGGTGAGGATTCTCAGAGAGAAGTCCTGACCGACCCTCCTCCACCCCAGGGCCCACTGCTGACGTCATACCACCTGCCATAAGCCTGTTACACGCTCCCCTCCCTACTTTATCCCCTTCTCCCAGTGCCTCTCCCTGTAATGTTCCCTCACCCACTCGTTTGCTCTCTCAGCTGGAATTCATCAGACTTTTCAGCGGACTAAAATACACAACTTACACACAGATGCACTCCCACACATCCACACACGCCTACATGCACACATGCTCCAATGTTTAGATAACCGCACTCTCTGTGTTTCTCATCACAGAATTCATTCTCCATTGCACATGCTCTAGGAGAGTCCATGTTTGCATTTAGCATTTGAAGTTCAAGAGCAGCTATAAAGAAAACATAATGGGGTTTTACATACTCTCCATACATTTCAGCATCTGTAGCCAACAGCCCACATGCAGTTCACTCTCCCTTTGAACCGAAGTCATGCTTATAAACCCGCTGACATTAAAGGAGTGTGCTCTGATATATACATTTGCAACCCAAACCCATGCCTTTGGAGTCAACTTCATCACGCTTGGGTTGGAAAATCTTGCAGTTATTGACTTTATTCCAGTTTTGGCATTGAGTTAACCTAGTTACCATTTGGAGATATGATATTTAATGCTTGATCTTGATGGTGCCATTTAGCTACAAACAATTCTTAATCTATCTGATGAAGTTTAGTTATTATCAACATTGCTGGAGTTGAAATCAGGGTAAGGCTTAGGTTTAGGTTTTGGATTGAAGTTGAGGTTATACTCTACACAAGACTTGTGTTTTGCTTGAAAAGGTAAGTGACCTGATGGCTTTAAACGTTATATTTTTATTAATCTATTTGACTGATTTTATTGAGCTTCAAAGGATAATTTAACTGAACCTAAAACACAGATTATACTTTTTTCAGCTGAATATTGAAGGTTCACTGAACCCCAACATTTAAGGTAGTGAGGTTACATACTATTTTAGCTTTAAAAAAAAACAACAACACTCCCATCTACGCAATTCAGTCATTGCTGGATCCACCCACTAGCCAAGTCTCCCCATCACACAGTGAAACAAGCTGGACTATTTCTAATGCCACATCACTGGACAACTCAACACACTTGGAGCAGAATGCTCACTCCTGATTCACTTGCGATGCTAGACGACACTGGTTAGCATGAACCTGGGTAATGGACAAAGAGGGGTGGACACTTATCAAGACACAGGGATGCCAATTATGACTGTGGCATCATCAGGGATTAAACTTGCAAACCTCTAATGAGCCCTTGTGTCTTTTGAAAAGGTGTTGATTTCTGGTCTTGGACGGCATAGTTTAGTGACCCACCCTACTCAAACACAACTGATCCAACTCATCTAGCCAGTTATCTAACTTTTCATGCCTATTTTGGAATTTCAAATAAAGACATGATGGAAACAGCATGGAAACTTTGCCTTAAAGTTTCTACACTTGCTGGAAGTGGATCCATTTCTTATGTGTAAAAAAGAAATAAATTGTGCCAAACGAATTTGCTGAATACATCCTGGATATGTGAAAAAACTAACTAAACTAAATGCTAGTGAACTGACAAAGAAAGTAAATTGTACGTTTATCTCATCAATGGCAAAAACATAACAACAATAGTGAATAGTAAAAAAAAATAAGGCCTGCTCCAGTTTCCTGAGCAGTTTGCTGGTGTGTCCTGTCTTAGCACTCTTATCATTTACAGGTAAAAAATTAAGCAGCAGTACAAGGGTTAAAGAGAAGTTATTTGAATAGGAATTTAGGTTGAACATCCAAAGCAACTACATTAGACTATCAAAAAAGCCTTCATAACCTAGCACTATTTTTTCTCTGTGTTGATATTTTTTCTCACAGTCTTTTTGAAGCCACATCGGAAATTGCATTCCCACAATTAATTAAAAAAAAAACGTGTCTGGTGAAGTTAGCGTGTGAGGCAACAACCACAAATCTGTTAATTCAGGCAAAGTGTCACCAACTTGGTCAGATTTGCTGAATCATTTCTGTTTCTTGTGCACAGCTAAAAGTGGTGGCAGCTTCGGCTCAGCAGAGGAAACAATCCCCCGTTGTGCTCGTGACTCTGCTGATGGTCGGTTTAGCCCTGGCTGCCGGTCTGATAGGAGGATATGTATGGAAGAACCGTCGCACCAATGCCAAGGGAATGAAACTGGTGAGAACTTACGCACAGACACAAACACACCCACACACACACAGTGTCCACAGTACTACTGTACTTTTACTGTGCTTGTAACTGTATTGTTTTTAACAGAAATATGCTGTTTGCCAGTACTTTTTAACTACATGGTCATGACTTGCAATGTGAATCATATGGATGTATTGAACAAGAGTAACTTAGTTTCTTACTGCAGTGGGGGTGGGGATTTTGGTCCTGAAGGTCTTGATTCCTGCATAGTGTGGCCTGATTCAGCTGATGTGCTGAACTGTGCAGGACTCCAATGCCCTCCCTTTTTTAGGGCCCTCAGTTTCTCAACTGTGTACTCAAAATAATTGATCAACATAGTCAGACACTATCTGCTAATATGATCTCCACTTTTCACATGTAATGAATTTTGTAAACTTATTATAACTTTATACTCAGTGTTACAGAATTGTCGTAGCTCACTTTATCATTCTAAAATAATGATATAAAGCTATAAATCATGTAAAATTTTATTTATAGCTTCGTAGTCCTGCTAATTATTCGAAACATTACAATTCCAAGTTGAACAGAACAGCATATAAGAATTATTTATGCATTTGATGGCAACCAAGTTGGTCTCAATTTTGGACTCCAAAATTTTGAACACTTACACTTACTTTAGAAAGACCACTGTACTGTTAGAAAAAGGGCATTCTGTAGGTAAATTATAGTCTTCTAAAGTGTCTCTTTATGGCCCAGGGCCAGTTATGTACCTTAAATGGCTGTTGAAGGTGCATCACATTTATCTTTCCAGATGCATACCTGTAACTTACCTTTTTTTAAACAAAAAAATAAAATAATGAGGCCAGAGTAAGGTCTTGGAATATATTGCACCCTAAAAATATCACTTCGAAAACAGTGAATATTTTCGTTGTCATTGTCTTTGAGTAATTTGTTTTTTAAATGACACATTTACAATACTGTACATTAGCAAGGCTAAGTAAATAGATTGAAGACATACCCTTGAAGATATCAAAATAATAATAGCACTGTACCTTAAAAAGAACCTTGATTTTTTATTATTATTATTATTATTATTATTATTATTATTATTATTATTATTATTATTATTATTATTATTATTTTAAAGTGTGTTTAACAGCTTTCTCTGATCGCACAATTGAAAATTCACTGCGGAAACTGCCATCAACACCATTAGATAAAGGGTTAGCATTAGGACCAGGGTTAGATTTATGTTCAGATTTTGGGTTTAGGTTATGTATATTGACTAATTAACCATTTGAACTTTAAAGAATTTGAGTGGATAAGGTTAAGTTTAAGTTAAATTTGTCAATGAAAGACAATGATGGCATCTCCAGTGCATCCCCAGTGGACCATCATAATAAAATATTACAATTTCTTCCAAGTAGGACTAGGCTAGCTTTAGATTATTTATTGTCTGCAATCAGCAGGTGGCCACTGCCATAAAAACTGCATTCTGCCCCACCGAGTGTTCCCTGTCAAATATACATTCCAAGACTGCACACTCATCCCAACAGTGAGTGCTATTCACAAAGCAGCAGTGGATGCATATAGTATATTTGGTGCAGACATGAAGGGCGACATGAAGATATGTGTGCAGTACTTAGCTGGAGAAGTGTTGCCAGGCTTGTGATTAAGTGAGGAGCAACTGGCTCGATATCAGAAGTGTTTGTGCAGCACACACCCCTGTCTAACACAGAACTGAAGCATTTTGAGAGTGAAATATTTCCCTGTTTCATCTTTGCGCCAAATCAGCACAGCTGTTTTTTTCACTCTTTGACGTCAAACGATGGCGTTCTGTAAAAAGGCTGCAAAGCCTTTAACTTTGGCTGCCAACAGCGGAGCTCCATCTGCACTGATAAATAGAGCCATGTGGCATTATAAATAACAACTGAAAATGAATTGCACCGTTTGCTACATTGTACTATTGCTGTACTATTGAAACACAATCACATTCCAATAATTACATACTTTAATACTACTACTACTACTACTACTACTACTACTACTACTACTAATAATAATAATAAATATGCAAATATGTAAATTATAAACATAATTATAAATGATTATTAATATTAGTAGTAGTAGTAGTAGTATATAATCATAATATTTATGTTATTAATATATTTATTATTATTATGATTAGTATTATGATTATTATTATGATTATTATTATTATTATTATTATTATTATATCTACATTAATAATTTACTTATTATTATTATAAAATGTCAGTGGGTTGGAATATGCACATTTCCCTGCAAAATTCTCACTCCACCCACCTGAAAACAACTCACACCAAAAAAGTTGTCAGTCATATTAAGCTGTAATTACTTTCATTTAGTTTATATAAAATCTAAGAGGACTTCAAGTTTTTTCATAACCTAGTGTCACAAAATTATTTAAAGCTGCCTTGTTTGTAGAAGCTAAAGATATTGTTTAAAAAACCTGCTTTTTTTGCAAAATGTACTCACTTGTTATGAGCACAGGAATGAATGTTGCATTTACTCTGTGGTTTGTATGCGTGTTCCTTTAGGCAAACGAGTCTGTCATGGCTGATGAAGAGAATCAGGGCAACACTTTGGTGTCCGTGGCCCCTCTGAACCCACCAGAGCCAGAAGAGAAGCCCAGCCAGAATGGAGAGTCCCCAGAAGCTGTGAAGACCCAGAATCCCCCTGCAGCTACCAATGGTCACTCCGCCACCAAGACGGCTGACACTGAGCTTTGAGAGCCATTCCTTCCCACAAAGCCTCTGGGTTAAAGGCCATCATCCCAGGTCCCCTAACCCCAACCCTGATCTGTAGACCCTGGCCTACAAAGGATACTAGGGGACTGCCACTGCAAATGTTCCATCCCCCTTATTTTTCCTTAAATTTTTTGTCAATACGTTTAGCAAACACTGGGGGGCCGGGGGGGCTGAGACAATTTGTAAACAGGGATGGTGGTGATGGTTCTGACAATGTAGTTCAAAAATGGTTCATGAAATAAGAAGATGATCATTGCATTGTGTCTGGGGGGACAACCAAAATGTTTTGCAAATTCTCTGATAAGATGTCGATCTCATGCTTTACGGTGTTCAGGTAATGATGACAATGATGGTAATTTTTGGTAGGTTCATAAGATGAAGATGTTGATTGGGTTGCATCTGCTGGCAACCAGAACTTTTTGCAAAGTTAAATTGTTAAGTGCCACATAAAGGACAATCTCATATGCCAATGGTTTTAGTTCAGGTAATGATGTTGGAGGTGGTAATTGTAGTATTATGTACTGATGGTCCATTATAATGTGAAGAGCATGAGAGGTGTGGCCTTCTGAGCTGATGCTTATGAATCATTTCTGGCTCCCATGACTGCAGTTAGGGTTGGCCTGGGTTGGTCCCTGCTCAAAGCTCCACAGCTTCTCTCCAAAACCTTCCACAAGGCTCCCTGTCCAAGAGCAAACTGTTCCTTCGATCACTGTAAATCATACAGTGAAAAAAATGCTCAAATTGAAACACATGCGAGCTCTGCGTTTGCTTGCGTGTGTGTGCCTGTGTGTACATAAGAGGTGTAAAAATGCATCCATCTTAACAGCCATTTACAAAAGTTATAATTGAGCATACGCTCATTTTTTGACCCAAAGAGAATTTTCTGGCATTAAATCTGCAAAATCCTGCAATTTCGTGTTGCTGGAAATTGTTTCCTTAAAGAATCATGACCGAATTACTGCAAGGCCAGAGATTTACACCCCTAATGTGCATACATGTTGAAAGGATGTGATGTGTGTGCATAGCAGTCTGAGTGTTTTCATGTTTTGAGTGTGTTAAGTGAACGTATGCATGTAAACAGATTACTCGGACTAGATGATAGTCTTGTACAAGTTTTTGTTTATGAAACCGTGTGACAACGTGACGACTTGTGGCGTTAAGGTCTTGTGGTGTGGTGCTGGACCTCACTGAACAACAATGAACTCCTTTTCGTCACTGCAAACCACCAAAAATGGCCAAATTGCATACAATAACCAGCACTGAGAGGTGACCGTTAAAACATTACCTTTCCAATGGACCCAGAGACTATTTGGAAACACGTACCTGCTTTATCTTTGTAAACCAGTATTATACTCTTTTGTAATATCTGTGTAATTTGTGTAGTCATTTAGATATAGAGGTTCTCTAGAAACTTGTCCTAGCCGTTTTAATGCATTTCTTGCATTCATACTTACATTTGCCAAAGCAAAGACTTGAATGGGGCAGAATCTACACTGAAAACAAGTGATGCTTTGAATTGGCATGATTCAAATGTGTACATCCTGACCACATGAAACAATCATGAATAAAATGTATGTACTTTTGGCAGTAATTATGCTGATGTAATATATTTTGTTTGCCTGGGAATGATGCACACTTTTGAACATTCAAACCGATCACTGTTTTCAGCGCAGCTGTAGAGTTGAATATGTGTACATAGACTTTCACAACAGTACTATTGAATAGACGCAGTACTGTAAAGCTTATAGAGTCTTTTAGCATGACATGACAGACATGACCTCTCATCTGTTTTTCTCTTCAAGTCAGCTCTAGAAAAAAAAAGCAAACATTTTGAAAAGACTGTATGTGCACAAGTGTGTCTTTATTTCAAAGGTTTTGTTTATTCAAGCTTCTTCTTAACATTTCACTGTTTCAACAAGACAAAGGGGCTGGGGGTGGGGTTGGGGGAGTGGGTCTGGTCTGTGTATTAGAATTGTATTAAACTCATGATTTTCTTTTTAATATTTGTTTGGGATATGAATAAAGTTTTGGAAGATAATGTGTGTGCATAGTCTTTATTTCTGTATTTCTCTATTCTTCCCAGCTCACGTTTTTTTGTTTGTTTTTTTTCCCTCACCAATGTGCGGAAGAAGCTGTTTACCCAAGGGAATATTGTTTGAGATTATCCACATGGACACACTTCAGCTCTCTTGCATTTTCTCTCTTTTTCAACCTTTCCCCCCTCATGCACACTCGTAAACACAAGCAAATAAAAGAATAACACTTTGGTCATTTGGAAAGGCACAGCTGGCCTGCATAAGTGACGACACTGACTTAATGGTGGAGGGATTTGTCTGCTTCTCTCAGGGTTGGGCCCCAGCAAAAAAAAAAAAACACTCAGCAGGAGCATTCGTCCATGTTCTGGATCCAACTGTTGGACCTGCAGCTAACACCTCTCAAAGAGACTTCTTCTGGTGTCCTTTGTCCTTATCTTTCTCACCTTGGACATTTAGTGGCCATTCAATCAACTGTACCTAACATATAACACTAACCTGGCAGAGGCAATACCATGATCACAAAGGTGGTCCACCCAAATGTGGGGGACTGCGATTGTGCTCTCCCCCTGATGTACCTATGTGTTTTTTGGTAGTGATGGCCTAGTGAAGGTACAGAAGGCACAGAAGGTCACAGGTTCAAATCCTGGCTGGGTACCACTGAGGTACTCTTGAGCAAGATACTGTCCCACTACACTACTCCCTGGCTGCTGTTGATAGCTGCCCGCTGCTCCACGTGTGCATGTGTGATGGGTTAAATGCAGAGATCACATTTCGTGATGCCCTTTGTGTGTAACTAAGTGTGTTCACAATGACAAAATAACTCACCTTTACTTCACTCATAGGTGCACTTTGAAGGCACTATTGATTGTTCTCCCAGCTGTTTATCAATAATTTAAATTTAAAAGTATTTTGATTATAGTGAATAACCTTTAATGGTAAACTGCCCACAGTAAAAAAAAAAAAAAGGTCAAGAGGTAAAAAAAAATGTTTCATGGGAAACACGCATTTTTCAGGAATGACTTACCTTGGCTGGTCTGACCATGTTTCTTTGTTGCTGACCCTGACCTCACCATCAACTTCTGTATGAACTGTCTTGCCATTGCTAAAAGCATCCGTACGTTCCCAAACAGGAAAACCTGGATGAATGAGGAAGTATATTACCTGTTAAAGGCACAGGACAATGCCTTACGGATGGGATACACAGAGGCCTACAAAATAACCAGGTCTAACTTTAGCTTTAAGGAGACGAAGTGCTGCTACAAAGTGAATATCGAGGAGCATGTTAATAGCACAGACTGCTGATGCATTCGGTCCATTATGAACTATAAAGGCAACATCAGTCCATCCAACACTGAAAACTCCCGGATGATCTCAACCACTTTTTTCTACGATTTGATGAAGACAGCAACTGTCTAATCACCAGACTGATCCAACAGGAAACTGAACAGGACACTGAACACTTATGAAGTGAAATGGGCTCTGAGCCACATCAACTCTATTAATGCAGATGGACCTGATGGAGTTCCTGGAGAGATCCTGAAACATTGTGCGGAATAGCTGGCAGCAGTATTCATCAGCCTCTCTAGGCATCAACGTCTCTCTAGAACAGGCCACTGTCCCCATCTGCCTCAAGTCCACCACAGTCGTCCCTGCTCCAAAACAGACAGCGGTCAGGTCCCTGAATGACTACCACCCTGTGTCGTGATCCCAACTGTTATGAAGTGCTTTGAACAATTTGTCCGCAGACCCATTAAGAGCAACATTCCCTCCACTCTGGACCAATTCCAGTTGGCTTAGAGGGCAAACAGGTCAACAGAGAATGTCATCTCACTTGGTCTTCATAATGCCCTGTCACACATGGAACAAAGAGACAGCTATGTGCAGATGTTGTTCGTCAACAGCAGTGCTGATTTTAACACCATTCCCCCAACAGACTGGTCACCAATCTGAACAGATTGGGTCTCAACACACCTGTGCACCTGGATTTTGGACTTTCTTACAGATAGATCACAAACCATGTGCATGGGTAAACATCTCTTCACACACGACTGCAAACCCACCTAGAATTGCAATATCCATCCACCCATCCATTTTCTAAACCGCTTCTTCCATTTCCGGGTCGCGGGGAAGCTGGAGCCAATCCAAGCTGACTGCGGGTCTAAGGTGGGGTACACCCAGGACAGGAGCTAGAGCCAGAACAACAACTTTGCACTTAATTCCAAGAAAACAAAGTAACTGATTCTGAACTTCAGTAGACAGATCCGCTGCAATCACCTCCCCATCAGCATTAACAATGGGAGGGTGGAGATGATTCAGAGTCTCGAACTCCTGAGTGTCCACATCAACCAGAACCTGTCCTGAACAACCAGCATGACAGCACTGACCAAGAAAGATCTTCAGAGGCTTCTCTTAATAAGGAAACTGAAAAAAGCTCAGGTGAACCATAGAGTTCAACATCACATAATGCATCACAGCATGGTACTTTAGCTGTACCTCTGAGAACAGGAAGGCACTCCAGGGCATCATCAAAACAGCTTAAAGAATCACTGGTGCTCAGCTTCCAACACTAGAAACACTTTTCACCACTCGCTCCAGCAGGAAAGCAGAGCACATCACCCTGGACACAGCACCTTTACCCCTCTGACCTCTGGCAGGCACTACAGAGTCCTGCATGCCTGCGCAATCAAAAGCAATTAGCCAGACACACAGCAATCACTGTCCTATTTATAACAGAACAATCATTGAATGCTGTATCGTTAAGTCACCATCATTCATGTGCAATACTGTACTATTTATTCTGCTTCGTTTTATCTGCATCCCACCACTGTGACTATTATTTATTCTACTTTTATTAATGTAAAATAATACTACATCTTAAACTGCTTGCTCATAATTTCTTGCACTAAGTTGGCAGTGGTGGCCTAGTCCTGCCCAGAACACCACTGAGGTACCCTTGAGCAAGGTACACTGCTCCCTGGGTGCTGTTGATATGAAGCTGCCTACTGCTCCATGTGTGATGGGTTAAAACCAGAGGTCACATTTAGTTGTGGTGCTTGTGTGTGTTCACAATGACAAATAGTCACTTTCACATTATATAATAATGCCCTCTGTTTATATTTATATTTTTACTGTTGATAAATCACTTTGCACTAAGCACCAGCACTTTATCCCCCATAGTTTTTGTATCTGGAACTGTATTTAGTCATTTGTGCTTTATAGTTTAATGGTTACTCTTGTTCATCTGTACAGTCTAGAATTTTTTTTTATATTGTTTATTTTATTCTGTCTTAAGACATCTGAAGGTTTGCTCCAAATGGCATCTCATTGTATTTATACAGTGACAATAATGCTATCTTATCTTATCTAATCGTTTTAAACTATAAGCTCTTATAGCTATCCATGTTTTTATGGTAGCACTGTTTTGAAAGAAATAAAGGATTGAAACAAGGGATGGTAAAAGATTAACAAGTTAATACAAAAATCTCCTTCATCACTGCCCTGATCTTACCCTCCCTGAGGCTCCATCCCATTAGCTTGATTTTTTTGGGCGCCTGCCGTCAAACTGTTACAGTGTAAACAGAGCCCCCCCCCGCCCTTTCCCCTGCCCAGCAATCACAAGATGCTCATATGATCTCCAATCCCACCCTCAGAGACCGCTGCCAAGGCCATCACACTCCGCTGTCACCATAAATATGCCAACCATCAAATCAAAGGAATGTCACGAAAATCTCTCAAGGCATTACAAAACGAGACACATAATTGCAGACAAAAACAGCAGCCATCACAGCAATTTCCTTGCAGCTCCTTGTATTAAGCGGAAATAGGAGAAATAAAACACATGCAAGAACATTTCCTGAATGCACAAACAAACAAGCTGATTTTGCTTCTACCTGGCCTGAGGCTTAGATGTTGAAAATAAACTGCAGCCAAATTATTTACTTATAACTCCTAATACATAACATACACAATAACTGAAGTATAAATCATCATGTCCACTGTAAAATCAAAGAGCAACACTACAGTGCCAAGCTAGTCTGCTCCAATTTAGGTGCTGTAACACCAGATACCTCTTTCATAGACTGATAGCAGCAAATTGTGCCTTGTATAGCATTAGAGAGGGTCTTTATGCTAGCTGAACATTTTCTCTATGGTAGAAGGGGTAATGAGAGTGATTGATGAGCCATCAAATGATTGGTTAACATTATTTTACCCTGGTGCATAATCCAAAAACAAGAGTTTTAAAATTGAGCAAAAATCATTACATTCTTTAATGAAAGATTATTTTAAAAAACAACAATTTTGTCTTTCAAAAGACATAATATGTTCATTGGAGGAACATTTTGGCTGTGGAGCTGGTTAGCTGTAGGCTAATCTGTCACTATATACATGAGTTTGTGTGTTTCCTGCCAAGTAACCTGTTATTACCCAGTTTGAGCTGGAAATCCGATTTGGATATGACATGCGCAAAGACGTGTCCTTTCTGCTTTTACGGCTGCTGTCCAATTTGAACAGGAAACCTAATTTGGACAACCCACAAGCTCATTTGGACAAGTAGAGAAATTGATATGATGTAATATGTATATATCATTTTATGTTCAAACCCCATTTCTAGAAAGGTTGGGATATTTTCCAAAATGCAATAAATACAAACATATGTGATATGTTAATTCCTTTATTAGTAAAAAGTACAATGAAAAAAATCAATAGTTTACTGACCAACTTAATTGTATTGTGTAAATTTAAAAACGTTTAAAATACGGAGGCTGCAAATTACTCAACAAATGTTAGAACAGAGGTGTATTCAGCATTGTGTTATTTCACCTTTCATTTAAGTTATATGTTTTAATCATTTTGGAACTGATGATTACTACTAATAATACTAATGAAAAGTTGTCACTTAGTAGGTGAAGTTGGCTTTTATTGTCATTTCAACCATATACAGTTCACACAGTACACCATTGAAACAACGTTCCTCCAGGACCACGGTGCTACAGTAAACACAGGACCACAAACACTACACAACTAACAACATAAAGTGCATTGTGTGCAAACATTGCAGGACGGTGCAAAGACAGACAGGTACGAACAAAGACCAGTGCAGATATGGGACTACCAGGTGCGAGGTAGCAGGATGTGCAAAAATACAATACTGTAATGTGAACTGCAAACAATGACACAGGGGGCAGGAAGAATGTAGCAGCATAAGTTTAATATAAGTAAATAAATATAAGTTAATGAATGGTTTAGTGTGTGTGTGTGTGTGTGTGTGTGTGTTGACAGTCCCTGAGTGTTTAAGAGTCTTACTGCCTGGGGGATGAAACTATTGCACATTCTAGTAGTGAAGGCCCGAATGCTTCGGGACCTGCTTCCAGACGACAGGAGGGAGAACAGTTTGTGTGAGGGGTGTGTTGGGTCATCCACAATGCTGGTGGCTTTGCGGATGCAGCGTGTGGTGTAAATGTCCATGGGCACTGATGTGACCCCATACCATCTCAGATGTTGGCTTTTGCATCTTTTGCTAGTAACAATCTAGATGGTCGTCATTTTTCCAAAAGCAAGCTGAAATTTGGACCTACCTGACACGGTTTCACAGTTTTTCAGTCCATCCCGCTGCTGTTTCTGCATAGAGTTGATGTACAGTTTCCCCTAAATAATAGTGTTTCAGCTTGCATTTCTTGACGCAGTAAAAGACTATTAAGTGACAGTGGTCTCTGAAGTACTCCTCAGCCCAAGAGGCTTTCTTTGTCATAGTATAATTTTTTAGGCAGTGCTCAAAGATCATGCACATTCAGCAGTGGTTTTTGACTTTGCCCTTTATGCACTGAGATGTCTCTAAAATGTTTTTATAGTATTATGTACTGTAGATGCTGAAATTCTCTGCAATCTTCTGTTGAGAAATGTTCTTTTTGAACTGACAATTTGTTTTTTTCAAATTTTGGAACAAAGGGGATAGCCACGACCCTCTCTTGTTTGCAAAGACTTTGATGGATGCTAGTTTATATTCAGACATACTACCTTACTTGGTACCAATTAACCTGCTAAATGTGAAGTCTTCCAAAAAATTCTGTGCACTTTTCAATATTATTTTAACTTTTGTTAAATGTGTTTTTGTTTATAAGACTCTATTCTTTGGTGAATTTCCTGTCCTAGTGATTGTATTCTAGATGGTGGATGTGTCCTGTTAACAGCATAGATACAAGGCTGTCATTTTTTTGTCTTTTTTTTGTGTGGGAGGAGGATGAAGAAAAAGTTTCTCTGCTGCCAGCAGTGGTATTACTGCAGCTTGCTTGTCACCTCGGCTGCTGGCTGTGGCCTCTTCATCCTCAGACATGTACAGGCCACTGGTGGTATCAATAAACTCTTTTACTGGCTCCTGATGTGTCACGAAAAAGCTGACTGTGAAGTCTGGTTAGATGGGGTCTGCGTGCTCACCCTCAGTCTCTGTGTTGGACCCGAGCATGTGGGTCAGAAAATGCTAGCTAAAAGTACAGGGCGGACTGAACAAGCCAGAAAGCACTCTGATCTACTGGGTTGTACTGGACGTTGATTTCAACATCATAAATATTTGAATAGTTTCAGGATTTCATCCATCTCAATTTCTAATGAAAACATTGCACAATGAAACTCTTTACTGGAAAAATATAAGTTATCATAATAGTAACATTAATAACATATTTATTAGGCATCTTTCAAACATTTATCCAGTTAATCTCTTTCCCCAATAGGATGGTCCAAGATTATATAGCTGGAAGGACGCACTGCATTAATGACTAATGCTAAATGTGCTGGAAATCGTAATAATTTATTGTTTTATCATCCATCCATCCATTTTCTAAACCGCTTCTTTCATTTTGGGTCAGGGGAAGCTGGAACCAATCCCAGCCATCTATGGGCCCAAGCCAGGGTACACCCAGGACAGGAGGCTCAACAGTGAATGGCACCCCTAGCCCAACCCGGGGATGGAACCCAGGATCTTCTTGCTGTGAGGTGACAGCTCTAACTAAATAGTCCTTCTAATACAGAAAAGTCTATCCAACAACTGTCATTCATTGAACCCAAAACCATGTACTTTCTGTTTATACTATGGGTTATCAGGATGGATGTAAAATAATTGCTGTTTTCTAATTGATTGTAGTGTATGATTGTATCTGGACCTGATTTGGCACAGATTCTCTAGTCTGGGGTCACCATATTTTGGGCCATGTATTTTACAACAAGGCCATATTATAAAATACACCACAAAGGAATGATGTAGCAGATACGACGTTACTCTGCATGCAGTGTCCAAATTGGGTTTCCGGTTCAATTCAGGAAACAACATTACCTCCTGTTTTTGCATGACCCTTAAAATGGCTCTAACTGCACTGAATGAAAATGTAAATCGTGTAAAAAAATGAATTATTGGGAAGGTTAAAGTCCATGAGAAGAGTTTACAAATTTAGAGACTGGCAACAAAAGGCCTGTTATCATACCGCAGTAATCACCCAATGAGCAGTGTAGCAGGGCTCTGATTATAAGGACAGATCCCTAACCACAAAGTCAATACTGCCCACTTTCAAGCATTTTATGAGAAAAAAGCATGAAGGTTCGCAATCATAGTATTTGCTATTGTTTGAGCACTAGAGCAGTTCAGCTGTGTGGAAAGACAAAAAGAGACAAATCAAAACGACTAAATTAAATGTCCTCCTGCCCAATATTTTTTAAGTTAAAGTTGCAAAATAATATAATTAAATTAAACCAGTGAAATAAATGAGTACTTTCTGATAGCGATTAGACTTTATTGCTGACCTTTCTCTGTTGCAAGGTCACTGACAATCACAAACGATTCTTTATATGTTACATTTGTGCTTTAAATAAGTGGCAAGAGAGTAATACAGAGCAAAGGCTAGGTCGCAGGAGCAGGGAATTAAACACACACCCATATACATGCTCACACACTCACACGCACGCACATCAGCAGGGTGTTTTCTCAAAGGGTGGAGGCCAGAGTGTTGTCGCAGCTGTGGGACTTGTCGTGTTTTCTTTTGCCCCTCACAGATCGCCTGATAATCTAGAGGTATGAAAGGGGAGAGGGAGAGCCAGAAAGAAAAAGAGAAGGATGTGTCAAGGGTTCGGACCAGGCCAGTGGAAAGGGGGGAGAGAACAACCCAGGAGATCCCACTGTCATCAGGAAATAAGAGAAGGGGGAGGGAGGAGTGACAGATGCAGAGAGAGATAGAGAACAAGAAAAAGGGTGTTGACCGCATCTCTGAGAAGACGGTTGTCTCTGGTGGTGTTTTGTCTTGGATGCCTTGGATAAACACAAACGTTACGCCAGGGATCAGGGGCTAATATTACATCAGCATCTTATTGCCTCCAACAGCTGAGTCGGTGTCAGCTGTCATCATAACTCTCAATGGTGGAATGTACACAAGCTCTTTATCACACCTGACATTACCGCCCCAGTGCAAGGGCGCGGCAGTTTTTTTCTGTACTGCTACAGGGCCTAAAAAACCCAACCTAAACATATATCACACTGTCCAATAATAAACTGCAGCTCTGGGGCATCCAGTTGTTTTATTAACTGGATCTCGTTAAGAATTCATAGGAATCTGCACAAGCTAAAATATTTGACTAAAAAGTAAAGGACAGGGCATGTGCTGTACGTGTTTCTGATGACTAAAACGATCCATATCATTGAAATGTTCCTCTTGTTTTTAAAATAGTTTTCAAATTTTCAAAAGGTGCCATTCACCAGAAAAACTGGTGAATTGGGACAGGGTCATGGGCACCCAAAGTTCACTAATGAATTTAAGGAGTGAAGGCAAGCCTGTCTGATCAGATCCCAAAGAGGATCTCCTGTTGCATTTAAAGTCAAGTCAAGTTTATTTCAGCTGGCGTGGTCACAAAACAACTTTACAGAATCAGGGTCCGAGCCCCCAGTGAGCAAGCCAAAGGTGATAGAGGCAAGGAAACTCCTTAAGCTGTAGGAAGAAACCTCAGGAGGAACCATTGCTCAGAAAGGGGAACCCATCCTTCGTTGGTCACGAATGTTAACGCTGGCTATGATAGGAAGGTGTCAGATCACACAGTGCACCACAGTCAAAGCTGTTTTAGCAGCATGAGTGGGACCTACTTATGATTAAGCAGGTGGTTACAATGTTTTGGCTAATTGGTGTATATCTACCTATTCAGTCTATAGCTAGCCAGTATTGCTCATGCAAGTAAAAGTTGCAAGTGTTTCAGCCTAACTATTTTAGTCAGAACATATATCTTTAATATAATACCTATGAAAATTAGTATACTTTAGTATATTTCCAAGAAAAGAATAATTCAAGAAAGAGCCTTTAACACAAAATCACTCCTGCCTATTACATTCATTCATTCATTTATTTATTAGACAGTGGGAGGAAACCAGAGCACCCAGAGGAAACCCACTCGATTATGGGGAGAGCTTGCAAACTCAACACAGAAAGGCACTGGTGGGACCGGACTTTGGGATCTTGAAATTCTTGAAATTAAGACTAGAACTTTTAAGTGGATGTAATGCTTTTGTACGGGCAGCAAACGCGGATGGACACCTGGGTTGTAAAAAAGAAAGTGTTTAATAAAGAAACACACACAACAAGCATACACACGATGCACGAGACAATATGGGGCTACGGAACACTAAGGGCTAGGACTAAGGGTAGACACAGAACACAACCAGACACAGTGGTATCAAGACATAGAAAACACAGGTTGAACCACGCCATCCACACGACCAGAGAAGGCTCTTAAAGCCACGTTGATGACTCCCAGCTGTCAGGTCAGATCGCGACCAGCTGGGAGGCGGGGCTCCGACGTGGGACGGCCTTACAGTGGGAACATTTTAACCAGCACATTCATGAAACATAGGTCAAGAATATATCCACTTTACCCAATACACACATTTAAATAAACCAAATCCTATTTCTTGCCATATTAAGCATGATTCATGAAAAATAATTCTAAATAACAGTTTTAAAATAATTCAAAGTTTGAATTAATGAAAGTCATTCATAAAGTTGCAAAAGAAGGCAAGGGATTTTTATTCGGCAGTATGACCTTGAAGATGAGACTGTATGCTTCAATTTAAGATTCCTTTACAGTCGAGAGACATCTTCCCAAGGTGGGATGAACTATTTCCTATTAGGATCAAATTGACCCCAGAGTGCTTACCAACTTCCTGAGTCCACCTGGCACTTAATTTTCATGTAGACATAATCGTTATCTCTGCACAGCGGAAAAGGCCAAATCTCAGGCCTTGCACGCCACCAGGATAGCATCTGTGGGACCATTTCCCCCTCCTAAAGGCCAAATGCCTCAGGGAGGCTTGTTCTTGTGAATAATAGCAGTCAGCACAGCATAGATGCAGGCTGGACAACATAAGCTGATCAGGGAAGCAACAATCTGTGAGAATAACGAACATGGTGTGAAAAATAGATATTCTGAGGGTAAAAAAACTTTCAAAGGTTCAAGAAACCTTTGGATAAGGTAAATATCACACATTTTCAAAATAATTCAGCTAAAAACCATCCATTGAAAGGTTCCTTAGGTTAGTGTTCAAAGTGTCTTATTATTGGTAACCTGGGAAATTGTTTAGAGTGGCACTTGTAGGGTAGGAAAATGTACCAAATCAATCCCCAATGACCTTTTCCCCCCAAAAAACTGAACCCATCTTTGTGGTTTTTATTAGCATGATCATTTTAACAAGTCTTGGTTGAGTGGTTGATGTATGTGTCAGTCAGGCAATCCATAATCAGGCCCATGTGTCTGTCAGGATGTGTCTGTCAGGGTCCCCCTTCATAAAACTCTCCTCTAAACCTAGTTTAAGTCAAGTCAAGTTTATTTCTATAGTGCTTTTTACAACTGACGTTGTCACAAAGCAGCTTTACAGAAATCATTTCCGAGCCACCAAAGCGCAAGCCAAAGGCGACAGTGGCAAAGAAAAACTCCCTAGCTGTAGGAATAAACCTCGGGAAAAACCAAGGCTCAGAAGGGGGAGCCCATCCTCCTCTGGTCGACACCGGATAGCAGTAACAAAAAAGAGAAAAGAAAAGCAGAACAAGAATAAATATAATAAATATATATAGTAATAATAATAATAATTATAATAATAGTTCTCAGTGAAAATAGGCAGCAGCAGTTCCTTGTGTACAGGTGCCGTGTTGACTTTAGATCAGGTCTTTGGCAGATAGAGATGTTCATATGGGTTCCTCAGCAGGAGTGAGTGGGTTAAAAGCCACAGAAACTTCAACCAGTAAGAGGGTATCAGGTTGGCTCAGGCTGGTCCAGATAGCAGAATGGGGCAGGATCACTGGTACCTCAGCACGGCAGCTCAACAGAGCAGGGGGGGGGGGGGGGGGGGGGGTGAGTAAGAGAGAGAGAGAGATTGTTAGTGATGCTGAAATGTTACTAGTTGGCTGGGAGCCAATGCAGATAAGATAAAACGGGGGTGATGTGATCGTATCTTCTGGTTCTGAACTAACTGGAGCTTGTTTATGCACCTTTTAGAAGTTCCAGACAGTAAAGCATTACAATAATCTAACCGAGAGGTAACAAAGGCATGAACTAGTTTTTCTGCATCGTGTATGGACATTATAGTTCTTAGCTTAGCAATATTTCTGAGAGGAAATAAGGCAATCCTAGTGATATTATCTACATGGGCTTCAAATGAAAGATTGGGATCAATGATCACACCAAGATCTTTCACTGCTGTGCAAGATGAAACAGAATGGACCTCCAGAGTTACTGTCTGATTGGACAACTTACTTTGACAGCTGCAGGTGGCCCTATTATGAGTACTTCTGTTTTATCAGAGTAGTAGGAAGTTTAGAAGCATCCACTCTCTAATGTCCTTTACACATTCCTCAATTACATTAAGCTTAGCAAACTCTCACTATACAACCATAGGCAAACACTCAAAACTTCAGAGCAGTTGTGTCTGGTTGTCTGGGTGTGTATGTGTGTGTGTGTGTGTGTGTACTATAAATCCTTAGGTACTCTACGCCTTCTCTAGATTCCCTATCCTTGTCTTAAGAGTTGGGAGTTAAATTTGACCTATTTGCTCATTTGAAGACACAAGAGCTGATGGAAGTTGGTTAAACATCATAGAACATTGCATTGTGTAATGAACAAAAACACACAGAACACTTTTGGTATATGGCTACCTCTTGATTATTGCATGGCTTTTTGATGCTTTAGCCAAAACATCATTTTGCCGACCCCAGCTTCAGTCCTGCAGATTTATGATGAATAGTTTAATATACAAATAATACAGTGTCTGCACAATCATTCCAGCTTGATTGCAAATACAATACTTTATAACAGTGGTGTAGTTGTGTTGTGTTGTTTTTCAACTCAAAGCTCCATGTTTTAGCTCCATATGACAAACATTGAGCTTATAAAGACTTAAATACGCCAGACTTGCTAGTTGGCTGATTTATGCCTAGAACACACAGTACAGTTAAACAATTCACACATAGCGATTTGGAAGCCCTGCTCAAATGCCAATTTATCTTCAATCTGTGGTTTGAGAAACTGGTGAAAACATCTTCTTCCAAACTTGAGATATTCAGTCTCTGATTTATAAGCTTTTCAGATGTTAAGCTGCAGCATGAGCGCTTATAAGAAGTGCCTTTTATTTGCCACATCTTTTTTTGTTTATATGCAACATTTTTCAATATGTGTGTACTATTTGGTATGTTAAGAAGTCCTTAGTTACAGTAGATGGATTGTGTGTAGGGGGGGTCTCATTGTAAAGGGACTTTGATTCTTTGTAAAATTTTGTTTAAAATTATTCAAGGATTAGGCATCTCTCACTAGATGGCAGTGTAAGCAGCTGGCTATGTCACTCATGCCTACTACAGTCCCTGAAGGTATGCAGGTAACAAGGTTGGGTTAATGTTAACAGACACTGCGCATCTAAAATGCACATTTTGTTAACCTATAAACCTATAATCTCATTTGGTTATCAAATGTGCCACAGATGGAGTATGTCTTGCTGTTAAGATTATTTTGGTAACAAACATCTGGGGCTCTCCATGACGCAACGCACAGAGTTAATTTCACTGCAATCAGCGAAAGAGTTTAATCAATTAGAAACCTTCCTTGTGAGTATAACAGAGCTGACTAAATGGCTCCATTGGTAATTATTGTATGAGTGCTGTGCCATGAATTCCAAATTTCATAGCTCCTTGCTGATGTGGTATATTAAGGAGTCAGGATTTTTATTCCAGTAGGTACTCTATCAAGAAACATCAAAAAATAATCAACACAATTGCAGCAGCAGTAATTGCAGTTTTATGTCTGTTTCATGTCATACCCCTTAAGTGCAATAGGACTGGTACAAAATTAAAGTTTTTCATGTAGTGTAGTTTAATTGATAGATGGATGGATGGATGGATGGATGGATGGATGGATGGATGGATGAATGGATGGATCAAATTCGGAAAAGAATGAGCTGACAGCTTTGAGATTATAGAAAAGCAACAGAAGTTCAAAATAACCACTTGTTACAACCAAGGTTTGCAGAATATTATCTCTAAATACTCATGTCGAACCTTGAAGCAGATCACAAGGTCCTTGAAGGAGACCACACCTGGTGCCACTCCTGACAGCTAAGAACTGGAAAGTAAGGCTGTAATTTGCACAGGCTCACCAAAATTGGACAAGATTGAAAAAACGTTGCCTGGTCTGATGAGTCTCAATTTCAGTTGCAACATTCAGATAGTAGGGTTTGGCCTAATAAACATGAAAGCATGGATCCACCCTGCCTTGTGTCAACAGTTCAGGCTGGTGGTGGTGTAATGATGTGGGGGACATTTTCTTGACACACATTTTGGGGCCCCTTAGTACCAGTTGAGCATTGTTTAAACATGTTGCTGACCCTGTCCATTCCTTAATGACCAAAATATACCCATCTGCTGATGGCTACTTCTAGCAGGAAAATGCACCATATCACAAAGCTCATATCATCTTAACTCCATTGGCCTTCACAGTCACCAGATCTCAATCCAATAGAGCACATTTGGAATGTGGTGGAACAGGAGATCTGCATCATGGATATGCAGCCCACAAATCTGCAGCAACTGCGTGATGCTATCATGTCAATATGAACCAAAATCTCTGAGGAACGTTTTCACTTTGAATCTATGCCTTGGAAAATGAAGGCAGTTCTTACATTTACATTACATTTAGTCATTTGGCTGATGCTTTTATCCAAAGCGACTTCCAAGACGTGAAGCAGAGTAGTGGGACAGTACCTTGCTCAAGGGTACCTCAGTAGTGCCTGAGCCGGGACTTGAACATGCAACCTTCAGGTCCCCAGCACAGTGCCCTAACCACTAGGCCACTACTGCCCCATTCTGAAAGCAAATGGGAATCCAACCAGGTACTATCAAGGTGTACCTAATAAAGTGGCTGGTGAGTGTATATACATATTGTAGTTAATTTTTTACATGAAACAAGCCTTTCCATGACATATGACATGACAATGTCTTGTGTGTGAAACTCATATAGGAACTGTATATGAATGCAATAACCATGCTTATAATACTAAAAATCTCCTACTTCAAATGTTACAGCACCATCTTTAAACTCACAGCTTTATCACATTATTTTTCTCTACTATTGTAGAAAAACATTTATAAGGACATATATAAGAGGTCATGATGGAATCTGAAGTGGCCTAGATGTGTTGTTATCTTTGTATACAAAATAGCCTGGAAGTGAACGGAAGTGAATGGGCTTCTCTTAAATAGTTTTCTCCCATTTTATCGACTCACTTCTGGAGGAACACTTTGGAAGACCAATCCTATGGGCCTGTAGGAAAGTCTGTCCACTTGGCAGTCATCTTGGAATAATATATTCATAAACAATTTTTAAATTACTGTTATCTGACAAAGAGCATTTGGCTCTAATAATGCACAGAAATGTGACTTTTCAGTTTGATTTGCCTACTGCATATGCACACACGGCTCGAATGAAGGCCTTTTCCTGCTTGCGCCTTTACCAGCAAGCTGATATGTTCTTTTTACTAAAGGTTTGGACTTTCCCTTCATTTGGACTGTTCACCCCTTTAAATAGCTAGCACTGCAAGCCATCTCTTGCTCCTTTAATGTATCTGGTAAAAAATTCCAAATAATCTCTGGTCAGTGGTGGCATTGTGGTCCCTTTTCGTTGACCAGCATCAATGGGGTTGACAAATTAGGCACCAAGAGATGAGCTACACTGCACCTACAATGCACCTACAATGGCCAGTGTGACTGATAAAATGGCCAATAGTTGCATGTAGGTGTACCTAATAAACTGGCAACTCAATCAGCCAAGCAATTAATGGTCAAGAGGTGCCTGTCTGTAGTCCAGAGATAAAAACGGAACTCTAATAAGAACAATGTGAAAGGGTAGGGCATGAATACACCTCTCAAGAGGGTTCATCTGTGATATCCCACAGTCTGGATGTTTCTTTACATACACAACTTCACACGCCTATAGTCTTCACATATTCTCTCATAAAAGTTCCCATGTGCACAGACACACACACAAACACAGGCTTCAGACGTCTCTAATGACGCATTTCAAGAAGCCATGAGCACAGTTCTGTCGTTGCCATGAGTCTTTTGCCCAGCTATGTACTCCTCCATTAATGACCTCAGCATGGAAGGGTGTGTCGATAACAAGCTTTGGCTACACATGCACACGCCCATTCAAGCCAGAGCAATCCGTCAACACACATGCATGTGCTCCAAGGACCTTACCAGGGCTTTCAGTTTTACCACACGTAAAATATGATGCAACTAGCTTTAAAAGGTAAACGTGCACACTCATAAAGTATACTAAGGGTATTAAAAATATAGGTGCTGAAAGGTGTTCTGTGGAGTAATGCCATACAAGAATCATTTTTGGTTCCTTAAGGAACCTTTCATCTGACAAGTCTTTAAAGAACTATCATTGTAAATGAGACTTGTGAGCTCAACGAGCTCTACATTTTTTCCTGGAATTGTAATTCAAACTAGGAACCGTTTAGGAGCTTTTTTGTGCACACATGCTCAGACATTCAAGCCTTCTGCTTCTTGAACATAGTGTCCAAGAGTCTTTTACGAGGTTTCATTTTTAAGATAAAGCTCTCTTCACTTTTTTTGTGCTTGGATGGAGTCTGAAATGTGAAATCTCTTTACAGGGGCCTGCCTCACAAAGCAGGATTTATGGCTTAGCCAGCCAACTTCAGGCTCTGTCTGATCTAACCATAGATGTTCTGTTTCATGATGCTGGATCGTTTTGTACAGGGCTACCTCACCATAGCAACTTATCTAGCAAGCCTGACTTTGGGGCAGGTTAAGTTTGGGATTTTGGATGATTAAACAGCTCTATGATTAATTAAGGGCAGTCTTCTTACAGAAATAGACCTCTCTGGTCTTTATTCAGATTGCGTTTTTCCCCTTTGTGACATCTATGGAGCTAATCACATGAAAAATATCACTTTTGTGAGTAGGAAACATTAATATAAAACAATAAAGCACTTGATAAACCAGTGCTAACAGGGTGTCAGTTACTCTAACAAATTATTTCCCTTACCATATTAACTTCTTCCTTCTTTGAAAAATAAGCCACTTGACTCCTTCTCATGTTTATCGTTATTCACTTTTCATCATATGTTCATGTTTAAATGCATAACTCTGAGCTGCATTTGTTGAGTTCTGTGAAGCTGGAACTTAGTAAGGAACCCAAAGTTAAGTATGCTTCATGAGACAGGCCACTAGGCTGGGTGTAACCAGTCCCATTCTAGTGGCTCAATAACACTACAGTAAAAACACAACTTGTGCATCATAATGCTTTACAGTGGTACAAAGGTCATATTTGCCTTCTTCTTTCTAAGCAGATGCAAAGTGATCACCTGTTTTGTTCACAGTAAAATCACCAGTCAAACTTTTTTTACCAAGCTAAAGAATTGCATGCTATGCATGGGCCAGATGACTAGGAGAATAGTATGTTTGTGCTCCTTAGATAGAGCCTATGATATGTAATACAAAAGTTAGCATTAGAAGCATCATAGTCAGTGGCAGCTGGTACAACTGGCTGAACCCTCCCTCTCATCCAAAAAAGAAGGCAAAAAAATAAGAATTAACCTTTGACATCCACATTGTTTTACTGTCTACAAATGAGTAGAAGCTGATTATTTAAACAAGAGCACCACCCACAGGTCCTAAGAAAACAAGGGTTGTCCAAAATGGGGCTGATTTACCTCTAGCCCAAGCTGTAGCATCCTTTCTATGATTCTGTGTCACATGTGCTGCGAAGTAATATATATAGTAAAATTCCCACTAGATGCATTCTCTACTTGAGCTCATTTAATGTCCAGCTCCACCTCCCCACTGTCTATTGTCAGTACTAATAGGGACAGGTCTGCTTGGCTGCTTGTAGATACTGTAAATTACCACATAGTTTATTTACACTAAGATTCTTAGATGGCCACATTGTAAATGTCATTACATTGCAATGTTTAATAAATAAACTTTAATTAATTTGTTTCAGAAGTGGTAAATATATGAAAAGCTGTATTAAATTGAGGCAAGCTATTTAGCAGATGTTAATGATTAGGTAACTGTACAAAATCAACATCTAAAAATATAAATGTGACCAGTAGTTCATTGTTTAATTGCCTTATATTGAAGGGGTTCTCCAATGGGGTGCTGCAGAAGTGTTATTAGCTACTAGTTGTTCATAGGTTAGCTCTCCTACATGATAGACCATTTTTAGTCATTTCAATTTTTCAATTTTATTCCTAGAGGGAAGTTTAGATTAATGATTGACTTTTGTCATGCCTTTCTCAATCAGCAGTGGGGGGGGGGGCTTTATTGCTTGTTCTTGCTAGATGATAAAAAGCACTACCCCTTATTTAGCAACTCCTCTAAGCAGTTTGTAAAAAGAGGAGTCACAACTGTTAACATAATGACACTATGAGGTGATGAAAAAAACTGTAGTATATGTTATGGAAAAAATTACAGTTCTCCCTTTCACTTCCCTTTTATTGTTGTCTTTAAAAATAAGGACGGCAGCTTTTTATGCGTTCATCAGATACAGACATGGATCATATTTAGCTCAATAATCACCTCAAAATGTTTGTCCCAAATTCTTTGTGTAGTGTGGGTATACAGCCTATTCTTCTAGGTCTAAGCTTGCAATGTTTACAGCATGCCACATAGTGTAGGGTGAAACTTTTTTTTAAGAGTATAAAAACTTCTCATTCTCTGAGATCACAGAAAAGGCAAATAAACGAACTCCAAGTCCAAAATGAATGAGAAGCTTTTGTGCAGAATAGTAATTTGATAGTAATAGTAAATGATTACTTGTTTGTACACAATATTTTAAATTGCTGTTCAGCTCCAGTACCAAGACTTTCTTACAATGAATCGTGTACATTCATGGCAGTAGTGAGCAACAGTCAATGGGCTGCTCGTCTTGCTAGCCAATCAGCATTCTCAGTATACATTCTTCTCCATACTTGCATTCTCATAGATTTGTAAAATATCATAGGTCACAGCACAATGTGCAGTTCCAATTCAATATTTGCATCTAGTACAAATGAAATACCTGGAAGTGTTCTCCATTCATGGGTTCAAACAGTAGGAGATGACTTGTGTGGACATGAGTAGTCAGGATTCCAAAAAATGCATTTCACTCAAAATAGCAACAATGAAACCAGAGGAACTACAATTTTTTACCACTTTAATTGGCACACATTATAAATATATTTTTTACATTCATATTTTAATTTACATTTTACATTTACATTGATATTATAATTTACATTTTTAATGAAGACTAGTGCAGGAAATTTGCTGTTTTATACAATATTTTACTTGAAATATTGATTGCATTAAAGATAAAGGTAAAAATGCAGGGTCTCAGGTTAAGACCCTTGAGCTGAGCTGAATGCCAGCAATAACGCTGCTGTTCCAAATGCAGGTTAAGTGTATTCCATCCTCCCATGCTAGGGAGACAGGTCTCTCAAGCTAAGCTTGCTAGGTACAAATCTCCAAAAACAGGACTTGACATACTTTGTATTGAGAAACGCTCCTGCAGTCCAAAATGAAAGAAAAAACCTGCATGAAAAACTAGAAAAATACCTTTTGGCAAAAAATATTTTGCAAATTAGTCTTGTTCTAAAAGGACTCACTTGTGAGCCCCCTCAGTGTTTTTACTTATTTTGGGGTATAATGGGAAGAATAGGATAAGCCCAAGCTCATCATACAGTGCACACAGCCAATGAATGTTCACTTTCAGGTAGTACAAATACTAATATAACACATCTCTTTAAAAATCATATTAATCACAAGATAATGCCTAAAAAGGAACTAAACTGAAGTTGTAAAGGAATGTAAATAAACAGTGCTAAGCCACTGTGGTGGCCATAAGGCAGGTATGAGATTCATTACTACTTTTTTGTAGAACTATTGCCCAAAAGGCAGCTTTGAAACATTCTCAACACAGCAGGCTCCATACAGATTCCCCTTTCCAATGCCAGAACGCCTGATGTCATTAAACTAACAGTGGGGAGGGCCAGGAGAGTGCGCATCAGTCGTGAGAGCCAGAGGAATCTGGAAAACATTGTCTCTCCCACTTTTCCTCCATGATGCAATGCACTTTCATTTCCTGTTCGCTGCAACACCCTCAAGTCAAACGTCACCTTAGCTCAGCTCGGAGCATGAGGCCTCCATTCCTCTTCATTCCATTTATGCATTTCAGATCAGTCTTCCAGACACTATCATTAGTTCTATCAGTTGTACATTACTCTTTAGTTACTAGTTACACATAATGCTCATGGTTCCTTAATAACTTCTGCTGTCAAGAAGGCAAACATGCAAACTGCTGTATATGGGTGTATTTTTGAGCTCCAGTGCAAGGACTAACACCAGACAGAATACTCAGAGACTGATCTACTTACACTCCACATGTGAGTGGCACTGGCCTATGGAAATCATACTTAATGGGAGTGAATGGCTTGACGTGGTTTCTTTGGTAAAGTCGCCCCCTGGTGGGGTAAGACCATAAAGACACTTTGGGGATAAGGACGGTATTTCAAATGGCAAGGAGGTATTTCCACTAAGGAGTGTTTTTCTTTAAGCTGGTTGATGACTACCCAATATAAATGTCCCTGACCTCTCCTTTCAATGGACAGACTTGATTTTGGCCTTAAACTACTTTACCTGCTTAGTGAAATTCCTCCTGGAAGATTATCCACTGAATTTAGGGAATGTACTCGCACCTATATATCGTGGACATGTGGCGGTGACATCTCTCTCGACCCAGGAAGCCGCCTTTGAAATCAGAAACTGAAATGATTCAAATCAAAAGACATAATCGGTTTGATTCATGTGGGGGTCTGAAAGCACAAATCAACAGCTTCCATAATAACGTCTGCTTATTATATTATCAAATTTTGGCTGGAGGTTGTCGTTATTATGCGTCTAACAGTTATAGTTCAAATGTATAAGTTTATGACTAATAAATTATAACTGCGGCCGTCTGTTCGGTCGAAATGAGTCAAAATGGCTCTGCCACACGTGACTGGCCAGCGTGTTTGTAAACACGCGTCGAAAGCATGTGATCGCAATGACGCCAAACCGCGGCGGCCAATCAGAAAGTGGGGGTGTGTAAGGGGGCGTGGTTCAAATGTGGCGCTGTGGAAATTTCTATGATCTCGGAAAAGGTGTTTTTTTTTCCCTGGCGTTTCCAAATTGATAAATGAAGACCAAACCAGGAGCAGCGCGTATCACGACCGTGACTGCAGAATAACAAGAGGCTCAGGAAGGCCACCAGAAACGGCAGGTCAGGTGAGTTGAAGGTGAGGTTGAAGCCCGTTGACAAGGAGGTGTTTGTTTTTTTCTCCTCCACACCGTTCAGGAGGGAAAACCATCCGCTCCTATTGCACAGGTTACACGATGCTGAAATTTGCTTCTTATTCCAGTGTTCCTGGCATTTTGTTCCGGGCTGCACCATCACAGGTGGAACGGAAAAGGAGAAGCCAATTTCAGCTCCGTCGGGGAGACGAAGTTCCTCATATTTTATGACGTGCTGCTTCGTAAAGTATCTTTTTTGTTTGTTTGTTTGTTTGTTCTCTTTAAAATATATATTTAGCGCTCTGTGCGGTGTTTTGGCATTTGTAGCTCTGCCCCTCGTGTCAATGTGCCGTAACCAAACCAAAAAGATGCGCTGACGTTTTAAAAGTGATGTTAGCTTTCCACATCAAGTGTCGGCACGTCGACAAACCAGTGAGGTGAATATTTTTTGTGTGAAAGCAAGCCCGAGGTGGGCACTGCGGGGAGGGCATCGCTGCTGCGACATCGCCATAGAGGCGTGTGCGGGTGTGCGTGTGTGTGTGCGAGCGCGGCTAACAGCCTAGCCCTGATGTTACGCAGTTTGTACAAACGAACAATTCGCCGCCTTTATATGGCCCCATAGCTTCGTCGAAGTGTAGATGAAGTCAGACTTGAGAAAGGGGGTACGTTTTTCCAGGAATGACGGAGTAAAACGGTTTCGTGTTGATCGTTTTCCTCAAATGAATTAAGCAGCATAGTTTGGGAGATGGTGGCCGCAAGGCTGCCTCTCGTTTCCTGCGTGGCTGTGGATAACGTTAATAAAACGTGCTGTGTGTGTTTGAGCCATGTCTGATGTGCAGCTTACGTTGTAGCGATGTCTTCGTATCACGCCTCTCGCAGGGTCGTATTAAGCAAAGTGCGCACCTTTTATTTCCCATGTAAACAAAACGCCGAGTGTATGTTTTGCCGCGGGCGCTGGGTGTCGCTGTTGTGCGCCGTTTAACCTCTGACACACATTCGGTGACGTCAGCTCTCATGTAATACACTTGAAAAGAGCGGAGCGCACCGCACGCAATGGGCCTGAAATTGGAGGGTGGTGTTGGTGAGGAGCTGCGAAAGTGCACAGATGATCGAAATCCTGTGGTACTATAGGCTGTTCAGGCATGCACAATCACCATACAGGCCCGTCTGATCAGGGCTAGACCAGGAGCCTGAAGTCTCAGGTTTCAGAGCACCGGAACATCCAATTGTTGTGTTTAGGAAAGTATCCATAGAGGACAACTGAGTTGCCCACAGAAACAATAAGCCTCTGAATTCTAAATCCAAGCCTAGGCAATATTGAGCTGCACTACAGCTATTGGAGAGTTTAGATAACTGTTAATGAAGATAAAATATGGACACTACAAATGGGGGGGGGGGCTTAACTTGGGATAGTTTTATGAAAAACCCGAGGAGAGGTTAAGGAAAATAAAAATTTGTTTTAATAACTTGGAGAAATGATCAGAAACAAGGGAAAAAAGGAAAGCAGGGACAAGTGTCTCTGATGGGATGTGGGAGCTGAATTCTGCCTGTCCTGTTATTTAATGTAATTGCTTAATGTATTTCTTGTTTTACAGTCAATCAAGAGTCGACCGCATTCACAGATGCATAAGGTAAGTGTAAATAATAATTTTTAAAAATCTTTCCAACACTTCTATAATGCAGCATCTATATTGAACACACGCACCTATTAACATAGAGTACTATATATATATTATAGATACATAATATATACAGACATATATATATATATTTTTTCCATGTTTTATTCTTTTCAACTCATTCTAGCTAAAGAAGAAAGCCTCAAAAACTTACTCTTAGCATTTTACACACAGTACCTACAGCAGCCATAACATAAGCTTGTACGATGTGTGTAGCAATGTTTCTAAATGGAAAACCCCAGCGTTTTTCAATCTTACCTTACAATGAACAGTGTTTTTGACACTTTCCCCTTTACTCAGTAAGAACACTGAAAACTGCTTCAGCATTTGCCCAAGTGTTGATACATTTGATTTGAAGTGCTCTGTTTTTTTTGTTATATTCTAGACAGAGACGGAGTTGAAAATGCTTGAGTATGCCTTTAAGGTTATCAAGCTATGCTGTCCATCCTGATGCGATATCTCTGCCAAGGACGTCATTTCAAAGAACTTAATGTTCCATTGCTTTTCTGAATGGCTGAGTCGGGCAGTCAAAGTGCGTCATTTGGGGCCTGTTCCACACAGTTCAGGCTTTGCAAGGCAGCTGAGGCCTGCCTGTCTGCGTAGCCAGCCCACCAGGCTCCTCTTCTGCCTGGCGTATTAAGCCCGCAGGAAGTGGAGCTCACAGGAGAGATGACACAGCTAAAATTAACCAGGCCGTCGCCTGCTGCTGAATGACAGGGCATATAAATAGCAGACAGGAAGGACCTGTGTTAGCATGCATCATTAGCTACCGTAGGCCGCACCAAAAATGGTACGGAGTGGAAAATGGCCCTGTTAGCAAACAGTGGAGAAAACATTGTGTTCACAGGCACTTAATAAAGGAAATAATGTTCCAAATGTGGAAGACAATCAGACCCTCAAAGTCTAAGTGCCACAGACATTTGTCGTTTTACAAGAAGGGTAAAGTTCCTGCTTTTAAATAGGAACCGAGCACTTTTGAAGGAGGCCTTCACTCTTTGAAATAAACATCTTAGTGCCTGCAAAGTCCATGAGGAAATGTGTAACTCTGCTCTATAAGGGTGTATGAGTACGTTAAGATCGCAAGCACATCTCTGTTACTTCTGCACAGTATTTTTCAGCTTGAACCTCTTCAGATGATTGGTCAGTTCAGACCAACCTTACAACACAGTCAATACTCCATATATGGATTCTGCTTTGATCTTTCTTTTGAGCTTTTTTTTATGGTCTCTGCTCAGCAGAGGGACAGACGGTGCTGAAAACTAATACATACTGATGAGCCCACGTTTTGATACTTCTACTATAAGATGCAAAAATGGCTACAGTTTATCAACACGTCGTAACAAGTTTTAGCCTTTATCCAGCACATTTCTTCCCCGTAATATAATACAATATTTGGAATGCCTGCAAGCCCACCTTATATCCGTGCTTGGCATTTACAGTATGGCGCTCGGACTCTCTTGGATAATTAATCCCGCAGCCTACTACTGTGTTAAGCTTGTTCAAGCTTGCACCGTGGCATGCAGTTTTCACCAAACACTTCTTTTGTGCTTGTTTGGATCCTACTGACAAATTGCATGTGATGAAAGTTCTCTGCTTCAGGTTTCCCCACCTGGAAGAAAATACAAGGCTTACATTTTGGAATTGTGTAGCAGGAAATGCTTGCAGTTCATACAGAGTTCTCTTTGTGTTAAGAATATACATACTAGATAATGTGAATATTCATACATTATGCCATCAGTTACCCAAAACCCAGAGCCTTCCAATGGATTCAAAAGCATATTTTCCCATTAATCATTGGACCTTGAGGGCGTATGTGTCTTTGTGTACGTCCAAACCATTGCTTCCAAGCTGTTTCCAGCCTGAGTCCGGGCACTGTAGTCCAACAGATGTCCCTGTAACACAGATGCTAGTATCCTTATACAAAAAGTGCTTAGGGCCCTTAAGCGTTTCACAGAATTTCTCTTAATACACAGCACTGACTATGCAAAGATGTGGCAGGCTTATGCAAAATGTGGCAAAGTATTTCTGCTTTCTCCACACTCATCAGGGTCTGGCTTGCCAAAAGTGTTGCGTCACAAAGATTACAGTAAGGGTGAGTATTGAGTATTGAACACTTGCTCTAAAAGTTTATATGGAGTATAACTTCAAATGATGGTTTTATGCATTGAGGGTTTAATCAGTTACGGTAGTTATACGTGACTGTAGTTTTAGAGCATTAATGACCTAGTTATTGTGGCTTTAAAGAAAGATATTGAAAGATTCTATATGGAAGCAATGTTTTTGTTTTTTTTTTGTTTTTTTAATAAATTTTTTTGCCACCTTTTGTATAGATGTTCATTATTGTAGGGATGTTCATGTGACTTGACAACATATTTTCCACGACATGTTAGACACAGCTAAACTGCTTGCTGCACGTAAATGCCGTTGTTAGGCTCTTTTAAACATCCAGTTACATCATCAGAAAACATAATATTGCAACTGGTGCCAAATTGTAGTATTATTTCATATTGACAGTTACAGTAGCTGCTTCAGCAGAACAGATCAGATGAACCGTGATTCTGTTTATGTAACTTTGCCACATTTCTTTGAGTTATTTCTCACTCATAAGATGTGACATCGTATTAATGAGCCCTAAGTGTGCTGCTTGCGGTCCCGTAGTTAAATTGGACCGCTAAGAGGCTTATCCTCCTCTGCTGGTGTGTCATCTGCCTGCTGGCTGCCATGCTTGCTGCCAACTGACCTGCTCCAGCTAGCCCTGCCCACTTCTGTAGGCAGATGAAGACATGAGGCAGAATAGCATACTGGGAAATGCAGTCCTGCCAAAAGTGTGTCAGCACCAGAGCAGGGAGGGGTTTGTTTTCATCAGACTCCTGCTTCATACCTTTCACATATTCAGCAAGAAGCACAAATGCTCACTCCTTTGTCCAGTCAAGTTATTAAACTTTGTGTCTTGGAGCCTCCCTCCCCACAATTGAACCTGTAGGTGAGTCACACAGTGAAGATTTGTTTCTTTTTTCAAGCGTGTAGATTAGTCTTGCTAGGTTTGAGATTAAATGGCTGTGTTGTATTTTTGTGTCCTCAGATATTCACGTTTCCTCAGCATGTGCTATACTGCATGATTTGGCTTATTTGTTAAGTCAATATTTTTTCTTAATCTGGGAGTAATAAAATGAGAGCACACGATTTAAAGCACTTATTCTCAAGTCAGCACAGGTGAAATAACTTTTAAAGTGCTCTTCCTTTCATCATCAGTAATTCACTTAACTAACAGCACCATCTGTACGTTATGACTTTAATTCAGTTACTAACGTAAGAAGGGACGACAATTATGTGCAACAGTACTAATTTACGGCTTAAGCAGCACACAGCAATTGCCTTTTGATAACCTTACCTTCTGCCATGTACGAGGGGGGGCTATTTCACATGTGAACTTAATCGCACTTTTCATATTAATTGCCTGTGTATTGTTACCATGGTTACAGGCATGCAGTCTAAGTGCAGGAAGAGGAAATGCATGAAATGCTCATGCAATACAACATGTTCACCGTCAGTGCTCATCCCTCACTCTGCCCACCCTGGTTCTATTGTGTATTTTCAGACCAAAGCAGGAAATTTGCTGCATTTTACTTTAGTTTGCTTAGGGTTTACAGTTACATGACATCAAGCTAAAAGCTGCAACTAAATGTCACATTCAGACTAGACCGATTTAATGAGGTATATTTGGTAAGAAAAACTGATATATTATAAACCTATACCAGAAGTCCAAGAGTATCCAGAGCCTCCTATAATTAGTGGATTCAGCTACTAGAATGGGACGCTCTAGAGTAGCCACACATGAGCCTAAGGTTACCTCGTCCAGTGCCAAGTGCTGGCTAGAGGAGGCCCCTGCCCTGGGCTATGGAGCAGTGGAACTGTGTTCTCTGAAGGGATGAAGCTCCATCCAATCCATTTGGTATGAGTCGGAGTGGGATTTTGTGATCCAGAACCAATCAGCCAACATCAGTAGTTGACATCACAAATGCTGTGGCTGAATGTAATCAAATCTACACAGCAATGTTCCTAATCTGAAACCTCCTCAGTGTAGTTTAAAGCCTCCCTAGAAGAGTAATGCATATTAATACCCTTGGTATGTTGGATGAGCCATTGTCCACAAATGTCTGGGTAGCTTTGACGTGCCATTTTGGTTCCCTAAAGAACCATGTTTGTATTTGAGTACTATGATCGTAAGTAAACGTTGTGTGTGAGGTGTGAGGAACCATCACATAATCTGCGATGATTAAACTGGCGAAGAACCTTTACATAATGTGAAGGCTTGTAAAGCGTTTTCACACTGCATTTACAAAAAAATGGTTCTTCAGCGAATCCTTACGGAACCAAGAATGGTTCTTTTATGGCACTCAAACAGCTCTTTCTGGCACCTGTATTTTTACAAGGATATAGTGCCTACACAAACTGTAGGACCAGAGCTATGCTTACCTATTCAGTCTGCAGTCCTGCAGCCCGTATAGATCTGTTACATCCTCACATCAAACCAACAGAATTTGTAAGAGGACTGAGACTGAAGGTCCCCAGACTTGGTACGGAGCAGGGTTCAAAAGGCAGCGCTCATGTCTATTTAAATGACATACAGAAACAGCAGTAGCTCCAGGGTGTGGTCTGGTTAACCTGCCTGCCGAATGCGAACACGCCTTTAGTGACCTGTCAGACTGGCGCATGTGATGTTTACATGATTGCATCCCATTCTCGGCCCAGTGATGTGACCCAGCTCCTTAACACGAGACGGTGGAGGGAGGAGGAAAACAAAACGGAGCTGCCTGGCTGTTACATAACAGTCGCGCGGCTCAGCTATGTGCCTTTAAAAGCTGTGGGTTGTCAGGTGATGGGGGGTGGCACAGTCATCTCAGTTCACCGAGACATGAGCGAGTGCGTCTCGCAGTAGAAACGAGGCAAGATGCTGGAGAGTTGCGAGAGGGAGCGAAAGATAGATGGGCAGACAGCCCGTTTAAGGAGGACAGAGAGAAGTGGAGGACATGAAAGAGGAAGGAAGTGAGGCAGCAGAAGAGATTGCGGTGTCTCTTTAATTGTAACCAAGCGCTCGCTCTCACTATCTCTCTCGCTCTTTCTTGCGTTCTCTCCCGTCTCTGACTCGGCGGCAGCCAGTGCACTGCTGGGTTGAGTTTTTCAAGGAGCAAGGCTTCTGTAGCCATAACAGAGAAAGAGAGAGAGAGAGAGAGAGAGAGAGAGAGAGACAGACAGAGAGAGAGAGAGAGAGGAAAAAAGCCCAGAGAATTAAGTGCTGCGTCACACTGCGTGCTCGAGAGAGAAAGAGAGTTAGAGAGAGAGAGAGGGATTGTGGGAGCGTGCGCATGTGTGTGCACGGCGGATATCTGATTGTTTGCTCGCAACTGTGTGTATGTGTGTTTGAGGTCTATTTGCATGTTGTGTGTCAGTACAAAAAAAGGCAGAAGACAGAAGGAGCGAATCTGCTGTTGCAACCACATGAAAATAGAGTGAGCAGGAGAGGAGAGGGAGGAGTGATGGTGGAAGGAGAGAGGGAGGGAGAATGAGAGAGAGACAGGGAGGGAGAGATTTTGGATTAGTTGCTACGTCACTTTTTCACGTCGAGAGGAAAACAGCAGCTAGGAGGACAGGAGTCCGAGCCCGTGTGCTTTTTTTTTTTCCCCCTCTCCTGCCTGAGAGTGAGCGGCCGTGAGTGAGCCTCAGCCCCTCCGTCGACTCGTCCGCCTCTCATCCTCCTCTTTTCTCCCTCTCCATCCTCATTCTCTCTTCCACCCTTTCCGTGTCTCTCTCGTACTTCGGAACCGTAGCTGCGAGTTCCAACATGGATGCTGACGATGTGACATACTTTCTCATAGTCCGAAGATGGGCGCACGTCCGTACATGTGTGCGCGCGCGAGAGAGGAGACAGTCCGAGCCCGGGCGTGTGCGTGATGGTGCCATGAGGTGTGTTCGGAGCGGGCGGGCGGGAGTCGGGAGAAGGGTTAAAGCCTCGTCTTCTGGAAGGTTCCCGAATCTGAGGACAGAGGTGATGGGCGCCATTCACTTCAGACAGAGAGAGAGAGAGAGAGAGAGAGAGAGAGAAAGAGAGAGAAATGACAGTACATGCAACAGCATTGTATCACCCCATCTGTCAGCACCATTCGAACCTACGCACCTCAATCACTGTGTGTAAGTCTGTGGCTGCTTGTTCTAGTAATACAGGTTCGCAGTAGCATGTGAACTATATGCTACATTACATTACAGCCCAGTGCTAATCTGACTGTGTATGTCCAAGATTTCTCTCAAGCTCACCCAAGAAAGAGTGCTTTTACTGTGTCCGGCCTTGCCGACCTCATCCAAAACACCCATTTTCAGTGGCTGCGTTGTAAGCGCCTTTGTCCGGGCATCGAACATTCGTATGCTTTTCTGTCCCTTGTGTTGTGATGGGCTGAGGAGTGTGTGAGCAGCAGGTAGAGGAGGAGTGCCTCTAGCTTACTTGTTTACAAGGGGCGCGAGGCAAAGGGCTAAGCGCGTGAGGGCTAAATTTGTGATCTCTTGGCAGGGAGGCGAGCAGAACGAGCTGGTAATTGGGGCGGTTTCGTCAGAGGTGTATCGAGGGCTTATGTTTGTGCGTCCCTCAGATCCAGCGCTTCCCTCCACGGCGTTTTCGTTCCTGCATAGTTACTGGAAGCAGAGGGCTATGACGCAGTCATATCTGCTGCACTCACTCTCGAGTGCGTGTCTGTTTTTCACTGTGTCATTCCCTCTCTCTCCTTCTGTCTTCTATCTCTCTCACTCTCCCTCTCTCCCTCTCCTGAAACGCAGGGCTTCTTTGAGAAGAGAGGAGTGAAAAGGCTCTAAATGTCATGGCAGGGGATCAGGAAGAGGGAGCGAGAGAGAGAAATTGTTTACCTTGCTCTCTTGGTGACTGTGCACTGGCTGGTGTCCAGTTCACATGCGCTAGACTTCCTAAAGCAGCCGCATCAGGCAGCTGAGTGGCAGAGCTTTCCTCCAATTGGGACACGGCAAGCCCTCAGACTTCTTTCGCAGCTTTAAAACCATTGGACGAGCTCGAAAAAAACAGGTGGAGGGATGACTCTGATTGGCCAGAAGGTAATGTTATCATTTGTAGGCCTTGTTTGATGTTAGATGGCGTGTACAGGAGAACGCAATGCTAAATTAGTCTTTTTAATACAAATGTTCATGTTGTCATTTTTTAGAGGTGTGCAGAAGTGCGCCATTCCTTTTTTTTAGCTTATACAGTCATAATTAGTCTGTTTTATTAAAATGTCGTTTATATGGTTCCCTATGTATAGATTTATCACGAAGGTAATAGTCAGACATGGAGTTTCAGTGAGAAATCGATGGACTGGAAAAAGGAGATGTCCGGAGTAGGGTTTTTATTTATTTATTTATTTATTTATTTATTTATTTATTTATTTTTTGAATGATGGTTGTTGAGTGTTGTAGTGTGATGTATACAAGTTCTTGGGTTACTGCAGGGCTGTTTGGTTTATGCCAGTCACCCGGTTGTGTGTAAGAGCAAAAGAGAGAGGAGGGGAGAGAGAGAGAGAGAAAGAACTGTGACGCAGTTCATCTGTGCCTGTTGCTCTGGTGTTTATCAGCTCCCCTCTTCCTCTGCTGGCTGACCACTGCGTTTCCTGTTTAGTTCAACTGTGTTAGAACCGGGGCTCGCACCTTTACGCTGCCAGTTCTGACGACTGAGTGCGTTATCGCAATGTCTGTCTGTTTTACAGCGTTTTAGAGCACAGACTCCTCATCACCAAATCCTTCACTTTTTTTGACTTTTGGGGGTAAGGAAAAGACGACCCACCCCTCACTCCCCCCACACCACCTTCTGTCACAGATCTTCTTTGGTGTTTCTAGAAGCTTCCCTGCTGCGCAGCCTTTTGGCCAGTTTATCCACTTGGCTACAAACTGTGAGTTTAAAAAATAAAAAAAAAACGCAATGAACCTGCCTGCAGCCGAACACTCCGGAGTTACTTTGGCTCCAGCAAAATTGAGATTTTTCCACTGGGAACCTGTGGCGTCAAGAACAGACCAGTCCCCCCCCTGTGTGTGTGTGTGTGTGTGTGTGCGCGCACGCACGTGTGAGGCCAGGAGCTTGCGTGGATGCCAGGGTCCTGCAGTGCAGCTGTTGCTGCTGCAGTAGACGCCACAGCCTGGATTGCTGGCACACAGCATGGTGGCACTGTGGCACCAGGAGGGGGGATGTGGCGCAGTCGGCCTGGCCACCTCCGACAGGGGGTCATTCTTTATGGATGAGGCTAGCCACAGGATAGAGTTAACCTGTGGGCGGCTGGCCTGGGGCTTTGGGCTCTGACGCAGATAGGAACTGCTGGTATTTGGTATTTGCCTAGTTTTTGCTCCGCTAGTGCCACTCATGCTGCGAGGTGTGTTCATGCACTCACATCCGAGAGTTTGTGTTGTTCTCAGCTTATAGACGACATGGGAACGGGCACGGTAAACCTGGTTCAGAATGTTATTACGCATCTGATTAATGAGTTTTGTAGATTCTGTGAGTGCTCTTTTGCCAGCACCTATTCTTTTCTTGATTCTTAGGATTTTCTGCAAAGATCTATCAGTTTACAGTAATTAGGAGTAATAGATGTTATCTCCTAACCACAGTACATTTAAGTTTCTTTTGGATTTGCTCCTTAGGCTCTTCTTAATAAGCTGCTTTCAGCATCCCGGCTCCTGTTGTGTTCCTTTCGCAAAAACAACGCTGTCCCTTTAAATCTTCTATAAACATTACACAATGCGCAGAGGGCAGGGACGCAACAAACAACCCAGGAGCGAGAAAGTGAGAGGGGGGCAGAGCCTCCAGAAGCAACCAGATACCTCCAAACAGCAACTGTCACCAAGCTCCTCTCCTGCTCTGAGGAGAGGGAAACTCCCATGAATATTGTCCCATCAGACAGATAAGCGTTAGTCGTCTCGTAGCTCTGTTCTTCCTCCTATTGTAGTAGTCAAAGCAAACACGCAGTGTGTTGCTCTTTGGACAAATCAGAGAGGGATATTTTTGGCGACTCTGCCACTTCACTCAATCTCTTTTAATCAGTCGCAGCAGAATGAGTGCTTCAGAGTGGGCACCACTCAAAGAAAAAGGGAAAAAAAAGTGTTAGGAGGAGATCAAAACAGGTTAAATCCTGGGGTGTGGTGCGGTGAGGGGTCTGTTTACCTGCCAAAGGGCTTGGCTCCGTGGGCACAGACGTGCAGAACCACGCCATTTGGCACTTTTTTAAACGCTTGGCTAAATCTTTTTGGCTGCATGTCAATGCACTGGGCAGTACCTGTCACCACACCCTTTACAGCATTGCTGGCGTCAGGCGCGTTCTCTGCCAGAATTCTCCACTTCCCTAGTTTACTCCATTTTAGAGCGAATGCAGTGGACGAGGCAGCGTTGAAACAAGTGTAAAAGGGCCAATACGAACCCTACGCAGCTTCGTTCAGTGCACTGTGCACTCAGGTGAGCTGAAAATACGTTTAGGAGTGAGATCCTTTTACCTGGCTGGTCACAACTATTGGGCTTTTCTTTGGTTTTCTTTAGCGCTGTTTTCTCTCTTTCGCTCTTCTTATATTACACGAAATACAAGTGGTTGTGAAGTGTTTCTTTGTGCTAAACAGGATGCATTATGTTTAATACTGTTCTGCCATAGAGATTATTCAGTGATCCATTTATGTGGTACTTTTGGCCACTTTTCAGAGCATGTATTGTAGAGTGCTCTCCTGTAAGTCAGTGTGGAATCAAGCTCTCCGGTTGGGATTTTGAGCTACAGTGTCAAAAATGATTCTCTATTGAAATCCTTTTTACTGAAAGACCTTGGCACTCTTTCAGTGGCTGCTGTGTGTACAGGTACTTGTTCTTAACATTCACTGCAACACCTGATTTCACTAATTAGCTCACCATATTCATTGAAGGGTGAGCTCATTAGGAATAAGCAAATGATGTACAATCCTGGAATATTTCATCAGACAAAGATTTGGTTTAAGAAGGAGATCTTTAAATAGTACACATTGCTTTCTACTTAATAATAGTTTCCCTTCACTAATGTGACAAAAGCTCCATATCTCCAAAATTGCAGCTTTGCAGGGGAAGGGAACTTTGAACGGAAGTTAATGGTTACTATGAATCGGTCCAATTCTCATGAAATGTTAGCACACTGGCATGCAGATGGCACAGCAAAATGGAAATAAAAGGTTTTTTTCTGACAAGGATGACATTTGTATTTTACACCAAAATCCAACACAATTCGGTGACTAAGATGTAGTAACATGTCTGCAGGAATTCACTGAGAAAAGTATTGATTTGGCAAAACACCATAAAATATTTTGCATCCTTAAGATGGAGTCATGTGCTCAGCCATACCAATAAAACTACCTGCCTAATACTGTTTAGGCCCCCAAAACAGCTCTAACCCATCAAGCCATGGACTCCACAAGGTGTGGTTTCTGGCACCAGGACATTAGCCGCAGTCCTGTAAGTTGTAAGGTGGGGCCTCTATGGATCCGACCAGTTTGTCCAGCACGTTCCAAAGATGTTTGATTGGATTGAGGTCTAAACCTTGAACTGTTCGCCGTGTTCCTCTAACCACTTATGAACATTTTTTGCAGTGTTACAGGTGCATTATACTGCTGGAAGAGACCATTTCTGTTAGGGAAAACCATTGCAATGAAGGGGTATAGTTAGTGTCTGCAACAATGCTTAAGTTGGTGGTATGTGTCAAAGTTAGATACACTTGAATGTCAGGCCTGAAGGTTTTCCAGCAGAACATTGCCCAGAGCAGCTTGCCTTCTTGCCATAATGCATCATACTGCCATCTTTTTCCCAGGTATGCAGATGTGCACACCTGGCTGTCTGCATGATGTAAAAGAAAACATGATCCATCAGACCAGGACATCTTTTTCCATTGCTTCATGGTCCAGTTCTGAGCTCACAAACCTATTGTAGGCTCTTTCAACAGTGGACAACACTGCAACTATGCAGCCTCATACACAGCTCCATTAAACTGTGTTCTAACACCTTTCTATCAATGCCAGCATTGATTTTTACATCCATTTGTGTTACTGTAGCTCTTCTGTGGGATCAGATCAGACAGACTAGCCTTCATTTCACACATCCATCAATGAGTGCCCTCATTTGGCGGACACTAACCACTGCATTACAGTAAACCCCACAAAAACTGCCATTTGGAAGATGCTCTGACCCAGTCGTCTAGCCATCACAACTTGGCGCTTGTAAAAGTAACTCAGACCTTTGTGCTTGGTCATTTCTTCTGCTTCCAAACCATCAATTTCAGGAGCTGAGTTGTTGTCTAATACATCTCACCTCTTGACAGGTGCCACTGTTACAAGATAATCAATGGTTTTCACTTGGCTTGTCAGTGGTTTTAATGTTATGGCTGATCGGTGTACATTAAAGCATTTCCTTTTATCCAATTAACGTTTAAAGTGTGCCTCTCAGCTCTTGTGGGAGACCATTATCAAAGTGTGAGGGAGGGGAGATAAGCAAGATTAAAGTGCCTCATCTCTGCTCTTGCTGAATGTCTTTTGTAGATTCTCTAGAGTTGTTTGACTGATAATCCTGATAGTCCTCAGAGAAAGGGAACTGCTGGTGTTGGGTTTCTGTGCTAAATGGGTGGTGTGTTTTTCTGTGTGTTGTGTAGCCTGCTCAGTCGGGACTCGGTTGGGGTTTTGGATTGCAGCTTCAGCTCGAAAGGAAAACAACCCAGGACAATGCGTAAAATGGGATGGATGCTGATTGCTGCAAAGCAGAGGGTCGGGACAGGTGTAAAAATGAACCATTTTGAAGCAAAAGGTTCAGCCCAATTAGGCCACTAACTTCGACAGATTGTGTGTGTGTGTGTGTGTGTTTGTGTGTGTTGCATGCCATAAAGAGCTTAGTGTTTTACTACTTTTTTCTTATTTTAATAACACAAATTAACCTTGTATGAAATGAGAAGTCAATATAATTAACATTGCTCTTTTCCATAGAGCAGAGCTAGCAGGAGAGGCAGAACTTGCCATCTGCATGAACACTATTTATAGAATGTACCTCACTACTTTAAAGCTACTTCATAAGACATATTAATAATAAAATAGCATAAAGCATAAAGACAATGACATGGCTTCATGTAAGACGCCTGATTTAAGTGAAGCCGCATACTTAAGTGAAAGCTGGAAACTTGACATGTGAAAGATGTTTACAAATTAATGCAGTAATATTCATAATGTGTAAAACCAATTGTAAACTTTGTTAAAACTTTTTTTGACTATTAAATCACCACAAGCGACTAGGAAACAAAGTTGTTAACTTGTAGCTAAAAGAGATTATGTTGGATATTCGAAACATCTGCATAGTTCAGTTGCTGAACCATTCAGTTGATGTTAACAAGGTCACGCCCAATGGTTTCATGTAAAATTTACATTTACAGCATTTACAATAGCAGTGATAAAACCCAGGGGTCTTGCAAATGATCATACACATTTTTGTACAAAATGACCATAAAATCTACATGTTACTAATGAGTTTTCTTACGTAATGTTGGGTCATTATGAATATCATTCCATTTGAAGATTTCCAGTCAACTGTGTGTGTGTTTGTGTGTGTTCATAAATTTGGTCCTGGTTTCATTTTTTCGTTTGAAAAGTTCATCAGTCTATTATTAATCCATCTCCTCCAATAATATTCTGTTCTTTCAGAGTGTGTTAAAAAAATTCTTCACAGATGAAGATTTTGAGAAACATACATCACCAAAAAGATACAGAACGGAGGCCATTTTTATCAGATTTTATTGTTTAAATTGTACTTTTTTTGGTTGGTTTATGAAAAGGTTTATAAATGCCTGTCTTAAACTGATTGAAATTTGGTTTGGGCTTATTTTATTCTGATTGCGGTGTTTATGGAGCATTTTTATTTGGTTTGGACTTGTATACCAATTTTAATCAGAATACTTGGCCCAATGTAAGCCCACCTACTAATAAACTTGGAAAAAACGTTCTCTTTGGGCTTAAAGGTAAAATCACCTGCCGAACCCTGCGTGTACCTGTCTGCAGTATAAATTTATCTTATCTAAACTGTCTCTAAGGCATCAGGCAGTGTTTTCAACCATTTAATGTTATACCCTTTTGGGAGGTAGCTTTTAGATACATTAATGTTTTGTACATTTGGGTTGTCATCATGTTTCTCTGTAAAAGCACATTTTACATTAAACCAGTCTGTTTGAATGATTCGTTTACATCTCAGCAATTATGCAGAAATTGTGAAAAGTCAGTGGAATTCCCCTTGTACTATGTCTGAGATTCTCTTGCTGGTACTGACAGTCTACTATTGTTCTCAGCAGTACTAGACTGTCCATACAAACACTTTCTCTAGCAGTTTTACAAATTTGACTGGGCCTGACATTCAAACACTGGCTTTAGGAAAGAAAATGAATGTGTTACACAATATGTTTCTGCTGCAATGTTGCATAAATTGATACATATGTGCTACATTGTTTTTCTTTTTTGCTATATCCTAATCCTGTAATATTATGTTTCAGCAAACTGATGAGTGGAAGCACACGGAGAGACTGTGGATGACAATGGCTCCTCTTGGAAGCTGGTTTCAGATGGTGGCTTAGAGTGTTTCTGTAAAGAATCTAGCACCATTTGAAATCAGTGTTCTAGGGGTGGGAGAAACCTCAGTCTTTCTTTTGGGGAACCATACGACAACATTGACTTTTTATATTTAATTCTGGTTATACCGGTCACGCCTAAACAGACTATGTCCTGTCACCAAGGCTGACCGATTTCTTTTGGTGTTCAGAGTCTTCTGGGGTTTCTAGCACCATTTGAAATCGGTTACAATGAAGGACAAAATTCAGCACTGGATGGAGTCCAATCTTCTCTGCTGACACATCCTACTCCAAGTTTTCTTGTGCTTGTGTAGTGATTTGTTTTAAAATCCCAGAGTTGAACACCTATTGATCTGTTTCCCTTCAATTATTTTGCCGAGTATGTTTTTTCATGTAAATGGAATCTGAATGCCATTGTGTGTTTTTGTATTGTGTGTGTATGTGTAAATTGTAAAGTTTAATAAACTGTTAGCTTTAAAAACCAGATAAAAGATAAAAAAATGTCTTTATTTACCATCTTATGAACATTTATCAGACATACAAAATACAAATCTAAATAAAAGATGAGATTTACAGAGATTTACAGACAAAAAACAAAACATCATCATATCCAAATGGTTGCAGAGTTTGATCTCTGAGCTTCACAAAGGTTCTCAAAAGATCTTGATTATAAATGGGGGCCCTTTATTCCTGAGAAACACAAATAGGCTCATCAGTTTCATGGCAGTGCACTTGCATTGTGAAAGGTATAACCCCAGCACACATGTCGGCTCATAAAAGTTGCCCAATAACTTGGCTATGGCTACTGAAACACACATGCACAGAAGAGACTAAAATATAGTTAATTTGAACATAGTTTGTTTTTAGGCTTTAGCCTGTGCACTGAATGATAATTTTAAAGACTGAATACTCACGGAATAGCTACAGCTGTAGGTCACCTCCAAGTATTTATGGACACGCTTGCATGGATCAGAGAAAACATCATTGGAGGCCCTTAGTTTGCAAGACTTCTTGCCATTGCATCTGGAATCAAGAAAAACAAGGATTGGAACTATGGAGACAGGATAAAGACAGAATGTTAGCACTGTGGTTTTATTAGCTTCTGAAGTTGAGCAACATTTTGCAGTTGGCATCATTCACAAATAATGATCTTCAGATTTAAGCCATTTTTCTCAACTGGAAATATCAATAGTCTTTTAAAAAATGTTACAGATAGGAATTAATACAAATGAGTCTATACATAAAAGAACACAAGTCCAACATACAGCAAAGCTTTCTGAATTTTGTGGCTGTTTTGGTGCGATTGCCAGACTGACGATGTCAGCGTCAAAGGCTGTTAGTTTGCAGGTAGCCATATTTAAATCATTAATAATATCATCCAGACAATGCAGTGAAAAATGTAACTGCTATGGAACTTTTTTTTCACAGGAGATGTTTGACTTCACTGTTCCTAACCCTAGGCAAAACCAGTTTATGGCAGTTTCTTAAACTAAGACATTAGGTACAATTACAAACACAGGACTGCACATTTTGTCAGCGTTCCTATTGCAATGTAACCTGTACTGTGTATCCCATGTTGCTGTACCACACTGCCCAATGCCAATGCCTTTAGATGTTGATTTCCTTATTTAGGAACAATGTTGGCTACAAATGATGACACATGATGGGGTCTGCATACTGTACATACATTGTGCTATGCTTTGCAACATTATGTGACATGGTTAAAGACTGCCCTGTACTATAATGATTGAAATAACTTGGTTGGATTAAATGAGTACCTTGATTCACTAAAATACCCACAGAAAGGTCACTGCACACAATTACATGGATGAAGACTGCCCTGTTTTATTCTGACTAAAATAATTTATTTGGTTGGATTGTATGGTTACGGAGCCTTTATTCATCAAAACACCCACAAAGAGGCTTAGCTGAAACTGTGATCAACGCAAGTTACAAACTAAATTGCTAATATGGGCTAATATGTGTACTGAAGACAATTTCAGTATTTAAATGTGTTAAAAATCAACCACAACATTGAAACCGCTTGCCTTATACTGTGTAGGTACTACACATGTGGCCAAAGGAGCTGTGACATGTCAAGGCTACACAAGATCTCTGAAGGTCTGCTGTGGTATCTGACACCAACACTTAGCAGCTGAAGTCCTTTTAATTGTCAGGTAATGCCTTCATGGTTTGAACTAGTTTGTCCAGCACATCCCACAGCCCATTGTAGGCACTTTTGGTGGACAGGGGTCAGCATACGCACTCTAACTAGTCTTGCTGTGCAGCCACATAAAGCTGCGATGCACTGTGTGTTCTGACACTGTTCTGTCAATAACTTTCTCAGCAATTTGTGCTACAGTAGCTCTTCTGTGGGATCAGACCAGTTACACTTGTCTTCATTTCCCTCACACATCATGACTCATGACTGTGTCACCAGTTGTCCACTTTTGGCAGATACTAACTGCTGCCAGGAATATCCCACAAGAACTGCTGCTCATGACCCATTTGTCTAGCCATCAAAAATTGGCCCTTGTCAGTGTTGCTCAGATCCATACACTCATCTAATTTCAGTAACTTCAGGTGCCATTATAACAAGATAATCAATGTTATTCACCTAATAGTGATTTTAATGTAGCTGATTGGTGTATAACACAATAACAACAAACATTAGCAGCCAGTGATAGTGGTATGATAGAGTATGTGGGTCAGTGATAGCGTATGTAGGTTAGAAGTGGAATTTAACCTGACTTTGCCTGCTTGAGGACAGTTTGCATACCTGGAGCGTAAGCTGGAGGTCTGAGGGAAGTAACAGTTCGATGTAGTTGCTAGTTTATGGGGACAGGTGGTGCGATCCCTCCGCCCGTAGTTGGCATGATGGATAAAAATCAATCCACTTCCTTTTGTACAAAAGGCAATTAACAAACATTAATGAAAAATGTTCCACTAAGACATGTCACCTGTCTTTACAGCACTGGGAAACATTTTAAAACCATTATTGCTTTATTCAAATCAAAGCTAACTCATACATACCACAGCTTATTTCACCCTCCTGATATTCACAGATTACACTTCTTCCTGGATTTATATGGAGAGAAACAATTATTTTCACAATCTGATTCCGTACATCAGTGTCCAGCGATATTTCATGATCTTAAAAACAAGGGTGACATAAAGGCTTCTTTGGAGTAATGCCATAAAATTAGGGTGGAGAACTCCATTTATAGTGGGCCGGTTTCCAGGGAAAACACACCCAACTGTGCTGGACTCTGGCCCTCGGTTCCCCACCCCGCCCAAAAACCATTTAGAAACCTTTATTATTATATACCAAAATGATATGCAAAATGATATTTACTGAATTCTTAGAAAATTGTGGTATGATTTACGTCTGCATGAACAGTTTTGTGCTTAACAATGACGTACTGTATGGAAGGCAGTAGAACGCAGCATCCAGGTATTTATATATTCCAACACAGGGATCAAAGAAGACTGCATTTGTCACAGGAACTGCACAGCTCTGCTGTCCATCACATCTAATACACAAACACACACAACACAGCTCAGCATTACAATAATATATACTGCAGATGATGGCAATTTAATGTACCACCATGATGAATATAAGAAATAATAAAAAAACAGCAACTGCACTTTATATTGTCAACAGAAATATAAATATAAATATAGAAATTATACACTATATATATATAGACAAATATACACATTTAAACATACAATAGCTAAATATTTTAAATATTTAAATATTATGAAAATAGTATACAAACATATTGATAAAAATATTTAAATATTTTAATGATGTTAGTTTAAATGCAAAGAACAATAAAATAGTAAACAGTGAGCTTATGTATGTCAGTGCTCCCTCCCCCCATGGAAGTATACAGTTTTGCTTTCAGCTGACATTGTCACAAAGCAGGGTTAAAGCCCCAAGTGAGCAAACCAAAGGTGACAGAGGAAAGGAAAAATCTCTAACCTGGAGGAAGAAACCTTGGGAGGAGCAAACAGGACTACACATGTGGCCAAAAGGGCTGTGACCTGTCAAGGCTACACAAGATCTGGTATGTATCTGGAAGGTCTGCTGTGGTATCTGATACCAACACTTAGCATTAGAAGTCCTTTTATTTGTCAGGTAATGCCTTCATGGTTTGAACTAGTTTGTCCAGCACATCCCACAGCCCATTGTAGGCACTTTTGGTGGACAGGGGTCAGCATACGCACTCTAACTAGTCTTGCTGTGCAGCCACATAAAGCTGCGATGCACTGTGTGTTCTGACACTGTTCTGTCAATAACTTTCTCAGCAATTTGTGCTACAGTAGCTCTTCTGTGGGATCAGACCAGTTACACTTGTCTTCATTTCCCTCACACATCATGACTCATGACTGGTAATGCCTTCATGGCTGAAACTAGTTTGTCCAGCACATCCCACAGCACATTGTAGGCACGTTTGGTGGACAGGGGTCAGCGTATGCACTCTGACTAGTCTGGCTGTGCAGAAACCCATCCTCCTCTGGTCAACTGTAGCTCTAGTAGTTAGTTACTAGTACTAGTATTAGTTACTAGTAGTTCCAATCAAATACCTGGTTTGGCTCAATCAGTGCTTCATTAGATTGAATCAAATGTGCTGATGGAGTTTTACACATTCATGCAAAGGCTGAAGGCTTCAAGCAGAAATCCAGAATCAAACCTGTGTCTTCTAAGCAGCTCACAAAATATCAATCACTTTTAACAACCAAAAAATCTTGATCACTGCTGCATCATCTTGTTCGCATTTATTGTTAACCTGTTTTGTGGCTGTTAGATCGACACTCAATGCTGAGACAAATGACTTCAGACAATTTGCACTGGTGCCTAAGACTTTTAAAGTCACTGGTGGTCTTAACAACTGACATACAGAGTAAAAGGAAATAATACAGAGAAACAAATGGACTACAATCTGTAATTGTAAACTGCAAAGTTCACCAATATGGTAAGCAGAGCTACAACAGACAGAGTGTACAAGGTACAAGGTACTGTAGGTGTCAGTGTATACATTTGCATATACTGTAAGGTCAGTCAAGACAATCTCCACCAATAACTTTACAAGAGAAATTGTCTAATTTTGAAAGAAGGTTAATTGAACAAGATTTCTTTAAGTTAAAACAAAACCTCATATCTCCATTACTATTATTTTTCATTTTTGTTTCACATAGTTTACCAGAAAAACAAATACAAAAATGTTACTCTTTAGTCTGTGCCAAAATTTCAAGGTGAAAGGGTTGATGAAAATATACCAAAACATTACACAGAATAAAACTTTAAACCATAAACTTACTGTGAAATGTAAGGTGCAAAGTTTTGTTCTGACAAAAATGAAAAAAAGTCTTGTCTGAAATTAAACCTTCTGTTTCTAGTGAACAAATGGATCATGGAAATGAAAAAATGTCTTTATGTAGCCTTTGATTTTTGTTTTTTCATTTACTGAAAGGTTACGGCCCCAGTGAAGAAATTTTGTTAATGACATCCCAACAGCATACGCACACATGCACATGCATATACGTTAAAAACAGGATTACAGGTGATCGTTTGTTTCACTGCACATCTGCATCTACAGAAAGGACCCTCACCTGTCTGACATGACTCTGAGCGATCTTTCTTGGAAACAGTGAGCATTGGAAAGCTGAGAATGTGGTCGTCTTTCAGAGCAAGTCGTGCTGTCTGTACGTCCATAATTAGCATTGAAGACTTTTATGTATCCATAATCTGTTAGAGAAGAACAGCTGAAGTTGAACATAGGTTTTATTATCGGTCACCTTCAATCAAACTGTCAATGACAAAAATGCACAGAAGGGAATGAAGCATTACCGCAGGAGAGGTGGATGGTGTGTCCCTCACATGTCAGGTATCTTTTTGCTGCCGCAACTGAAGCTGCATGAGCACCTGCAATAGATGACATCAGATGTAAGGTTTCTGCATAGAAGTGAGTAAATATACTTTCTTACAACATTGG
>JBBPDA010000132.1:23159632-23187664 GCA_037974385.1 Arnoldichthys spilopterus | reverse complement strand
TATAAAACATTATAACAGTTGCATGAATGTTTCTCATGCAGTCCCTTCTATATTCATTCAGAGGTTTCTGGCCTTACTCCATATGGACTGAGATTCTTCTGGATTCCCTGAATCTTTTCACATATTGTGTATTGCAGATGAAAGATACATTTTTTCATCAAGACATTTGGACTGACTGACAATTCTCTCATTATGTTTGGCACTAACATGTGAGTCATTAGTCATCTGTGCTTGCAAAGACTGAGCTTTTGATGGATTCACACCCAACCAATGTATTTGCTTATTGTAGAATTTGTTTTTGCAAAATACTAAATATTTAGTAAGCTTTTAAACTTATTTTTGCTCCATCCCAAGTTGTTTTAGTGGGTTGCAGGCATCAAATTCAAAAAGTTTTTATTGTTACAAAATACAATCAAGTTCGGCGGCCAAATCATTAGAAGTAATATATAGTATATATCTATAGCGTTCATGTCTATTTTAGATTCAGTAGGGGTTAAACAGAACCTCACTATATTTTACCAGTAATCTCCCAGAGCTTCCAACATTGATTTGATCACCGTCAGATCCCTCAGAACTCGATCAGCTCACTGAGTACTTAGAGTCAATATTCTGCTGCACTTTAGATAATGTAGCTCTTCTTAAGAGAAAATTAACCAGAGAAAAAAAAATTGCATCCTGGTTTAACAGTCACAAACGCACGTTGAAACAAGCCACACGAAAATCAGAACATAAATGGCATCAAACCAATTTAGTAGTATTTAAAATAGCAAGGAAGGAGAGTCTCCTGAGTGTCAAAAAGCCATTTGTGCCACTAGAAAAACTTATCTCTCCACACTTATAGAAGATAACAAAAATAACCCATAGCAAAATTGACCAGAAATAAGGACAGTACAGGAACAAACATAGCATCAATACATAGCAGCAATGACTTCATGATCTTTTTTAATGATAAAATCCAAAATATTAGACACAAAAATCAGTCTATTAATTTAAATCCAGGCAGTTTGGTACTAAACTCTTTAGAAAATTTTATTATATCAGATCATCAATTAGATGATACCCTTCAAGAAACAGAACTCATTTCATAATTTCTTCCTTAAATTCATGAACTTGTATCCTAGATCCCCTACCTACGCACTTTTTTAAAACAAATACAACCAATAGTAATGGAACCTCTTATGAGAATAATAAATTCTTCCCTCAGTATCGGCTATGTACCTGAAATGTTTAAGCTAGCAGTTGTTAAACCCTTGTTAAAAAAAACAGATCTCGACCCCTGCAAAAAATACTAGAAAAGGCTGTAGCACAGCAGTTATGCTTATTCCTACATAGAAACAACATTCATGAAATGTTCTGGTCAGGTTTTAGGCCTTGTCATAGTACAGAGACAGTACTGGTAAAGGTAGTAAATGACCTTCTACTTGCATCTGATCAGAGCTGTGTCTCCTTACTTGTGCTACTCAACCTTAGTGCAGCCTTTGATACTATTAATCACACCAGATTATTGTAATGCTTTACTGTCTGGATGTTCTAGGTGCATAAACAAGCTCCAGTTAGTTCAGAATGCAGCAGCAAGTATCTGAGTACCACCACACTTACTTAGATCAAAAGGTACAGGTCTTTTGCTGATTCCCCATGTTGCAAAGGTCAAAGCCCCACAGTTATTAAATAACCTTCCAAATTATGTTTGGGACTCAGATACAGTCTTAATATTTAAGTCCAGACTGAAAACATATTTGTTTAGTCAAGCCTTCTGTTAGTCCTAGATAAGGAGTAGATCTAGAGAGTTCTCAGGCATAGAGTATTCTGGTAAACTGGGATGATTGGATGCTGTCGCTTCCCACTCTGACGTGTTAACTCAGGTTTGTTGACAGTCGAGTGGTTTTGCTGTCTTATACCCCATGTCTGTGCTTCTTTCTAGGTCTCCCCTTAAGTTATGCTGTCATAACGAGTCTTAATTTTTAATCACTTGTAACATTTCAGCATCACTAACAATCTCTTTCTCTCTCTCTCTCTCTCTCTCTCTCTCTCTCTCTCACTTTCTCTCTATCCCTCCCTCTCTCTTTTTGCAGCTTTTAACCCACTCACTCCTACTGAGGAGCCCATATGAACAGCCCTATCAGCCAAAGAACTGATCTAAAGTCATCACGGCACCTGTACACAAGGAACTGCTGCTGCCCATTTATACTGAGAACTATTATTATTATATATTTATTTTATTTATTCTTTTCTTCTTTTCTTTTCTCTTGTTTGTTATTGCTTTCTGGTGTCAATTCCCCAGTTCCCCCTTCTGAGCCTTGGTTCCTCCTGAGGTTTCTTCCTACAGCTAGGAAGTTTTTCCTTGCCTCTGTCACCCTTGGCTTGCTCTTTGGGGGCTTAAACCCGGTTTCTGTAAAGCTGCTTTGTGACAATGTCAGTTGTAAAAAGCGCTATAGAAATAAACTTGACTTGACTTTGACTTGACTTTGACTTGACTAAACATTTTTCAGCTATATTCTGGAAATTCTTTACTATCAAGTCTTTTCCACACTACAACAATTAGAGACACTTCATAGTCAGACTACTCAAATACCCAGCTGTCTGGAAGTAACAATAAGCACGTAAAGAAGCTCCAGTTAGTCCATAAAGCAGCAGAGATTTCACAGAATCAGAAGGTGTGGCTATATTAGATTTATATCAACATTTAATTGGCTGCCAGTTTAGCTCCATATTCACTAAAATTTTTTCACTCCTTTTTGGCACATGGTACAGAATCTAGAGACGAATTAATGACACTTCAGAGGGTGAAAATTACAAGCAGGAAGTGTTTGAAATGTTTTATTGTCTTGTTTCCTGCTCTGTAATTAATTTTAGATCCTAAGTCAGCTGCTTAGATGAGTCCATGGCAGTTAAGCGTAAGAACAGCGCCATGTGAGGTTTGAAGGGTCACAAAATCTATTTTGCTCTGGAATATTGTGTATCTGATTTGGATAAACGAGTTATGAGACATCTTAACTTGGAGACCTCACAAAAAAGTACAGTAGCAGATGGACTTAGCTCAAGACTGTTGCACATACAATATTTCTTTGTTTTTTGTTGTCATTATATTCACTTAAGCAAACACATGGGTAGTGGCAGCCTAGTGACATATGGACATGTGGGCAATGGTAGCCTAGTGGTTAGAGGGTCAGAGGGTCGCTGGTTCAGGTCCTGGCCCAGGTGCCGCTGGGCACTGTTGATAGCTGCCCACATGTAGATAGGTTAAAGATAGGTCACATTTTACTGTGGTGCACTTTGTGTGACATAGTATGTTCTCAATGACAAATATTCACATATGGTAATTGTGTATTTTAAATGGTAGACATGTGTCATATGTAAGTTAGTTCCATGAAGATTTTGGACTATCAACAACTATGCCATTTGAATAGGGGTGCCCAAACATTTGCACACAACTGTTAAAAAAAACTCTATTAAACTAACAAAACGTGAAAATGTATGAAAGTAAAATGAGCTTCTTGGCCTGATGACCATTAAAAAATGCCAAATGTAAAAATGTGTATCTTTGTAACTCTCAAAGTATTGTTTGTTTTTCTGAATGACTGGGATTGTTTGGATAAAGAAACATCTCTCTTTATTGAAGACAGAAGTGGGAAATTGATTTATTCTTTAAATTGTGAAGATTATACAATATGTATTGCACACGGGTAGGAGCAGTCTACACAATCTGCAAGAAAGAGGACACTTAACTGATAATAATCTCTCACAGGATAACAGATATTCATTAACAAATGTATTTACAGCAAACCCACACTTTAGGAGTGTAAGGTACATTGGCAAATCAATATGTTGAAGAAGAAAGGACATTCTTATTTACTGTGGTGGGTAAGAGGTGCTGGTAATTTTTATATGTATATACATTTTATAAAACAAAATACATCCAAATCTGCTTGTGCATTATATTTATGTATTAGAAAAATAAACCGTGGCTCTAACATAAAATAATACACAGAAAACCTTCAAACTATAGATGTACATCTTTGTCGGACTGTTCAGATGGAATTTCCAGCCAACCTCCCCAAGCGGATTCAGCTATTACTGAGTATATCACATACACAAGCTGGTGTGCTTCAGTCATTTACGTTGAAATATAGCAACATTTACACTGCACACCATTACAAGCTATAATAACTGCATAAAAATTAGGAAATAAATAAAAAGATTCACGTCACCAATACTCTCAAGGTATTATGAAGCACACAAGCTGGAATATCGTTCATACACTTAATACAGGGAGCTGGAGTTACATCAGCCATGAAGAACAGGCTACTCATGGTAAAATACAAACATTCAAGAGATGCCTAAGCATCTTGTTACTTTTATGTGGATACTGAGTATTAATAATGTGTGTGTGTGCATGCATGTGTGCATGCAAGCATGTGTCACAAATATGGAGGCACTCCTCTGAATGATGTAGAGTCAACAGGCAACAGGTCAGCTGTCTTGTAAAGGCTCATAGCCAGAGCTCAGAGCAGTCAGTGCCCACACCAAACAGTCAATGGCTGACAGAAAGGTCACAGACCTGCAGGAATAAACACCAGTATTTATTTTAGGTCTAGAGCATCATTATACATTTTCATGGTATGTGAAATTGATGGAATGAACAAAGTGCACCGGGAAAACAGCAGTGAAAAATTGTGACAATAAGACGATGGCACATATTTCTAAGCTCTTTACACTGTAACAGTGATTTTTATTACTTATAGGCTCTGTATGATTGATCTAAATCAGTCTTTGTTTTGACCGTTTACCGTTCTACATGTGCTGAGGACACACGGTAAAAGTGCATTGTGATCATAACAACATATGATCGTGTTGCCCACCCTTAGCAAAGATGTCATCGCTCTCAAATCTCATAAAAAAGCTTAGAACTCCATGTTATTTTTACACCATTTAGAAATGTCAGCTGTTTTTTACTTAGTGTAGACAATTCATAATGAAATGACCTGAGAGGAAAAATAATCACTTTACCTATTTAAAATTACCCCATAGTGCTGCAGTGGCCAATCACATGACAGAGCAGACTCCGGTCTGAAATTTCTCACCGTTGCGACTGGTGCCTCTCTTTCCACACCTGCACAGTGAGAAGACAGATATTAATATTTGTTAGATTTATAGTACAGGAAGTTACACAGGAGTTAACACAGTCTGCAATGATGGGTTAAAATTGTCCAGTAAAAAAAAATATTTTTGAACATATCCTGTTCAGTTCTGTAAATCCAGTATGCAAATTATTAAGTAATCAGATCAGGTCCAATGCATGATTTTGGAAAACATTACTTTGTAATGAGGCAGAGTATAGCATTTACCCTTATTTTTATCAAGAATTTGTATATTCAATTTGTATATGCCATAGCTACCTCTGTCAAATATAATGACATACATGTACTATCCATATACCAGATTCTGGCATTAGGGAAACTGATAAAAGACTGTACCCATTAAGATTAGCTGGTTCAGAGTGGTACACATGCTTGCCCTTCTCGGCCACCGTGAGCGTTCCAGCATGGGCGGTCTCCCTGTGGCTGACTTTGGGTGGCACGTGGAGACCTTTTGTGTCTATGGGGCTGACTGGAACAGTCATGTGGATGGTCAGGTTGCCATTAGGTTCTGGAGGCTCAGGGACCAGGTTCTTGCGTGGTGCTTCTGGGCTGGACGTGGCAATGACTTTGATATCCGGCAGCTGAGTTACAGCCTGGCTCTGCTTGCCAGTGGCCTCACAATGGGCAAGCTGGAGCTTCTTCATGTGGTGGATGGCCACTGTAGCATTGAAGGCTTGCTGGAATACACAGATAACCATGTCAGACATGAAGGGGTGGTGATAAAGCAAAAAAAAAAGACTACATTAAGGGATTTTCATGTCATATATGTAATGATATAACGACATATGCAATGATATATATTTTATTTGATATATGACTCCAGAAGTACTAATGTTCCCCATGGTTTAGTCAGATAACCTTATAAAGTTTATATGTTGCCTTATGTTCTATCCCTATCAGAAGTACCCTAGTATATTTGTCAGTAGCTAACCTCTCACAAGATCACACTTGTCTGAAGCTAAAACAGGTCTAGACTGGAACATATCACACAAAGGGGGCATCTAAGTGACTGCTTGAGACTAAGAAATGGTGGATGCTGAAGCTCTGTTGTGTAATCAGGCCAGAGATCGGATAAATTACCCCAGCGAGAGCATGGAGGAGAAGACAAACTTTAAATAGAGTCTTACGAGACTGGGTGCTTTTGGAGGCCTTAGTTTACCTTCCACTTGGACTTGGCAAAGTTCTTCTGGATCTGCATACTGACAGAGTGGTAGATGTCCTGGCTCCGGGCGGTCTTACCGATGATCCTAAAGACAAATGCAGAAAAAATCTCTTAATCTATAACAGGCAATGATCACAACGTTGAACAAAGCCTTTTAAACCTCATAGAGCTATAAATTTTAAAGATTTCAAATGTACAATAGGTATAGTGAAATCCATACCAAGGATGCCTCAGGGCTTGTTCTGTTGAATAGCGTACTTTAGGATTCTTTTGCATCATGTTGCGAATGAAGTCCTTTGCTAAAAAGACATGAAATACATGTGATTTTAGAATTAGAAATACTTTTGAGGCTATAACTGATTTACACTGACACCATGCCAAACACAAGTTAGCCTGGGGTGTGTGCATGTAGTAGGAATTGGCTCTTACCAGACTCTGAGATGTCATCCCAAAAGGGAGAGTCAAACTCATACTGGGCTTTCATGATCTTAGAGAAAAGACGAGTCTCAGTCTCTTCATAAAAAGGAGGATATCCACATAGACTGCAATGAGAAAGCATAACAAAGTAATTATTACACTGCTTAATAAGCTCATGTCATTCTGTACTATTGCTGTTCTTCGTGTCCAATTGTACCTATTCAATTTGTCCACTAGGGAGCAACCTTTCACACACTACCTTAAAGTGACTCCATCATCATGGTGATAAACAAAGTTAAATCTGGATCCAGTACAACATGGCTAAAGTTGGTGGTTGAGTAATGAGTTACTCACACAGTCTTACCATTATTATCTCAACTCCTCAGAAGTCTTAAAGCTCAGTGCTACTAAACACAGCACTGTGCCACTGCCAAACTGTAATCTTAAGCTATCCTTTTGGCTTGTAGCCTCTGTAAACCACAATGGTCTTAGCTTAAAACATCATGCAATTGGGTAGGTAAAGAATAAATAAAAGACAGCATTCTTACAGGATGTAAGTTATGACTCCAATAGACCAGCAGTCTACTGCTTTGCTGTAGGGCTTCTGAGCCAACACTTCAGGAGCTGTAGCCAAATAAAGCAGAATAATGAGTGATTATTTGTCATTATAAACACACTACAGCACAGCACACAGTGCAACACAATGAAATTGGCATTTAATACATGTAAGAACAGTGGGCTGTACACAGTCCTTCTACCGATCTGGGATTTGAACCAACGACCTTCAGGTCGCAGGGGTAACTCCCTAACTGTTACACCATCACTGCCCACTGTTTACCAAATACTTTAATAAATAATAAAAAGCACATTCTGCTGAGAAAATACACCTGTTACCAGGTACACCTGCCATATAGGTCGATTCTGTACAATTATTGTCTACATTGGAGAGCTGGTCAACCTCTATATAAGGGGTGCCCAACTCCAGTTCTGGAAATCCACCATGCAGAGTTTAGCACCAACCATAATCTAACATACCTGATCCAGGTAATATAAGCTTACAGGTGTGTCTGAATTAAACAATCAGGTGTGTTGGATCTGAACGCTCCAGGGTGGTAGAAGTTAAGCATCCCTGCTCTAAACTATCTATGCCAAAAAGGAACAGGACCACAACTGGCCAATTGTTAATTAGCTCAGTGGTGGGTGTACTTGCTAAAAGCATCAGTGAGCGCAGGTAGAAAGAAGTGATAAATAGGTCAGTTTACAGTATATTCAATGTGTTCAGTTTTAAAGGCCTCCTTACCCACATAGCCCGGAGTACCACAGGCAGTGGACATGATACCGTTGTCCTCCATTTTGGAAAGACCAAAGTCGCTGATCATTATCTTGGAGTTTTCATCTTGGCTGTAGTACAGCAGGTTCTCAGGCTGCAGAGCAAACGAGAGAACGTATTTCAGATTCATTCAGATTCAGATTCAGAAAACTTTATTGATCTCTGAGGAAATTGTTGATTACAACAGCTCAGACAGACAGAAATGACAAGTAGGCGATAAGAAATAAAAATCTAAATATAATTAAAGTTAAAAAGAATAAAATTTAATATAATTGCTCTTTAGTCAAAATATATTGCATGGACATTCTTTACACTATATACTATATTAACTATAACTATTTACTGGGTAAACAGCTTTATGAACACTATAGTGCTTTAAGAGAGTATTGCACCAAATAAAATTGCATATAGGAGAGGACTATATTGCACTTCCAGGAGTTATTGCAAGATTGTATGGTATAAATATGAATGCAGTATATCAATAAATACAGTAAAATGCTGCAGCAGGCAGGATGTTGCACATAACAGATACATGAACAGTATGTACAATATATTACAGTATCTAATTTTACACCTCATTAAATTGTCTTACACAAACTGAAAACTGGAGGGTAAAATGTGTTTTACAGAAGCTTTGTTGGGATAAGAGTGAGTCAACAGAAGCTTTACATACAAAATACATACACTACATACAGCTACATACTTTCAGATCACGGTGAACTATGCCGTTCTTGTGCAAGTAGGTGACTGCCTCCAGCACTTGTCTAATAACCAGGCTGGCATCCTTCTCTGAGTACATGCCCCGGTCCAGAATGCGGTCGAACAGCTCACCACCTGAGACTCTACAAAGACACAAGAGAAAAGGGAGCTAAACAACGCAGTTCGCTAAAATTAGCTTAAACATGCAGATATGAAGGAATGATCAGTGACCACTTACAGCTGCATCACAAGGTAGTAATGGGACCGACTTTCGTAAAAGTCCTCCAATCCCACAACATTCTCATGTTTAATCCTATAAAAGAATAATAAAGAAGTAAAACATTCCACTTATAGCATTAATAAATTAATTCATTCATTTATTGTTCTGGTAGATCCAGAAAATTCTACCTCCTCAACACAGCAATCTCATTCTCCAAGTTGACATCCCTTTTGTTCTTCTTCTTCACACACTTCATGGCAAAAAGCTTGCCTGTTTTTCTCTCCTTCACCATAAAGACCTCAGAGAATGCCCCCCTAATGAGGTAGAGGTAGGAGAGAGATGAAGAGAAGGTTGGATGAGATTCAATCCATACAAAAAAGTAACACAACGTACCAAAACGTAAAAGTAAATGTAAAAAGTAAAGTAAAATTTCAATTTCTTAAACCCAGGGGTATCAAATCCTGTTCCTGGAGTTCTGTCTTAATTTCTGGAGAGTTCAGATTCAACAGAAGTGCTTCTAATATGCAGAAGCTTCTGAAGCCCTTCATTACAGGTGTGTTAGGTTAAGGTTAGAGCTCAACATTGCATAGTAGTAGATCCCCAGGACCAGGATTAGGCACTCCTGCTGTACAGCATTAGAAAATGGCAGTTGACCTAAACATTTCAGGACAAACTGACTAGAAATCAACCAAAACTTGAATGACAAACATTCCTTCTCCCTTGTTACTTTTCTGGAGGGACCCTGATGCTATTATTTTTATAATATGGAATATAATAACAATATTTTGCTAAATGTTTTGAATTTTCTTAAGATGAATTGCAGTTCCCTGTTGGAGCTGGCTGATGGATGCTGTGCGTTTTTTGTTTTTGTTTTTATCTTTTTTTCAAAATCACAAAGTGAGGCCTCCTACTGAGAATAAAGCACTTTTTAAAGAGGGCGAGGAAGTGACCTTTTAAACCCCCGTACTTCCTGTAGAGCCTCATGGGCACTCCAAGCAGCTCTGCATGCAATCTGTTTCATAACACCTAGAGCCACTTGTACCTGCACCTCCACTGAAGCGTGAGAAGCAAATAAATGTGTCATGGAAAGCAAATGCCCAGTGCAATTATGTTGAGGTATTGTGATCTGCCTCAATCTTCACCCTGTTACAGGTGAGAAAAAACTCTGTAGTTCTGTCCTTGTGTAGATTTAATGGCAGGACTTTACTGGTAAAGTCTGAGCTTCAATTAAATAAAAATTCAACATTTTAAAGCTAATCGTAATCTACTTTACCACAAACAAAATCAGGCCTCGTCTCAATGTGTTTAGAAAATTTACTGACTTAAAACACACTTAATAGAAATATGTGGGCTGTCACTGAAATATCATCCTCTTGGCTTCTTTTGTAAGTGTGTTTTGAGTAAGTGGGTATTCTGTTCTTTGTAAGGTCATCTTTTTGTGGCCTAAGGAAGGGTCTTCCTGGCTTAAGAGGTCACAGTAAGAGCTTAATTTTCTGTTCTCTGTGCTTTCTAAAGCTGTAACTTGGAATAGCTGTTCTAGGCCGGGGATTAGGGCTTCAAATCCCTTACGCAACAGAAACAGTATTGGCTCAGGTATCCAGGTGTGGAGCCCGGAACCTGAAGAAACAGGTCCAACCCATCGACCGGGTCAGTGAACTCTCCATGGCTTCAGAATGAAGGATCAAACCATCTTACTGCAGTGGGCTAATCGGCAATTACTGTTGGATTGGCTTTATTTTGAACTGGGATCATGAACCTGCATAGAGATTTCTAGGCTCCTTGAGTGATATATTGGCAACTGACAGCACTATGTAATATTCCACAATATGAGATTAATTATTCTATTTTTAATTTTATAAAGTGATCTTATTAAGTGGAATATTCTTAATGCATGTGCATGCTGATAATTTCCAGATTTCCTTCATCATTATTTCAAATAAGTGAAATTGACATTTTGTCTGGATTTGAGATGCGTTCACTTGCAATTTTATAAAGATACAATTTTTTGTGGTAAATAAAATAGATCTGATAATGCAGTCATGAACAGGCATGTTCTATGACCTTATGAAATCTGTGACTTGAATTTGTATGCATTTAAATGTATGTGTGCATTTTTATCTCCGCTCATCAAAACCGCAACACAGCTTTGCTTAAGGCAACGTTTAAAATGACTTGTGAGACATATATGCATGGGTTAAAACTCATTTATGCTGGGTTTTGTAGCAAGACCGCCTGCTCCCAATGCCCTATCACACAGAGTGTCACCCGCCTCCACATGCACGCATTCACAAAGAACAACAAGTATCACAGAATAGCTTTTAATTGCACTGCCGCCTCCAGCCTCCCGGGAGGCCAAGCACACTCCCGGTTACTGAAAAGCTACCTCTGCATTTCGCTCTCTGAATATAAAAGCTGTGAAATACAGTTTCAACTAACCTTGGCTGATAGTCAGTACCTGGAATGTGTCCTTGTGTTTTTATAAGTCTGACTAAATGAGGCTTTAAAAGAGAAAGAGTGCAGCACCAAGACAGCGTAATGGGCAGCCCACTGTGTGCTCATAGATAAAATGCTGTGACTCAGCCAACTTTTAGACAAATGTCCCATTGATATAAGCGAACACTCATTATGATATCTCACGCAAACACTTTCGGCGCTAATCCCAATCGTTAATCTCTTAAACCCTAATGGCCCATATGTGAGCCCTTCACTCTCATAACTACTCAGATGTCATATATTAGTTTAATGGTAGATGGAAAGCAGTTTAAATCAGTTATTGAATAATAAATCTGAAATATTTTCCACTTAATGACATTTGTGTGGGTTTATTTTAAACAAAAGTCCTGATTGAAACCTTGAAACTTCAGCAGACATGAGTGGAACTAAACTGATGTAGGCTAAATGGATGTATTTATACAAATATCACAAAAATTGACTTAATTTTAATGTCACTAAAAATACAGTTTCTTAAACTTTTTTTATTGTTTTTTTTTCACTTTTATTACATTACTTGAAACAGCAATACATAGACCGCATGGGGTCCAACTATATGTTCCTTTTGATATGAATAAAAGAATAGTAAGCCTTCACTGTGTTAGTACTTTCTATCAGTGTCACCACCCTCCCATGGGTTTATGCTGAGGGAGAGCGGGGTTTGGTTCAGGTTGTTTTTGTCACAGGAAGCCAACGGGTCACCTCCCTCAGGCAAAGCATTTCCCACTGCTCCACGCTTCCGCTTGTATAGCAAAGAGCAAGGACACCAGGGCAGGGTTACAAATTGTGCAAATGCTGTTAGGCCAAATTGCATGACATGCTGAATATTATGGTTATTTGAAGGCTACATCATGAACAGTGGTGTTCTGCCTTTTATGATGCTGATATTTCCACACTGCAGAAGTACCGTACAAATGAAGCCACATTATACTACAATGAACTATTATATCACAATGTCACTTACTTCTGATTAAACTGAATTTAATTGAATGAAATTGAAGTAAACTGAATTGAACTTAATTTAATGTATTTCATGGATACATCATTATTACATGACTAAAATACATCAAATTAGCCCATTTTGACTTTAATCTGCTCTGGGAAAAAGGTAAATATAACCATTGAAGCTTCGGAAAACGTTTGTGGCTGCTCTTGCAAAGTCCCTATAGATTAACGCAAAGCTCTCTTCATCCAGTTAGACATTCTGGAAGTGAAACTTATTCTTGTCTGCCAGAGTGATTAACACACTCAGACTGCCCTAGTATCTGACACAGCATTAACCTTACCTAACTCTCAGGCCCCCAACAGCCAAGGATAGAGACACTATACACTGCACAACTTTGCATTGTTTTTCTACATATGAGAAGCACAATGTTAAATAAGAGTGTAACAAACATATCGTAATTATTGTAAAGAAAACATTGCAGGTCAAAAATGTTAATGCTAAAGAAGAAGATAAAATTATTCTTAACTTGAGGGAATGGTAATAAAGTGAGATTATATTCTAGGCCATTTTGGACCATATCTATTGGTCCAGTCATAGGGAAATATTCCCTCACTCCAAATAACAGCTGTTGTTTTAATAAGAGTAATCAAAAAAACAAAAAGAAAATAAAAAAATAAAGTTTTGATTTGACAGCAAAGATATAAGAGAGGTTAGTGGATGCACATGTATTTTAACAGTGAACAACTTTATCAAAGCCTCCCATGTCTCACCGCTTTACTAAAGATAGAGGGATACTGGAAAGTGTTGAAAACACCTGCTGTTTCCCATGATTCCACAGAAACAAAAGTGGAATAATTAATGAGTAAATTTGCAGTCCTCAGTATAGAGCTTTCCAGCACAGGAAAGTATCCTTAAGGCCAGAATATCCTGAGTGCTTAAGGAACATCATAGACACAGTTTAGCATCTCAGTTTGATCTCATAAAACTCTGGCTAACATAAACATTGAACACCTGGCCGTTACCCCGAATCCTCAGTCTAGTCAAAAGTCTATGATCTCAATGAGCTGTGACGTCAACATCATTCCTACTTGGCCAAATACAACTTGAGCCACAAACAGACCAAGACACAAGTAAGACATGACCATTGGATTAGAGTCTATGACCCACTTTGCCAATGAGAGCCTTGGCAAACAATTTCCTTAATAAAAATGGAAAAGTTTATCTCCTCAAATATAAAAGTCTGCATAATCTTTTTAAGTGCTTCCCTTCTGGGAGTATTTCTGAAATAAAGATTACTGACTTCCCATATGATGACTATACTTCCCAAACATCTGTCCGCCTACCACATTTTTCAATACTGAAAAACCATTCCAAAAGAATGTTTGTCATTCATTGCTAGCAGTGTGATGTTCTGAAGTACATTCATTGAGGAGCATGTTAAGCTATTTGTGAATGAAACACTAATCTCTCAATGTCTTTGTTAGCCTGAAGGCAAAGCTTCTAGATAAGGAAGTAGCCCAACCTATCTTTACCTAAGCACACATGCCAAAGTAGGCCTCATCCAAATCCTATCATGTTGATCAGGATAGGACACATATAGGTCAAAACCTTTAATGTGTCACTTGGTATTATGAAAAGATAATGCACATATAGCCAGAGCCATATTTTTATCTTATGTATTGTTGCTGTCAGAGAAAAACCTTGTTCATTTTTTACATTTTTACCAAAACTGAAAACATCAGCTGACATTTGCATTGCATCAAAATTTCACAAAAAAAGAAATGGTTCTAAATTACTTTAACCTCCATTATAAGTTAAGAAGATTTTGTGCTTTTCTTGCAAAGTTGCCACTTTGGAGGCACAAGGTTTTTGTCCAAGAGCAACAATATGTTGTTGCTTTCTATTAAAACCTTGCATATCCTTGTAAAATGATAACTTGACATGAGAAGGAAAAAGCTTAACTTTAAATGAAACTTAATTAAACAAAAGTCAGTTTGGACCATTTCTACTGCTCTGTTCACCACAACATTGTACAGCAGTGTAAAGGACAAATAAAAGAGATATAAGGTTTTGTTCTGATTGTGATGATATACAGTATATTTGTTAAAGAATTTGCTGATGCTAGTCTAAAGCTTATGTCATCTATATTGTCATTTATTGCAGTGGTTTCTCCAACTGGTCCTCAGATTGTAGGGTTCGAGCAAAAATATGGAGTCTCTCAGAGAGCTTGAGGACTAAACATTGTCTAATAAGCAAAACAGTCAACCAAAAAAGAATTCCCTTTAACTTCTCCTAGACAAAAATGAGGTCAGGGAGAAAGACGAAAACTTATGCTTATGTTTATCATATATTTCACCTAAGCAAAAGACCCCATTAGCCTGATCTTGATGTTTAGTATGGATTCCAACAGTCACACATTGTGCTCAAATTTGCAAAGTTAATAATAATAATGTTCAATTGCAAACAAAATTGTCTCCATTTTGTCTAATACAACTTATCCTTATCTATGGTATTTAAGAAATTTTAAGAGAGAATCACCCCCAAAACTCTCCAGAAACAACATTAAATAGCCACATTTAAGCAAAAACATTTTACTCAGCAGTGTTAAAAAAATTCACAAATGTACTTACGATCCCAGCACTTCTATGAAGTCAAACACTTCTTGGATATTGTCAGTGCTCTTCTTCCAGTCATATTCAGCCTCCTTGCGACCCATTTCAGCGTTAGCTTCTACAGGGATTTCTAAAACACAAGAAAACAAGCCAAAAAAATGACCATGTTAAGACATGAACTTAGCACTTGCTAAGATGATTCAAGTTCAGAGAACTAAACTCCAAGAACAAGCTACCTTTGTTGGGAGGTAAGACAACTCCGAATATTCCAGGAGCCATGAGGCTTGTTGCAGGATATGACTTAAACTCAAATTCAGAATCTTATGTCCATGCAAAGGTTTCTCCAAAGGTTGTTTAAAGCTAGTTTGTCTAAGTGTGAAGCAGTTTCACAGCCTGAGATGTTAAAGAAGTGGTGAAGGTTGGTCCTCACACTCATCATCAGCTAACTGATCTGTCAGCTCTTGGACGCTCCTGCCTGTCTGAGGCTTTGTCTGGTGGACCGTATCTGCTAATACCTGTCTTAGGCATTGGCTACACCCATGGCCAATGACAAAAGTGCTCATCCTATTGCAGTCCTACATTGCCTAACACTGATTCCAGGTCTGCCAATATTTTTAGACCAATCTAATTTGTTGGCTAGCCAAGCATTGAGGGAGAAGAGGCATATTTGAACTGAGTGGACTCTTCTGTGTTTGAAGTGTGGACAAACCTTTACAATGTATGGCCTTCAGCAACATCTAAATTTAGAAAGAATGAGAAAAGGGCTATTTCACTTTACAATTTGGAGAATTCAGTTGGACTCATCCTCATGTCACAGAACAGCAGGTGAGCAAACGACCACAATACAAATATTTTGAAAGAATCACCCAATTTCTGAGAAGTAACATTCAAACCAAACCCTTCACAAAAGAAGCAGACGCTGCTGGCACATTCTTAACAATCTTCTTCTATTGATTGCAACTACTTCTTTTAGTGCTATACATGAAAAACTGTACAAAAGGATAAAACTGCAGCTTTAAAAATCTGTGAAAATTGCCATGTGTTAGTCCATCAAAGGTTTGAAAAGGATTACCAGTTAATACACAACCCTGGTTTGTCCATAGGCTTTGACCTCTTTCCCCTTATATAACAGTTTGAAGAATCTTGATCTATTCACTTAACCCCAGAGGAATTAACCCGCAAGGCCAGAAGGCCAATTGGAGTGGCAGAAGATCAAAGATAACTAGTAATATAAAACTGACCACTGAATCACAGATATAATGCCAGGGGGCTTGGAAGCCATACAAATATTCTGCTGGAGACCGAACTTCAGTTTGAAGAGTAATTTGACTTAATAGACTAGAATTGGGTAACCTGAAGACAAAAAGAACATCCTATTAAGCAACACGAACACTGAACAAATCCACAGGCTGTGTGCCAAGCAAAGGGTAATGACAATATAATCCATTTTCCTGCACAGTTCCTTTTCTCATTACCTTCACTACATGACATGCAAATAAAGCGTGTGATTAAACACTTGTTAATCATCACCCTTTGAAGGTGTCTGGAAAAAAAAACATGAAAGTATCATTATAAGAAACCTAAAGCCTTTTGTTCTTAGGCAGCCAGCAGTGCTATGCACCTAATTGGCAAAATATATTCACATTATTCCAATGAGACTACTCTATCATTCACTACATCAGTCGCCTAGTCTACTTCTTCATATATGGGGGAAACAGATAATACATCACTGTAGTCTGCAGCACACTTCTGTTTACTCTCAGCACTGCACACATATCTGCTCTCCCAGACCCTTAGAGTCACTCTACCCACCTACATAAACACCCTTTTTGCAATCGTGGTCTTTCATTAGCAGCATACAAAACCACACACATCAGCATGGGGCATTATTTGTGCACAAGGTCCACAGGTGCAGACTGTCTGGGTCAGCCAAGGTCAAGAGGGGGCAGGGGGTGGGCTTCTGCAAACCAACTACCTCACCATGCATTTAAAAGGAATGGAATGCAATCAAATGCAAATTAACTATAGCTTGAATATTTTTAAAAATTAAAGCTGAATGATTTTTTAAAAGATTTTAGTCCAACAAACAATACCTTTTTAAAAATAAAATTTTTTTTGCAAGATTTATGCAAAAACCCAAAGCCTTATGCAATGCACCTCTGCATTTATACATATACATATTTATTGCTATTCATATTATTAATGCTATATTATACTAATCATTTTAATTTAGAAATGATAATATTGATATAATATTGAATATAATGATGATGATAATAATAATAACGCTTGCCCCTGAAAATCCCCTGCTTGGCCTTACCTTCGGGTCTATAACACTTCCAGCACGTCCCCCGTTTCCCCTGGTGAACGGTGAGGCAGGGGCAGCAGTGGTAGAGGACGGTGTGGGCGAGAGCGAGGGGACGCGGGGAACTCAGCGACACGGACATGAGCAGAGAGTCCCGGTGCAAACGGTGCACATGCCTGCGAGACTGCTGCACATCAACCCGTCACCGCAATGCCCCTAACCACGCGCTCTGGGCTGCAGCACGGTCAGGCACGCATACCCGCACTCGGTCACACATGCACAGAGAGGGAAACGGCTGGTGTGGACTGAACCGCCGAGCTCGCGCTGCTGGCTGTCCTGCCCCTTTGACTTACCTAGAGCCAAGTGCGCGTCTCGCCGCTCCGCTCCGACTCTCCTGCCAAAAGCTCGCTGCTGTCTGGACAGATCAGCTTTGCCTTGAGGCACAGAAATAACCGCGGCTGCACGGAGATTACACATCCTCACCCTGTGAGAGGAGGGGCATGCCTTACTCAGGTGGGCTTCCACTGCACACTCGCACCGCTGCGTCTAAAATGCTCGAAAGCATAAATGCAGCTGATGGATGGCTGTTCAAGCAATGGGCTTCCGTATGTCCAACATTTCTTGCCCATTTAGCCAAGTCAGAGTGGACTGATGTAAAATGCTGTGGGGGGAAATGGAACCAGGGGTTGCCAGTGTTGGCCATTTTACTTATCAAGGACTGGTGAACCTACACATGTCTGAGTTGCAGATATAGTGGTGGTGACAGAAAGCAGCAGTAGATCTAAAATGTATACATTTTCTTTGAATACTATTATATACTGTAGTATTCTGAATACCTTTCTGCCATGAAGGTGATAATGTTAATTATATATTTAAGTTAAAAAACAAATATTTTAGGCCAAAACCTCTATTTTCACAACACAGTGTCTCAGGCATCAAGCAGCATAGTCACCATTTCACGTACAAACCCCATTTCTGGAAAAGTTGAGAGACTTTTTGTAAAATGCACAAAAATAAAACACAAAAATTGAGCATGATTTTTACAGACAACAGAACAAAGAAAAGACTTTTAGTTTACAAATAGTTTACAAATTTAGAATCTGACACCTGCAACACACTCAAAAAAACAATGGGACGGGGCAAAATAAGAGTGAAATGTTTATAGAATATTTACATTTGGCCATTTTGAAATCTTTCACAATAAGCAGGTGAACTGGTGATCATGATTGGGCACAAAAATTTTCAGTTTTTGCAGCAAATATGAGTTGTTTCTCACCCCCTTGTGCCGAACGTCATTAGAGAACTGTCAGTTAGTTTGAAAAGAACATTTCTCAATGCAGTATTGCAAAGAATTTAGGTCTTTCAACATCTACAGTACATAATATTGTAAAAGGGGATCTGGAGAAACTGCAGTTTATAGGGTAAGGTTAGAAATACAAATGGCTGTTTAGTCTGTGTGACCTTTGAGCCTTCAGAAGGCACTGCATGAGAAACGCTCATGCTACTGTGATAGATATAGCCACATGGTCTCAGGAGAAGCTCAGTCACTTATCACACTTAACCATATCAAAAAATACTGCAAAAAACTTTACTACACAAAAGAGATAAAGATACTGAAAACATGTGCCATGGTCAGAAAATCCATGCTTTAGTTTGTTTTCAGGAAAAATAAACACTGAGTTCTCTGTGCCAAAGACTGAACACCCATATTCATTGAGGAAGAGGTGTATATTGCTGCCATCAAGGCAGGATCTTTTCTTAGGACATCCATATTTATTTTAGCAAGACAATACCAAGCCTCATTCTGCACATGCTACAACAATTGTAAACACAGAGTCTGTTTGCTCGACTGACTTCTGGCAGTCCTATTGAAAATATATGATGCCTCATGAAAAGGATAATTAGACAATGACCAGAGACTACTGAACAAGTGAAATAAATTCCACTTGGAAAACTGCAATCTTCAGTTTCAAAATGGCTATAAGTGTAACTAAAAAGAAAAAGGAACAAGGTGGTAAACATGCTTCTGTACCAACTTTTTTGTGTTGCATGCATCACATTCTACAATTTTTTCTATTTTTCAAGGAAAACACTTTTTTATACTTTTGTCAGTTAAATAAATTTTTATGGATCTAGGGTTTAAAATTTTCTTTGAGGTAGTATTTCTAGGATTGAATATTTCATGTTAAAATAATAACTTTGTTTAAGGAACATTATACCAAAAGATCTACTGGAATTTATTTTTTACGTCGAGTATGAATACACTTTTTGAAATAAGTACCATCCAGATGTTTACCATTTCCTTCTTGATTTGAATCCTTCCTGCCATTACCCCTACATGATTCGGGGAGCATGCTTTCTCGGGTAGGCTTCCACTAGACATACTCTCATCATTTCCACTACAGTTAAAAGGTCCTTTCAACCAAAAGCTGAAAGCTCTCCACAATGTGCATTTCTAATTACACCAGTAAATGAACCAAGCTGTTACTGACACAAGAACCAGTTCTGACCGATTGCTCCCTGCTGTAAAGCCTTGCATGCAAATCGTTTGGCACATGGCATAACAGTAAGCCGCTTTAATCTCAGGTTTTATCTTTTCTCCTAGACTTGGCAGAATAACTGCATAACCAAGGATGTTCAGGGTAAGAGGGGTGTATGAACATTTTGTACATGCCCTACCCAATTTACAAGCTGCACTGTAGAAGGGATGGGAAGCTGGAGTACAAAGACAGATGCTTATTATATTATTTGTACAATAAGTATGATATATTATATTTTTTCCCAAATCCTGAGGTGAGATGTAGATGCAAAGTCAAAAACGTCAAGACAAGCAGACCTACCTGCATAATAATGTCTTCTGTTGTCCAATGTACCACATGTTTCAACAAAGTAGGACCCCATCACTATAAAGGAAACACATACGATTGTTACCCCTTAAGTGAAAAGAAGCTCAGTAGGATTTCAGCAGGATTTCTGTTGTTATTCTTCACATCCTGGAGAAACAGAGTCTCTCTTGAGGTGATTCTAGGAGTGAATGGAATGGAACCTGTTCCAGACAACTTGTTAATTATAAACTCCTCTGTTTGATGTTGCCATGGAAGAGAGACCCGAAACGTAGCTGGTGAGATCTCCAGACAGTTCTCTTTTAGCAGTGGTGTCATGCGTATGTGGGAATAGAGAGGTTCTAGATATTCCATGCTGGCTTCAAAACATTTAGTGTATGTGCAGGTCTCCATGGAAGGATGCGTAATTCTCTCCATTGCACACTGTGCTCAGGAGGAAGGAGTTTAAATGTTTTATCATACCCACATTTTCTTGATATCACCTATGTTATGCATTAATATTACAGTATTTTAATATTAGTTGTAATGCATGTTAGAGAAAGCTGAAATTCATACAAGTTTGTTCTACATTTAGAGGGTTTGGGGTTTTGAGGGTCTATTATTCTGGGTATTCTCTAGTTTGTGATTACTGACATCCCTGTTCTGTCCAAACATTTCTTCATTTCTAGCAATGTGCAGCCTATGTCACAACAGGTGGCACAACAAAATGAAAAGAAATTCCACTAGAGATGAGAAAGAAACTTGCTGAAATATATCAGTTTACAAACCAATTTCTAAGGCTGTGGGACTCCAGTGAACCATAGTAAGAGATATTATCTCTGAATGGAGAGATAGAAAAAAAAAAACACAGCAGCTAGTCTACCAAATTCCTGCAAACGTGCAGCAATGACTGGTCACGAAAGAAACCAGTTGAACATTTAAGGAAATACTGGCCTTAAAACCTCAGATACATTAATGACTCCACAATTAGAAAGAAACAGCACAAAACTGACATCCATGGGAGAGTCCAAGGCAAAAAAACACTAGAGGAAAAACGCTGTGATGAATAATGGTCGACAGACTAATAATGTTGAAACTGAGAAATGTACATATGTTTTTGGAAAACACGTGCTTATTTTATGCCAAATAGGGTAAAAAACGAAGGTTGGGACAGGGGCAAATTTACATCTGTGTTGCATCATCTCATCTCTCAACAACACTCTGTAAACCTTTGGGAACTGACAAGACCAACTGCTGACGTTTTGAAAGTGACACACCATCCCATTTACATGATTTCAGCTTCTCAACAGTTTATGGTCTCCACTGCCATATTTTTCCTTTCAATTGTGATATTTTTCATCATCAAAAAATTCTTGAGCGTGTTGGACAATTCCCGGGTGCAAACTCTTAAAAATCAAACAAATCTGTCATCACAAACAAAGCATTATAATTTATATTTAATAATCAGAGCATTCCCAATAGTCCCTCAGCATCAATCTCTCTCTCTCTCTCTCTCTCTCTCTCTCTCTCTGTCTTTCTTTTTCTCTTATGCAAATACAGGTCACCTTAATTAGAAATAAAAGAGTGACAGAACAGATAATATCATACCATTCAAAAGTTATTTAGATTTAGATTTATTTACAGATTCTGTCCTGCACAAAAGTCCTGTATACAAGATTTTTCTCAGACAGCACTGATTATAGTGATTATAGAGTTTTTGTTATAGCACAAATCCTTTGTGATTTGCATCTGTTGAGAATGAACATCTTCAGATCAAACATTTGATCTCCCCTTATAACAGAAGATGATGTATTATCTCTCATCAATCATCTTCCTCACTTATGTGGAGAAAAAACATCCTTGAATACTCTTCCAGACAGGATTATCACAACTCCAGTTGTTTGACTTGGTTGGATGACATGTAAAACCTTTTAAAAGCCATATTAAAAGGCTTTACATGTCATGAGCTTTGTGCTCCTAGGTTTTGGCAGCAAGCCATGTGATAGTGCCCGTTTTGGGTAGTGGTGGCCTAGTGGTTAGGATGCTGCTTTTGAGACCTGAAGGTAGCAGGTTTGAGTCCCGGCCCCGGCACTACTGAGGTACCCTTGAGCAAGGTACCATCCCACTACACTGCTCGATAGCTGTTGCTGTTGATAGCTGCCCGCTTGTGCACGTGTGACAAATAGTCACTTTCACAATTAACCATTTTATTTGTCACCAGGGGAAGGTCACAAATATCTGTGGACATGATACCAGGATAGCACAACAGACCTCACTCTCTCCATGGGCAGGATCAGCATGATGCAAGTGTCTGTTAACAGATGATTTTATAAAACCTTTTTTTATAATCCTTACAAAAAAACGTAATCTGTAGTGCCGTGTGCATGCCTGTGTTCTCTTTTAAATTGGCAAAGAAAGACCCATTAAGAACTACAGGATAAAAGATCACCTGTGTATACATATTGTTGGACATTATTCAATATTATATGTTAACATTATATGTTATGGAATAAAGGAGGGGCATAATAACACTGCATGATATAGTGTGAGTGAGTGAGTGATTATTTGTCATTGTGATCCCTTCACAGCGCATTACACAGTGCATCACATGGAAATGTGACCTCAGCATTTAACCCATCCCTGTAGGAGCAGCTGGCAGCTGATGTAGGCAGTACCTGGGGAGCAGTGACTGGGGACGGAACCTTGCTCATGGGTATCTCAGTGGTACTTGTGAACCGGCAACCTTCAGGTCACATGCAACTCACCAACCATTACACCACCACTGCCCGAACTGCTGTTGACACACATATAGACCCACCATCTTAGGCTAAACCACTGATTACTGTAGTGTGGTGGTCTAACTGTACATACAGTACTTAGATATTCAGAAAAATATGAAGGGGTAGAAGGCTGGGTGCACAGATAATCATGTTATTTTTTGGACAATATTTAACTGAGAAGAATGTTTGGAGAGAAACATTTCAAAAGAAGAAATTGCCCCCCCCCCCCCCAAAATGTCATCAAACCTCCATGAACCCTTCCATACCCTCCCAATGATGAACATTCACACCAAAGGATCTCTCCACATAAGAACATAAACATCAAAGGAAATTGGTCAAAGTTGATCATGCTGCTCATTTCCTTTAACCAAATTGTAAGCAGCATTACCTGCCTGTAGAGCTGGCTGAAGGTGTTCAGGCCATGGATCTCTCTGTCAGGACAATTCCACGGAATACAGAACTTTTTTTGCCTTGGTGAGACCAGAAAACATCTCTTTTATAGAGACAAATGTAAGGAGGAGTCATTATTAAATAGAAGCAAAGATAGTGAAGGGAACTCAACTTTATCACATCAAGGGATATCTGCTGCCAGATTTTGACCACATCAGGACATTCCCATTACATATGCTTAAATAACCAGAGGGTGCTGACTAGATACAAGTCACAACTGGGAGTTACCATATGGGAGTAAGGTAAATCCTATGAGCAATATTAGAATATATTAATTAATTGTTGAACTGTATTTATATGTGTGCCATATAAATGTTACAGGAAATTTCTTCATCATTTACAGCATCATTTCCATTAAAGGTTGCAGAGAAGCTGGGGCCAATCCTAGCTGACTACAGGCCAAAGGCATGGTTTTCCCAGGACAGGAGGCCAACCCATCACAGGGCAACACATAGACAGACAACCACTCACACACATACTCACACCTATGAGCCATTTAGAGCATCTAATCAACCCACTGCAATCCTTTGGATAGTGGGAGGAAACCGGAGGACCTGGAGGAAATCCACAAGAACATAGAATAGAGCTTGCAAAATCCACACAGAAAGGCACCCATGGACCTATTGCTTTGTGGCGACAGTGCTAACCCCTGCACCACCATGCCACCCTTAGTATTGGTTCATGATTTGGAAAGTTTAGAAGCTTAGAAAATGTCTAGGTCCTTCTTAGTCTATTATTTTAAATGTTTAGAGGCATTGAGGAGATCACACAAACAGCTTTTTAGAAGCTCTCCATCTTCTCCTCAGAATTATTTTTGTAACCAATGAGATTAAATTATCTTTAGCCCTTGTTACAGTGGGGAGAATTTGTTAAATTCACAGTTTCTCTTTGGGAAAATTAATGTTTCATTTGGTGATGTGTAGTGCTCCAATACCAACCTCCTTATGTAATGATGCTCCCACCTCTATACTTCAATCTAGGTGTGGCATTCGTGCAACCATACACGTAACTCTTCTTTCGTCATTATCTAGCCCTTTATCAGTGGTCAGTTGTTTGTATATTGTCGAGTGGTGCCCTTTTGCCAGTCCTGCAGTGACAATGAAGTGCCTACAAATCACTGCAGAACTGCTGTGTGTGTGATCCTCTCTGTGCAGCACACACACACCCTAATACAGAAAGTAACTTTCCACTCCCCCCATAATGAAATAACCCTCCACTAAAATAATATGGTGGGGGTCCTGACCACTACCAAATGGGACAAATGGAATACAGTATGTAACTGTAAAGTATAAAGTGCACCTATACGCTAAACTGAGCTCATAAAATGAATAATGAGTATAGATTCAAGTTAGCTATACTTAATGAAGTGGCTAGAAATGCTTTCTTTTTCTCACTGCATGTCCAAAAGTATTCACTCCTAATCAGATAATTCTTCTATTTTGACACAGGCATTCAGTTGCACACACAGCTTGCATAACCCTTTTAAAAAAGCACTGGCAAAAGAATAGAGTTGCACATGAGACTTTCATGCCCAGTGCCAGACTGTGGCATTATATTTAAGCGTAATATTTGTTGTCTTTGGTATTGTGCTTTTACTGTGTGCATTTATTGTCAAAACTCTCTTTTTTATATGTAAAGAGATTAAAAAATGTTATGTAAATTTAAGGAGTGTAGTCTCCTGGAATCAGATTACTGCTACTTAACTACAATCATCCAAAGTCAATCGTGCCATTAATCTGATGATGTCACCTGCCTGCAGTACTTAAAACTCTTCTCATTCCTATAATCAAAAACAATGGTGATGAAGCATATGCCATTGGGGCTGAGGATTAGTTTGCCCTGTGAAGCATTAATGTCTTATATAACTAACAAGGGCAGGGGAGGGCCAAAGGCTGGCACAAAGAGAGAGGAACGGAGGGACAGACAGAGGAAAAAAACACATATAAGGTAAGATAGATTAAGATAAGAAAGCTTTATTGTCACAGTACGAATACACTGAGATGCCATTTGGAGCAAACCTTTAGATGCCTTAAGACAGAATAAAATAAAGAATATAATATATAAAAAATAAAGAATTTTTGGAATGCACAGATACTAAATACAGATCCAGATACATAGAATATGGGGGGCGGGGGGGGGGGGGGGTAAGGTGCTGGTGCTTAATGCAAATGGATTCAAGTGGTTTATCAAGAGTGAAAATATAAACAGAGGGTATTTACAAAGATCATTATGTAAACAAAGATTAGTGCAAGATAGTAAAATAATTACAAGCAACAGTGATAACATGTAGTACTACTGCACATGAGCAGAGGTAGCATCAAGTAACATATATTATATATAAAGTCTTCTGGTTATTGACATATCCTATAATAAAAAGCATGCCCATGAGCAATGAAGCAAACACCCACTGTTTTTAACCAGCATTGCTGAGTATTTTTTTTGTTGCAATTTCTCTAATGCTAATGAGTGTGCAGCCTTGGACACTGTAGATTTGCTGTGAAGATCTATTCACTTACTAGCACAACCTTACACCGGTCTAAGAGTAGATGTTTTAACGACAGATACATGCACACAAGAAGTCTCAGAAACCAAGTGATTCATGAGATATTTAAAATACTAGTGCATTTTAGCTCCGCTTCCATGTAAAGAAGCATAGTCCGACTACAGCACATACTGCCCCAACCTTTGGCAGAGTCATGGTCTTGTCTCTGTGTAGAGTCAATGCCTGTTCCAAAAGATGATCCAAAGCTTCATCATCCCTCTATACTTCAACACTTTTCATGCATGCGGTCTTGTGGTTTTGTTTAAGCTTTCACACTAACATGAAGTGATTTTGAATGTATCAAAAGTAAGCAAACATGCATTAAGACAGTGATGTGTATTTATATTTTTGTGGGACAGGCAATGGTCACCGTTCTCGTGATTTTAATGCTATTCCATTTTATTTACAAGAAGAGAACACTTACCACCCCAACGCCTTGAACTGTGAGATATATGCCTGGCAAAAAAGCCCTTTGATGAGGTTTTCAGGAAAGGGACTGCAGGCCAACAGGTGTGCTAACATTGGGATGGGACAGTTTAAATGTTGTCCAAATTTATCTGAAATATTTCAATGTTGACCACTTAACATATGCTGTTTATGACCATATCTTAAACCTCCAGCCTTCTTGAACACATATTGAACCATTGATGTACATATTGCACATGATCCAATGCTTCAAACATACACTGGAAGTTTAAACCAAGTCCAGTCCAGAGAGAAACACTCAGGACCGTCTTGGCCTTTGTAAGTGAGCAGTGGTAGCTTAGTGTTTAGGGACTTGCTCATGTAATTGGATCAGTCCTGGATCAGGTAACACTGAGATACCCTTAAACAAGGTACTGCCCTGCAACACTGCAGAGGTCACATTTCATTGTAACGCACTTTGTGGGATGGGGTGTGTCCACAATGACGAATAGTCACTTTCACTTAATGTTTTTGTTGTACAGTTAAGTTCTTGAAACACAACAATGCATCCATTCTTTTTTTTCATGGTTTATTGTAAGTATAACCAAGTGGGCTCTCCCATTGTATAGACCTTCCAGAACAGAAGATCTAACATATAAGATTAGCAGCATAACCATTGACTTGAATTAAAAAATGATGAAATGGGTCTAGAAATTCAAGGCCTTGTGGAAGTGGCCACCTAACAAATTATTTTTTTGGCTGCTGGAAGCAGAGGCAGCTCTATTTCATACCTTTTTGCTGAAGGAGCCACTATAAGTATGCTACATGTATGCTAAAATATGTTAATGTTTGTTAACTTAGCTACCATTGCTCTAGAATCCTATGGGGCACTTATAAAAATGAGCCCCTTAAAAATCTTAGAAATGTTTTTTTACCATGTCTTGATAGGTATGGCCTGATCTGAAGGCCTAGATCTAATAGTCATGGTTTCCTCTGAAAGCAAGTACAATGCAGAAAGCCTGTAGAATGGCAGGTTGGCCATCCCCTGTTGCATGCTGATTTACATCTGTTTATTAAACTAATGCAGTATGTTCCTCTAGAAAAAGAGCTTCTTGTGTAAGGTTTACTTTATTTATTGGATTGGCTATACAGCTTATATCGTGCACAACAAAATCAAATCACCACCCCAACTCTTAGGACTGGTGTTTAGCAGCTGGAACCTGCATCCACATGTCTCCACCACATGCTGATGTTCTAATCTCCAATCCAGCGTCCAACTATATCATATTTACACAGACCCAGTGTGATTGCCCTTGCTGTGGATTAGTCAGCGCTATGACCAGCTGTGATAAGGTGGACACTGTTTGCTACAGGTTGTAATGTTCAGAAAGTGATGATGTGGTAGACGAGATATGACACGTCGCTGTTTTTTCTCTCGATAAAGTTCTCATGAGGAAGAGCAGTTATTACCATATGCAGATTCGCCACTGAGGAAGGCACATTTCTGACAGGCCAATGATCCTGAACCTCCATTGTGCTCTTGCACTGTTCCCATTTGCAGAGCCCCCAGATGGTGCTGCTTTGTTTTGTTCAGCTACTATTACAGCATGTGATTAGTGGTTTGTGCATCCCTCATGCACACACACACGCACACGCACACGCACACACACACACACACACACACACACACACACACACACACACACACACACAC
>JBBPDA010000132.1:23130258-23149357 GCA_037974385.1 Arnoldichthys spilopterus | reverse complement strand
TGTGCACGTGTGATGAGTTAAATGCAGAGGTCACATTTCGTTGTGGTGCTTGAGTGTGTTCACAATGACAGAGTCACCTTCACTTCACAATGGCACCTGTCAGGGGTGGGATATATTAGGCAGCAAGTGAACAGTCAGTTCTAGAATCTGATGTGCTGGAAGCAGGACAAATGTGCAAGTGTAGGGATCAGAGCAACTTTGACAAGGACTTTATTGTGATGGTTAGACGATTGAGTCAGAGCTACCCCTACCCCGACTCCCCGATTGCTCCCAACATACCTGGTCCAACTAATCTGTAAATGTGATAAACTCATTTCTAAATCTTTTCTGGACTAAAGTGGGTTGTGTAGGAGGACAAACACTAATGCGCAATGCTAGATGGTCCCCATGACCAAGGTTAAAAACCACTGATCTAGAGCTAGTCCTGGGAGAAACCATGCACATACCATCAGCAACAAAAGGTAGTTTCTGTGAACTGCTGTCTTCAGCAGTGGACATAAAACACTGATACTAATTTTGTACTTTTACAAAAATGTCATGCTCCAGCTTCCCGAAATGTAAGAAGCGGCTTTAATAATGAATGAATGAATAAATACAAAGATGTCATCGCTCAGTTGAACTTCCTCATTTCAAATTAGGGATGTGGAAAGTAAATATTATTATTAAATCACTGGATTGTTTTAACCCATGATGTCAGACCCATGAAGTCAGGGAAGCAGACTGTGTACAAATGAATTAAATTAAAGACCCTTACCCTCTCCAGAAGTTCATGTCCAACAAAGATCAATCCAAGAGCGAGGAGTTCAAGTTCAAGTGGTTTATTTGTCACATACATAGTTATACAAGTACAACATGTAGTGAAATGTACCCTGAACGTTCTTGAGACTGTGCATTTTTATATATAAATAATAGGTTAAAAAGATATTTATAAGTAAAAATTGTACAAAGAATAGAATATGAATTATAAAATAAAATAGGCAGGTAAAAAAACAGTTTAATAGTCTACAATGTAACAAATGAAGCCAGGGTAACTTCTAAGCAACAAAAGGTCTTTATCATATTTGCTGATGTTAATGTTAATATGTACACCATCAGAAGAACACTAAACAGCAATGGTGTGCATGGTAGGATTGAAAATTTCTGCCCATCAACAGTTAGGTAAAGATCATGTTATATGAAGGTTATATGGAAAAATGTTTTGTGGACAAATGAGAACAAAAAAAAGAACAATTTTGTTTAAATGAAATGACAGACACTGCATTTCAGCATAAGAACCTTAAACATGGTGGTGTAAGTATCATGGTTTGGGTCTGTTTTGTTGCATCTGGGCCAGGACTACCTACCATCATTGATGGAACAATGAGCTCCAAATTATACCAATGAATTTTAAAGAAAAACGTCAGGACATCTATTCATGAACTGAATCTCAATAGAGATTAGGAGTAGGAGGACAATGACCCTAAGCACACAAGTAATTCTACCAAGGAATGGTTAAAGAAGTCATTTGGAATGGCCAATTCAAAATCCTGACCTTAAGACCCCTAGAGAGCAATAGAAATGTTGTGGATGGAGCTTAGAAAGGGAACCCATCCTCTTCGGGTTGACACCAGATATCAATGACAAGCAAAAAAGAAGAGTTTTAGAGTTTATAGAAATATCATCACTTAAAGCCTGTAACTTGGAGCAACAGCCCCTATATTAGCTTGAGGGTCAGTAGCACATGGAGTTGGTCCATGATGGTCCAACTGGTCTAGAGGACAGATAAACAGGAGATCCTAATGAAGGTTGACCTGTATAAGAATATAGGTCAGGCAGGACAGCAGTTCTTAATGTACAGATGGTCCATGAAGTCGATTGGTTTGGCTGACAAATCTGATTGTATTTTGTACATTTAAAACATATCTTGAGTGTGGGACTGTGAAACCCTCACATTCCACAACAAGCATATGAATTGCTTATATGATGAATTGGTTACAGGTCAAAATGAAAAAAAGCATCCATCAAGGGTTCAGCCTTTACAAGCAAACTTGGGTTGTTGCTCTTGCGCTTCATGCCAAACTTCATGGTAAATTGTAAATAAAATTGTAAACAAAATGCCCCTCCTTTAAACAGCATTACTTTGCCTAGGTGGCCCAGGAGCAGGAAATTCTGTTTCTTTTTAGTGGTGGTGGTGTGAAGTTACAAAGGGTAGCCGAGAACATACAGTTAATGGAAGTTTATTCCCCACCAGCACTGTGAAATTTACATGTGTAAATCATCTCAGCACTACTGATACTTCCTTATGTAATGCTTATAAATGCAATGACATATGGTTATAAAAATGTACTAATGGCTGTTACATAGTGGAAAACAACAGCTGTCTTAAAGCTAAAAATTTGACCTCTAACTTAACTAAAGTAGACATCGAACCTGTTTTGGCTGATGGGCAATGAGTACGCAGGTGTGCTTTTTGCCATCCTGAACCATAAATTGAAGGTCCTTTAGAACAAGGGCAAAATGCCTTATGTCATGTCTCAGGAACGCCTCAAGACACATCTTCAAAATGGGATTTTTTGAGAAATATGCCTTGAGGTGGGTGAAATGGCAGGGAAAAGGCGCTTGATAGAGAATTTAACTCAAATTAACTACAAACTATTAACTTACCTTGCAGACATTTTTCCTACAGATGCATAGAAATCTCAGTACAGCATGGCTTTGTAAACACGCTTCTGCATGTACAACTGAGGCCGGCAGAGTTTAGTCTATAAACAACAACATAGTCATTATGAAGACTGTATTATGCCTGGCTGATGCAAACTGATACAAACACTCATTTGTGGTGGTTAAATCCATATGTCCTCATGTAACAAGCATAATCTCCAAAGCCAGTTTCCATTAATAACTCAGTGTTGTACGAATGTGATTAGTCTTGACGGGGGATTAGTCAGTTTGACCATAACCCTTAGGTCAATAAAGATAAGCCATGTAGACTTTTTTGCGCAAAACATGAAGTTAACAGCAAGACAACATGCTATAAATACTGCAATAGTGTCTGATACCAGAAACTCAGCAGTTCTACTAGACTCCATCACCAAAAAAAAAGATTACTGACAGGCCAATAATCCTGAGCAACCATTGTGCTCTTTCAATGTTCCAATTTGCAGAGCTCCCAGATGGTGCCACATTGTTTTGTTCAGCAACTGTTACAGCATGTGAGTAGTGCTTCGCAAATACACAAAACACACACAGCTGCTGTAAGCAGTATGTATTCTAAGAGTGAGGAGGGGGGAAAGAAGGCTAATTAAGGTGCTGCCGCGGTGAGCTGAAAAAGGTCATCATGAGCTTAATGGGATGAGCTCTAATACATTTAAGGCTGAAGTGGTTTCGGGAGGTTAGACAACATTTAAATATTTTGGAAAACTCCTTTATTTTGTACGTAGAGATGCACTATGATGGTTGAATCATATATGTATCAGCAGATGATTTCTTTATAATGAATGGCAATGGACAGATGCTTGGATTTAATATTGATATTTCCAGCTGATACTTAATCACACATTTACTTTACTCTGGAATACCACTGAATGAGGTTGATGAGAAAAGCTGAGAAGCGGTGTAAAAATGTGAACAAAGACAGAATTCAATGATTTATCATAAACCCATATTTTAATTTACAGCAGAACATTTAAAATATTTAAACTGACCAAGAAATAAGGTTTTGAATTTGATGGCAGCATCAAGACTAAAAAAAGACTGGACAGTGCCATGTTTACCACAGTGTAGTATGTCCACAAATGTTTGGGAACTGAGGAGACCAGTTGCTGGAATTTTTGGAGAGGAATGTTGTAACATTCTTGTCTGTTAGAGGATTCTTGCTCCTCAGCAGTCGTGGGTTTTGTCGCATTTTTCATTTTATGATGTTCCAAATGATTTCAGGTGATGAAAGGTCTGGACTGCAGGCAACTTCAGCTTATACCTTTCAGCATTGATGGAGCCTTTCCAGGTGTTCAAGTTATCAATTCCATATGCACTAATGCACACCAAAATCATTAGATGCCAGCTTTTCAACTGAGCAGGGATAATAAGCTGGATGGTCCCTTTCCTCTTCAGCCTAGAGAACACTGCGTCTACGTTTTCCAGTTCCTCTGGCAGTTTTCCACTTTGCCTCAGTCCAGTTTAAATGAACTTTGGCCCAGAGAAGACAGCAGCATTTCTGGATAATGTTCCAATTTTGCTTTGCATGATGTAGCTTTAACCTGTAATTGTAAATGACACAGTGAATGATGTTCACAGACAATGATTTCTGGAAGTGTTTCTGGGCCCATGCAATGATTTCCATGGCAGAATCATGCCTGTTTTTAAGGCAGTGTCGCCACAGGGCCACAGATATGGTGGCGGCAACATCATGTTTATGCATTTGCATAGGCATGAGCAGATGCGTACGTACATCAGTACCATATAATAGCCCACAATTGCCCATCACTGAGAACAGTCCATTTTTAATGGGAGGGGAGGCTGTAGAGATCATTGCGTATTTGACAAATGAATACAGCACTAATGAAGGTTAGTATTGTAAATAAATCCACATAAACTACAGAAAATGTGCTAATCTCTGCTTAATTGCAACTCATCCTTCATTTTCAAGACTTTGCAAAACATGAGGAAATCCTATAATATGAGAGCACTGAACTGCATGAAATATTTGTCAGCCAAATATTATTTAACCGGTAACATCAGCATCAGTGTAAAACATCTTGGCATCTTGCATGAGCTAGCACTATGTAGCAGTGGAGATTCATCATAAGCTTATCACTACATTTGCTCAAATAGGCCTTTAAGCACTTTTGCTGAATATGGAAATGCTGAATAACACTGTGTGCCAACTGTCTACCCAGCCCCTATTAAAACCATGGGGCTCGCAGATCTGAGGCCTGCTCTAATCCCTAATGGGTGAGTCAGTCATACAACATCCATGGTATCCGGGACTAGAGCGTGAGTCAGTCCAGCTCACCGCGGCTCACTAGAGCCTTGGTTGGAAGAGACAGCTGATTTCTGGCCTGGATCCGATTTAGAAAGCCTACCTCCCCATATTCCATCCCGGCTTCTGCTAAGTCCCAACAAAGAGAGACCCGTAATAACTGCTTGCTGTAATGGAGGCTCTACACTAGTATATCATTCTCTGCTACATTTGCACACCTACAGCTTTGGTTATCATGATCCTCATTGCTCATAAACCAGTGTTCATATTCTGCAAATATGTAGAGATATTGCATGCAATCAGTGCTTGGATTGCAAATTAGATATGTCTAAAGAATCGGTCATAATGTAACCTCTCTTTTTCATAATGTCTGTCAACACTGCATCCTGCCATGTTCTATTTGTTCCCTATATGCAAGCTCTTATAGTGAATTCATGGGGAAAGCGAAACACAAACATCACATCCTCCAATGTTGTTCTGGTCCTGATTAATCATCTTATCTCTGTTTAAATCTCAATATTATCCCCTAGCTATACTGACATGACACACACTTTAGTGGTATTGTGGACCCGTGCAGAGAGAGGCTCCTAATCTCGGTCATGCAGCTACAATTGGAAGACATTCTTTAAGCAAAATCACTGAATACAATCCATCTTGACAAGAATGGCATTAAATATGGCAGACTCATTTACATCAGGCTTTGGAAAAGAGCCTGGATAATAAAGTGTAGATCCAAAGGTGGCCATTTCATTTACAACCGCTTTGCTCCTGCAGCCTGCAGCTCTATTGTTAGTCTGTCAGAAAGATAGCCAAGCTACTCAGAGACTTCATCTACATTAATGAAGGTAAGGCTAGCTTCAATTTAGACATGCATTGTTCTGCATGGCCCCGACAAAGATTCTCTTTCCACGTTCTCTTAGAGCAGAGCAGAGGGTAGAAATCCAGAAAAAATGTTGAATATACTGTATTTATTATTGTGAGAATACTGTGTATCGTCACAGTAGAAAGAAAACAATACAGAAATGAAACACATCGGGGGGAAAAGGGAAGCAATAAGTCACATTCACATGATGTTCATTCTACATCTCTCAGTGTCTCACTCTGGCACTTGCAACATATGAATTCCAGTATTAAATCCAGACCTTTTAACTGCCCATTCAGAAATTATGCTGATATTGATATGGCGTACCAGTACAGGTCATAGTACCAAACCCTGAGTATCAAGACTACCTCACTTTACAACATTAATGCTTTCTATGGAAATCTGTGATAATAATAATAATAATATTAATAATAATAATAATAATAATAATAATAATAGCAAGACAAATGAAATTATACATTGCACAAGATAATCCAATGTATTTTAAAATACTTTGCTGTGGAAAACGTATTTAAAAGCATTGGCGTTGACATTTTGTGATTATGGCATGGTATCAATAAGCAGCAGCAAAAGGACTGAAATACCATCTCTAACAAATAACACATTATAAATATTTTTTTTATAGTGACACTATGAATATCTTTCAGAATATTGATGTGCTTTGCAGACAACCCGGGCAAATGTGACCGAGATTTCAGAAATGAATACACATTCAAAACTCCTCTTTTTCATACTTACAGTAAAATACTGAACAGGGTTAGCAATAGCAAATGTCCCAAATTCAGCTCCTAGATACACTGTCTGGTGCACACAATGTGTGTGGGAGTGTAGGTACTACAAGAAAATCCCACTGACCTTTCCCTAGGCTGTGACAGGGCAGTGAAGGCTGGGGTGGTGTTATTACAAACTCCAGATTCTGGAACAATCGGAGGTGTCCTCAGTCTTGAATAATTGAATCCCCCTGTATGTCCCACAGACGTCTATAGAAACATCCGGCACTCGAACCGGAATGTGTCTAAGTTGCACACAGTTATGTGTCCGATCTCATAAGCTTTGAAGTCTTTGGTTTGAAATGTAAAAGTTTTAGCATGTGGGCAGGATAAATTCAACTCGGGGGTGCATGTTGGTATTCTCTCATGCCCAGTGTACCTGGGCTGCGGCTGCAGTGGAGAGCCTTTTGGTCTCCAGCAGTGAGGAGCCCAGCTGTTCCTCATTGATCTCCTTAAGTCTCTTTTCCTCTAAGAAGGCCACAAGAGAATTCCTCATATCCACCACCTCCAGCATCTGCTGTAAGATTTGCTCCTCCTCTGCCTGCTGCTCTGCAGTCTTTTCAGAGTCTAAACACACAGAGATGGAGAGCGATAGAGAGAGTGAGAGAGAGAACAAATAAGAGAACAATATAAGGTGGAGCTTGCCATTCCTGCTCATATTTCCTTTCCATACTGCAGTTGAAAAATAAAGCTGATTCATGTAAAATCAGCACCAGCAATGTGCCCATAACAGACATATCTACTGATCTGCATTGTTTAATTGTTCAATAGTGCACAGATAGCTTATGTATTGTCAAGAAAATCACTGCAAATAAAGCAGAAATAATATGATAAAGCTGCATGTGACCATAGGGTCTCCATGCCCAGTGGGAAGCTTCGGCTAGAGGGGTATAATACCTCTGGTGTAAGTCGGCGTTGCATTTGTGATCCAGAATTAATCTTCTAATATCAGCACCTGAGCTTACTCGTGCTCTTGTGGCTGAAGGCAAAATGCAATGTCTAGTATAAAGCCTTCTCAGAAGAGCAGAACAAACTCCCTGTTAATGGTCATATGGACATACGACATGCAAAATCGTAAAGCGTTCCTTATTTTTGTGGGCAGTGGTGGCCTAGTGGTTAGGACACTGCCCTTGTAAACTAAAGGTCGCAGGTTCAAGTCCTGACCGCTGAGGTTCACAAGGTACCGCCCCGCTACACTGCTCCCTGGGTGTTGTTTGTGCTTGCCCACTGCCTAATGTGTCCATGTGTTATGGGTTAAATGCAGAGGTCACATTTCGTTGTGACGCTTGAGTGTGTTCACACTGACAAATCACTGTCACTTTCACGTCATATGCCACAGTTGTCCAATTACATCCTAATGTAAAAAAACAACTCTTTCTGACTGTTGTTTCCAGATTCTTCCACTTGAATAATTCATAAGGGAGCATGTTTCTTTAAAAAAATATTTTCTAATATACTTGCAAAAATGGAACAGAGTCCTTGCAAGCTCTAGACAGCATTTAAGACTGTATATTTCACTCAGATTCTTATACCAAGAATATAATTTGCAATAAAACATTTTGCACAAATTATTAATGCTGCATTTTCACTAGTGGTCTCAGACTTTTGGACCCCAAAACACTTCTCAGTATAGCAATGATACTTTATTATAAGGAATAAGCCACATTGTTGGCTGGGTGTCTGGCACCCACAACACCTATTAAACCTCTACCTACAGCATATTATTCCAACTATAAACCATGCATACACCTCATTAGAAGCATTTTGGCACATGAATGTGCCATGCAGTTCAACGAATATGTAATTCTGCTGAAAAAGTCTAAAAACAGCAGTTCAACTGAGTAGCGCAAAATTTACATTGAAAGAACAAATCAATCTCCAAAAAAAGAAAGTGCTTCTTAAATACCATCCATGTCCATATAGCGCCGCAGCTCCAACTCAAACATGCTCTGCTTATCCTCTAGTTCCAGCTGCCGAGATCTATGGGGTTGAGCAAAAACAGCAAAATTAAGGAGATACTGCAAAAACATATGGAGTGGCATCGCTGTGATAATCAGCACAGGCGATTATGACAGTGGGGGCTGAAGTGGGGGAGTGCTATGGAAAGTAAAATATGCTAAATACACCACATGCTAAGGAGGGTTTAAATACAGCCTCCTCACTTTCATGTTCAGCTTAGCAAGCATTAGCACATATATTCAGAGACAGTCAGAATAAAGGTTACCAGAGCAACAAGACAGGGAAGTGGATTTCCTAAAGGCGTTCATTACTGGAGAAATGTCCCCCCCCCCCCCATGCAAAACCAATATCTCCTCTTCCCGGTCCAAAAACAGATGTACATTTAATGATGTCTGAGTAAGGACCAAAAAACAACAACTGCTACTGTAAATAACCAGTATGTTTGTTCAGATGGTCTGCTTCCCATCTGCAGGATTCACTGAGCTGGCATGAGCATATTTTGGCTTGATACTTACGCCACCATAAGATCAGACTCTTCTGAAACCAGAGCATTCTTCTGTTGGACCAGCTCAATCCAATCGTCTATCATTGCTGTAGATCCATCAGTGGCTTTGGAGGAAATGAAAATGAGTGAATTTAGTCCAGTCACTCTTATTATTACAAAAAAAATCGATTTCAATCAGTGAGCGATTCATAAACTAGACTAAGTTTGTTCATATAGTTTCACATGCATCCATTTTCTGAACCGCTTCTTCCATTTCGTTTCACAGGGAAGCTGGAGCCAATCCAAGCCGACTATGGGCCCAAGGTGGGGTACACCCAGGACAGGAGGCCAGCCCAGGGCAACAGAGAGACAGACAACCATTCACACACACACCAACAGGCAATATTTAGAGGATCAGCCAATCAACCTATTAAAAAACCTTTAGACAGTGGGAGGAAACTGGAGCACAACTGGAGGAAACCCATGCAAACATGGGGAGAGCTTGCAAACTCAAAATAAATGGGACCCAGGGCCGACCCGGAGTTCGAACCCAGGACCTTCTTGCTGTGAGGCAACAGTGCGAACCACTGCACCACTTGCCTTCTTCCCCTTATTGAACTGAGATTCCTAGCTATGCAGTAGTGTTAGAGAGCAGTATGGCAAAAATAACACCACAGTATCATAAATGAGAGTAAGCAATAATTAGAGTAATAATTTTTGTAAATATTCATCCTTTTTTTCCCTTCATTGTAGGGTCTAATAAATGCATCAGGCTGGGATGTCTAAACAACTTAAAATGTCCCACCCTCATGTTGATATTTCCTTTCTACAGTCTGCCCCCTGCTGCCCTCCTGCTCCAAGGGATCCTCTTTTCTGAATATACAGAATGTAGTCACCCTACTGTTAAGTACTTTACCAGAGCTCATCACAGTTAAACAAAAAAAGATTGTAATTCACAACATCCTGCCACCATTTAATCACTGAAAACCACGCTAGCGCTGAAGTGTGCTTGAAATGGGCAGAGGTGAAGGGTCATACCATGCTGTCCTCTGAGTGATCTCTCCAGCTCCACTCCCTTCTCCTCCAGGTCTTTAAAGGTCACCTCAATCTCTTCCAGTCTCCTCTGGATGGACTGTAGATTGGACAAATCAGATGCCAAGAAGACTAGTGATGGAACAACCAGCTCAGACTTTTAGACAGCAAATGTTAGCTATAAGATCACTGATCAAAATTCAGTCCTCCTGCTGCAGGGGGAATCTAATTTGATCTGATCCACAGTAGCTATAGGCAGTACTAACAAGCTGAGGTTAGTTTGGCAGGAGCTAAAAAGATCTGATCGTATATTCCTCGTCATATTCGACGTTGGTTACTACTAACCTGAGCTTTGTGGAAGCGCTGCAGTTCGCTCATCTTGGCTCTTCGCTCCAGGGTCCTTAGCTTCATCAGCTCCTGCCGCTCTGCCTCAGACAGTTTAACTGATACAGCCTGAATACAGGACACAGATTAACGAATCAGCAACAAATTATAAAAGGCAAAAACCTTTTTTTTTTTTTCTTTTTTTTTTAAACATCAGGCAGGTGGTGACCTGAGCGAAACGAAAGCTTAAATATGCGACTGAGAAATGTATGTTGGTGTGTTATTTCAAGGTCAGACTTCTAGCCAGCACCTGCTCAGTGGAACATGCATACGATTGCGGTTTCGATGGAACATCTGACCTGGCCTTCCAGAGAATGATCTATTGTCGTATGATCATTCTCTTCGTCATCGTCCTCCTCCTCCTCCTCCTCTTCGTCATCAACATGACCAGCATCCATTTCATCTTCGGAGTCTGGCCGAACTTGCACTGGCAATGAAATCAAATGGTAAAAATCAGCTGAGAACAGGAGTCTCTGAATACAGCCCTGTGGGGTCCAGGCCCTGCAAAGCATTTTTCCCTGATTACCCTTGAGTTACAAACTGCATCTCTATGCCCTTGATGTGCAGAGCAGGGTAAACATTAAAAGTGGTAATTTGGCAAAACTCTGTTTTATGCAGCATTGCCTTACCCAAAAAATGGAGTCGAGACAAGATAAGGGGTCTTAAATCTGCTTCTTTCATTTTAGCACTGAAGCTAATGTACTGTCCTGCTAGAAAGTTTGCAAACTCTTCAGAAATCCCTGAATTTCAACATAAAATTGACTCAATGTGAACAGCTCTGTCATTTTTATGTTGTCAGGATCTCTTTATCATTTAGAAAATGTTCCACTTGTTCAGTGAATAAAATGACCCGGCTGTCTTTTGACAAAGCTCTAGCATGACCGTATTAAACAAATAATGGAAGCATTGCCTGACACTGTATTTAGTCTATAAAGCTAAATTACATGACATAGCAGTTCAGTGTCACCATTGCTGTGACTTAGACCAGAACTTAATCCTGGTGTTACATACAGAACTGTGCAAAAGTCTTTGAAAAGAAGAAAATGACCTTTAAAAGCTGTTTATCTGGGCAGTAAGTGTTCTTGTTCTCAAAACAACCACAAATATTAGAATAAATGCAAATAACAGTAAAACCATAATTTGGTGTGTTAGTGTGGTGTTGGCTTGACCATTCCCAGAGCTCTCAGAGTTAACGCCCAGTATTATTTCTAGTTTCCATCAAACCTCCTGGTTTGGGTCCAATCAGTACTTCATTAGTACTGAAATCAGGAGCTAATGGAGCTCTACACAGTCATGTAATGATCAGAGGCATGGAGGAGAAATCTGGAGCCGAACCTGTGTCTTCTAACCAGCTCACACACCATCAACTACTGTTTACAAGCAAAACAAATCTTCATTCTTTTCACTGCTTCCCAGCTTGTTTGTATTTATTATAATCTTCATTTGAGTTATTCTTTAACCAGCCGAGATGTGCTCACATGACACCATTTCTTCGCTCCCTCTACTGGCTCCCCATCTCTGCTCGAATCAAATTCAAGTCCTTGGTGCTCACCTACAAGATCATCGATGGATCATCTCCTGGCTACATGAGATCACTCATCCAGACATACACACCCACCAGATCACTCAGATCAGCGAGTGAACTCTGACTGGAGATTCAAAGACTCTTCACCTTCATTGTTCCTCAATGGTGGAATGAGCTGCCCAGAGATACCAGATCAGCAGAGTCTCTCTCAACATTCAAGAAGCGACTCAAGACTCAACTATTCCGCACCCACCTCACCACATAAACCTAGTGGTGACACACAAACTACTGCTCCCAGATAACCAACCAGACGTCATCCAGGAAATAGTTTCATTTTTATTGTAACTTTTACCCTAGCACTTGTCAATTGTTCTACTGTAGTAGTTTTTGTAAGCACTTGGAACATGTATCTATTGCTGTAGTTGCTCTCTGTAGCTAGTGTAAGCACCTGGCATATGTATGTAGCTATTGTAATTGCTCTCTTTAGTAGTATAAGAACTTGGCATAAGTATGTATCGAAGTTCCTCTTGGTGGTAGTTTAAGATCTTGGCGTGTTTATTTATTACAGTAGTTGTAGTAGTAGTATGTACTACAGTAAGTACGTCTGTTATTTATTAACTATGAGCAATGTGTTGGTCTCCGTGTAGCACCACTCTCAGTGTTACTCTATGCAATGCGAACGCTTGATTGTTTCCTCTGTCCTGGAAGTCGCTTTGGATAAAAGCATCAGCCAAATGTAAATGTAAATTTGCTGCAGAACGAAACTCACTTTAAACTATTAATGTAAGCGTCTAAGACTTTTGCACAGTGCTTAAAAAAAGTATGAAAAAAAAAATGGTTGCTTTACCCGCAGGCCGTAGAACACTGAAGCGCTGCTGCAGCCGGGGTGAGGACAGGTTCCAAGGGGAGAACTTGGACCTGATCCTGCCTTGTAGAACCTGAACAGGCTTCTGGGGCTCGCCCTTCCTTCTGAAACACCGGCGATTCTTCTTTTCCCGAACGTGGCTCTGCGATGCCCCTCCGCTCCAGTAGCCTTCCTCTTCACCCCCGTCATAAGGCTTGGAAGACGAGGAAGTCGAAGCAGCAGAAGAAGATGCGGCCGTTTCTGGGTCAGAGTCCTGGCTGAAGCTCAGGTTCACCAGCTGGGTCTTCTCCTCATCAGTCAACTGCAGCTTTTTAAGGGACTGCTTAGGTCTGGAATCAGCCGTCCCATGACTGCCGTTCTCTGTCTGAAGCTGCTCTTCATTTTCAGTAATGGTTACTAACGTTGATGTGGAGGTAGTGAGGTCTTGGTTCTCTTCACTATGAGTGGGCGATGGGGCCACATTATGGATGGTGCGAGGTTTAGGGACAGGAGCTTGGGGGGGCGTCCTGGAGTTGCGTGGAGCTGGCACTGGGGCAACAGAAGGAGGCTCCTTTCCATTCTGGTGGTGATCGGCTTCCCTTGCCTGCGGCTGACTTTCTGAAATCAGTTCTGCAGGTATGGCGGGTGTTTCGGAGTCTTTGGCAGCAATGGCTGCCAGTTGGTCCTCCTGATCTTCAAGAGTGTTAAATTCTGTGGTTTCATCACAGTGAGGGTCTATTGAGATTTTATAAGAGCCCTTTCTCCTCACAGAACGGAATGACGGAGGAGACGCTATCTCTTTTTCCTCCTTTTCGTTATCTTCATTTTTTCCATTCTCTACCACACTCTGCTCATTACCAGTGGCCTGGACATGATCCTGGATAAATGGTGAATAAATATATATATAATTTAATATCATAATGTGATTATATGCTTTGAATTGGGCTATGACAAATCAGAGGGAAACCATGTGAAAGGTCAACTACATGATTCATCACACACACACACACCCACGGAAACACTCTCTGTGGGTACTGGATTACAGCATAATCAGCAAAATGCAACCCAACGGTGCCTGAACAGCCCAACTCAACACTTCCTGCTAGTGTTGCAGTCACATTGCTCTGGTGCAACATCATGCCATTTCTTAACCTATAAGGAACTATTGCTTTTGCTCAGCCATGGTACAGTATTTCTACACAAAACAGTTCTTACAGCTACACAGAACATATCCTGACAATACAATCTATTAAAAAAGGTGGGCACACAGCATAAACAGCCATACCTGCACCCCTGTGGATAGATCTGCTTGCTCTACCTCCCCTTCTTCCTCCCTAGTCTCCTTCACAGGCTCAGAATGCTGCTCACAGAAGAACAACCCTGTGGATGTACAACACAGTAATCAGCTGACACTGGCACAGCAAAATATGTGCTTTGGCATGCAACTGTGCTCCTCTTCTGCAGATAGCAAGATGCTGGCAAGCATAATGGGGGAATATGCATGTATTTTTAATCAGTATATGAATAATTTAGCTAGCGCAGCTTTATTCCAGAGAAAGAAATGATGGAGTTCAGGTAAAACAGTTGTTTTGGAACAGTGGAGAGAGATAGCATACAAGGGTGTCTACAAGTTAACAGAAAAGTAATACAATACACTCTACACTAATGTCCAGAGGCAAAGTGAACAAAACATTCCTGTCTTTTTAACATGAAATGTCAGTTCACATCGATAATTATTGACAAAATATGCTAAGGTCTTCACTTTGCATAACCATGTGTTCTCAGTAATCATAGATACATATAGGTGCTTCCTTCCAAAATCTATCCATTGGCTGACGAATGATTCCAGCCATGGATGGGCCAGCACTGTGAATAATTTTACTGAAGCGATCATAAATACTGCACGAACAACATGGTTTATCATCACGCTAAGGCCAGATGTAATGTTTTCTCCATATGGTTGTATAAGCCATACTGTATGAACAACATTACAGTGGAGCGTCTTTTTCTCATTACGGAATCGTAGGCCGACGCGGTGCTTACCCGTGTCAGGATAGAACGTGTATCCTCCCTGGCGCAGTGTGGTACCACACTGCTGGCACATGAAGCAACTGCGGTGGAAGAATTTGCCCTCTGCACTGCCCCTCTCAAGTACATAGAGCTGTTGGTGGCAGAAGTAACACAGCTCACTGCTGCCTGGATCAGCGGCTGGCACTGCAGGCACAGGCTATGGCACGGGACAGAACATGAGAACAGCCAAAATCAATAAGCAGATTATTTCAGATCTTTGCTGGCAGAGAAAACCTTGTATCTGCAAAATAGCATATTTATAGCAGAAGAAAAAACAAACAAACAAAAAAACTAATTTCGAACATATAGTGGAAGTTAAGGCAAAAAGACGTTTTAACAGCTAATTTGAACTATATATATAAAATATATATATATATAAAGATCAGCTGGTGTTTTTCAGTAAAATGTGAAAAAAATGGAAGGAGAAGGCTTTTCTGCAACAATATACAGCTTAATATAAACATATTGTGGCAGTCATCGTAAAAACTCGTGTCTCCTAATTGATCTGTTTTTTGTTTGTCTCAGAATTTTCATAATTTAAATAATGTCAGTTCCACTGTTAAATTACAGTTACATGGAACAAGTAAGTACACCCTTACACTCATCACACTTTCAAGTCCAAGTTCAGGTGTTACAGATTAGTTGCAATTGACTCGAACCTCCTGCAGGTGACTGTGAGGTGATCCCAGTCTTATTCAAACCTGACATCTAGGGTCTTGATGGCAACAGACACTCCAATATTACAGAGAACTCATGTCAAGATCAAAAGAACTAGGGGTTAGGATAAGTAAGGCCTTCAGAAAAAGTTTGCATATGGCTGAGAGTCTGGCAACATATTTAAAAAGATCTCTAGATCTCCAAGTGGTGAAGATTTCCAACGATTGCCAATTTGTCCAGAACTGATCACTCCAGTCAAGAGAACACTGCATCAAGACTACGGTTTCGCCAAAGAACATACAGATGAAGACCATGCCTTTTGGAGCAATGTGCTCTGCACAGATGAATGAAAAATATAGTTTTTTGGTCACAGTAATAGTGTGCATGTGTGATGTAGAGCAAAGAGGAGGATGTCATACCAACTGTGAAGCATGGTGGTGAAAAACAAATATATGAATTGGGTTTGCTTTTTTGCTTCATGGACTTGGATTGCAGTCGTTGATTCAACTATAAATATTACAACTATAAAACATGCTTAAGAATATACAGGCTTTAAAACATGCTTGATGATAAACAGGATAATGATCCTAAGCACACTAACAAATCTGCTAATGAATGGCTCAAAATGAAGAATTGGAGGGTTATGGAAACACCTGGTCAAAGTCCAGATTTGAACTCCATTAAAATTTTAGTGGGGGATTTGAAAATGGCAGTAAATGCAAGAAAACCCTTAAAAATCTTGCAACTAAAGGTGGGGGATTAACTGGGGATGAAAGAGTGGTCATACATTCCAGTAAGCTGATGTCAGAACAATATTTATTATTTTTGCTAAAGGGGAAGAATACTTACTTCTGAGGCCATGGGTGTAGTTACGCAGTCTCCACAGAGGAAAATTACATCTATTGATATTTTTGTTAAATAAATGGTTGAAAACACTTTCTTTTGTCCAAAAACACCACTTTTATCTGTAGACACTGTTAAAGGACGGAATGTGTGCTTATTCCAATATGCTAAGGAAAAAACAAACATTTCTGTCCTTATTGTCACTTGATTCATATCCATAAGTTTGTACTGCTCAGGAAGTGGACAAACAAGAGAAATAATGTCACGATGAGGCTAAAAATATACATAATACATATGTCTGACAACCCACACACACTTTGTATTTCCCTCTTAATTACTCACGTCTTTCTTTTCCTCTTCCTCCCTCATATCTTGATCCCTTTCCTCTCGCTTGGATGCCAGACGCTCCTAAGGGGCACAAGCCACACGAACTCGTTTACGGCTCATGTTATGCAACTCGCCCTCCAAAAATGAACAACAATTTTATTATTTTCAGCAACTGCTGTTGAGAAAGTGGTTGCGCAGGGCAACTGTGAGGTAACTAGTATTGCAAAATTCATGAGTGTGTAATGAGGTTGTGGATTGGTGACTACACTCTGATGGTTCATTACAATACTGCTGGCTGAGTAAGAACTTCATGCTCTACTTAATTCACACAAGCCACAGCTATCGTTATTGAAACACTGCAGTCTGTCCATGCGATCTGCTGATGTGAGGTTGTGGGTCAGTGATTACCTTGCGCCTCTGGAGGGAGTTGTGTTTGAGATTGTTCAGGAAGAAGACGGCAGAACGGGTCCTGGAGAGGGAGAGTGACTTCAGTCTGGACTGGTCTATGGAGGACAGGAAATCACAGTCAACAACTTTCTCGAAGCCACAGCTCTGAACATAACTCTTCCAGTGGAGAGACCATATTGCAGATACACCCCAAAAAAATATAGAAAAACCTGAACACTTCCTGGCTTGGATGTTCAGTTCTAGGAAATACTTTACAACTTAAAATGTGGAAGCATCTTAAAACTTGCTCACATCTTACAGGTCAGATTGCAAATCTCTATTAAATTAGTTCCAGGTCAAAATAAGCAAAAAAGGTTGGACTGAATACGAAAGGAGGAAAAATGAAGCCAATGCAATCCGGTAGGAAATCTAGCCTGGAACAGCACACACTCATTATGTGGTGATATGCTGTTAGCTGTGTATTTATTCCTGTGGGGTTGTAAAGTGTGTCTAAATGTTGGTTGCGTCATTGGAAGATCGCACTTCATCCACATTCATGGCCAGGAGTCCTCCATAAGTGATCCTAACATGGGCATTTTTCAGCTGATGTAACAGAATTATAAATGAGGTCCTCCAAGCGTGTTGTGTAAGTGAAAGTTTAAAAACATGGTGGTGCTTCATGTGATTTGTAAAAACCATGTGGTAGCCCTTACCCTCTTAGGGTTGGTGTTATCATGCAATGAGGGAGATCAGTGGGTGGGAACTGACAATGGCTAAATTTGGGAGGAAATTGGGAAGAAAAAAAAAAATACCCCCAACCTGACATACCCCAAACCTTTACAGCACAAATTTCAAAAGGAATTAAAATAAATAATAAAAAGGAGAAACATAACAGGGTGGATGAAGATATAAAATGACACAGTGGATGAAGATATGACAAAAGTATTATCACTAGTAATAGCATTTAAAAATATTCAATACAGAAAAGAGCAGTGGATGACAAATACACGACAACTGGCATTATCGGAGTGCAGCACTCATGACTCATTATGTCTCCTGTACTGTAATCGCTTGTTATTTAATCACTTATTTCTCCACCATTTGCCTGCTTTTTAAATATTCCACCAAGACAACAAGCCACAAATCATCCAGCCTCGCTCAACAACGCACTTATGGAAACTAGAAAAATAAGCCCCTATGGCATGCGTCATCTCTTCCTCCAGAATACACACATCCACACATGCAGAGCTGTGTGTGAGTGACAGCCCTACCTGCCTGCACATCTGCACAGCTGGTCAAGGTTCCCTCCCAAGCAAATAACAGCATCAAAGCCTGAATGCTGAGCCCAGCCCACTGAATCCACTAATACCTTGTCCTTTGAGGATATTCCGCTTCCCTCCCCTGCAGCAGTATTGTGTGGATGTCGGCTGTAGCAGGGTTGGGGGGAGTCCCACCCTAGCCCTGATGAGCCATTTCTCTCATCAGCTATGTGCTGCCTTCTGCTGTGTGTGTTGCTGCAGCAGCTCCCGAGTTACACGGAGCACTGCCAAAGAGCAGAGCACTGCCCATTCACAGCAGAGCATGCTGGGAAAAGGCTTTTAAAGAGACAGCACCACTATGACCAGGCAATTTCAACTAAAAGGGGAAATGCTTCCATTACTCCTGGCAGATATTCGTGATACAAGACACAATAGGACGTTTTTACGAAACAAGATATGCATCATTATATTTAGCTTTTCAGAGGTTTGACAGTTGGAAACAGCATTTTACATACTGAAGTTGACTACATCCAAGACTCCTCTGTTTCCATGTAACACTACAGGGACAGAAGGTGCACAACCAGAAGCTATTAGGAACATTGTTTGCTGTGAGTTTTTTATTTTTCACAATTCTTATCTATAATGTTCTTCTGATGAGTTTACTGGTTCTTCTTGTCCAACACATTTCATAGTACTGTTGACCCAACATTAACATACA
>JBBPDA010000132.1:23096694-23130158 GCA_037974385.1 Arnoldichthys spilopterus | reverse complement strand
AATGTTCTTCTGATGAGTTTACTGGTTCTTCTTGTCCAACACATTTCATAGTACTGTTGACCCAACATTAACATACATATGATCAATAAACTGAACTTGATATGTAGGTTATTCAACATGATGGAAAAACCTTCATTGGTCACTTTAGTTCAATGTCGTACAGTTTACATGTACATTAAAAGGCAGCCTAGTGTCCTGGCCCAGGTTCTGCTACACTGCTGCCCAGGTGCTGTTCATAGCTGCCTGCTGCTCCACGTGTGGATGGGGTTAAATGTAGAGGTCACAGTTTGGGCAATGGTTGCCTACTACTTTCAAGTCTCAGCCCAGGTACCATGGGAGGTACCCTTGAGCACGGAACAATACTGCTACACTGCTAACGGAGTGCTGTTAATAGCTGCCTGCCGCTCCACGTGGATGGCTTAAATGTAGGATTCACATTTTGTTGTGGTGTGTACGCAATGACAATTGGTCACTTTCACATGTCTTACAGGTCTTAATCTGCATATAGGGGTAAAGAAAATGTGAGAAAAACAACTGAAATCTGGTCTTTATCCAGTCCCTGGATGATGCAACATATGTACATATGTATATGTATGTATGTTTGTATTAATCCAGATGTGCAGCACAGCTAAAAGTCAAAACTGTGTTGATGATCTAAGTGAACACACACTTGGGCACTGACTTGCTTGGTGTATTTAGACATTCACCTTTTGGCAGTGATGTCTCAGTAAATGCATTGTGGACCTGTGTGAGGTACAGCACCACAGACAGCTGGTCAATCTCCTTGCTAGAGGCCATGTCACTGGCAGACATGATCGGCTCGATGCCAAACTCTCTCTGGAGAACATCAAAGGCCAGCTGGTTGTTGTACTTCGCATTTTTCTCATCTAGTGAGGACATGTCTCTGTGAAAGAAGACAGGTGGAAAGCATTAGCTAAAAAAAGAAAACAAGGCAGAATAGCCTGTATTAATATATCATAAATTAATAAAAAATGCTTTTATACGTTTTGTTGAATTAGATTAATCAGACATCACATTGCATTAAAAAGGGATTTGAGCTTTGCCTGGCACCATCTCATGATGCGAAGTAATGTTTGACATCAACATAATCTGGGCCCACATTTAGTCAGTAGGACCTGGCAAGAGGGGGGTGGGGGGAGAGTCTTACATGAGTTTGGGTCTGAAGTAGTGAATTAAGGCACAAAGTGCCAGGCCAGACTTCCAGGACTGACACAAATCTGTGACTTTGACCCGGTCACACCATGCTGTGTGTTTCTGACACCAGCTAAGCAGATCCACCATGCGCCTCAGGGAATCTGCAAATATACAGGTCCAATTATTCAACAATTCACTTGCGCAAGCCATAATGTGCAAGCAAATGTTTGTCTTTCTTTTTTTTTTCTCCAAATGAGGCTAATGTGATATCAACACTGGTCAAATTTCATAGCATATCATTTACTCCCCATGCTGTTTCTTGATTGAGTTGGAACCAAGATCATGCTATTATTACATATTTAATTTCATTAAACCTCAGGTTGTGCATGTTAAAGATCATCACAGATCACAGAAAGTAAAAAAAAAAAATCTCAGTTCATCTTAAATTACTTCATTTACTTATATTTTTGTACACTGCACAAATACCACATTAAAATTACACCCGAGTGCAATATTTCACACTACATGTGCTTTCACATATAAGGTTCTATATTTAACACTAAAAGTGACAAAAATGATCTCTACTCTTTGTAAATCCAGTGGGATGTTACTTAAAACGACTGCAGCTTTTCTCAGACCTTGATTTCTGGATGGGTCTTTCTTTTTCTTCTTATTGTTGCTTTCCAAAATGTCAACATCATACAGATGCTGCACCTGAAAAACAGACACAAATTACAAATGATTAACACTTAAAAATGTATGAATCTAAAAGTGATGTCGCTATTGTAGCTACTTAGCTCTTACTTGTTTCGGCTTGATGGACAGGTTGATGTTGGGGTAACGGGTGCCTGGATCTATGCTGTAGGCAGAGTAGTTTTTGCTGGTGTTCTCAGGAGTTGTCTGTGACAGCAACTGATAAACACTTTCCCTGTGTCATTCAAAGACAGGAGAAGAGATAAGAGCTTTTATATAATAATCTACTTAAGCACTATGTGGTCAAAACCAGAAAGGCTCAGCCCATTTAGCACCTTTGGTTTATAAGGCTGTTTTAACATCCTAAAATCTAAAGAATCAGTGCTAAATTATGGTGTAAAGAAGTGTTAATCTTGCTGAATGCCTGAATAAAGCAGATGCATAATAAATAGAAGCAGAAGGACTCGAAGAATCGCAGATCAGTGTTCCTCCACGACATCAGTGCAACATACAAAGAAGGCCTACAAAGGCATAGTCTACGCATAATGCAATTTACAGTACTAATGTACATTACAGCATAATTCAAAAGTATGAGCTTTGGACACCGTACAAGAATGGGAGTAGTGGGGATGAGTGCCAGAGCCATAATTATTGGCACCTTCATAAAGATGGGGTAAAATAAAGTCGAGAAGAAATGTCTAGTGTAAATTAACTCAACCTCACACTCAAAATATTACATAAATCTAAACCCTAGTTAAAGACTAAAATTCAGTCTAAGAAAACAAACCACATAACTACGGACACCCTTGCATTTGGTATGTTGTGCCATTTCCATTCGCTAGCGTAAGACATTACGAGTCTTTTCCTGTAAGGACAAGAGACTGGAGAACACCAGGAGCAATCTGAACAATAACTCTCCTAGAATCGCTCCATCTTAAGTCCTCTGTTCAGTCCACCACACAGATTTTCACATGGGTTTAGGTCAAATGACTGACTGCAGACCATTTTTCCTGTAGCATCTACTGCAAGTGCTCACAGTTGTGGTTAGACTTTTACTGGCGGGCTTGGCAAAGTGTAAATCTCACACACACAAAAAAAAGAAAAGACGAAGGTGAAGGATGTAACAGGGCTGTTGGAGGGTTACACCTGATTTAGTAAAAGGACCTTAAACATTTACAAACAGTAAGAGCAGACAGACTACAGACTTTAAGACATTGATATTGTTCTTCCATACCTCTGGGCCAGGACCTGCAGGTGAGGCATCCCTTTACCCCAGTTCCTGACCATCCATGCAGTGTCGAAGGCAGCCAGGAAGCCTCGTGCAATGCCCGTCCCCAAGGGCCAAAAAGGCTACAAACAACAAATACATATATAAACAATAACAACAACATTTCATCAACATGATACATGTTGACTACACGGGGTTCAGAAAATTATTCCTGTGTGTGTGTGTGTGTGTGCCAGTTTTGGTAGTTGCCTCATACACACTTCCACAAGAGAGTCTCCGACCAGGCCAATGAGGAGTTTCTTGGACCTTCTCTCCTTCACCAGTGAGGCATTTTCAGCACGGTGCATGGAGGTGAAGTCAAACATGGCCACATCCGGCTGGCCAGCGTGGTTCTGTGCAAACTCCATGTCAGTCAGTTTCTGGGCAGTTGAAAACTGAGCGGCATCATATGCGTACTGCAGCAAGGCCTCCTGGTTGACATTAGCTGGTGCTAATAGTTGCTCTGCATCACTGTAATCCTGGGAGAGGAAAGTAGAAATAGAGAGAAAAGGACCACAGGAAACATGACAACTGAGCTTAACTGATCCCTTTACAACTTTATATTCCTACGTAGCCTTTACACTACTGATCAGTATTGTTGTATTACCAGAACCAGCAGCCAGGTGGCAGCAGAGCTTAAGGCTTCTCCCCATCACAAACATTATATTGTAATCCTTAGGTCATGCAAAAACATAATACATAGCATAAAACAACAAACTAAGGCACTGTTTGGGTACTGTTATTCCTAAATGTAGGAGTTTATTAGCAAAATTAGAGAGAACCAGGTTTGCTATAATGGACCACAATGTGAATACAGGATCATCAGAAATAGGATCTATGCGCAGGATTTTCGAATGGATTAATGATAAATATCATCTCTATAGAGCAGGGGTTTCAAACTCTGGTACTGGAGGGCCGGTGTCCAGCCCTAGTACTTCCCCCTCCTCAAACACACTCACTAAACCTAGAACTTAGCAGGTGAGTTGAATCAGGTGTGTTTGAGCAAGGAAATCCCCAAACTGTAGTAGGACACACCTGCTGTAGAGGAACAAGACCCAGAGGCTAAGAACAGACCTTGTACCACTGAGACAGCTGTGTCTGATAACGGTGTGCACTTAAATCCCCTTTGTAAAGAAGTGACTCATTTATTGACTGCAATAGTCTACATGTTCAATGTGTATGGTGGTCTTACTTGTTTAATGACCCCTTTTTTCAGCAGGCTGTGTTTTTTGGCTGTCATGACAAAGTAATGGGTGTCGTCTTTATAATAGACTATGTTCTCCAGATCAATACCTGAAAAAACAAAAAAAAGAGGAAAAAAATGTGGCAAATAGCCATAGATCAGAAAAAAAGGCTTGAATACTTTATAGTTCTGTGAGTGCGTGTGTAATATGAGCAGGTATTACAGGACCCTGTTTACACCGGTTTGTTTTATTTAGAAGAATTATATTTGGACAGGGTATCCTGTCCTGTGTGTGGGGGGGGCCCCCCCCCTTAGGCCCATAGTCAGCTGGGATTGGCTCAAGCTTTCGCGCGACCCGGAAACGGAAGAAGCTGTTTCGAAAATATGGATAGGCCTTATGCACATAAAATTGCAGGTACAAATGCACTCGACACATTTACATGTTTAAATCTGATCATTGCAACCACTTCCATATGGAGACTGACACACATTTGGGCAGTGACGGGCTAGTGGTTAGGACTCTGCTCTTGCGATCAGAAGGTTGCCGATTCAAGGGGTAAATAACAGTTATGCATCTCTTAAAGCCATGTTCAACAAATAAAACGCATGTTGACAGCCAAAGTTAATACTTCCGGTTAAATCTCAGGTTAAAAATCCACATCTTAGTCACATGAAACGACCAGGTGTAAACAAGGTCAGGATTTATGGTTGTTTTTGTTTATGTGTGTGTGTGTGTGTGGGGAGAGCTGTTCACAAGTCCTCCCAGTATCTTCTCTCCATACCCATATTTGTTTGGAGATCCTGGAAGAATTTCTGGTTGTAGATTCGGGCCACCCCACTGATCTCTGGCACTTGGGCCTCTGCTGCAGTACGGTGATTTGTGAAATTTGCGGTGATGCCAATAGCCAACTTTCCTCTCAGCTCCTTTATCTTAAAGCCTGTTGCAGAGACAGAGACCTTTAATCTAATATGTGAATTGGTACAAACCCCATTTCCAGGAAAGAGATCTTTCCAAAAAGCATTTTTTTTAAATCTGTGACGTTAATTCATATGAACCTTTATTACTGACAAAAGTACAAAGAAAAGATTTTTAATAGTTTTACTGATTTTAAAGAGTTTACATTTGTTTTCAGAAAAAAAACATGGGCATCGAGTTGTGATGGTATGAAGGTACAGTGGTGCTTGAAAGTTTGTAAACCCTTTATCATTTTCAATATTTTCTTTTTATGAATGTCCTAAATCTACATAAAAAAAAACAAGTTAAAGAAATGAAACAAAAATTACTACATTTGATCATGTTTTTCATTGAAAACAATGATCCAATAAAATATCTGTGAGGCAAAAGTAAGTGAACCCTTAGAATTATCATAGAATTTGAAGGTGAAATCTGGCCTGGTGTTTTCAATCAACGGAATGACAATCAGGTGTGAGTGGGAGACCCTGTTTTACTGAAAGAACAGGGATCCAGCAAAGCCTGATCACACAGCACATTTATGGATGTGTATCATTGCTCAAACAAAGGAGGTGCCTGAGGACCTCGGAAAAAGAGATGTTGATGCTCATAAAGCTGGAAAAGGTTACGAGACCATCTCGAGACTCCAACAATCAGACAGGAATGGAAAAAAATTCAAGACTGTTGTTACCCAGGAGTGGTCGACCATCAAACACAATTTCAACTGAACAGCGTGTAAAAGTCTGACCGGTTTCAAAGGGACCCAGGTTAACTTCTAAGCAACTGAAGACCTGTCTCGCATTGGCAAATGTTGATGTTCATGAGTCCACCATCAGCAACACTAAACAGCAGTGATGTACATGGCGGGGTAGCAAAAAATGCCCCCTAAAATAGCTCTCCCCGAAATATTGCTGATCAGCTACAGCTAAAAATAATGTAGACAAACCAGAAGAATGCTGGAAGAATGTTTTGTGGACAGATTAAGCCAAAATAGAAATTTTTGGCTTAAATGAGGAGCATTATCTTTGGAGAAAAAAAACCCTCTGCATTCCATCATAAGAAGCTGGTGGGAGTGTTCCGGTTTGGGCCTATTTTCCTGCATCTGAATAGTTTGCCATCATTGAAGAAACAATTAATTTGCTTGTGTGAAAAAGTCTTACCCTCAGGTACAAATTTTCCTCCTCCAGCCGAGACGAAGACATCAAACTGGTAGGAAGCAGCAGGGTGAGACTCAGGATGCACCAAGGCCTTCCAGCCTAGGAAAAAAAATCAGAGTGAGCCATCGTAAATATTAACTCAGATCTGAATTACAAACACAGGCAGAAGTAAACTGGATACCTGTTGCTCCTTGAGGCTCTAGCAGACCTTTGAAGTTCACTCCTGTGTGAACCTCAACCCCTAACAGCAGAACCAGCTTTAGCAGAATCAGCTGCAACTGACGGATACCTACATATGCAAATACATTTTCCAATTAAGTAACCATTCAAGCGATCACTGGAAATACAAAACATGCTAGCTTTCACGAACTGCCTCATGTCATTTTCCACACCCCTCAGTCCGACTGAGTTAGAGTGGCAAAATACACTCCGACATGGCTGCCTTCAGCAGAGAAAACCACAAAACAAACTATTATCTGTTAGACTACTGGAAACCTACTGAATTGGACAGCGATACTGACAATTTTCTAAAATAGCAGTGGTCCATAGATACTGATATGGCCAAAAATCAGGTTTCCTTAAACTTATTTTTCATATATTTTTTCTGTACCTAATTTTGATGCAGAGGAAACACTTCAGGCAAAGCCAAAAGGCATTCAAAAGCCTACGAGCTTGGCTGTACTTCAAGATGGGATTTGCTGGTGAAGTTAAAGTTATGAGGTCACCAATGTAAATTCTGGTTGTGTGTGGATCTTTATCTTATTACAGCTTTTATTTGGAAAAGCTAACAAGCTAGGCCTATACTGAACCTAACGGTGTGCGACTGTCATTAATGTGCAGGTGAAAAAGGCCACGTTCATATTTTGCGAAGGAAGGCATTCAGTACATGAAAAGCTTTATCTGTTTAGCGAGCACAGACATGGTTCAGCTCTTGCAGTGCTAAATAAATGTTCTGAGGCAAGAAAACTTTGGGGTTTTTTTTAGTCTAAGGACCTCTGTGTGAATAGTTAAATGCAACCCCTGGCTCTAACAGATCCCCCACTCTACCCAACAAAACACTTAACACTGTTAAATGACATTACAATTTGCTAAATTAATGCTGAAGGTTGTAAATTGTGATTGCTTGCTTTGTGTTTGCCACACCAGTGTTTAATTTAAACCATTTAAACACATCTGTAGATATGGGCCAAATATTTGTAATATACTTAATAAATATGTGTAATGAATTGTATTAACTCAATTAATAAAAGGTATAACATTTATAATTTTTCATGGCCCTCACACTTAAAAAAAGCAAAGTGAACAAAGACAAGACATTCTTTAGGGTTAGTTATGAAGAAATTGCTATTTCTGTGATTTTATGGAAGGGTGAGGAGAATGATTTTTTAAATGAAGATGTATGATAAGCGGTCACTCACTTATGTGGTCAAGAGAGCCAGAGCAGAATTTGCCATAGAAATTCTTAGCACCGAGGTTGCGCAAGTCTCTGATGGTGTAGGGCCACAAGTGCAGAACATTGTTCCTGGAGAAAGACTCTCTTTTCTCTAACAGGACCACTTGTGCCCCCAGGAGTGCCAGCTCTACAGCAGTCCTCAAGCCACATGGACCTGCTCCCAGTACTAAACACTGGTAAAGAAGAAAAGCAGAAAGACAAGTCAGTGTGAGAGAAAATAATTAATAACTTTTAAAATAAAATAATAAATAAAATTTTAATAACTTGACAAGGCTTTGGCATGATCATACCTTAGTCTTAGCACAGGGTTTGCCCTGTTCATAGTCTGGGTGGGAGGCTCTCTTGTCGATCTTTTGCCAGAGATCTTTAGCTTTCCAATAGTTGAGTCGGTCTTTCAGCTTACTGTAGAAGTGGCGATAGTCCTGGGAATCAACCTTCAAGTGTTGACAAAGTTCAGCAAACTTCTGCTGAACCTCTTTGCATGTTTGGGCAGCTGCAAAGCGGTCAAACAGAGCATGAGCTGGGTTACCATGCTCCTGCTTACCAGCCATTTCTGATGGGGTGTGGATTCAGACTTCTGGCTGCCAAAGTACCTGTAAGAAACCAAGGAGCTTATATTAATAATTAGATTTAACATATATTAATCTTTATTAAGAAAAAGTGTACAATTAACAGGTGGACAGTACAGAACCACAGCATGTTTTAGTCACTGTAAAAATAGTGGCAAGCCATTCACATTGGAGATATAAAACTAATGTATATTGACTTGATTTATGTTGAATGTATAATAAACTATCAACATGAACATTGAGGGGTTTTCTTCAAGTCGAGGACAAGAGACATGTTTTGGTATTTTCCTATGGCTATCTTCTTCAAAAAGAACACACACATAATAAATGATAGAGTGATAGAGAGATAGAGAGATAGAGAGATAGATATGTGTATGTCTCACACACTCTCCTGCCCTTCCGAACCACTCTCCCGGGTGAATGTGATTGATGTAAATAGGTGAGTCATGTGTTTTTGTATCTGGAGGGAACAGGAGGAGTTTCAACCTTTTTGCAACAGCTTAAAACTGTTCCAATAGAAACTAGGGCTGTGGATCACAAGTATCACCACAATCCAGTCCAATCAGATTATTCAGACACATTTTCCATACCTTAATATTTGCATGATTCAGTTCAATGTGAGTCTACTGGGGTCTGTATTCAGCAAGAAATATGATAATATTTTCACACAATCTGCTACATCAGAAATGCAAATTTTATTATTAAAGGTTATGTGCAGCAGTGTAGTCATATGCAAAAGCAGCTTCTTGGTACCAAACACTGCTTATAGTAAATGAAGAAAAATTGTGAACAAACAATGTCATATCGATACATCGAGTCGTCCGCTAATTTGGGCCATGCATCGATAAAGATCAATTCATTGTTACACCCCCATTAGAAACCATTAATGCATATTGAGTGTTCACATTTGTATATATACACATACATATCTTCATACATATATTTAAATTAATAGTATAAACATATGTTCAAATAATACTTTCATATATTCATTCATATTAATCCATATTACACATTTATACATTAGATAGTTGATATTGTTTATTATATTGCTCAGTATATTGTTCATTGTGTCGTTTATATTGTGCTGTATTGAGTTTTTTACTAATGTGTTTTTACACGGTTGTACTTGAGAGACGCCATCGGCCGGAAACAAATTCCTTGTATGTGTTCGCTCACATACTTGGCCAATAAACATGATTTTGATATAAACAAGGTTAATGCAGCCATATGTGACAGACACTACCAGAACCATCATACTGGTGTGACTGTATGCACCAAAGGGTTAAACTAATCATCTATATCAATATATGTATCAAGAAGCAACATATATGGTCAGACTTGCTAAATGATTATTAAAATACTGAACAACAATCAAAATCACTTTGACTTTACTAAGAGTTCACAGACGTGCCCTTTGGCTTTTTAAAAGTGAAAGTGACTATTTGTCATTGTGAACACACTCAAGCACCACAACGAAAAAATGACCTCTGCATTTAACCCATCACACGTGCAGACATGGAGCAATGGCAGCCATCAACAGTACATGGGGAGCAGTGTAAGTGGGACGGTACCTTGATCAAGGGTACCTCAGTGATGCCCAAGCCAGGACTGGAACCAGTGGCCTTCTGTTCACACGGCCAAGATCCTAACCACTAGGCCACCACTGCCCACCAAATCAGAAATATTTTTTCACAGCTGAAAGGCAGGTACAAACCGTCAAACTCTAAACCAGGCACATTATCATCCACATAATAGCACAGCAAAACAGGTACACACAGACTCCTGTGATTGGAGGCACAAAAGGGCCGTAAACACAACAGAACCAAGTTCCACAATGTCCAGAATAAACCTGGCACACTGACAATGAACTTTGAACTTACAGAAAGATGTCAACAGAACAAAATAGACTTTTACCACAACACAATTCCATTGTACTGCATCCTGTATCCCTACATTTGGTACTTTGCAGCAAATGAAGGGAGGAAAGGCCATTAAAATCATCGCAAGAGACAACATTGCTGCAGGAAACACTGCTGTGACTGTCAGAGTTTGTAAAAACTTGTTTAGCAAAATATTTCGAGCTGTAAATAGACAGTCACATGAATCAGCAGTGAGTTGGCACAATACTGGACAGCGGTGAAGTTGCACAAGGCTCTAAAGGTTGTTAGCACATAGCACTCATACTGAACGTTGCTACACTCTTTTGAAGTTAAACACCTCCCACCCCTTTGGAAGGCATGTTTTGACTTGAACAGCACCACTAAAAATGGTTGCTAATAGTTCTACCATAACACCTTCCCATCATCACAGGGCAGTGACCTAGGGCTTGAGGCATCTTTATGATTCAGTGCCTCCATTACTAACGAGGTCTGTTTGTTAAATGACAAAACTGCATGTGATGTTATGGACTATCAACTGGCTCAGACCCTGTTCAAGGATGGAGACGGAAGTCTGTGATTCATGGAATTTTCCTGAGGAAATGGGTATAAAAACAGCATGATACCCAAGGATTGCCCTCGGTGTTGGTTTATCCTTATCATTTAGTCACAGAAACAGGAAGCAAACAGTAGGAGGGCAATCTAGATCAGAGAGCAAGGGGTTTTATGAGTAAGAAAAGGAAGGCAACCTCTTTTACACGGCCACAGACCAAATATGTATCCAATTAACACTGCTCTGGCAACAAATAATGGGGAAAGCAAAGAAAAGGTACTATGAGATGACAAATCTCAAACGTGTGATGTAATGAAATGTACATGAGGCTGAAATTCAACTCACTAATGCGAAAAATATTGGTGAACCCCATTATGCAATTATAGCTTCTGCTTTTTGTTCTGCAAATACAAAGCACAAGCTTACAAAATACTAAGCATTTTACTGTGGATTTTGGGTATTGCTTTGACAGGATGGCACACAATGCTTTACTGCTCTACCGTGTTTGTGTTTACCCACAGTAGGTCTTTAAATAAACCTTTACCATTTCCTAAGACATGATCACAAACCACTGACAGCACTCATACGTCACACGTCCTGTCTATAATGCAGCCCCCTCTACCCGGAGGCTTTCAAGCATACTTTACATACCAGACCACAAAACATTACCCGTTACTCTATAACGAGAGCAATCGGGCACCATGGAAATGTTCCTCATGGCATTCCCTGAAATCTAGATCGAGATGTGCAGAAAGGATAAGGGCTGAAGAGGGGTTGCAATGGCTGGAGATTTCTACAGTATGAGGATCATTTAATTAAGTAAGTATCTCCTATGATCAGAACATTACACTAGCAACCTAAAAAAACTACAAATAGCCCAAATTGCAGCTGCTAGGGTCCTAACTAGACCTACTTACCAGCTGAGGATTTTCTCTGTTTATCAAATGATTATAAAATAGTGCTAATAGTGAGAAACCGCCCACACAAGTGCTCAAAACTCAAAATAGCACAGCCAGAATGATCCGGTCTGTACTCTTCAACTGTATCTCACACTTACGTGTACACAAACACACACACACACTCTTTATGGGGCCAGATAGGGGTCAGTGTCTATGCAAGGAAGAGGTTACTGAACTGACCGATGCCGCTAATGACCGATAGCCAGCAGCGGCAATAAAAATCATTGCTAGCATGTTATGATCCCCTGTGTAATATAAACCGTATACATAGCCCTGTAATTGGACTGTCCATCATGCACTGTATAGCCTATTGCTTACTATATATTGTATAATGCATACTTCATATTATATACAGTACCAAGTATAGTAGTACAGTTATATGTAGCATATAGGCTTTTATACATATATGCTCATATATAGTGTACTGTACAACACACTCTATATTGTGTACTTTACACACTACATATGATGTATCAGAATGTATATTGTCTGTTATGCATGGTATTGTACCACATGTGTATTATATTGTATTGTCTGTATCTTATATGTGCAATGTCTAATTTGTACTAGAGAAACACCATTGGCCTGGAAACAAATTCCTTGTGCATGCAAACATACTTGCACAATCAAAAACGGATTCTGATTGATGTCTAAATGTTCACACATCATCATCGCTAGGGATTAAAGCTATAGATGGCACCCACAACCTGATGTGCACCGATGGATGGTGTTCTCAAAAGGTGTTAAACATGTCTTTCGTGGCGTTTGTGTTCACAGTTTTCACAATCTGGACATCCATCCTCGAGGAAAACCCCACACTCAGCTTTGCCGTATCTAAAATAATATGCGGCTGTTTCTAACTTGGAATGGAGATATCAATCGAACTTACCACAGCATGTGTCCGTGTGCGCGTGTGAGAGCATGTGTGGTGAGCGGTTGCCAAGTAGAGGAGGAAATAATATGTGCGTGTGCATGCTAGATTCTCAGTTTGACTGCATTTTTTCATACACACCGGGACACCACCGCAACCGTAATCGGAAGGAAGCATACAGTGGCAAAGAGATACTACAGACACACTGCCATTCTCGCATATTTAAAGGATTTCTATCCTATTGGCTGCCCTGTATTGTGCCTCATTTCAATCACACAGTGTTAAAGGATCAGAATAAAAAACAATCGCTTTTCAGAAAGGCTTTTAAAGAGCAGGGTTGATGCTGCAGACTGCAGCGGCTCTGAATAATCTGTGCTCTTGATGCTTTATATTACACACAGAATGTGGTTCATTAACAGGGAAAAACACACTGTACAGGTACATTCATGCCCCAAAGGTAAAAACAACATAATGAGGCATCAAAGGTCCAATTGTGTACCATAAAGAAGCTTTTATACTCACTTCACCAGAGGAAAGCGCACATTTGCATACGTTTTCATAGTGTCATTTATTTAAAAAATGAGGGAAACTAAAGAGGCTGGAGTTAAGATGGCTTGTGCATGGTCAGTGCACCTTTAAGAACATAACTGAAGTGGAAAACAGGACTTATATTCCCTAGCTAAAAGGCAATTGTGCAAAAGCACTGGGCAGCCTGAGAAAATATAGATGTTCAGACATATTGTGGCATAATGTGATGTAATTTATCATAATATTTCTAAATATCATATTACCCAGCCCTGATTTGGGGGATGGTGATGGTGTTTGTACGCTCAAAAGGTACAAAAGTGTTGGCTTCATCAGGCTAAAAAGCATTCTCTTCTAATGTTAATTATAAACTAAAAGTTTTCATTATTTTCCCTCTTACATACAGTATATATTATAGAAATGCTGCAGTTTTTTGGGGTTTTATTTTCACAGATTTTCCAATGCACACAGAATGAGTCTGCAGTGACTCCGGCACACAGACACACCGCTCATTAAAGACTATACTGCAGGTTCCTACATCACACTGTACACCCTCTCTATAACTAGACCCCTGAGAAAGACATGCTTGGCCCATCATTTCATGTGGAAACTTGCTTAAAATTAGGAGCCGCCATGACCTAATGCTAGAGAAGAGGGCTTGTGACTGGATGGTTACCGGTAGGAGAGAGTGAGTAAACAGCACCTTTCCCCACCCACAGCTAAAGCGCCCTTAACTAACAGCTTGTATGCCCCTGGGCGCGGTAGGTGTGCGGCCCACTGCTCCAGCACCTGGTGTATGGACACTGGTGTCACACAGTTCATATAAATAAATAATTTAAATAAATCCAATAATAATAATAATAATAATAATAATAATAATAATAATAATAATAATAATAATAATAATAAATATTAATCTTCCATTCGGTCTTCTTGTAGCCACTTCTCTATGCCTGCTTGATTGCATATTCAACTTAGAATCATTGCAAAGACCCTTTGAAATAAACTGCAATGCAACAAAATCAGAACACTTTGCCAGGTTTTAAGCTAAAAAGGGGTATTTGTGCGTTTTATAGGTTTAACTGTAGAGAGCTTGTTGTAGACTGTGTGTTGTTACATTTTTCAGTTTCTCTTTTTAAATGAGTGTGCAAAAAAATTCAGCTCGTTGGGTTTTGGCAAGAAAAGAATTGGTGAATTTTGAACGACGCAGCAGCTGCATTCTGTGCAAATGCAACAACATCGGGTTCACACTTTAGTTCACATAGACCACGGTGTCCGTGTTTACACATGCACTCTCGCTCACACTACATGCATCATGTTAGGCTTTCTATAGGCTACAGATGGTTTGTAGGTCAGAGGACAGAACAATGCAGTGAATTTACGCATTGCTCTCTATAAAATGATCATAAGAATAGTGATTACGATGTCGATCCTTAAAGCAAATCCCATCTCCTGATCCTAAAACACATTTTTTGCAGAGATTTTGCTAAAGTAGTAAAACTGATTTGTAGCAGCCGCTTCAGAGAGCAGCTTGCACGGATGCACTCCACTCTCGCTTGGTAATGGCGCTTATAGACGACAATAATGTATCCTGACGTCTGTCAATTGAAGCTCAGGGTCACTACTATTCTTTTTTACTCGATTTGTGCCACGTGTGCCCGGAGGCTTCAGTATCGGCTCAGTACAGTTCACTGATTTTACAGAGTAGGGAGTGTAGTGTTTGCCCATTACTTTTCCATTACAATCACTTACACTGCACAATGTTTACTCACTATAAACCAGTAAAGCTCTGCACAACCCTGATAAAAACAACCCACAATACTGCAACAAAGAGTAATGAGGCTCAGGCAAACGTTTCTGCACAATCCGTTTAGTGATTTGTGGATTTCAACTGAAAAACCACTGCTTTGGGGTGAAAACCATTGACCGGTTATTCGCTCAACAGAAAAATAAGGAAAGAAAGTAGGAAATGAGGGGATGAAAAAATAATGAAAGACAGACAGAAAAGACAGAAGACAAAAGAAATAAAGAAAAAAGGTGGAGGCTGACTGACAGCTGTTGTGTGAAATACACGCTTTCAGATTTATTTGCAATAATAGAATTTGTCCTTCTTTAGAACATCTGAGTTACATTACTGCTAGACAACAAACCATTTTAAGTCTTCTGCTGCTATATATATATTTTCATCTCTCCATCATACTGCAGAAACCCTATCAAACTTGACCAGAAACTATGGCACATATGGCCCAAATTGCATTTTACAGACATAAATACTGGCTGGTGTTACCAAACAAGTATTCAAACAGTTGTTCTCAAAGTCACCCTGAACACATAATATTGCCCTTTAATCAGCCATAACTTTAGGCATTTCAGACTTCAGGCTGTTGTTAGTCTCTGGTTAGGGCGAAGCTAAAGTCAGAATCTCGGAGCCTCAGAGCTTTAAACCTGTGTTCTTCAATTTGAGTTCTACCAAACATGCTGTGCCTTTATTCAAACCTCTTTTTGGAAAATGTGACCTGAGCACATTCCTTATTTCAAACACAACCACATGTGATTCCAGGCATCTCTGCTCTTTTAGCTTCAATGACTAAGTGAAAAAAGGTTGGTTGTCTCTGAGGGGAGGTGGAAGCCTAAACTAAAAAAAAAAGCTGCTATGTTACTAAAATCTAGTGGTTTGGGACTTGCCCGTGAGATTGGAGGGTCACAGGTTCAAGTCCCAGTCCATGTTCCACTGAGGTATCCTTGTTCATGGTACCGTCCGGTCCTCGTATGCGGTTAACTCCTTTCGAAAGGGGGTTTCTGCCTAGTTTGGTATAGTTGCATTTAAAGCATAACTTTAATTCAGAAGGTCATAGAAACATCATTTACATTCAGAATGGATCAAGACAGAAGTACCATGAAGAAAATAAAGTTTAATTTTGAAAATAAGTTTTTTATATCTTATTCTGGGTTATTTTGTTGTTTTTGTAAGAAAAAAAAAAAGAATTCCACCTCATAAGTCTCTTTTTAATCTAAACCAAAATTACACTGTTCCAAATTTTCATATGTTCATCCCACACGTGTCCTCTGTATGTGTGTACAATTTTAAAAAGATAGAATAAATAATTCAAGTTTTATTTAATATAACGTAGGAAGTGGGAGAATTTGGCAAATTCCCATCTAGTTGAGACAGTTATCTGTGTTCTGCTTCACTTGTGAATGGGTTAAATGCAGAGGTCATGTTGCGTTGTACTTTGTGTGCTGGGGTGTGTTCACAATAACAATAATCTCTTTTGCTTTCACTAACAAACACTGTCCTTTTTTAAAGCCATTGAGGTCTGTTTACACTACAGATTTTGTGGCTTTGTGTTAAAAAAATGTTTTTCTAAAATTCGAATTCTAAATATTAACATAATCAACAAATATTTTGTCATTATTTTAGTATTCAGATAACATATAGAACACAATATATCAGAATATTCAAATAACACAAGCCACTTTTAATAGAAAGACCCCACTGTTGAGTGAGAACACCCTTGGGTTGTTTGAAAGCTAACAAATGGCTTAAAAGTTAGAATAAATTGGATCAGAGAACTGAGGCAAGCTTCTGTGATATTTTGGTTATACCTGAAAGGCTAGTTAACCAAGACTGCATTGCAGACACTAAGGTTCATAGTCAATGCATGCTTAAAGGTTCACATTAGTAAAAAAAAAAAAAAAAAAAACAGGCTAACACTTAGAAGACCATTCTTCCTGAGGCTATGGTGTAGACATCCGAGTTGAGGCAAAGACCAGGACAAGCAGGACAATTAAGGACTTCTAGAAGCCTTGGAATTTCTTTGGAATTGTCTTCTGTATTGGATGAGTCAGGACCTGCGAGCCTAGGTAGAATTCCACCTAGCCACAAATGCAAATGTCATAAAAACAAGTTGCAACATCTAAGACACGTTACCAAGTGATGTTAGCCCTTACAAAGGAGCAGGAGTGCAGATTTAACAGACTAGGCCTTTTAAGTAGGATTGCGTGTACTATCTTAATCATGAAGTGGCGTTCTTTCGGTCTTAAAGAACAAGGCCGCAGCAAAGTGAGTCGATATGGAACAGAACAATCACATCCACTGTTGTCTTCAACTTCCACTTCAGTGAAGTAAGATTTACAGTTCTTTAAGTGAGTGATGGCCAGGAAAGCAAGAGGAAAACAGCATAAAAGACAGTAAAGAGTGAACACAGTAGTCCTTGTCAATTTCTTGCCCTTTTCCATTCTACCCTTACAAAAAACAGTGCGATGCATATACATAAAGCAGAAGAGCAACTGTTCCTCAGGTGACTGAGAATGTCAGTGCAGGTCGATGACCATCCACGGTGTCTTTTAAAAGAAAGGGGGGGGGGGGGGGGCAAAGCCTCATATCTCACATTATGAACTGTTTAAGAGTGTAATACAACACATTTTATTGTATTGTTGACCCTTTTCACACAATACACAATATGCACGTGTCAATTATCTTGAAAAGTGCTGGGGGTTACCCTTTATCTTTATCCAGTGCATGGGGGTAGGGGGTTCTAATACATTTTCTTTAGTATAAACTTTCCCACCAAACCTAAAAAAAATCTGTAGTTTCATACCCACATTCATGGCAAGCTGAAAACCCTGCAGAAACTCCTGGAATAACAAGGTTAATCTCTTCTAAACAAGTTTATTTAATAAAAGGAATAAACACAGCAGCAGGTTACACAGACCCATCATCACTGAAAGAAAAACCAAATGCTCTGTGTTTGAATGGTGTTGGCAGTAAGAAGCGTTAAATTCTCTGCTTTTGAAGTGAAAGGGACTTGTTTGTCATTGTGAACACACTCAATCACCACAACAAAATGCAACCTCTGCATTTAACCCAACACACATGCACATGTGGAGCAACGGGGAGCTACCAGCAGCTCTCTGGGAACAGTACAGTGAACCGGTACCATGCTCAAGGCTCTCTGTGGTACATGGGCCAGGACTTCTGTTCACAAGGGCAAGGTCCTAACCATTTGGCCGCCATAGCTTCTCACAATCTTGATGTTCCCTCAGTCTAACCACATGATCATAGCTCTTGTAGCATGCTTGCATAAATCCTCTACCAGTACCTAGTGAGCAGCAAGCTGTGTGTGCTAACACCTTTGATGCTGGGCTTCAACCATCACACTTAGAGACGCTCACCTCCATTATGCCTCTTTCCAGTGGATACTATGTGATGTCAAGATTTATTTGCAATTTGCAACTGTCCAAAAAAAATGCCAGTCCATAAATAATCAATAAATCTAATAGATTTGAGGCACCTTTGAGGCATATGATTCCAATGAGTTGGACAATGGGGAACTGGTTCTTGATTCCTTATCAGGAGAAAATTAGGCCAGCAACAACAACGAATGAACGAACGTGACCATTTGTCATTGTGAACACACTCAAGCACCACAACGAAATGTGACCTCTGCATTTAACCCATCACACGTGCAAATGTGGAGCAGCAGGCAGCTACCAACAGTGCCCGGGGTGCAGCGTAGTGGGACGGTACCTTGCTCAAGGGAACCTCAGCAGTGCCCGGGCCAGGACTTGAACCTGTGACCTTCAATTCAGAAGGGCAATGTCCGAACCACTAGGCCATAATTGATGAAATTGCTAAAATTCAGGTACACATTGTTGTATGTAGCTCCCCAGCTGCATACCAACAGCACATGCAGCATGTAGAAGCATGTGTATGCTGAAGAGAACACAAAGCTACAAGTGTGTGGTGAGCCTGAGGAAACACAAAGACTGAGAAGCAGAGAAACATCTTTTTTAGTTCCAACACCAATCATCCCAAATGTTAGTGTGTGAACTATGGAAAACTGATCTCACATGGCAGGGAGCACCATGATAATGAGAAAACAACCGAAACATGTTGGTTGATGGATTAGCAAGGCACGTTACTACTGAATCTTCAGTAAACATGATCAGAGTAATGCTTCTGAAGTGAGGAATCGCTCACCCTGCATGAAAGGTGAAGTAAGTAAAGTGAAGTAAAGTGCAAGTGACTATTTGTCATTGTAAACACACACAAGCAGCACAAAGAAACGCGACCTCTGCATTTAACCCATCACACGTGCACACGTGGAGCAGCGATCAGCTACCAACAGCGTCCGGGGAGCAGTGTAGTGAGACGGTACCTTGCTCAAGTGTACCTCAGTGGTGCCTTCACAAGTTCACAATGGCAAGGCCCTAACTACTAGGCCTCCACTACTCATGTCAGCTACCAGTTCCTATAAAAAGAGAAAGGTGTGAGGGTGTGTGTGAGAGAGACAGTGAGTGCGTATGTGAGAAACGGTCACTGCAGAATCAATCTACCTCCAGAAACACTGGCCTGTCAAAGCTATTTGATGTAGTGAAGCTTTTTTTCCTGTTTTCAGAACATCAGCTTCAAAACTGACTGTTCACTTGCTGCCTAATACATCTGGTCCCCCAACAGGCACTACTGTAATGAAATAATTGGTCAATGTTTTTCACTTTACCCATCAGTGGTGTTAATGTTATGGCTAATCTGTGCATGTCCTTCCACCAATTGCGCAGCTTGAGCTAACTGCAAGAGACTGAAGTGACCTGCTACCACTTTTAAAGCCAAATAAGGCAAAAACTTTGGTGAGCCCGAACACATTTGTGGGCAAACAGAATGCTGCAGCATCCTACAAGCCAAACGCCCTGCACAGCTGCAAAAAACACAGTACAAACGTGGTACACACAAGCCACGTGTCACCATGCCCTACAAGTTTTCCACTTGTTGCAGAGGCAGTGTAGCAGCCGGGCCTCCTGCATCACCCGCTTTGTTTACTTATGCATTAAAGTGGGTGAGAGTGTTACATTGAGCACTATGTGGCAGCTAAAACATTAGTGAACATCCTGCAAGCTACACAACAAGTGTTGGGAAGTGACATCACAGTGTTTTGAAAAGAACATGTAGCAGGAAATAAGGGGCAACACAACAGTGAAGCAATGCTTTAGCCTCTATTCGAGAATAAAACCAAACGTTCTCAATATTTTCACCTAATATCTACTTTTATCATTCATCGGCTGCATGGGAACGGGCAGTTTGTGGACCAATGGGAAAGCTGAGGAGTAGACGCAGGTAAAGAGCATGCAGCTAGAACAGCAAGGGACTGGAACTAAATGAGCAGGCGGTGGAGTGGCTGCTGCCTAAAAAAACAACAGAAAACGGAAAGTAATAGTCCGTCTCCGCACCTGTTGTGGGATATTTTGATTTTTTTTTAGACTACTTTCAGGAAGAAGAAACCTGCTCAGAGGCAGAAGGTTGTACAAGCATAACAGACACCGCCCCAAACAGTCAACAACTGAGGACACACCTGTTTCATACACAGCACAGGGGACATTTGTGATCCCTTATCGGCGATTACCCTAAAAAACGGTTCTTCTGTGGTTCGTCAGTGGTTCAGCATAGAGCCGTGAACACTCAAGGGAGCTTGGGAACGGTTCTTTGACTGGTAAACTGGTTCTTCTTGATAGTAAAGCTGTTTACATGATTATACGCTCACCGAGAAGCCCGAGCCCATTATTTCTGGTACTATAAAATTGCCGGAACTACTTTCTGAGACCTCGAAGTTACCTGATCACACGTCTGAGCCACAGATGCAGAGTTTAGGCTGATGCAGCAGAAGACGACGAGAGCAAACCTGTACAGTTTTCCGCTTCACCTTAAATGGTGCACCAGTGTCATTCTCCCCACCATTTAAGGTGGAACGGAAAAAAACCCAACAAAACTTGAATATGACACCGACCGAAAGTGGAGCAAAAGCAGAAACTCTCTGTTGAACTGTCACCGAGAACTTTGCCCAAAGGCGCAGCGCAGTCACTCCGCGGGTAATATAAACCGCGTCAGAGTTATCAGCAAAAATCTCGGCAGCGGCGAGTGACCTACAACCTACCTAACACCGCTAGCAGCTCAGGAGACCCTCCCAGGTACACGCGTTCCTAGGTCATTTCTGTAAAAGATCTCTTATAGGCTTCACCACTGAACCAAGTGTTCGCAGTCTACCTGCGCTAGATCATCTGTTCATCATCTGTGTTGCGACAAGCTCCTCCCCCTGCGCCGGGATTGGCTAGAAACTCAATGGACGCGTCCGACAGAGCGGATTTGGGGGGCCGGGTGGGCCGGGCTTCGAAACTTAGAATACCGAGCGGCAGAAGAAAAACTACCAGCCAATAGCAGAGCAGGGATGTGTGAAAAAAAAACTCGCGAAACTGCTTAGAGTGAAATCCGTTTCTGAAGGCTGACAACCTTCAGCACGTTGCCGCAGGCTGCGCTTCGCTGTACGGTCAGCGCGTCGTGTAAAGCGGGAAGTAGCGCTTCATCTATCCAGCGTGGTACAGTAGTGAAATAAGAAATGACGGGTTTGTAAAGCTTGCGGTCAGAGTGTAGCGTTTTAAAGTGTCCGCAGACCCTGATACATGATAACGGGCTGCACAGACGCATGACTTAGTTTTCAATAACATAGGAATCAAGGAAGTACAGGCTTCTCTACTCAGGGAAACAAGAATAAAAGGGGGAGGGGCTTGAGCAGCTAAAGACTCGCCCCCCGGTGTTTAGTGAAATTGCTTTTAAAGGGTTTATATAATAATAATAGTGATATAAAAGTGTTACTGTTACTATTATTAACCATAACTGTTAATAAAATTAATAATTTTAATATTTGTCATTCCACAGATAATTTATAATAATAAGTGGTGGTGCCTAGTGGTTAGGATGCTGCCTTTGGGACCTGAAGGTCGCAGGTTTGAGTCCCGGCCCGGGCACTACTGAGGTACCCTTGAGCAAGGTACCGTGCCACTACACTGCTCCCCGCGCGCTGTTGGAAGCTGCCCGCTGCTCCACGTGTGCACGTGTGATGGGTTAAATGCCCATTTCGTTGTGGTGTTCACAATGACAAAGAGTCACCTTCACTTATACTACTACTACTAATGATGACATTGACAATATTATAATCACAGGAAATGTAGTGTATTAATAACAAGATTCATTCATTTATTATACACAATCATGAGTCAAATTATGAAAGCTGAGTGTTGTGCATCATAAATGCAGTCCATTAACAAGCCAACAGAAGGATCCAGTGCCCTCTTGTGTCAAACACTGGAGCTTTCTCACCACTGATTTTTGTTTCTGGGTACAAAGTGTGTTTTCCCAATCCCGTATACCTAAAATAAATAGACAATGGCTGTTCTCCCACAAAAACACTGCTTCTGTGCTCAGGGACAGTGACATTTAGAAATGTGTCTGTTTACAAGAACATTCTCCATTCACTTTAAATGCTGAGTAGACTTCCAGAATATTCTGGAACTGAATTGTCCAGAATTTGGAATTTTTGAACTTTCTGGGGCTCTCGAGAAAAGATAATAATTCACCTGTTTCGCCCGGAAACCTTTGTGTGCTGTGGCCATAAAATCAAAAGTTTGTGATGAATACTGCGTTTTTACATCGGCTTTACACATAAGCAGTTAGCAACTGCCAATTTCTAAAGCTGATGTAAAAACGGCAGTGTAGTGGGATGGTACCTTGCTCAAGTGTACCTCAGTGGTGATTGGCCGGGACTCGAACCTGTGACCTTCAGTTCACAATAGCAAAGCCCTAACTACTAGGCCTCCACTACTCATGTTAGCTACAAGTTCCTTTAAAAATAGAAAGGTGTGAGGGTGTGTGTGTGTGTGTGTGAGAGGGACAGTGAGTGCATATGTGAGAAACGGTTATTGCAGAATCTACCTCCAGAAACACTGGAGACACTGGAAGCTTTTGCAAAATTAAAGGTTTGTGACGAATACAGCAGTTTTTTACATCGGCTTTACGCATAGGCAGTTAGCAACTGCTAATTTCTAAAGCCGATGTTAAAACGGCTGCATTCAGAAAGATTGTGTTACATTGCAGTATATTCAGATCTGGGCAGAATCCTTTAAAACAGTAGTGATGGTTGTACACGGAATACATTGTCCTAAAGAGCTTAATAATGGCTGTCAAATTAAGGCGCTACGCAGAGTAGAACCTTGTGATTGACACCACTCTGTAATTGCTGCTGCTAAAATTCAAGCTGTAGCGTCAGGTGGAAGTCAACAGGCTGTTGCCCTTGTGAACAGAAGCTCGCAGGTTCGAGTCCCGGCCCAGACACCACTGAGGTATCCTTGAGCAAGGTTCCGTCCCGCTTTACTGCTCCCTGCGGGCGCTGTTGATAGTTGCCCGCTGCTCCACGTGTGATGGGTTAAATGCAGAGGTCCTTTGTGAAAGTAGGTACAGAGCCTCTATGGGAGCGTTAATCAGTCTAAGACCCCCTTTGTGGATGTTAAGTGCCATAATTAATAATTACCACGTACGGATCCAACATCTGAAATGTTCCCACCACCCCCTTAACACCACTCTGCTAAGAAACACTGCTCTCCAGGGAATGTTCTAGAATATTTCTTTTTTCTGTAAATGTTATGTTGCAGTTTCTTTTTATCAGCTGAGTTTAACATCCTGGAACAAAAATAAAACGGAATATAAAACATGCTGGGTTCCCCCCCCCCCCATTTATCAAAATTGTGGAAAAAGACCAAGTACGTGGATTCCAAACTTTAGAAACGTAGTTTATTGCACTTACAAAAGATAACAACGCATCATAGATTTTTTTTTAAGTATACAACTCTCATTGCAAAGCTTTTCTAAATGTGAAACAAGTCATTGCAGAACTGTACAATATACTGTAAGCAAGAAAAAAACAGAGTATAAAAGAAAAAAGCAAAGACTTTATAAGGAGGGGAAAAAAACTGCATAGACTTTACACTAAGTTGGGAAGATATTTAAGCAAGAGGAAAGAATATGATTGATTTGGTACAATAGTACAAAAAATTGCCGTTGTCCAGTTCCTCGTCGTAAACAAGCGCGTCGCTTAAAGTCGTCATTTATGTCCACCTTAAATCAAACCACAGTTTCTAACCTAATGCCTACAGTAATCTGCCCTCCACGAGACAGATCATAGTCCACAGTAGTAAAGCTGGTGCAAAACGACGTGCTCTATACCAACAGCGGGTTTATTGCGAGAAAACTGAGCACAGGCTTTCCAGGAATCGAAACCACAGGCGCCATCACACCCAAACGATAGCCACCAGTTCTACAACAAATAGTGGTAGTAAGTCGAGAGTACAACAATGATCAATTCAGGAATAAAGTTAATCATATTAAAAGCTGAATTTGAGAATGGCTAGCTGTAGAAGTAACATCAGCTACTGTCAAAGTCATGTATTACACCTGGAACGCATACGTCAACGTCATCTTTTCACTTAATCTCAGCGTCTGGTCTTGTTCTACAAACAAGCGAGGCTAGCCAAGCTCTGCAGCAGGTCTCCCAAACCTTGTGCTGGAGGTGCAGTGTCCTGCACGTTTTAGTGCTTTCCATGCTTTAACACCACCCGCGTTAACTCTGTGAGGGAATGTGATTGTTGAATGTGCTGTTTCGTTGGATCAGGTGTGTTGGGAGGAGGCAAAAGGAGGTTTTATGGAGCATAAGCCAAAAAATCCCATTCATCCTAATGAGTAAAAGTGCCGCTACACTCGAAAAATGTTTTAAAAAGGGACGTGAGTGTAAAGAACCCTTTTAAATACCAATTCCTGGATCTTTCAAGAAGCGTTACATTATGTTGAGTCTTTAAAAGTGCTCTTCACACACACTCACAGAAACAGCACTTTTATTTATTTATTTTTGTAAGTTTAAAGTATAAAATGTTTGTTCTACTAACCAGATTTTGCCATTGTGCTAAATTGAGCTCTGCTACACAAGAAAATTCCCACTTTGTCTTAACATTGTGACCTTTCACATGCACACCAAACCCACGCCACTTCAAACAAATAATGTAATGATTTGTCTGCTGCAGTTCCTCATTACGCTGAATGGGATTTTTTTGGGCCTGCTTCCTATGAAGCTTGTTCAACCTCACAGCAGCTGCGTTGGTTGATTAGTCATTTTGGAGCAGCGTTCCAGATTCAGAATAAGCCCGACCCATCACTCAAGACGACTTCCAACTGCTGCGGTCATAGTAAAACCTCAAATTCCTGAAACTTAGAAGAAAAACGTTCTTAGCATCGGTCAATGTAAACAATAAAGCCGCCAAACAATTCAAAAAATTAATCACGTTATTTTTGTGGAGTTAAAACCGATTAACTTGACTTTTTGCTCAAATATTTTACCCATTTAAGCAGCGGTGCTACAGCTACAGTATACGTGGGCTAAAATTGGCTTCATCACTCTTCTTGACGATCTGATAACATTATTTTTCTCTAGTGAATGAACCTGAACACAAAAACCATGTGATTTCCACAGTGAGTCACAGTGGCTGCATGTTTTAACTCGCTCTCAACTTGCGGATCCTTGTTGCAGTCGAGGCTTTGGGGAAGAACCGTGATCTTCCACTTTGCTGTTGCTTTTCTTAGTTTTTTTTTTGCCTTATATTTAAACGAGGAGGCTACAGTCCTGCATTGCTGCATGAGCGTTAAATGTGTTAAAAAAAATAAGTGGCATTAATCAGGGATCACGTTGACGGCACTAAAAAAAATGACACTTCCAAGGGAATCTTCTAAACTCAAAAGCGATGCAGTGTCTATAATCCAAGATCGTACTTAAAACGTGTCTGGGAAACCACTTAATGACGTTCAGGGCCATCATAACTAAACGATACCAATAAATAGGATATTTACAGTAAGCATGACCAGAGGGTGGTATTTACAGCAAACAAAATCACCAGTGTCATGGGACATATCTATCTGCAACAGCACCTCTCTAAAGTGAGAATAGCAAGGAAATCCACAGGCCATTCCAAACACCAGTGCGCCAGTGAGCACGTGTTGACGCTAATTTATCTACTATTCACAGTTCCAGTCACGATCATCACACATAAAATAGCCTACAGCTCCTACAGGTCTAGATTTTATCAGCAGGTTTAAGGTATTTCAGCTTTTTTTTGCCACAAACCAGAGTGTATGTGCCTTGATCAGAGACTTAAAGAAGAGGGATACACAACACATTCCTTGCTTTCTGCCTGCACGTGATAAGATCTGGCAACATATTTGACGCTAAATTTAAGATACCCAGGCTGTCATCCTGTAGTTGCCCTTCTTAAGAAATGCTTTGTAAGGGTTACAGTGGCACAGCAGCACAGTGCACGATGGGTCCTTGATGAAAACACAAAATAAGGTTAAAAAAAAATCCGCTGGTTGTTAAAACAGCAGACTCAAGACACGGGATCGTTCGAAACACCGAATAGGAGCAACGCTTCAAAAGAAGGAAGCCTAAAGCGAAAATCATTAGGATATTTGGGGAGTCTGTTCAGACGCTTCAGGCTGCTTCTGATCTCGTGAATCAAATCTAATTACAAAGCTCACCCGCCTGCTTTTGATTATACCAAATTACTTTTAAGAAAAATACACTTTTATATATAATAAAACGATACAAAACCTCTTTTCCTCCCCCGTTGGCACATATAACCACAAGACTATACAGCTGTCCCTGTGTCTACAAGAGACTTCATCAGTAGTTTTGGGTGGGCTCAGGAAAAAAGCTAAGCTAACATCATAAAAGTAGAGTATTCAATGTAAAAGCCCCTTAACATATTTGTACGTCTGCGTTTGGGGCAAAATGCAATTATTTTGCCATGAGTTTGGTCTGTGACAGTTTACCTGCCCATAAAGTTCGGTTCAGCAATGCCACATGAGCATGTTCACGCTGCTTGACGACCTTATTAGCACGGCGCAGGATGTAAAACCATAGATCCTTATTTCAGACTGTCTTCCAGTTGATCCAGGTTTAAGAAACAACGTCATCATCTTCGGGAAAAGGTACACAGGCTCCCGGATGGATGCTGGAAGACATTAAGATGCTCACCCGGGAGAGGACTATGCGCTAAAAACCAATTCAAATCAACCCATCGTTCTTCAAACACGTCCGCGCCTCCTGGCGGCCTGAAGATGGCGCTCCAGCTTCATATCTTGAAGACAAACATCGGCTCCTACTATACGGAGAACCCCAGGGGCTATGTGCCAGAGCCCAAGCGCAACTGGGATGAACGGGGGTAGGGGGAGGACTCGGAAGAATAGTCGAGCAAGGGATGGATGGATTTGGGGGTGGGGGGTGTTAAGAGAGGATGAATGACAGATCTGGAGCATCCGTTACAGGGGCTTAAGAAAGACGAGGAGGAGACACAATGAGGTCAGAGAAGCAGCTAAAGTTCGATTATTACTGACCTACGAAAAGCTGGAAATGTGGAGTTCAAACAACACCTCGGAGTTAAATCCTTAATATGTCCCTTTGTACCAGGTTAAGAGGTATTTTGTAGCACCGTTTTTTGTGTGTCTCATATCTCTTGGTGTTTGCACGGTCGCATTTCATTGTGCAACTTAAGCGGTCACTTAACAACCACACTCTCTTCCTAAGGAGTACAGCATGACCTCCTCCAAGTCTTTCTCCCCCTTCATCCCAAGCTGCTCTTCAGGGCCTTTCTCTACAGGTTCTCCCCTGGCTGGTACTGGGGCTCAGTGGAGGTGAAGTAGTCCTCCAGGAAACCCTGCAGGTATTCAAAAGTGGGTCGCTCCTCAGGCTCTTTCCTCCAGCAGGTCAGCATGAGCTCGTGAAGGGAATCGGGGCATTCGGCTGGGCAGGGCATCCTGTAGCCTCGCTCCACCTGATCCAACACCTCCCGGTTCACCATCCCTGGGAGGGACATCCAAGAGGGAAGCATTTCAGTCATTAGAAACCAATACGCCCTTCGTGGATGGTATGAAGCGTAACATTTAAGTGACAAAAATTAACCAGTGATTAATCATTTATATATAGAATTATTAATAATAATGATCACAATACTTCAGTAAACTATGGGTGATCATGAGAACAGACTGTTTTTAATTGGCTGATTAGATTTAAGAATCAAACTAAATCGCACCCACTTTATTTATAGAGCACATTTCAGAACAACAAACGTTGACCAAGGTGCTAAAAAATCATAAAAATAATAAAATAGACAGTGAGAATAAATAAAGAATGCAGACAGTACAGTAAATGTTCTCACTGCTAATTAAAAGCCCTGTGTTTTAAAACACACAGGCCAGGAGCCTGATGTAGAGAGGCAGATCATTACACGGCCTGAGGGCTATAACTTATAGGCCATTCTTATACAGTGATCTCGGTAAGAGGGGCTGGTCAGAAGACCTCAAAGACCTGGAGTGATGTCTGAAATGTTTCCCCATGATCATTACACATGAGAAACGGGCAAAAAGGAGATCATACATAATTTCTTTCCTTTTGTGGAAAAATCAATGCTGTATTTGATAAATACTAATGATAATATGTGAACACGCCCATTTCTGGTTTTGGATTTGAATACTTTGGCTATATCAGAAGATTTTAACTCGAACACAAACACAAAATCTGTTCTGATTTTCTGAACTGTGTTGATGCTCAGAAGTGCAGTGTTGAGGTCGAATTTCCTCATTGCCTCATTAATAAAACATTTCATCTCCTCAGACGTAGTTACCTGGATATGGCACCCTGCCTTTAGTGGCCAGTTCAGTCAGCAGAACCCCAAAAGACCACACATCAGATTTGATGGTGAAGCGGCCGTACAAAGCAGCCTCTGGTGCCGTCCACTTTATTGGAAACTTTGCTCCTGAGGTTATAAGAAGTTGGATGCCAGTTATGATGACATGCACTGTGGAAGAGCTTTTGTATGTAAAAATATGATATGAAATGAGATGCGTTAGCCACACATCACTTTAGAGAAAGAGAAAGACTTAGGGGAACTAGAAAAAAGGGGTAGGGGAGAGAAAAATACAGAAATAAAAGAAGAGACTAGAGACAGATAATTAGGAGAAGGCAGGAGGAGAGAGAGTAGGGAGAGAGAGGAGTAGAGAGAGAGGGAGAGAGGAGAGAGGGAGAGAGGAGAGAGAGAGCGCACGAGAGAGAGAGAGACGGCCTCTTACTCACCTTGTCTAGCGGTGTATTCATTGTCCTCTATTAGGCGAGCAAGGCCAAAGTCTGCCACTTTACACACCAGGTTATCTCCCACCAGGATGTTGGCAGCCCGGAGGTCTCTGTGCACATAGTTCATTCTCTCCACGTACGCCATGCCAGACGCAATCTGAGGACAACACAAGCCCAAAGAGAGCACACTGAGCACACAGTGGTGTTGTACATCAACCTGCCTCTTCTCTGCACAAATAGTCCGTGCGTTTACATGTGATCTAGAATCTGCAAGAAAGTTCTTTAATGAGCCTAGTTCATGAGCCACTCACCTGCGAGGCCATATCTACAAGCTGGGGCAACCGCAGCATCTTCCCCATGTCCCCTTTCAAGAAGTCAAGCAGACTTCCTGTGTAAAACCAGATCATAACATAACACATCAGTCCACACTGATACATACTGACTGAGCATCAATGCCTAGATACACGTGTCACACATGTAAATACATTTTCAATACCATGCAGATGTGGCCCTCTAATGTATAACTACCATTCCTGGTGCTGTCAGATGATGTAGGTGAAGTTTTGTTTATTTTCATATAAAACAGTAAGTCATACAATGTCCTAAACCACATAAGCCTGTTCCGTCCCACCCTAATAACGATCTGGATCTGGATCAGAACTTGATTTGTGGCTGAATTATTCCTATTTGAAAAGTGAAGTGTCCCCAAAAGTACAACAAGCACAGTACACACTTAATTCAGACTGGTCTAGACCAGGGGCGTCAAACTCCGCTCCTGGAGGGCCGGTGTCCAGCACGGTTGAAGGATTTCCCTGGTCAAACACATCTGATTCAACTCACCTGCTAAGTGCCAGGTTTGGCGAGTATGTTTGAAGAGGGGAAGTAATAAGTATTGCTGGACATCGGCCCTCCAGGACCAGCACTTGACACCCCTGGTCTAGACGTTCACTCGCACTGGATGTCTTTTTAAAATAGCCATGGCACAAAGTTAAAGACCCTCTGCATCACTGACCTTGGCCCATGTATTCTGTTACAATGTAGATGGGCTCCTCAGACACCACAGCATAGAGCTGAACCAGCTTCTCATGCCGCAGTTTCTTCATGACCTGAGCCTCCTGCAGGAAGGCTTCTGGTGACATGGTGCCTGGCTTTAGCGTCTTTATGGCCACACGTGTTGTTCCATTCCACGTGCCTTTACAGATTACAGGGATATTAAACACAGTAATATTATACACCATAATGTTATAGAAACATCGCTTTATTAACTGATACGACTGTCACTTCTCATTTGCACTTCCTTATCTTCAACAGAAACTCTCTTAAATAACACAATGTTACAAAATGTTGGTTCCTGGCCTCTAAGTGCTATATTTTAACTGCTTATGTCTAAAATCCATGTAAAAATGGCTATATTCATCAAAAAATCCCACAAAAGGCAAAACAGGCAAATTTTTATGTTTTCTGGACAGTCCCAGAAAGTTCTAGAAAGTTTTAAAAGATTCCAGAAAGTTCTCAAAAATTTGGACCATTCTAGAAACTTCTGGACAGTTCTCAGAGTCCCAGAATATTCTAGAAGAGTAAGTATACTTAGCATTTAAAGTTAGCTTTAAACAGATACTTTTCAAAATGTCACTGTCCTGAGCACAAAATCAACGTTTTTACGGAACAATCGCCATTATTTACTTTAGGCATAAGGGATTGGGAAAACAATTTGTACCATGGGTTACAAACACTTTGTTCATGTGTTACTAGTTCATAAGATTAAGAAAGGGTTGTCTCAACTCAGACATTTGATTGCAGTTATGTGGTGGTTCTTACCCATCCAGACCTCTCCAAAGCAGCCCTGTCCAAGTTTAACGTCCAGGCGCAAGGACTCGCGGGGGATCTCCCAGGCGTCTCGAGCCAAACCCTGAGTCTGCGGCTTCAGCACCGGACAAACATCCGTCAGACAGTGGCACAAACCATCAGCATGCTCTGAGAGAGAGAGAGAGAAAGTGAGAGAGAGAGAGAGAGAGACAGACAGAGAGAGAGACAGGAAAGGAGAGAAAGAGAAAAAGAGAGAAGAAGAGAGAGAGAGAAAATAAGAGAGAGAAAGAGAGAGAGAGACTGGGTTAAATCACACGTAGTGTTATGTGTGCACTTGCAAAACAGACACTATGTTGTATTCTTGTGGCCTAAGCACATTACATTTTGAAGGAACACATAAAAAGTGTGCTGTTCATGAACCAGTTGTAAGAACTGGAGATGCTTAAACCTCGATATCAAGGTGCACTGTACACAATCATCTGCCGTCTTACAGCTCAGCAGGCTTCGGTTTATACTGCCACTGCAATATCACTTCTCTTTAAACACACACGCATGTCTGCACACACAGTCAGAGTCGACGTGTTCAATGACTCACTGCGGTAGTGGCTGACCAGCTGCTGCAGGTTGCTGAACTGCGTGCGAGATGTGATGTAGAAGCCACCGCTGTCCAGCTTACGGATCTTGTAATGCTTCACGTTCAGCCCTTTCACATTGTCGTAGTCCAGCACAGACAGACAGTAGGCACCTGGGAGAGGAAAACAGACAGTCAGAGTGAGGGCAGTGTTAATAAAACTAAGGCCGAGCAACAGCAGCACATAGGCTCTTACAAGGGGAAGGGGCACAAGACCAAACTCCTAAAATATTACTGTGACCTGCGGGGGTGTGTGGGGGGTGGGGGTTAAAGGGCCCACATCACAGTCAAAATGTCATCTCTTTTTCAAGAGTTTGAAGCAGTATGAACCCCTGGCTGGTACTAAAAACGTACCCATCACTCCCCAGGCCATACAATCCATATGTAGAAACTAAGCTTTAAAAAATGCCTGTTTTTCTGTTTTTGTGATGTCACAAAAAAGCAACACATTTAAATTTCACAGTAGTTTTAAAACCACCCAATCATGCTGAAGTTACAGTAAAGACAGTTGTCTGTTTAAGGAACAAGGTGAGACTATACAATGAGCTTGTGAAAATGAATAAAGGTTGTTTTGAGTAAATAACACAAACACATAAGTTGCACATGGATTTTAGAAGAAAATAAAAATAAATAAAAATAAAGAATAATGTCAGATACGGGGCCTTGAGGTTGATGACGTGTGGTCTATACAATGATGATACTGACAGACCAACGTCAAGTGCATCTCTTCATGACAGTCGCTAGGGGGCGTTAGTGTTCCAACATAAACGTTCAGTTTTTTATGTGCAACACACACACATGCACACACACACGCACGCACCACTGTCTTAAGCTGCAATGTCGCTTTTAACGGTCAGCTTTTAATTCTCTCCATGTCTGCCCTTTAATCATTCTCATGCTCTCTCACTCTCTCTCTCTCGCTCTCTTTTTTGCTCTCTCTCTCACTCTCTTTCTGTATGAACAGGACATGATTCTTGGTTATAGGGGCGTTTCATGATGACCTACTTCTATCTCTCGATTCCTGTGAGCACCCCCTCCTTCCTTCACCCTCAGCAATCCCCCACCTACCCCCATATCTACAGCCTCTACAACTAACAAAAGCTCAAGCACACACACGCACATGTGCACACGCGCGCACGCACGCACACACGCACGCACGCACGCACGCCACAACCCTGACTGTAAATGCAATTATGATCTTTACGCCTTGTTGCGTTTACTAACCTGCAGACTCTCCCACAGATTCTCCTACTCCATTAACCACCAGTCCAGAGCTGTGTTTTAACCTGTGTTGTGTACGTCATGGCAACAGTTACACTTCCCCCATCTGTCTATATATAAATCACTCAACCCTGCTTCTTTTTTTCGGTCTTACTACTTACATATCAGTTTCATAGCAATAACGCAGTAAATCACAGTCCCCACTTAGAACTTCCACACTCAAGTATGATTATTATGACTATTTATGATTATTAATACGATTCTTTTCGTAAATAAGAATAAAAAGCCTTTAGAATGTGAAAACTGAATTCTGCCACCTGTTTTGAGTGACAAAGCAAGAAGTTTAGTTACAGTACGGATATGTGGGTAGAAGGTAGGTTCTTCAACACACCCTTGGTGGTCTCACTCTCACGAACCAGGAAAGTCCCCCTTCTGTTCTCAAGACTCAGCAACAACCGCTCAGAGTCTCTGCGAGTGATTTTTCCAAAGTACCACCTGCAGAGAGAGAGAGAGAGAGAGAGAGAGAGAGAGAGCGCGAGAGAGAGAGAGAAAGAGAGAGAGAGAGAGAGAGAGAGCAAGAGAGCGAGAGAGAGCGAG
>JBBPDA010000132.1:23078714-23096594 GCA_037974385.1 Arnoldichthys spilopterus | reverse complement strand
AGAGAGAGAGAGAGAGAGAGATAGAGAGGGAGAGAGAGAGAGAGAGAGAGAGAGAGAGAGAGAGAGAGAGAGAGAGAAAAAAAAAGAGAGAGATTGTGAGAGAGAGACAGAGAGAGAGACTGGTAGTGAGACAGGTAGAGAGGTTAGGGATAGGTCATGCCCGGCTCCAGGGCAACAGAGAGGAAAACATTGCTCCAGCTATATGTTTACATACCATCCCTCTTCAACTGACTCACTACACGTCCTCACCTCAGCACGGGGAACGGGTTTCAGCTAGAGTCAGTCATTAAACCGGCGCAGTGCCCTGAGTGAGCAGAGACAGGATGCAAACATCTGGTCTTGGGAAAGCAGACGACTGGGAAATGATGCTGCTGCTGTGTAAAATTAATCTCTATTAATCTCTCAGGACTACAGAGAAAAGCACGGACTCACAGAGCACTTCTGAACTCCGGGCTGAGTCAAATCATCCACTAAGTGAACGACAGCATGTGTTTAGTGCACCAAAACGACACACATCTACCGGCAACATGTTGCTGTGAATACCAAGCGCTAAGCCTTCCAATCAGTTCAAAACACGGGGGACGAGGGCGCTGGAGTCAATATTTACTCCGTCTGACACAAGCAGGTCAAAGGTTGCTGCGGAGATGAGTCCCTGCATTCCTGGAGCAGAGTAGTGGAGGGAAGTTCCTCTACTGAGGTCTGGAGACGATGGTCAGCACTGTGTAAATAGCGGCTCCATTATTGCAAAAATCATAAATTGGTCAGAACTGAGATCCGGATTATTATACACAATTACTCATCGACTTTGGAAAAAAATCCCATTTATTGAGCTTAAAAAAGGTACATTTTCGAAAAAGTGCAGATAGAATTCACCTGCAAAACCCAGTGTAGTCACAAGCGGTGTCTAGAGCGGCCCTGATCAGCTCTGAAAATAGAGAAAATCTGATAAACCCAGTGGAAACCAGGAGTAACAAGACGAAGTGAGAGCGATGTGAAACAGAACATTTTATCTACGTTACCTTGCTTTCATAATCGTTAGAATCTGAAATCAGAATTGGAAAGCAAACCCTGATAAATCGTACAGCCCTAGAATAAAGTGAGGAGAAAGTAGTGAGACACTTATTTAATGTCCTTACAGTGCGTAAATCCAGTCAATCCACACACAGCCCTCACACATTTGTAGAGAAACAGACAAAGTTCATAAGCATCAAGCAAGAACAGGGAGCAAGATTCAAGTCAAGTCCAGTCAGTGCAGGCAGATCTCGAGTCAAGTCCAGAGTCAGTGCAGGCAGATCTCGATTCAAGTCCAGTCAGTGCAGGCAGATCTCGGGACAAGTCCAGAGTCAGTGCAGGCAGATCTCGATTCAAGTCCAGAGTCAGTGCAGGCAGATCTCGAGACAAGTCCAGAGTCAGTGCAGGCAGATCTCGAGTCAAGTCCAGAGTCAGTGCAGGCAGATCTCGAGACAAGTCCAGAGTCAGTGCAGGCAGATCTCGATTCAAGTCCAGAGTCAGTGCAGGCAGATCTCGATTCAAGTCCAGAGTCAGTGCAGGCAGATCTCGAGTCAAGTCCAGAGTCAGTGCAGGCAGATCTCGATTCAAGTCCAGACTCAAATAATAATTTAATAATAATGTAATGATAATTGTGATAATAGTAATGAGGATAATAATAGTAAAAATAATAATAAAAACAATAAAAATAATAAATAATAATAATATTTTGTATAATAAAATAATAATACAAATGTTCATCATCACCATTGCTATTATTAGTGTTTATTATTATTATTATTACTATTATCATCCTCATTACTATTATCACAATTATCATTACATTATTATTAAATAATTATTATTTTAAATATTATTATTAGTAGTAGTAGTATCATTTTTATTACTATCATCATTATTATATCATCATCATCATCATCATCATTTTTAGTCACTATCATCATTATTACTATTATTGTTTTTTTATCATCATCATCATCATAATCATCATTATTACTATTATAATCATTATTGTTAAATTATTATCATCATCATCATCATCATCACCATCATCATCATCACTACCTTTATTATTTAGTGTTTTTTTATTATTACCATCATTACTATCATCATCATCATCATCATTATTACTATTATTACTATTATCATTATGACATTATTGTTTTTTTATTTGTTTATTTATTTAAGTTTAGCCATTCACTTCAGGTTGAGAGGATGACAGGATTTGGTCACTGGCACAAGCCTAACACACACTAACTGTATGCATTTCAGTGTGCTTCAATTTCTCATTAGGTCAAATTGATTTTTGCCAGTGTTCTTTAAAGCCTGTCCACTGAGTGAAAGGAGGGTGTATCTATCCAGTACTTGCATTCACTCCTTTGCTGTACACGTTCTGCTGTACCCAATCCGTTCCTCAAGGATGATGAACACTGACAATTTTGCTCTTCCGCTCACATTTCTCCGTCTCCCAAAACATGTTTAAATTATCCCCTCGCAGAGTTACGTTAATAATCGAGACGGCGTTGCACTTAGAACACCAGGCGACGAGCCAGCACACAGTTTACAAGTCCCAATCATGGCAAATGTTATATCTGTAGTGCCTACATAGATGATGGGCCAAGGTTTTTTGCTCGTCACATTTGTTTTTTTTTTGCCTCCTGACACAAAGACACATCTGGCGTCGCTCCCAGGTTTCTGGACTTTCTGCAGGCGTGTTATCCCAAATACTCAATTGGCCACTGACTTCCTTCAAATCGTGCAGGCTTAACGAAAAATATCTGGGCCACTTACTTTGAAGCAACCCCATGACCCCATGAGAAGACGCATTTCTCTACAGCGTGTTCACATCCAGGCACGTGCCAATGCTGCAGCTCAAGCATGTGGCTTATACTCCATGTTCCATTCAGCGCGCCTCGACCCAGAGAGCCAACAGCATGTATTTATACATTTGCAAGTAAATGGATGTGCATTTCAATCACTCATTTGCTCACCTCATTACGCCCTAGCTTCTTCTTACCCTCCCCCTGCATGCCCAAGCCTGGGTGGAAATCTCTGGAGAGGTCATCGAGAAGAACCTGACTCAGACACCAGTGGTGAAAGTGCTGCATTCGAGCCTTTTCCATGAACAGAATTGCGTTTTTCTTAAAGAAAGAATCAATTGTCCAATCTGGGAGATCGATGTGATCAGTGTAGGCTGTGATAGCTGTCGATCATGCAAACAGCATGATTTGATTATAGGCAGAGAGGAAAGATGCACAGGCCTGAATGGAAATAGGAATTGAACTTCTCAGAGGAAAAGTTCAAGAAAAAAACAAACACAAGCAAAAGTCAATTATTCCAATGAAATGTGACCAGTGAATTGAATTATTCCAATGAAATGTGGTCAGGACTTGAATTTATGGCCTTCTGTTCACAAGGGAAAGGTCCTAACCACTAGGCCACCACTGCCCAAACAAGACCTAAAGCCAAATCCTGTAATCCTGGGAGTAGTACAGGGTTAAGTCCAAAAAGCTATAGGGATACAGGAGAGAACGCTCAGAGTGATGCAGAGTATGATAGTGGGTCTATCTGCGCTTCTTTTATATGGTAATAATAGCCTAGTAGCTAACCACCTGCCCATGTGACGGAAGGGGTCGCAGTTTGAAGTCCCAGCCCAGGTTCCACTGAGGTACCGTCCCACTACACTGCTCCCTGGGTGCTGCTGATGGCCGCCCGGTGCTCCATGTGTATGGATGGGATAAATGCAAAGGTCTTGTTTCATTGTGGTGCATTTCACTGTGTGTGTGTATGTTTACAATGACAAATCGTCACTTTTACTTTCACTTCGTTTAATCTCAACAGCTGCTACAAAATAGAGCCATCACTATTGATTATATTAGTAATCAAGTAATCCAGTGTCTATTTTGACCTTTAAATCATTCTTTTTTTAATAAATAATTTTAATTAATTTATAAAAGCTAATATCTAATATTACTTCATATACGTGACATTTATAAACACATGTAAACAAACTGGTGAGACGCTGCTTGTGTGGGTTTCCTCTCTTTCAGTAACACAAATGCATTCTGGGCACTAATACCTTCCCCTAGGAGAGAATGTTCAGACTAAACATAGATCACCATATTCCCCATTTATCATTCGAACCTAGATGATTCAAGAATGTACAGGTGTAATGTATACGCATCTTGTTTTCTTGTGTTTTTTGGTGTCCCTTCCTCGTTTTGTGTATAGCCATCTCTTAGCCCCGCCTCACACCTGTATCAGGTCCCCTGTCAGGTGTTTCTCGTTTCATGTTGATTATTTATACCCCTGTGTTTGGTCTCTCGTCGCGGATTGTTGTTGTCATTTAATGCTGTTCTGCCGGCCTCGTTCATGTCGTCCTGCATTTCACGTATTGTTTTTCCTGTTTATGTTTCTGGTTGTTTGTCACTTTGTTAAATAAACGTTTCGTTTTAATTATCGCTGCACTTGCTTAAAAAAAACCCACCTATCGTGACAACAGGTTAATCCATTAATTTTATTTTGAGCAATCGTAGTTGGGTAATCGTGTCTTCTTCAAAGGGAGTTAAAGAACAAAAAGGCCACTTAATGTGTGTTGAAAGGTAAGAAAATAACACCACACTAAACATAATCTGTTCAGTTACAATTAAAGATACAATTGAGGAAACAATTAATTTCCTCCTCCTGTTGTGAAAAATGTATTAAAAGTATATTTTATATAATATATATTGTATATTATGTATTAGGTGACCACTTGATTAGAATCACCCTGGGCCTGGTGTTCTCTTTGCTCTCTATGGCCTTCAGGAGAAGGGTTGTGAAGGCCCAGTAGTTCGCGAAGGGCTTTCAAAACCTCTCTAAATTAAATTAAATTAAATTAAATTAAACTCTAAATAAATTCCAGTGTAAGGAAAATCATCTTCAAGTAGTGTTGCTTTTAAAGGACTGCCAATCTTTCCAGGACTGGCTGTCCTGGCAAATTCTGCTCAAGAGCAGACAGTTTAATGGAAAGAAGATGTCTCCAAGCACCCCAGACAATTTCATAATGGGATTGTCTGGTAAATCTTGCAAGTACTGGTATGAAAGTCTGTAATCAGAAAGAGATTGAACACATTTGATCTGCAAAGGAGGCATATCAGCCAAAGCCTTTGGTCTTAAAAAGGAACAGAGCAAGACAACAAAGCCTTTTGCAATAATACAGAATGTGTTCAAAACAAAAGATAATGTGAGGGCAAAAGCTGAAGTTGAAACCGAGGTAGACTTTTCAAAAGGATAATGATCCTAAGCGCACAAACAAATCTACAAGGAAATGCCTCAGAAAAAGAAAGGAGGGATTGTATAACCCCACTGAAATGTGAGGGATCTGAAAACCCCTTAAACATCTTGGAAGAATATTCAAAAATTACAGCAAGCCAATGTCAATTTCATTATGTAAAATCCCTATAAGAAGTTATTTTTGCTTGTGGGCAATACTAGCTTCAGAGGTGAAGGGTGTACTTATTTTCTCCACAGACAAATATGACATCTATAGATATTTTTGTATAATAAATGATTGATGATAAAAAATGCTACTTTCCTTGTAGTTTTGTTCAAGCTGATCACCTTTATCTGTAGACACAGAAACACCACTGTACACGTTGTTGATGGTTTTCATACTCCACAAATCCCGAAGACCTTTACCTTCACCATTGCTTAGACCACAAATAAAGCAAATTCCCGAGTGCTGATATGGCGTTCCTCAGAGTTGAGGTTTTCAGTCGGAGATTAGTACAGTGGTTAATAAAAACATAGACAGTGTTGACGGATACGGTGTAATCTTAAAATGACCTTGACGGCCAGCACGATTCCAGAGCTCTGTTTGAAGAACGTACTGCCACTGTTGTGAAAAGGGGGACACGGATCTATGATTCATGCCTTGCAAGAGAGCCATTCAGCACGGCATCAGCTGGACATGTATTATACTTAGACACAGAGGAATCTGGAATTTAAGCGAGAGATGAGCAGGAGACGAAAATAGCGCAACACATAAAATCTGTCTTGGTTACGGTCAGACATCTAACAAATGGGTGCCATTAAGCAGAGCTGATTTCACATTCCTAAAGACTGCACTCTTCATGGGTGGCTTTATCTTGGGAAGGAAAACTCGTGTAGTGTGCAAGATGTGCGCTGAGGCCAATTCATGGCCTGAGGCTTGCTATGAATTACTTACCTGTGCGACCATTAGAAGACTGCACTTTGGTACCGCGGTATTACGACATGGCGTACTGTCGCTAATAATAAATGGCCTGGTTTACTGTGGTCGGTTTCTTCTTCAATCAGAACCAGGTTCCTCCACACCCCCATCTGTAAATAATCATGCTACCGCTGTTCCTGTTCTGCGTCTAAATATGGTCATGATGTTTTCAAAGACCGATGATCTGTGGTCATGTGTACTGAAGAGAGGGGGGGCTTTGAGAAATGAAAGAGCAGAGGGAGGAAGATAATCCCCAAGGTTTTGCTTTCTCCTATGCTCAAGTTCTCCCCATTGAAGCTTGCTCAGAGGAACTAAAAAAAAAAAAGCCAAACTATATTCTGCTGTTTTACATAAACTAACTCTATAAGGCATGTGGATTTCTGTAGTGGATCATCTTTTCTGGCACGTTCATACTCTTATCTTACTGCTGATTATTCTGTCAATGGGGATAAAATGAAATGGAGAGATGCAGTGCAACAATAGAGGTGAAGCTGAAAGTCCATCAGGTGACACTGATCTGATAACATGCATCAGTATGGGCCAGTACGGACAAAACTAGATCAGACATAGGAAAATTATATTAATTTTAATTGGTCATGTACTTATTAAAAAAAGGCCCAATAACTGTGTAGCAAAAGAAGGTGAATCATGTTCTCAGTATGTGGCATCACCCCCCTTGAGCAGCAATGGGAATTTTAGGAGGAGAAATTTTAGTCCATTCCTTTATACAGAACAGCTTCAGCTCTTGGATGTTGGTGGGTTTCCTCAGAAGAACTGCACATTTTAGGTCTTTCCACAACATTTAGTCTGGATTAAGGTCAGGACTTCGACTTGGCAATTCCAGAAGATTCTCTTTATTTAACCATTGTTTGGTAAAACAACTTGTGTGTTTAGGATCATTGTCTTGCTGCATGACCCACTGTGTCTCTTGAGATTCAGGTCACAAAAAAGATCTTGACATTTTCCTTGAGAATTCTCTGGTATAGTTCAGTATTCTTTGTTTCATGTTGCTGGCCCAGATGCAGCAAAACAGGTCCAACCGGAACACTCCCATCCCCATGTTTCACATGGGCCAAGGTTGTTATTCTCTCTCCAAAGGTAACGCTCCTTTCTTAAGGCAAAAAAGTCTATTTTGGCTTTATCTGTCCACAAAGCATTCATTTGTTCTGATCTATAGCAGACCGATGCATGCCATACCCACCATTGCTGTTCAGTGTTCTCCTGATGGTGGACTTCTATACATCAACATTCGCCAGTGTAAGACAGGCCTTCACTTGATTAGAAGTTTCCATGGTTTTCTTTGCAAACTCTCAGACTAGTACACACCTTGCTATTGAAGTTATCTTTGTTGGATGACCACTTCTGGGTAACAATGTTCTTGAATTTCCTTCATTCGTACACAATCTGTCTCACTGTTGATTGGTGAAGCCCATACTCTTTAGAGATGGTTTTGTAACTCTTCCAGCCTTTATGGACATCAACAGTACTGTATCTGGGGTTATCAGACACCTCCTTCGTTCGAGTCATGATACACATCTACAAATGTTCTTTCAATAAAACCGGGTCTCCCACTCACACCAGATCGTCATCCCATTGATTGAAAATACCACACTCTGATTTCACCTTCAAATTATATGATAATCCTAAGGGTTCACTTACTTTTGCCACACGCAGATGTGTTATTGAATCATTTTTTTCAATAAAAACATGACCAAATGTAATCATTTCGGTTTGATTTGTTTAACTTTTCTACATCTACTTTTAGGACTTCAGATGATGTTTTTGGTCACATTCATATTTAAAAATAGAGCATTTTCAAGGGTTCACAAACTTTCAAGCACCACTGACCATACATTACTCTCTTCCACACTCATCTCCCATAGCTCCTTTACCTCCCTGTGCTCCACACCAGCACCTCAGAGTGAACCACGCCCAACATAGTCCTACTCTACACCACTAGTTTAGCATGTATTTCTGTCATGTTAATACAGATTATATATTGCACTCAATTTAATAACTTCAGACTGTTCTTAAGAAACTGTGACTCAATGCTAAAGGCTGATTAAATGAAGACTGGCCTCTTTCCAAAATACCTGGCACACTGAATAAGACAAAATCTAAAATAATCTTTGGTACATTATTTAGAACAAATACACATTTAACTTGGACATATTATTGAGCATAATATTCAGACTCACAGTGTGCGCAAGTGTAGCTCAGGCCCACTGACTCATTTCTGTCCTCGCTCAGGAATGCTGAAAAGACGAGCCCCGACGTCTCTCAAACACAACTATGGATGCACGAGTAGCAGGCTGAGGTAACCCACACCCAGTGACTACACAGAGACGAACCCACAGGGCATGCATTCTTCCTCTGGAACGTTCTTCATCACACTCCCCCCCAGCTCAGTGCATTTCCAGCTTGGAAACTGCGGTCAACTGAGAACAAACAAAACAACCCCCACGTTTCGCTTAAGGTGAGAGTACAGTGAGCGTTCAAATTCGCACGAGTCTAAAAGCCGAGATAAATGACCAATGTATGCTTCCTCAGATTGGCACTGGAGCTGCAGAAACCCTACTCATTAGCATCACAAAACCGACATGTTGTACAGGGTCAAAGGCCACGAATAGTGTCTATTTGATCATCAGTGAACACAGTTTGAGTCCAGTGTGATGATTTAAGACGATAGAGGTTACAGTATGCTAATGCTATGCTAACTACGTTACCTGTTAGCAAAATGAACGTTATATTTTCAGTGCAACGCTAAAGAAGCAAGCTCCATGCCAAACTACGTCTAAAGTTTTTTTTTGTTTTTTTTTTCAAAACTATAGCTTTAAAGAGGAATTTTTGTCCATAATTTCAGCATAATCAAATGTTTAAGATGTAAACGGTCATTCAGAGTACCATTCTAGAGAGTGGTGTAACACTTAGTCGATGTATCATCTGTGGTGGCCTAGTGGTTAGGAAGCTGCCATTGGTTCGAGGTCCGGCCTAGGCACTACTGAGGTACCCTTAAGCAAGGTACCATCCCACTACACTGCTCCCCGTCTTGAAAGTTGCTTGAATGAATAAATGAAATTAAAATGAAATGAGACAAGATCCATCTGAAGAATTTGATGTGTCTAATGTTTCACACTAAAATGTACAGAAAGTGGTTATGAATATATTAGTTGGTGTCAGGGACAAATGGCCTTGTCTCAAAACATATTTTTCATCATTACTTCTTCATTTATGGTGTAGAGTTGCACACAAAGCTTAAGACAAAGCAGCACCCCAATTTATCCTTCGCAACAATACGCACGACCCACATAGGTTCACTGGTTGCTTTGGATGGTGAATAAAATGGCTATATTTTCATAGACATTGCGACACTGTGGAATGTCACTGTAGAATTTCAGGAAGTTGTTTCCTATCACTCTGGCCATGCAGAGCGAACCTAGACACAGGGGGTCCAGGGCCTGGTAAAATGCAAAGTGTGCTCCTCCTCCTCAGGAACTTTAAGTTATGACATTTCACATTCGTCTGATTACATATAGTGCTTGATTTAAGCCACATGCAGCAGTCAGAGTTGCACTGATTTGCTTCTGTGATGTGGAGAGACTTCCTCTAACAACAGCATAAGCCAGAGTGTTGATGTGGAAGCAGGAGCCTCGAGCATGTGCTGAAAAACTGTTTACCACCAAAATAGCACAGTTTAAATTCTCAGGACTAGAATCACGTATGTTAAAAGATACAGTGCAGAATATTATGTCACGCGGCTTCAAAATGCACGTGTTCCTTCAACAAACTCCAGAGTGGAACATGTAGGATGTTTTATAAAGATAAAACTACATTTATTAAAACCACCATCTCTTCTGCAGTGAAACTCGATTTTCTCAAGCCTTGTCTCAAGCTTGATGGCTTTAAACCCTTTACGTCACGAGTGAACGAATTATACAAATTCTCAAAAATCTGTGCATTTGCTTTTTCAGGACCACAAGGGCATCGGTGCATTAAACCACAAGAACAGGTTGCACAGAAATGCCGTGGGTCGCCCACGTTAGCATTTCACTTCCTGTGCTGAGCCAAACCACATGAGTGTTTGTTGCAGCAGAGGCTGAGAATCAGCTGACTGATGGTCATTGTCAAGGGAACAATATCAGTGTGTGACCTATGCACTTCCTCAGAGTAGTAGAGGAAATGAAGATGATCTTACTGGGATCAAAGCTACAAACAGTCCATTCAACGTAAGGAAACATACAGGGAGAAAAACACAAGCAATGACAGAGGATAGATGAACCGTTGACTGCCAATGGAATTTATCCGGTTTTGCTTTTAACCTGTCAGGACATGACGGGCCCACGTCTCTCACATTGGGAAACAGCATTACCAGCATGTCTGAGGTGTAGAACACAGTTTCTGCTCTGAATACACAGATGGTCCCTTACACCAAAAACAGATTTAATGTAAAAACATGAGTGTTTAAGTATAAATGAGTGTGTATATGTACATATATACACACACACACATACACTATACACTACACGCTACACACTCACACATAAAAAAGGTTTTTAAGTTTTAAGGGTCCTTACCATGGAAAAGTTTAAAGTAGTATATAAACGCTGCTTATGTTTCAAAATGTATATTTCATTTCCAGCCCATAAAGTCCATATAAGGGCATTACACAAGTCATGCAGCCCATATAAGGGTATTACACAAGTCATGCAGTCCATATATGGGCATTACACAAGTAATACAGTCCATATAAGGGCATTACACAATTAATACAGTCCATATATGGGCATTACACAATTAATACAGTCCATATAAGGGCTTTACATAATTCATACAGTCCATATAAGGGCTATACACAAGTCATACAGTCCATATAATGGCTTTACACAATTTATACAGTCCATATTTGGGCATTAAACAAGTCATACAGACCATATAAGGGCATTACACAATTTATACAGTCCATATTTGGGGATTATGCAAGTCATACAGTCCATATAAGGGCTTTACACAATTCATGTGGTCCATATAAGGGCATTACACAATTCATGCGGCCCATATAAGGGCTATACACAATTTATATGGTCCATATTTGGGCATTACACAAGTCATACAGTCCATATGAGGAAGAACTGCATCCAATTTTGAATTTACATTTTACGGTCATTGCCACAGGACCTGAAACACTTATTAAGATTATAGCAGTTCATACTAAATCTTAAGAGGTTTTTGATTGGGCAGGGCAAATAATGAGAACAGGTCAAATTAACAGAGATCAGTTTTAAATGGGACAGAACAAAAAAAAAAAAAGAAAAAAAAGAAATGCACATATACGCCACTGATCTGATTCATGGTGATACGATCCACCAATCCGATATAAGAAAATGCTGAATGGCTTATTGGAGATGATTTAATCCTAGAATTATTCTAGAATAAAACTGCACACTTACTAAAGAAGCATCCCCTTGTCTTTGGTAAAGGGAAAAGTTCAGTAAATGTATTTTTTTTGTTTGCTAAACTACTTTTGCTTTTAACAAAACTCCACTGAAACAGTAAAACCAGGCCGGGCGACACGTTCACATGTCGAAAGTAGCTGAGCGGCACTGCTCAATTAATATCTGCATTCTCCAGAGTGCAACCTGAAAATGAAACAGGCACAGGAATTTGAATGTGCTAGTTGCCCCAACACGCCAGAAACATGTAGCCCTACTACAACACGCCTAGCAGTGCTGCCAATGCAAGCAGGAGGCAGCTGCAAAAAAGAAGGCCATGTACAGTCTATCCCTGCCACAGCAATAATCAATCATGCTATTTAAACAAAAGTACAACACGATGGCGCGTCAGTAAACGGTCCACCATCAAGTGGCGGCGGCAGCCAAACACCCACATGACAAGATTCTCCCTTGTAACGCACCCGGTCGCATACGGTCATCAAACTTAACTGGCTTATGGCCTCAGCATTTCCATACCAGATTTCATGCCAGCGAGAACACAGACTTCATTTCCATTGCCCTTCAGACTGATGTTTCAATATACAAATCATCCCGCCATTCGCCATGTAGAGTCCAAATTCCTTCGAGTTGATGTTCGTTCTAATAAGGTGTGGTTCTACCAAGTGATAGGTACAAACATGTCGGAAAGCTTCGCTTTTCTGAAGCAGACAGGGTGCTAAAACAATCAATACCTTGCTATAAATAAATATAAAATAATATACATTTAAAAAATAAATTAATTAAAGGTATGAGACGGACGGACGGACGGGTGGGTGTTCAGACAGACAGACAGTTGTGGGACTGATAAAAAGATAAATAAAAAATAAACACAAAGTTATGGGCGGATAGATAAATAAATTAGTAAACAATTAAATAGGATGGATGAACGGATAAATAAATAAAGCCTAGGGATGAACAAATATTATAAAGCTGTGTAATGAATGAATGAATGAATGAACGAATGAATGAATGGAAGTGAATGAGTGAATAAAAAGAGGAGGGATGAATGACATATGAATAAAATACAAAAATATAAATAAATTGAGAGCAATAGCAAATGGCAAGATACTGTATAACCACCAAAACAATTAACTGTTTAAATTATAAAATTAAAATCATAATACACATTCATACCCTATAGAAGACTGGGCATGTCACAATATTAAAAGCAGTTATGATCAAAACAACAACAACAAGAAAAAAACAATTGATTAAAATGTCCATTCTCAACTAGTCACTACGTTACACTCTGAGTGATCAGCAGGATATTCACAAGTCATTACACAACTGCGTTAATCATTGTGTTTTATAAAGCTAAAACATTCATTTCAGGAAGCACCAATATTTGCTGCTAGAAATTGCATGCTATGATTCATTAAATAATATGAAACTAATACGTGACATATATATGACGGTGTACTGTGAATCACCTTAAAAATCCCTCAGCAACCTTGTAGTAAAATATACATACTTCAATCCAGCTGGACATAAATAACCACTGTAATGATTGACTAGACACTGTGGATTTGCTGTGGACAAAGTTCATAAACTTTTGACATCAAAATTCCCCCAAAAATACATTAAAAAAAACAGGAAGTTCATGGTTAGACAATTGGCTGCAGTTGAAACTCACTTTGGGAAGTGCTTTACTGAGAACAGGCCGACTGATCTGGAGCTTCAGAGTTTAAAGTCATGCTGACGTTTCTCCATTCTGGAGATCAAACTGTCTTACTATTAATCCGATCCATTTCTGAATTCCAGCCCAATCCAAGAGGCTTTAGGGCTGGCTAATAATCTGTGGAGAGAAGATTACGACAGCTCCCTTGGCAGAGGATTGACCAATGCAGAGGTTAATATTAATAACGCAATTAATATTAATGAGGTTCTAAAAGACAGCTGTGTTTTTGGCTGGAGGAAAAGGAAAAAGGCAGGAGTACCAAGGCTTGAGCTTCCAGAGGAAAAACGGACTGAGCACGGTCTTTGATTCACTGCAGGTGGGTTTAGAAGCTAGTTCGGTCTCCCATGCTGGGGGATGTGAAAACATACAAGCCTTTCAAATCCCTCTACTCTGTACTCACGATAAGGAATGCAGCTGTACGAACACAGCGGCTGAGAAGGTTTGTGCTATTGAAGAAGTACTAATTGCTAGCTTCATCCAAGGGGGGTTGTACAGATGTGTCTCCACCAATATTTAATGACTAGAACTGTCACTGGCAATAATTTTGAGCAGAAAATGAATATAAAGCCATGGTTATCCATCAGTAATTGGCACACACATGGTTGAGTCTCATAACCCAATATCAGCACAGAAAAGCCACACCCATGCAAAAGTCCTTCACCATACGGGAAGGCTTATGATCCCACAAACATGAACGTGGCTACAAACACACACTGCTAAACAATGACACACTTCTGGCAAAGTGCAGCCTTGAAGTGGACAAACATTTGTAAGCACTGTGAAAACTACCATCGCTGTTCAATTAACACCCTGCTCCCGATTCATCACTTCCTCACAGCTTTTGCACAGGACGGGATTCCTGACACAAAAAAACAAGACATGATATATTCTTATGACAAAAAGGACTGAAGTGGCTTTGAAAATGGAAGGACAGTAGTGGGCAGAACACCAGTTATTCCCAGATACCAGTTGAAATCTTTCCTTACATGTTTGAAGACTCTTCATAAGAGCTGCCAGAACCTTTATAATGGCATGCCAAAAAGAAGTGCAAATAACGCAATTCAGAAACAGGCCAAAGCATGTTAGAGTTAGCGGGTTTAGCCAAGCAGTGGATGTAGGGATCTTGCTAGTTCGGGCTTAAACATTCAGTTATTGTTTGTATAAGGGGTGTCGCAACGTATCGCTACCCAGCCTCAGGTATATAGTATATAGCCTAAGTCCAGGCTTCTACTCCGATCTAACTCACCACTGGCAACTGTACGTCACATGGAACATACCTGCACAGTGCTGCCCATTGAGGGTGTAAAAATTAATCCATCTGTATTGATGAATTGACCAAAATAGCACACTGCAGACTGTGTAAAATTCCATCATATTTCATACTGGCAGCTTGCTGTGTACGAGTGGGAGTAACTACAGACTGGTCAGAGTGCCCCTGCTGACTGCTCTACACATCCTACTATAGGCCTGTGAGCACCAGACCTGAACCATGGAGCATCTGATTTAATGAATTATGCTTTTTTTTTTTTTTTTTTTTACATCATGTTGGAGTCCAGGCACATTTAGATCATTTCATGGAGAAGAGACGGCACCAGGTTGCTCCACCAAGGATTTTCTGCTAATGTATTGGTTCCAGATACCACAGTACACCTTTAGCGGTATTGTGCAATTTAGCTTCGGCAGGTCCGAGCTGTTTTGGCGCCACAAGAACCTACACACAGTATTAGGCTGGGTGGTTTTAATGTTATGGCTGACTGGTGTCTGTACATAGAGGAAAGTCTTGTTCTCTAAAACACAGACAACTCAAGGGCTTTGGGGTCATTGACGATTGGTACAGAAACAACGGTTCAAAGTATAGCTGTAAACCACAAGCATCATCGTGAGCCAAATGGATTATTTTAGTCAAAACTGACAGCGACGGGACTGGGCTGAATACTGGGGTCTGCAGGAAGCATGTGACCTTAGGGGTCTCGGTTTCAAATCCCAGACCGGAACAAGTACCCGTGAGCCAAGCACTGTCACCTGGGCGCTGCCAAAGTCACCTGCCCCCTGCTCCTACACAGATGGGTTAAATGTGGAGGTCCCATATCACTGTGATGCACAGTGTGCTGTGGTGTGGTGTGTTCACAATGATGAATAATCGCTCCCTTTTATTTCCATGACATGCAAACCAATTATAACATGAACATTTAATCATTAAAGGTCAAATACAGTGGTTTACTTTGGTCGATACACTGATACAGACGGATTCATTGTTGCACCCCTAGTCCAAAGGTAGCTGCGATGAAGTGAGCACTATTTTAATGTATAATTACAGAAATATTTGAACTATTAAACATTTTCAGGTTGTAGATCTAATGTGGAATCTTTTTTTAGGGTGATACATGGTTTGGTAAACACATTACTAGTGTTTGGCCTCATTTTCTCAGTAATAATCAGATTGCTCAACTTTGCCCAACTCGAAATTTCGCATGAGGAGATCACAAGTCTATCTGCACAACATGAACAACTTAGGCTACCATTTATCTCAAGAAGTGCACAATGACTAATTCAGGGGCGTACGAGCTGGAAAACCAGAAGAAAACATCCTTGTCACACTTCATGCCAACTTGCCCCCTTTTCATGACCCCCCGGGGCAAGAGAGGTGGGAAAATTTCATGGCGAACGACAAGAGAGAACAGAGGAGGAATTGAGAGGAGATGTACAGCATCTGTGGCCCTTCTCCTCTGCTGGGCTGACGGGAAGTGGCATGAACTCCAGGAGGACAGAGTGGCCCTGTGTTCCTCCCAATGAATTGCCACCACATCCTCCATTCAAATGGCCCCCAAACGAGTCTAGATGCAGCATATCAGATAGGAGCTCTGTGTTGTCATCCACTTAGTCCATGTGACTGTGAAAGAGGACTTTTTTTAGCACACACTAAGCCAGCTAATGAAAACAGACTCTCATTCTGCGAAGGCAAGCGCATCTACATTGGTTTCCGATGAGTTACTTATGTGCCAGTGATGCCGGGCCGGTAGAGAGCACCTGTATGGAGCAATGCGACGCAGTACAAGCAGCAAGGCAAGCCAAGTTCCTTTATATAGCACATTATCATATACAGAGGTCATTTACACAGATCAAATAAGCATTAAAAGAAAACTACGCATTACAATTAGGAATAAAATCAGAATAAAGGGGGGGGGGGGAGTAAAAAAGTGCTGAAGACGAAGATTAGGTTTGTGCTTAGGGTTTAACCTCGTGTTCTTTTTTTAACCTCTTTTTTCCTCTGTGGGACGTGCCTTTCTTTTACACACGGTGGCCACAGGTGTAAAGAAGCATACTGACATGGAAAGCATTTGGATAAGCAATTAAAAATTGCAGAAAACACTAGGAATGGGTGGGCGGTAATGCAAAAATATAACATTACACTAATTTTCTCAATAAAAGACATATCAGAAACAGTTTTCGTAGGTTTAGAGGCCTAGAACAGACAAAAAGATGTCACATCTCAAAAAACACCAACACAAACGATGTGCAGATAGCTAAGTACTATGAACATACAAGTTAAAGTTCAGTTTATTGGTCATATGTATGTTAACGTTGGGTCAACAGCAAATGAAATGTGTTGGACAAGAAGAACCAGTAAACTCAGCAGAAGAACATGATAAATGACTTTGGCCTTGGGACCTGAAGGTTGCAGGTTCAAGTCCTGGCGTGGACACCACTGAGGTACCCTTGAGTAAGGTACCGTCCTGCTACACTGCTCCACGTCTTGGAAATCGCTTTGGATAAAAGCGTTAGCCAAATGAATAAATGGAAATGGAAATAAATAAGAATGGATATAAAATTAAAGTAAAAATAAAATTAGAAAAAAAAACATTTATATATATATATATATATATATATATTTACAATTATACATTATATTTACAAATATATAAAGGAACTGTGGGAAGGGCACATTGTGTAAGTGCGATGTGCAAAAGTGAAAAAGTGACCAAACTGTGAAGCGACGTTTATTGACCAGTCTCAACTGATCTCAGCCTCTACCAACAAAAAAAGCCGATCTACATTCAAAGCTTAAACACACCTCAGGCGTTGTGTGCTGTGATTAATCAAAGTTCTCAACTGTTACATTTCTGAAACCGCACAACCTAGTTGTGTTGGTTTCTCTTAACAGACCCTTTCAAGGTTCTAAGGAAAACAGTGAGACGCACATGCATCCTGGAGATGAACGCGAAGTATGTGTCGCTGATCTGAGTTTGCAGAAGAAAACCAATGTAGAAATTGATGGTCAAACTATGCGAATCGAGTAAGTTTGTTGATCTGTTGAGATTCTAGAAAATCTTCAGTCCCTTGCAGTGGTGCCTAGTGGTTATGGCACTGCCTTTGGGACCTGAAGGTCACAGGTTGGAGTCCCAGCCCGGGCACTACTGAGGTACCCTTGAGCAAGGTACCGTCCCACTACACTGCTCCCTGGGCGCTGTTGG
>JBBPDA010000132.1:23052321-23078614 GCA_037974385.1 Arnoldichthys spilopterus | reverse complement strand
GAGAGAGAGAGAGAGAGAGAGAGAGAGAGAGAGAGAGAGAGAGAGAGAGAGAGAGAGAGAGAGCGAGAGAGAGAAAGGGCGTGAGAGAAGCAGCAAGAGGACACTGTGAAAGGGAGGAAGAGAGAGAGACCATGACTGAGAGAGACCGTGGAAAGGGCGGGAGGGGGAGGGAGGTCTAATTTGGCCTGCGACTGCGTAATTTATGATGGTACACAGCTGTATGCAAAGTTCTGTAGTTCCCGAAAGTTCCCGTTCGACTCTCGCCAACTGAAGGCTTGTCATGATTTGCTGTTGGGCAGTTTACCTGCTCATTCAAATGCACCACATTGCAACGTGTGGCTTTAATGGGCATCTGTTTCACCCACTGCCACTGTAAAGACAGAGGCATCACTGGCGCTCGAATCCTCATGTTTCCGGGTCGCAGGGAAACTGGAGCCAAACCCAGCTGACTGCAGGCCTAAGGCGAGGCTCACCCAGGACGGGAGGCTCAACCCATCACAGGGCAACAAACAGACAGACAACCAGTAATACACACACTCACAGCTACGGGTAATTTAGAGCATCCAATCAACCTACTGCAAGCGTTTGGACAGTGGGAGGAAACCAGAAAATCAGGAGGAAACACACGAACAAGGGTAAAGGCACCCGTGTCTGACCCGTGAATCTTCTCGCTGTGAGGCGACAGCGTTAACCACTGCACCACCGTGGGGTCCACAAACATTTCTGATTAAATGACATAACTGATAACTGATCAACAATTTGGGGAAAATGTCTAATTGCCACTTTTACCAGTATATGGAGTTTAATTTAAAGGTGATTATTTTTTTAAAATTAAACTCCAGTGGCTTCGACACAGTTGCTTCATCAGTCAGTTCACCATGTTTGAACACTCTGAAGAGGTTAATATGGCTTTTTGGACAAGTTCTGCAACACGCGCTCAGAGGTAAGTTTGCTGGACTCTGAAAATATGCGTTGCTGAGCAGGCTTTTAGAAAGTGGTAATGCTGTTTCAAGCACATAGCGGGTATTTCCTGATGTTTTTGTGCCTGTTGTCGATTCCGCTGTGAGACACTTTGAGCAACCAGCTGATCTTTAAAAAGCAGAGTTCAAGTGCACCAGTGCCTCGCTGCCAGATACAGATGCGTGTTTGTTAACACTCAAACTTTTACAGATTATAAAAGAACGAAAGCATCTAGAATCTTCAAATTTGGCACAAATGTGGTCTAGGGGGCAGAGAATCAAGCAAGACCAGAGTTTCTGAGTTTTAGCCAGTAGCTTGTTTATGGATAAAGTTGTGTTTTATTCAACACGGGCATACGTCCCACTAGGGGGCGGCGATAACCGGGTTAAATTATTTTAATTTTCCACCATAAAACCTATGTTTTCAGACCTGAGGCTTGAGTGCCATACGTACTGTGCCACAATTCACAAGCTTTGCATTATTACATATTAATATTAAACTCTCTCAAACTAAAGGTGTCAATTGTGGATAAAAAATTGATAAAAATCACCCCATGCAATCTGAACACTGCACTCTTTCAAACGGTGTTTTCCATATAAAAATGAATTGTTCAGCCCTAAATCGAACCAAATTAAACCAACTATTGACTCAAACCTACAACTGACCTAGAAAGGATGCACTGTGTGGATATAGACATTCCCATAGATGAAAGCCATTCATACAAAAAGCTTCTTTCCAGTCACTGATTTTGTTGTTGTTGTTGTTGTTTGTTTAATATCTCTACATTCATTCAGTGAAGTCTGATGTAAAATGATGTTTGTAGAGAAACTAACAGAGTGGTGATAGGAGCCAGATGCCTGCAGTGTCTCTAAAAGCTGCCTGAAGCTGGAGATATTGTTTTATAATGTTAAAAAAAAGGTTTTTTTAAGCAATTTAGTTGGATTTTACCATTAACAGCATTAAACATTAAACTCAATATCCTCACACTGTGAACCACAGTTCCTAATAACACCACTGTAGCGAAATCTAGGCAACCAGCATAGGAATGTGCAAGAATATCAGAATCGTATTGGATATGGGCAGATACGCGCTTGAAAACAAACTGGACAGATGTTTACATTTGGTATTTCAGAACATTCTGAATCACAGTCACAGGTGACACTGAAACAACATGCTTAAAAGGCTTGTTTGACCTCAATTTGAGGCTCATAGAAATAATTAGAAGTAATTTCTAATGCAGGTAGGTGTAAACCAGCTTTTCTGTATTTTTTATATCTGCACTGGTGTAAATGTACATGACAAATATCTGAATCCCACATCGATGCATCCCCAACTCTTCTAAACAGACTTTTTTTAAGGAGTGGACCTGAGAGCAGCTCCTACTTATACAAACACATGGAAGTGCAGAGCCAGGGGAAGACATTGCCTTGTCCATGAAAACATGCATCTTGTCCATGAACACATGCATCTTGTCTATGGGGCCAAACCAAAAGTGTTTATAAATGGCATGCTGACATAAACACATCATTATGCCTTCTTTTAGCCTTCAAGGATGTTAACTCTAGTGTAAAGCCAGGCGTGTGCCTTGGGGCGAGGGCGCTGAGAGTAAGATGTGGTGTTTTGAGTCATCCTGGGTGGGAGAACTGGAGGAAGTGTAATCCCAGGCATAGAGCACAGTCAACAATGCAGAGGAGCTGAGCTGGAGTCTTGAATGAGCGAGAAAGGGGGGAAACAGGCTTCGGTGATCGTTCTAAAGGGGTGCCGAGCAGCACAACTCCTTAGTCTGAACGAATTCGACCTGGTTCTCTTTCCAGGAGACAGTTAAAATGATAGTAACACGTAAAAAAAGTCATTTATGGTCAGAAAACGCGCAAAAAAGCACCACTTCCCATGACCTGGACTGGGCTAAAACTGGTATGAGACCCAATCTACTCACCCCGGCGTTTCTCCTGTGTCGAGCTGGATATTCGTTTCACTTCGCACCGCTGGAGGGAAAAGATGAACCGACCTCAGCCTCAGACTCCCATGGTCAACAAGGAGCTATGAAACAGCGCTCGCAGGAGACGGCAAGCGAGTCGGCGAGAGAGAAATCCATGCAGTGTTTTGGAGGGGCGGGTTAGTGAGGTCATGACGGGGATTGCCTGGGAACCCGCAGCAGCAGCAGCAGGAGCCCTGCCTTACCGGTGGGGGAAAAACAGTATCTGCAGGCGAGGGAGGTTACAGCCAATAATGTCAACAAAAATGTCGACAGAAAGAAAAACTCGGGGAGAAGACAGTTAAGGTCTCACCGAGGCTCCCCTCGCCTCGTTGTTGAGAGACCACGTTACAGCGACTGGAAGTGAGAACACAACATTGGCCGTAAGGAAAACTGGAGGGAGGGGTGTGTGTTTGTTGGGCTGACATCAAGAGAAGGCTCGGAGCTCATTGATTGGTCTGTTCACCGACCGGCGCGTCCTTCGACCAACCACCAGCAGGGAGCGCGCCAACACCGCCACAGAGGATTTCTGTACTCTTGGATCTAGTGATTCATTGAATTAAAAATAACAAATTACTGTTATTTCCGTTTTTTTCTTGCCACTTGTTTTGAAGCAAGAGATACTTCTTAATTCTGAACCGTTACCGTATTATCTGTATTTTCCGAGAGATATTTTTTCCCATTCACTTTCAATGGCAGGAGGTTCAGCAGCTGGCATTTAACAGGCCAACACCCCCACTAACACTTCCACCAACATCTCGCCCCACACACACAGACACACATACATAGAAGGAAAGATTATTTTGACAAAATAAAAGTTATAATATGGCAAAAATTGAATGATAATGTTACAAAATTAAAATTCTAATATTACAAAGTAAAAGTCCTAATATGACAATATAAAAGTCCTAATTTGACAATGTAAAATTCCTAAAATTCTACCATGAAATTAAAAATATTAAAGTAATTGTTGCTGTCATGGTTTGTTGCCATCTGAGCCAAAAAAATATTTAAGCCAAATTCTCATAGTTTATTCATAAACTTTCACTTTCTAGTTCCAGTCTAATATGGGCTAAATGTACTGGAAACTGGGTGAAATAAAATGGACAACATTAAATAATCCATCAAGTGTTTGAAAATATGTTTTACTTTTCTTTTTTTTTCTTCTTTAATTTAAACAGTTCAGTGTTGAATATCAATAAGCTCCTTACTCCCTACCTAGTGTGCTATGCAGGTGGGGAATTAAGCATATGCGGTGAATTCTAACAACTCACTAGACAGTCCATAGGCAGCTATTTGAGATGCATCCAACGCCAATTATTTTTAAAGCTGTTTTCTATCATTTTGTTTTAGTTTTGACATTATTTTCATCTTTACATGAGAAATGGACAAATGGACATGTCCCGCTTTGACTGCTGAACTCTCTTTACAACTATAGTGACCCTTACTGACAGATGGTGCTCGAGCAGCTGGACTCCACCAAGCAGTTGTTCAGCTCTAGCTAGACAGTTTTCAGGCTTGGGCACTTAGGTCATTGAGAGCCAGTGCATATATACAAGCAGAGACTAAAGAAGCACTGGTTCATTGGTCTTTAGTATCTTCCAGGACCTTCAAACCTGTACCAGAAAAAGATGTTTGGTCTCCACTGATTCTCTTATAAATGGTCAATGAGTATTAGGACAGCACAGATACAGACACCTGGCTAATTCCCAAAGGACAGAGAACAGCTGCTATTGCCTCCTGCCTTATGTTGAGAAACTGTTGGAGGGTGGAGTGGACAACAAGCAGAGACATACCACAGCAACTGACAACTGCAACCAGACACTTGATGAGATTAGGTTTCATGACAAATTTTCATACTTTCTTTAATTCAAACTCACTAGAAGGCTTTCAAGCATGAACTGCTGATTTAAGGTCCCGCCACAGCATTTCAATTTTGTTTCTTTTGAGCCTTTTTGACTTGCTCCAGTGCTCCACATAGCCCATAATCCGATTGTGTGTGAGCTTCAGGTCACAGATTAATGACTGGGCATTCTGCAGAATTTATGGTTTAGTTTATTATTGTAAGTGGCCAGTCCCTAAAGCAGGAAAACTTCCCCATACCACCACCCTACCACCATTACATTTGATTGTTGGTATGATATTTTATATTGAATATATTTTATTGTGTTGTCTTTATGACAGATGTGGCAGGACCACTGTCTTCCAAAAAGGTCCACTTTCAGCTTATCAGTCTACATTATTTCTAAAAGGTTGGGACTTATTAAGGTGGTTTTTTTGGCAAATGTGAGACAAATCTTTCTATTTCTCTTGGCTAGAAGTGGTTTTCCCCTTGCAACTTTCTCATGGATACCATTTTTGCTCAGTGTCTTTCTAGTGCCTGGTTCATTTAGTCTTTAGAGGCTAATGTAGGTAAACAAGAGAAGACAAAATTCTCTGTAAAAATACTTAATTCACACCAAGTGATGAAGAGCCCAGTGGGGTTTTAGGAGGACGAGAGAAACTTTGGGGATGTATAAAGATTTCCTTTCTAGTTTTTGTTAGTTAACCTTGTAGCTCCAGCAAACTTGTCATACCTGAACGATATCTGGAGTAATGTTTTTTTTTGCTCAAACTTTTTTTATTGAGAAAAACAGTAAAGGTGTAACTGGCCAAAGGTGGAGCTGCTGCCTCTCTTACAGAATTTTTGTGAATCCATCTACAGTTTCTGAATATAAAAGAATGTCCTGATCAATACCATGTGACGTTTTCACTCACATTAACTTACTGTAAACATCAACCTATGGCTGCAACTTAAGTGATGACCTCAAAATACTGAAAAAATGTATAGAATATAATTGTATTGAGTTATCACGAATGGAGCTTCTATATAAATCTTTCTCATTCCATCTCTCATTGTCTGAGAAGTTTCTTCAGATTCCTGCTTAGACTGAAATAGTTGGCTTATCAGTAAGCTAATGTTAAAGTACCCTTTACTTTACCTTCAAAAAACCTAAAATTAGGTGACAATCAGGAAAGAACCAACTAAAAACTCAACAGTCTCTGCATTGACTTGGAGACGTGTTTAAAACTTATATCACCCAACATCAGTACGTGACTTTACTACTGGTTATTGTTGAATGCAATGAAATCCTCACAGCTAATGGGTCCAAAAAACCTTCCCAGGAGATTAAAGGCTGTTACTGTAGCAAACGACGGGATAATATCTCTTGAAAACTGATGAGCAGGTGACTACAAACTTTAGGCATATATTTTGTTGCCTCCATTGGAAAGAGACTATTTGCTCCCCCTGCTGACAGAGACCAGTAATGATCCAGCAGCTTCGGGAAGAGACCATTTGTCCTCTTTTTAGTGAGCAAGGACAGTCTGTTACAGGGTGGCTCAACATTCAACATCAACATTTAAGGTAACTAGGCCACTGTAAGTCCTATTGCTGTAAGTGGGGCACTCCAACACCATGCTGATTACCAAAGGTAGTGTTAAACCTAGTCTCCTCACGAAGTGGAGTGTAAAATGTTACATTTGATTTAGTTTTCACGAAAGAATTAATGCATCTTATATATTAAACAAATGACTCTGCTCATGGGACTATGTTTTTCATCAGTGGCTAATTTTTCATATTATAACCTATGGGCATATTTGAGCAATGCTTTTCCAGTCAGTACAATTTTACATTGCGTTTGATTACAAGGCACTCCAGAGCCATGATGCAATCCCCTTCCTATTATCCTACAAAACAGGGGACAGAAATGTCAGTGGGATGACGGAGATGCTTTCATCCAACAGACTAAGTATGTACCTCAAGCTCATTCTGTCTGCACACATCAGATCACCAGACCAGATGATGTTCATTATCTTCCCTGTTTGCATGCTTCTGTCGCATCTGGCCTCCACATACAAAACTAGTGCTGTCAATACCCAATACTCATAGGATACCTCAGCTTTTTTTTTGGCCTTTTTCTGCAAGATGCAAAGGCGCATGAATTCCCTTGAGTATATATAGTGGGGAAAGAGAATGGGAAGAAAAGCAAGGGGAAAATACAGGAATTATTGCTAAGTGTCTGGGAGTAAACAGCAATAAATATTGCTTTAGTAAAATAAAGGATAAGCTTAAGTTCTGTGATATCTTCATATCTGTGATATTTTGACAGAAGGTGGTTGAGATAAAGGTCAGTGTAAAAATGACATTTCATGATATACCTTTTTTATAACTGAACATAGTGAATATTTTAATGATTTTTCCAACATTTTTAACCTAATCTTTGCCTTTTTCATCTGCAGCAGTCAATGAATTACCAAAGATAATATATAAACATAAAATACCATTGTATTGTTATAAAATGACCAACTGAACCTGATGGGCAGGTACCTCAGCCAATTAAATACTAGGACTTTGGTATTTCTGATTACGTTTTTAAAGATTTTGTTTCAGATGTTTTTAAAAATATTGGTCATCTGCTATAGATGCAACTGACAGGTTAGATTGAAAAACGCTGGAGTGTTCCTGTCCCTTTTGGTACTAGTTTAATATATTAAACTTATTGTTTAGATAGGATTAGTTCTCCATGGGGAGGTGGGGTAATTTCAGAAATCTTCACTCAAAAAAGTATAAAACTTATCAAAATGTTACATTTACCCATTATTTTGTGTACCTTGTAGTTTTAAGTGGTGCAGTGTCCTGTTAGGATTGCCATTAGCTTCAGAATTTACAACCAACAATTACAATCAGTTCAAAAAGGAAACACTTCATGTGGCCATACCCTGATTTGTACAGGGTTAATATACCCTGGGTTTATTTCTACAGTTTTAGGGGTCTATGGAAGCAGCATTACAACCAAAATAGTGTCACCGCGCTGCCCTCTGGTGTTTAAACAGGCTTAATGGAATTAACCTTCACGTGAAACGTGATCTACATTCAAACAGGACAGGCAACCAAAATGTAGCCTATTCCACAATGCATATTCTCTGACATACAAAATATGTTGTGGCATGGAATGACTAAACGACAGTCCACAGCAAGGAAAATCAAGACAAATTTACTGTCCATACAGTGCATGTTTAATGCATATTCAAGAAATAATTCTAATAGAAAGTGGCAACACGTATTTACTGGCACATTCGACATTCAAGATATCTCCGGGTCGTTGTACAAAATGTTGTGAAGAACGATATACTGGAAACATCACAACAATAATACAAAGACCTGACAATGGTGTGGGTCTCTGGGCCAGTTTCCCAGACCTAGATCCTAGACTAAAATGAATTTCCAGGGATGATTCACCACTGGCGTTGCAATTCAGTCCAAGAATAGATTTGATCCTTGTCTGGGAATCTGGTCCTAAATGTCATATGTGCTTAATGTAATAGTGGATGTAATGTATTTTGCTCAAATACAGTCCAGATCAGGAGTCCCATTTTAACTCATGCATCAAAGTCAGTCTTCATTCCTAAATATGGAGTTGGATGGAAGCAAACGTAGAGTGTATTGACTGTGATTACGGCTTCTGTGATGTAACCACTTACAAAATGTTAACTTTGATCAATCCTATAAGATAAGACCCTCATTCTTATAGAATTTCATACTGAGAAACAAGGTGCCATTGTGTAAAACATGCATTATGATGACTGAGTGATGCTTTACTGAATGGCCTTCTGAAGTGAAGTGTTCTGAACAGCCTGAGCACACTTTCATAATGTCCCGATGACTCAAGCTTAAAAACGGATGACCCAATTTTAACTGGTAAACAACGTCTCCACACTCACCCACAGTATTTTCATTTCAGTCATCAGGGTCTCTCGGATCAGACGAGGTGCTGAGGCGTAGGAGGACGCTGCTCTCCTGTTGCCCAAGCCTACATAAGCAGTGCACTGAAAAGAACAGTAGTTCAGACACTAGCTAGGTGTTATGACTATGCTGTTTGCTCTTGCGCCTCCTTCTGGTAGGAGCCAGTAATGATCTGAGGCTCCTGATGTAGTGTCCTGGTGTCAAGCTTCAAAAGAGACGATTTGATTGGTAAATAGGGTCTCTAGACTGAAGCAGCTGATAGCGTTTCAGTCATCAGTTTCTTTCGGATCAGACGAAGCGCTGGGGAAGAGGACGTCGCTCTCCAGCGACATGTTGCTGCCCAGGCCGGCCATTCGGCTGCGCAGCAAGAAGTGAGTCCGCCGCTGTAGCAGTCGCTGCTGTTCCTGCTTTAGCTCGACATATGAGCGTGAGAACGTGTGGAAGATGGATGTGACGGGGAAGGCCATGAGCAGGATGCCACTAAGGATGCTGCTAAGCGCCACCACCTGGCCGGGGATGCTGCGTGGCACCATGTCACCGTAACCCACAGTGGTCATGGTGATGACCGCCCACCAGTAGGTGGCAGGGATGCTGCTGAACTCCTGCGTGGCTGCCACCTCGTTCTCGATAAGGTATAGGAGCGGCGAGAAGAGTGCGATAGCCACGCACAGGAAGAGCAGCAGCAGGCCAAACTCTCGCGTGCACCTGCGGGCCGTCAGGCCCAGAGTCTGGAGGCCAAGTGAATGCCTGGCCAGCCGCATCACATAGAGGATGCGCAGGGCACGTAAGACGCGCAGCACCAAGCCCACTTTGTCCAGGTAAGTGCTGCCCGAGCCCAAACGCTTTTCCCCTGCAGAGGTGCTGTCCACCACAAGCGTGATGTAGTAGGGCAGGATGGCCACCACGTCGATGAGGTTGAGCGGGCGCCGGAGGAAAGCCAGCTTGCTGCGGTCCTGGATGAAGCGTAGTGTGAACTCCAGGGAGAACCAGGCCACGCACACCGTCTCCACAATGAAGATGTTGTAGCACATCTGAGAACACTTTCCCTAAGACACAATGACACTGATTAGTACATAACTTTAGGACCACTGGCTACCCTGAGCTATGCCCATCAGCTTCTCTATGCCTAGGCAAACATCCAACAGATATTCTCAATGATCCTCACACATCACATTACAGGTGCCATCATACATTGACCTTCTCAGAATGAGGGTGCTGGAGAGATGGCAGACGTGTCGAGTGCTGAGTGTGCACTATTTCCAAAAAATAAAAAACAAAAAAACAACTTGAGTGTAGTAAAGACCTAAGCATGTGTGTGAGGGTGGAGTTGTTTTGTGTGGATCTCTGGCCAGACCAGAACTCAAAGTGAAAATGACTTGTCATTGTGAAAACAACCCCCCATTGAACAAAGTGCACCACAACGAAAGTGACCTCTGCATTTAACCCATCCACACGTGAAGCAGCAGGCAGCTATCAACAGCCACAGGGGGGCAGTGTGGCGGGACGTCACCTTGCTCAATGGTACCTCATTGGTACCTGACCCAGGACTCCAACTCATGACCTGTCAACCACAAGGGCGAGTCCCTAACCACTGGGCCACCAATTTTGTTGTGAGCTCGTTAGAGATCAACTATATATTAAGGAAAAGTACTCCAGGCAGTGGGATCCGGTTGGCCCAGCATACCAAATCTAAGTCAACACTTAATACAGTTGTATGTAAACGTTTTGGCATTGCTGGTCCAGCAACAATTACTTAATGAATGGAGTTAAAATCTGCATAGAACAAACAAAAAAATAAAATACATTTGAAAGCACAAATACTATTTTTTGCTGAATTTAATACACCAAAAAAATCTACTGAAATGTTTAATGACTCTTCTAGTCTTATTTGACTCATTAGGCCATAATCCAAAATTCCAGAGCATAATAAATTATAGTGGCCTCTCAGGGCGATGTGCTCACACTCAGCATCCATGAGCTCATCTAATGCCTTGATCACACTACACAATTCTGAACGCTGTACTGTTCACACTACACAAGCTCCAGACTCCCGATCACAAGTCAAACAGTTGTGTAGTGAGAACAGAACAGTGACAGAGGGCCACCAACTATATCTTCTTTCAGCATGAACCTTCTGTCTGTTCTACAAAACAATGTTCAGTCACGAAGAGCTATGTTCAAGTCCTGGCCCGGGCACTACTGAGGTCCCCTTGAGCAAGGTACAGTCCCACTACACTGTTCCCCGGGTGCTGTTGTTAGCAGCCCACTGCTCCATGTGTGCACGTGTGATGGGTTAAATACAGAGAGTCACATTTCATAGTAGAGCTTGAGTGTGTTCACAATAACAAATAGTAAGTAAGTAAAAGTAAGTCCATTGATCTTATGATGAAACAATCTGCATGGATAATACTACATTTTCAAAAAATGGAGACTATATTTTAAACATGCTACAAAGAAAAATCGAGGACTTGGCCCAAAAAATGATCAAACCCTCTGACTTTCCATGTCTAGAATACATGTTTAACATTCCCTGCTATTTCAGAAATTCCATGGGAACTCAGACTCTTTTGGAAACATCGCAAACATGCCAGGAAAACGTAGATTTCAAGGCTACAAACCAATGCTAAACTTATGCACACACAACATTGTATATTTTTCCCAAGTATGTTACCTTCAACAAATAAATATTAACTGTGCAATAAAATTTGCAAAAATATATCATATTCAGTACATATGTTCCATGCAGGTGCAGTATTACCTTCTTTTCAAGAAAATCAATAAATTGGGTAACTTTTATCTAAAAATTAGCTGAACAGCTGGATGAGGTGTGTTGGGACAAGAATCACTGGGTCCCTAGGAGTTAAACCCCTGGGACTTAAGGTGTGCTTTTTCCAGTTGCAGTGCTCCCCACAAAACAGCAGAGGGAAGCAGTAGCTATCAAATGTGAGTACAGCACCTAACAGTGACACAATCTACCCCTTTCTGATTTCACTGCTATTTTAAGGAGTTTTCTCCTTTTGTCTGAACAGGTGCTAATTGTATCCCCCACAGGCGGCTTTACCGTGCTCACCTTACTCATGGCAGTGCCTCATTCTCATTAAATCCTGATACTGCATGTTGCAGTGTGCCACCACAAAACCTTGCTATCTATCAGGAAAGTGTTGGCAAATGTGTTGATTTATTTCAGCGACTGAGTATGTGATCTTTGCAAATGTTAGCACTGAGTAGGCATACTGAAACTCTAACAAGGTTAAAGTGTGCCTGGAATGTTGTTATTACATGCCTTCAGGCCAAAATAGACCCTCTTGCTCACAAGTTACGTTTCAGAGGACGCATCTGCCTCCATGACACCCAATGCTCTATGACCACCCTATCCCAACAAAGGCACTCGGTTCTAGCACCACCTCTGATTTCTGCCACAGACAAAGCCTGCTGTATTATGAAACCAACGCCCACAAAGGTGGAAATAGCTTAAGTGGTCCTGAAGTGACAGAGTCAGGCATAAATTACATGCATTCGTCAGATCTGAACTGATCAAGCACAAAATTGCACAGGCCTTGAACAATGTGGGGCATGTTTTTCCAATATTGGATAACTGCTCTACAAGTTTCAGTGACTGCATGCTAATGGCACTCCAGGCCATATGCTCTCCTGGAGCCTTCTGGAGCTTTTGTGTGCTTTGGGTCCATGTTTTATACATAACTCGCTGTGCACAAGAAAACCAGTCAAAGATTTCCTTATTTTCACTATTTTATTATAGTGATTGCATTTTCTATTATCTATTATAATAATCTATGAAATAGCACTTATGAAATTACACGATGAATAAAAAAGGGTGGTGTAATGTTTATGGAGTGGCCCCTGTCATCTGAAAGTTACTACTTCAAATCCCAGACCAATACAACTCCTACCGAGGTACCCTTGAGCAAGTTATAACCCCCAAGCACTGTTCCCTGTGTGCTGCCCACATCAGCTGCTCCTACATGGATGGGTCAAATGCAGAAGTCAAATATAATTGTGGTGCACTGTGTTGTGCTGTGTTCACAATGACAAATACTCACTCACTCCCTTACAATTTTAGATTAGAAGATGCAGCTCAACAATGCTAGCACTCTCTCAATCAGCTTCATGAAGAGCAAACATGTCCAATAGTCTTTCCCACATATGATGAACACTACTGGCTGCTGAAAAGTATGCTCCATAAAAATGGTTCTTTGAGGGTCCTTTAGTATATATAGAACTGTGAACACTTATATGACCTTCTGAATGCATGACTGAATCCATGACTGGTTGAATGGTCCTTCTCTATGATCTAAATCCTGTTGAAGATGATTCCATTTATCACCAAAAACGTTTCTGCTGTTATTGTACCTCAAAAGTTTGTTATTGTTGTTTATTTTTATTTATTTAATGTCCAGTCTATATACAATGATCAGCCATAAAATTAACACCACTTACATTGACTGTCTAGCTATTTTATTACAGCGGTACCTGTCAGGGGGGTGGGATATATTGGGCAGCAAGTGAAAAGTCAGCTCCTGAAGTTGATGTGCTGGAAGCAGGGAAAATGGGTGTGTGTAAGGATCTGAGCCACTTTGACAAAGCCTTATTGTGATGGGTAGATGACTGTGTACAGCAGGTCTTGTGGAGCGTTTCCGTGATTTAGTAGTTATTACCTACCCAAAGTGATCCAAGGAAGCACAGCTGGCGAATTGGCAACAGGGACATGAACACCCAAGGCTCTTCGATGTGGGGAGTGAAGCCTAACCTGTCTGTTCTGATCCCACAGAAGAGCTACTGTGGTTTGTAAAGTGAAGGCCGACTCTGATAGAAAGGGGTCAGAACACACAGTGCACCACAGTCAGAGTTGTTTCAGCAGCTGGAGGGGAACCTACTCAAAATTAGGCAGGTGGTGTTAATGTTCTGGCTGATCAGTGGGGCAATTTTATCTAAGGATGTGTTGCCTTTTCCCACTAATAAATAAATAAGTATTCTTTAATTTTCATGTCTGTATTAATATAATATGACTGAGAGGTGCTTATTATTAGATGTACACTGGAAATCAGTATTCACAGTTTGTGCTGGTTTGAGTCCTGCTATATTCTCTATTTAAATGCTTGTTAGAAGCTCATGTTATGAAAAACCATATACAGCAGTAAAGTGGATGTGATTTTCACTTAAGAGGTTAAGCAGCCTTTGACATAGAGAGGGAGCACATATTTTGTGTCTAAAATGCAGAGAGGTTCTTTGAAGACAGTTCAATGCTAATCTAATTCATAATTGAAAATTACATGTCCCGCTTCTCTTTCTTAGCTGAGGGCAACCATGTTAATTACTCCTCTGACTGATGCCAGACTGGATAACAAGCGCCTTAATTCAATTAGCAAAGGAGGCTGCTAAATGTGTGAGTCGGTGTGTATGTGAAATAGATTTTCTTTTGTTGGTTTGAGGTTACCTTAAGTCTAATCTTAGAAAGTGTAAGTTATTTAGGAAATACTGTTACTAGCACATGTATCACTCAGTTTACTGTCACTGTATAGTAACAACCATTCATTTTTTCAATCATGCTTTTACCCTGGTCAGGATTTATTATGTGCATGTAAAGGCACTCAGTGACTTCTGGGTGCACTCCGGCTATAGCTTGTGTTTATTAAGTTCCAGCTTATCTGATTTAATGTAATGAAAGATTGATTAGATATTGGATGGCGAGCGTAAATACTGGGCTTCTGTGAGGAGAGGTTTGGAAATCCATACGTCCATTTTCAGAGGCTCTTATCCTAACCAAGGTTGCGGGGGTGCTGGAGCAAATCCCACCGCTCACAGGGCAAAACCTGAGAAACAACCTGGACAGTCCATCACAAACACATTCCTGCACACTGTCACACTTAGGAGCACTTTAGCATTTACAATTCAGCTGATGTGAATGTTTGGGGAAGCGTAGCTCCTGGTGGAAAACCATGTCGACAAAATGCAAACCCACACACACAAAGGAGCCATGGCCTTTGATCTGTCAGTTGACAGTGCTAATCACTGCACTGACGTGCCGCCTCATGCGATAACACTTACTATGAATATCTTACCTATAAGCATCTATGAACATTCATAACATGCCATCATTCACTATAAACAAGGTTATAAATGCATTACACTAGAGCTATGTTCATTATGCATTATGGATTGTTAAGATAATGCATTCTAAGTTGTTTACATATACTGTAGTGTCAGTACCAATGAAATATATAAAATGTCACTACTAGTTTGCGTTGGAATGCTAGAAACACTGTGGAGCACGGAAACTCTGAATACATTTGTTTTAGTCCAAAAGATGTGTAATGCTCATTAGGGGTACCGACAGATATATGATAATATGAGATTATAATGGGCAGTGGTGGCCTAGTGGTTAGGATATTTCCCTTGGGACCTGAAGGTCACATGTCCCCACAACTGAGGTACCCGTCCCACTACACTGCTCCCCGGGTGCTGTTGACAGCTGCCCGCTGCTCCACGTGTGGACGTGTGATGGGTTTAATGCAGAGGTCACATTTCATTGTGGTGCTTGAGTGTGTTCACAATGACAAATAGTCACTTCACTTCATATAATAACCTCAATATATGAGGTCGTAAGTTGTATTGAGCCATAGTTTGGCCTTAAATAATGTAATTGAAAGCATTTCAAGTGTTCCAAAGCAAACTTAGATTGAACTGCTGTCACTGATGACATAACATGTTATGGACACTACTTGTAATACATTACAATTCATGTATAATCAGTCTTTTTGTAATTCATATAAGCTAATATATATGAAACATATGGTAACACTTTACTGTATGGTACCATTAATAAAGTCACACTACATGTACATAAGCTTTTTATGACTTCTGACATTAACCTACATAGACATTTATAAAGGTTTATTCCAAAAAGCGTGAACTGTCATTACACTTTCTGGGGTGAAACTGATGAGAATTGCCTAATGACAGGTGGTGTTTGCTGGAATACACCTCTATAAATGTCTAGGTAGGTTAATTTCAGTTGTCATAAAAGGCTTATGTATGTCATGTAGCTTTAGAAATGTTACACTACAGTAAAGCGTTACCAAACATATATTAACATTGCAATACATATAGTTTATGTTATAATATGTTTTGCATATGTTCATAGTTTTTTTATACAAAAGTTATTCATAGAAAGTGTTACCCATTATGGTCTTTTATTTGTACTCATACAATATTCTAGCTTTGGTTACATAATTGGTCTGATTGAATTGCCTTGTATCTGGTCTGTATTTGATTGGATCAAATGTAACTGGAGCTCTGTTCCCATTTGAAATGCACAAATAAATGTATTGTAAGTCCGGAACAACTGAACACATGGGCTGTGGTCACGTCAGATAAAGTTATCAAAAGGTGGAACTATGGTTTGATTTTTCTGTGGTCAGATTAAAGCAGATCATGTGTGTCTAGTTCTATTTCTGGAGGTAATTTCTCCTGGAGGTGGACACTAATGTTATGGTGTGTTTGGATAATTCTCGTCCAAAGCGTAACTGCTTTTTGTATGTGATCGAGTGGTAAAATTATGACGAACAATACATATACACACTGTGGCCAATGCCAATCTGATCTGCTGTGTTTATCTGGCATCAAAGACTAGAACTTCTGTAGAACTTCAGTTGGTGAACCGCCCTAACTCATTCTTTAGGACGTTTACCACCGATGTCATCCTTGACTCAATAATTACCGCCTGAATACACCTTTTAAGCAAAACATCTGAGCACTCACATCTTCCTCTTCCTCTCTCATAGCAGGCATGGTGCTTATGGACAGGTTGATGGCCGTGATGGTTACAAAAAGCACAGAGAGGCAGGCGAATATTTTGCCTGGCAGTCCAGAGTGTGGCTTCTCCACCATGTCCCTCAGCTTGCCCATGCAGCGGCCCAGACGGGACTGGCCCGCCACGCCACCTTCGCTCTCCTCATCGTCCTCGTCCTCCTCCTCCTCTTCTTCAGCTGCTCGTTCCAGCTCATCGCACTCCTCAGCGCGCTGCAGCAGGCGCCTCCGGCAGCACCACTCCAGGCTCTCCTCTGGCACCCCCCAGTAGAGGAGCTCCTCACGGAAGGAGAGGGCACACATCTCCCGGAGTGATCGCAGCTTGCCAGCACGTAGGAAGGTCAGGATGGTGCGGAAGGCACATGGGCTGCGGTCAAAGAAGAACTCGTTGCGCGTCACGTCGTAGTCATCGCACACACGCATAATCTCGTCAAAGCTGCTACACAGGCGCAGTTGGCCCAGACGTGACAGTGGGAAGTCCTCCAGGGTGGTCCATGGCAGCTGGTAGCGCAGGCCACCCACGTTGATGATGACATGCAGTCGCTGGCCATCAGCAAGACGAGTCGTGGCATCGGCAGTGTTGGGAGAGAGCAGTCGCTGTGCCCGCTTGTAGTAGACCCCCTTGAGGGCTTCTCGCTCCTGGATGGGTGGTGGGTTCAGGGAGGTGTCCGAGGCACAGCTCAGTGCACTGTAGTCATAGTCTGAGCCATCCCCAGCCAGCAAAGTCATGTTTCAACCCGGCCAGCTCCGCCTCGCAGCGGCTCACATGCCTGGGGGGGGGCCTGCACTCACTCGCGGGCCCTCACCTGCATGACAAGAACAGGTGGTGAGATTCAGGAGAGTGTGGGTGGCAGGAATACAAAAAGCAGTTGCACAAATCAAACAGCTTGCAGACAGAGCCACATTAAGAGATTCAGGGTCTCAAGGTCAACACTGTCTCAAGGTCAACTCTAGCACACTAACTCTAGGCTTTATCACATGCTGTTCTGTTTCTGGTTAACTTTTTAAATTCCACAGTTTGATTGGGAATTCAAGTAGTTCTGGGTCTATCCAAGATCTCCTCCCAGTTGGACATTCCTGGAAACCTCCAAAAAAAGGTGCCCAGGAGGCATCCCAGTCAGATGTCCAAACTGTCTCACCGGGCGGCTCTATTCCAAGCTCTCTCTGGATGCTCGAGCTCCTCATCCTATTTCTAAGGCTAAGCCCTTTTACTAAGTCCATTTACTCCAGTACTTGTCATACCAAATTTAACATGAACATATACGCAATGTGTGAAGAGAAACACTTTGCTAATAAATTAAAAAGCTCTGTTTCTTAAGGACATGAACTCAGGGTGAAATGAAAAGAACAATCAATGAATGATTACTTAGCATCTGCTCAACATGTACAGCAGACATTCATTTTTGGAGCTGATCTTGGAAGCAGGCGCAGGTTGTATTCATTAAATGCAATGACATTTTATTGAAGAAGACAGGAAGATGCATATAAAGCCAAAATGTAATCATATCTGTCTGTCCTGGCATGACAATACAAATGATTATAGGTTACCTTATGCCATGAATAAACAGCACCACACTTCAAAAGATACTGTTATCTGCAGTGGTGAACTATGACTATTATAGATAAGCCTTCAGTGCAGGCCATACATGTCATACATACATGTAAAAAACCTTCCAGTTCACCTCTATGAGAATGCTTTCTGTTAGCACCCATTTGTAGTAGAATGTTAGTGCTAAGCTAATGCTGGTGGACTTTGGATTCTGATGCTAATGCATAAATGATTTTATACCTGTTCCTGGCACCAACTTAGCTTAGCTACAAGGCTATGAACAAAAGATGGTGACAGTAATCTATTTATTAAAATTAAATATAAATAAAGGGTTGAATGGATGGATAGATGGATGAATGAACAAGTGAAAGAAAGAGCAAACAAATAAATGATCAAATGAAGAAAAATAAAAAGAAAGAAAGTCTGACCTGCCTATTCATCAAAGTCACATGTTCAACGTCATGTCTGATCTAGGACCACATGTGAAAGTGCACAGAACTGATTTGCAATATTTATATTTTTATTGGTTCTTGCAATATAATAAAAAAAACTCAGCAATATTCATGGGACATACTTATGTTTCACATATTTTCCTCAGTACAACACAGCAACTGTTTATGATTTGTTTTTGTTAATCGTAATGTGCTGTACTCTGTTTATGGCATTTTGTAGATTGGGATGGTAGCAGTGTGCCATTTAGATACAGTGCTTACAGACACAATCTGTTCTTCATTTTCTGCCTTTAGTGGGAGGGTTTCACTATGATAAAAATCTATTTGAAAAATAGAATTTATTTTGTTTAAAAAAATCATACTTGTCCTTTTTGGGGGGTTAGCAACGCCTGAAAAATACTAGAATCACCTGAAAAAAAAATCACACAACCTCCACAGAACTGCCTAGTTTCTGTTGTGCTTTGGAAAACTGGCACAGGGTATGGCTATTTGGAAAGTTCTGGGATCGGATTAGTAGCCATACTGTGGCACACTGCACTGCCTAGAGGAAAATCACACTCAGTGGACATTCCTTACTGTGGTTATGCATTTTGTTTTCCCAGTAGAACAAGATTAGTCTAATGAGAAAGAAACACAGATTTAGGTACCCTGTTCTCAACATTCCCCCAGGGCAAAACACAGACAGGGGGCTTGGACTGAGTCATGATGATACAAATTAGATGTTAATGCAAAGTCAAGACAATGCTTTATATAATATATAAAGTATAAGGTTCTTTTATAAAAGATCTTTAAAGGAACATTGATTTCTTGAGGTTTGCCCAACTCATCTGGTGCATTTCCATCGGAGAGGAATGAGAGCTGCTGTCATATGTGGCCACTAAAACGCTAATTAACCACCCAAAAGAGCCTGTGGAACAAACACCTAATGGTATTACAATGAGTGCTTGGCCTCAGACGACTGGCTGCTGTACTAATGCAGTGAACCTCTTCCTCAGTAATGCACCAAGAAACACTTTTCTAATGGGCACTGCTGCCCTTCGACTTACCAACAGAGAAGCTGATGGCTGTTCAGGGAATGAACTGTGACTCAGCATCTCCACTGACTAGTACACTCACTAGAGCAAACTTGATTTCTTGATTTCCCCCTTGTTTAAAAAAATGTTTCCTGATTTCATTAGTATTTTTGATTAATTTATTATTTAATCACCGTAAGTTTTTTAAAAGTTGTGCCCAATAAGCCAGCAGGTCAATAGGTTCTGAGGGTGTCCGGTGTAGCATTTGCTGGTAAAAGGCTTTTACAGAGAAAGAAGAGGGGACTCCATTCAGATAAGCTTGAAAACAATTTCCTCTGTTTTAGGAGCCTGCTAAGCTTGTCTCACTCATATTGTGGTGTAAGCTGTGCTTGCTGGCAAAGAACTATACTATAAGAGCATTCTAAAGACTGGCTCTATAGTTTGAAGCAAATCAGCCATGGAAGAAGGAAAAACGGGCAAATGTAAAGATCAGAGCCAGCACCAGGTCTTTATATAGATAGTGTACCAGGTGTGGAGTAGTTAGTACCTACCAAAAGTGTTACAAGGAAGGACAAATGGTGATTTGGCAACAGATTAGGGGCAAGTCTCACTGATGTATGTGGGGAGTGATGAGCTACTGTGGTTTAAAAAGTGAAGTCTGACTCTTAGAAAAGGGTCCGAACACACAGTGCACCACAGTCAGAGCTGTTTTTGCTGTATGAGGCCCCTTATTAATGTTAGGCAAGTGCTGTTAATCTTATGGCTGACCAATGTATATTTGTTATTGTTTTGCAAACCGTTATAATTGCATAAAACTGTTGAATATGTTATTATCGATGACAGAACAATAAGATAAAAATATGTTTTATAATACTGTAACACTAACACTTCTCTGTGGACACATGTGGTCAAGCATTTGACGTATTCAAGTAAAGGTTAATGTAGAACATATTTCCCCAGCTACATTTAATTGCTACCTATATTTCTGTTTACATGCAAGCCTTTTCTGGCACCACAACAGAAATCTCATGCACTAATCATAAACAGACACAAATAAATGTGTAGGCCAACACGTCCTCAACATCTGTCTAGCAAAGGAGCAAAAGCTATTTCACACCCCAGTGGCACCACAATTTCCATGGCCTGTGTCCAAACTAATTAAATCAATTACTGTGATTAAGACGCAGTAGGTTCACAAGTCGCAAATGAATGTCTGTGGGTCGGTGCGCTCCAATCAGGGATTAAGACGGGGGCCTTAAGCAGGCTGAAGATAGGGCCCACATGCGTCACCAGATGCTTATTAGGCACCTGCGCTGTCACTCACCACCAGATAATGATTACACTTGGCCTTTTGTTTCCGGCCTGTCAAATTAAGCCCACTTGGAGCCCCACACTGCTGGGGAGGGTCTGCTGGCTTAGTCGGCTCCCACCGCTGGTTACTTGTGCTAGCAAGACCATCCTACGGAGGGTCGTACATGAGACAAGAATAATTAGATGGGAGGGAGGCACAAAAACACAATGGTCATGATACATGGCAGAGCGACATGTCGTGAATTAGCCTAGAAGGAGGCCTCAGTGGAGGTTCTCCTTTGGCATCTTGATTAAGAGCACCAAAATAGCCTAGCCGCTCATGAACCTAGCATATATACCACAACGGGGTAGTGCTGCATGGTGTAATGAGGGTCCTTTTTCAGTACTATAACATGGCAAACAATTCAATACTTTCGAAGTTGTGATTCTTCATTTTAATAGGCTAACAATGCTAGTCTCAGTGTCTCATTGTTAGTCAGAACATGAATAAGGCCATGTTTTAATGATTTTTTTACTTATTTAATGTAATTATTTATCTTTTGACATATTGAACCAAAATTATTTTTACTCCCAATTTAGTCATAACTAATTCCCATCTTCAAGCTGGATCTCCAGCTATCACATGATTCTACTCAGCTGGTAGACGGGCACATGATTTAGTAAAAGTGACATTGTGAACATACTCAATCACACACAAAGTCGACCACAACGAAGTGTGACCTACATTTAAGCAATCACATGTGCACACGGTGAGCAGTGGGTAGATATGAACAGCACACGGGGAGCAGTGTAGCAGGACGGTCAAGGGTCCCTCAGTTGTACCTGCAACCTTCCTTTCACAAGGGCAAGGTCCTAACCACTAGGCCCCCACTGCCCACCATTATGTAGAGATAGTAGGGATCCCTACCAACTTTCAGGTAAGCTGAAATATGCCTACCAACAAGTAGACCTGTAGTTGTAAGAAGTATAATAAATATCAGGTGTAGTCCGCTTCATTTTCAGCCAGAGTCACGGACCAATGCTCTGTACCGACTCAGCCCAAACCATAGGGCAGGCTCAGAGTGCATGAACAGAGTTGCTGCATTCAATTTCATCAGTCAGTGTACTAGATATTGATGGACAGCTTGGTTATAATCTAAGAGAAAGACTTGGTTTGTCTTTTTTTATGTCATCTTGCTGACTGTAAAAATGGCTGTTTAACCAGCCATAATGCCATAGACTCCCAGTGATATGGCTAAAATGTATTAAAAAATGTTTTATTATAATACTGAGCATTGAGTATGCTTGGTATCAAATACAAGATTCTGGCATTGTGGCAACCCTAGCACTAGTTATTTTAACACTGGTGACTGCTTAAACATTTTGTAGGATACAGCCTCCATGTGGCTTGAGGTAATTTCGAGGGCGTCGGTACAAGCAGGAGCTATGGATAGATGTTCCTGACGCAGATTGAAGACCTCTCTATCTCGTTCTCTTTGCACCAGTGTGATCACAGCTTTGCTCCAGGGCTTAGTCTCCAGATTGCCTATGACTCAGACAACTCAGATTCTCTCAGAAGCAGGACAAGCATACCTTCCAACCCAACACTGCTAACTTCTCACACACCGTAAACACACATGCACTTCAAAAGCAGCTCAGGGTTTGTGGAACCACTGCAAACATGCTCCAGGATATTTACAGCAAATGCTGCTGTTCCAAGTTCTGCAGTTTTGGAAAGCAGCACTTTTAGCAGTCACTGTAAAAATATTCGCAGATGCACTAGCTTCCCACAGTCCAATCTGGTCAATATTCCAATCATATGTAAATGCAGGCTGGCCGGTGTAAATGCTCTGGAGATTTCTAACATTCAGCAATGAGAGGCATCATCGTTAATCAGCTAGATTTGTTTGCAACTCTACAGGGTTTAAAATACCAGTGCTGTTAAAAATTAATCAAGTTCAAAGTCTTATTTGTGAAATTACAATGCATGCTGTGATGTTTCTTTGGACACCCACAAATGGTAGATTTATTGAATGCTTGCTAACAATAAAAGCCTATAGTAGAAGCTTGCTTATCCATATGTCAGAGAGGTCTTGGGAGCGCAGAAGGATATTTTTTCTGAATGACCTGCAATTTTACATCAGAAAAACAATGATTTCTGAAGACTTTTCAGCTTCTTTCACATAAGCTTTTTACTTCTCTTCTCTCTCTCTTAGCTTCACCTTACCACTCTCTGAAGTTGTAAATCTATCCTATACACTTAACAGCTACATTCGTAAGATTAACGCAGTAATGATTTTGTTGAAGCTTGCTGTGTTCACAGCATTTTGTTTGTATCCATTAATTAGCTCTTACTTTTCTCGTGCTTCAGAATATGTTTGTGCTACAGATTGGGGTTGTTAAACACAGTGAATGTAGAAAGTTCCCACTCGATATTTCGGTCTCCCCATCATGCAATACTACAAACCTGGGGAGTTGTTAGAAATTCATCAAGGTTGATGTCTATTATTTGTGAAGCTATGATGCATGCAGTGGTGTTTTGGAACTTTTTCTGTCAGAGCAAATACCTTGTATTTCCAAAATGGTAAATTTTAAAGAGAAGGAAAAAATGATCTTAACTTAAAATGGAAATGAATCTAAAAATCTTTCAAAAAATATTTTTTTGCAAGTAATTTTTTGCTGTTTCTGCTGGTCCATTCACTGTGAAATCATTAAAATATGTAAAGGTAACTTTTCAAATTATGAAAAAAAGGAGATTCAAGATTTTGTTCCAGCATTTGTTTTATATATTCTCTAAAGCAAGTCACTGCTTTTTTCACAGCATCATCACAGCGTTTACATATGCGACAGTAAAACCAATTAAACCCGACTGGGAGTTTTCTCATGATCAGATAGCTGAAGCGCTTGTAAACTCGTTCAACGAATTATTGTCAAAATTGGATTTTTTGCACTTATCTGATTATTCTGTGCATGTAAAGGCTCTTATTGACGTCTTGCTGCACCCCAGCGATGGCTTGTGTTTATTAACCTCCAGCTTATCTGATTTTACATAATGAAGAATTGATTTGATATTGAATGCCAAGTGTAAATATTAGGTTTCTGTGAGTAGAGGTTTGGAAATCTGTCAATTTTTTGAGCAGCTTATTGTAACCAAGGTCATGGGAGGTGCTGGAGTCTATCTCAGTGCTCAAAGGGAGAAGGGTGGGGAAACACCCTGGACAGGTCACCTGTCCATCTCAGGACAGACACACAAACAAACCTAGGAGCAATTAAGCATTAGACATACATGTCTTTGGGCTGTGGGAGGAACCCAGTGCTCCAGGGAGAAGGCCATGCAGATATGGGGAGAACATGCAAACTCCAGAAAGAGAGGACTCTGGCTGGGACACGACCCCAGGACCTTTTTGCTCTGAGGCAACAGCCCACTGTGCCAGCCAGGTTTGGAAATGGTGAAGACTGCCCATCATAAGAATAAAAAAAAGCAAAAAAAAAAGCATTTAAACATTCAAATAATTTTTCATCTATTGTTCTTACTGAAAGTCTCAAAAGAGCCCTCTGTTTAAAAGTGTATGTCATGACTTACCTATGCAGACTACTTCTAAGCTTTATGTCTATTGCAAAGGTTTATTTCTTGCCCTCTGGCTTTGCCTTCCAGCTTTGTCTTTGGATGCACGGTTCAGTAATGCTTGTTTACTGCATTCCAGTGAAAAAAAGGCAGTAAAATGGACAGCAAATTCATACCAAATAAACACATGTATCAGTGCATAATATTGTAAATATTATATTATTATTATTGTTATTATTATTGTGCACACTTTTATCTAGCAGTAGGTTTACTGAATTTTATTTCGATATAGATTCAGAAAACTTTATTGATCCCGGACTAAATTTCTGAATTGTTGAGTTGTTCCATCTAGTTATAGCAGTGGCTAATGTGGGATAAATTCAGACTAATGTTTATTACAGTTGTCAAATCATCAGAGTCTTAAGCATATTAAGTGTCTTAAGTCCATAGAAATTAGACACTTTCAACATCCTCCCAGCCAAACTAGCCTTCTCCACAGACCACGCTTTAGCTCGTTGAGTTAGACATTGCTATCTAAACCATCTTTTATGTCTAATGCATGTCTTAGTTGCTATATTTGCAGCTGAAACACCATCCATTTGGCAACGATGAAAGCTCCCTCCTGATTCTGCTTGGTGTGAACACTTGGCAACCCTGGCCCACCCCCTCCCACTCATCTCATGCTCTGATCGGGTGCCTCCCACCCATCCGTCTACACTGCCTTGTTTGCATCCTGGATCTTTTATTTCTTCTCTCTGCATGACTTCTGCTCTCTGCTCTCCCACCCACCCAGGCACTCTTCCCCTCTAGCACGTCCTCCTGGGGGCTTCTACTGAAGGACTTTCTGTGTGTGCTGGAACATGTGCGTGAGTGTGAAGATGGCTGTCAGTCCTATAAGAGGTTTCAGTCAAATTTAACTTTTGGGTTGAATACTTCATATATTTAAGATTTTTTACATTTACATGGCTGAAATTACAGCATAATACCACTTTTTTTTATAGATCTTTTCCTGTGTTTTTTTCCTACAAAAAAATGTTCAGCTTTCAAATTTGTTTTTAATCAAAGAACACTGGCCATCTGTTCTCAAACAAACGCTACTGCTCTATAGGGTAAAATGCATAGTCAACAGCCTGGCATATAAATATGAAGCTTTTTTTAAAGCTAGTATTTAGTTCAGAAAAGTGTAAATGTGTGTTAGATTGAACTGCTTGAAAGTTCTCTCTAGCTACATTGACATGCTTTTGTTAACATGAGGCTTTATATGTGGTTACTGCTGTTATTACTTCACCAAATTTACGTTGTTTTATGTTTAGCTTGGACAACATCTACCTGGATTAGACACATATAACATGCATTTAACCCAGATTTATTTCCATAAAATTAAAGATGAGGTAAAATGAGAAAAATGTAAGTATTTAAGCACAGTATTCCAGCATTGCCTAAACATTCTGCTCTTCCAAAGTGCAGTAAATGTGGTCAAATCAAAACATCAGTCAGATGGCAATATTATTTTTTATATCTGTTGATTATGATATGATTCCAATTCTGCATTCCTAGTTTTGGCTCCTCGACATTACAGCAACAATAGTAATAAATAAAAAGCAGCACAAAAAGGGTAATGAAAAGGTTAATGTTGCACCGATGTATCATTTGTAAGCCAATGCCGATATTTTTCATGTACATATCTGCTGTTATCATATGCTATTATTGTCAATACCAATATCATTCCAATGTCCTAGTGCATCCCTACTTATTTCCACACAATATGTAATTTGACATGTTGGGGAGCCCAAACCTTTGAATTTACATTTACATTTATTCATTTGGCTGACGCTTTTATCCAAAGCGACTTCCAAGACGTGGAGCAGAGTAGTGGG
>JBBPDA010000132.1:23041249-23052221 GCA_037974385.1 Arnoldichthys spilopterus | reverse complement strand
TAGATAGATAGATAGATAGATAGATAGATAGATAGATAGATAGATAGATAGATAGATAGATAGATAGATAGATGTAGGGTATAAATTACAGTTTTCAAGCTGATCCACTTATTTTAGCCAACCATACTTTGCTATACTAGAAAAAATGCAGTAATGGGACATGGCTTGATACTGGGGTCTACAGTTAATATGAAATATGATGAAATTTCACATAATCTGCTACATTCCCACAAACTCACACATGCAAACAAATTATAATATGAACATTCATTCATTCAATTTCTAAACCGCTTCTTCCATTTCGGGTAGGGGGAAACTGGAACCAATCCCAGCTGTCTACAGGCCCAAATTGGGGTATACCCAAGACAGGAGGCCAACCCATTAGAGGGCAACACCGAAACAGACAACCATTCACACACACATGCTTACGGGCAATTTAGAGTATCCAATCAACCTATTGCAAGCCTTTGGATAGTGGGAGGAAACTGGAGCATCATGAGGAAACCCACGCAAACATGGGAAGAGCTTGCAAACTCCACACAGAAAGACACCCATTGGCGGACCAGGGAATCTTCACACCTTCAACCCAGGACCATCTCGCTGCAAGGCAAAAGTGCTAACCACTGCACCACTGTGCTGCCCTAATTTGAACATTTTATATTAAAAACAGCAATTTAGTCATAAGCAAAAGCAACTTCTCACAAAACCCTGTACAGCACAATGAAGTAAAATTAACTGTGGAGCGACCACACACGTCGATTTTTACGGGTCACATCGACTGTGCGCTAGTTTAATCTATTGCTTGATACAGATCAAGTCACTGTTACTAATAGATAGATAGACCGACTGATAGAGGTCTTCTTTCTCTCTCTGACCAGTTCATCCATGGAAAAGTCTGTCAGGAACAGAGAAAGCTAATCCTGTATTCCATTCAGAGCTGTTTGCAGAAGTCAGTTCTGCATACTAAACCTGAAAGACAAAGAGCTGCGACAATGCTCTCGCATTACCATGGCTGCTGGCACTTTTACCATGCACAGAACTGTAGACCGGATTTGCTGGCCTGGATGGCTTTGCAGGTTGGTTTTAACCAAGGTCATTCAGCCAGGTCAAACTCCACTGCAGGTATGAGCTGCACACTGCTCACACATGCAAAAAGAGAGAGAGAGAAAGAAAGAGAGAGAGAGAGATAGAAAGCGAGAGAGCGAGAGAGAGAGAGACCTACCCTCTAGTGGTTGAAGTAAGTATGTGCAGATAGTGATGCAAAACAGGCAGGTGCAGCCTCCATATCCCTCAACTTTAAATGTGTGCTGTATTATAAATGCTACATTAATTTGATTTGTTTTAAGAAGCTGGTTTGACATAATAGGCTTTATTATATTAATATCAAGCTAAATTATACTATTTAATTCTTATTAGGGTTGATCCCTCATACATTTTTATCTCTTATTACTGATGAACATTTTCTGGGACATAATACACAGATTTTGGAGGCTTTGAAGTTTGAAGTTTGGGGGCTCTTTACAATTTCCCAGACACAGGCTAAGCCCTGAACTCAATAACAATTTGTCACGATTGCCCTCTGTGTGAACTGCAACATGTGTTGTATCACAGAAAGAAATGAAGTGGGTTGGATGTTGGTCACCCCACCATGCAGACTATTATTCATTGGATGGGGTTATGTAAAGTCCAAAGTTTTACCCTGTAAGCAGCAGTTTGTCCTAACAGTATGCTGTGGTGATTACAGCCTGCATTGTAATAATAATAGTAACAATAATATTTTCTGTCAAATCTGCGTTTGATGGTGAAAGAGGAAAAGGTGAAGTCCTGAAGCAGGATGCCATCTTGATCTTGAAACAGGCTCATATCAACAGCTTTCCACCACATTCTCCTTCTCTGTTGTGCACACGTCTTTTTTTTAACATGTGGCCTCTGTTGTGCAGAACCCGTCGGACAGGTTACAGAATGACAACCTGAAGAAAACACACCTGTCTGAGACTTTTGAGTAAACTGACACGCCGAATGCCCTCATGAGCAGTGCAAACTTTAGGATTTCAATTTCATAAAGGTGTTTGGTTAATAGCTGTATCATGTCCAAGTGTTGAGTGCACTATTAGTGAACAGACATTCTAGGCTTTCAGACATTTTTCTTCACTATGAAAATGGCATTCTGTTGCTGTACTGTGACTCACTTGGCCAGCAGGTTTTCTACAATCATACCCAAAAAGCACACTTTTTTAAAAACATGTGGCCTCTGTTGGGCAAAACTCATTGGACCGGTTACAGAGTCCTCCTGCTGAACAGAGTTTTGTAAAAAAATAATGTTTACAGATGAAAGTCAATAGTTGGGGGGGGGGGCTATTGACCGTTTGGCCTGTTTCCAGCACACTGAGCACTCTAAGTCTTGACTAAAAGGGACTTTTAATGTTGAAACACCAGCTGCATGGCAATGCAGTTTAAGAGTAGGTTCAAGAGCAAAAGCTTCGTTTCTGTGAGTTTATGTACCAAAACCAGCCCTAATTCATTATAAAATGACAATTTTCCAACCCCTCTTTGTTTATTAGAATTAAACAGGTTTTATGACACAGTAACGTAAGGATGATATATATATCAATAGGCTCTGTCCTGGTTCCCATGGTATGGGCCCTTTAATAAACAGAACATTCAAATGCCTGGCCTTTGAGTTTGGTGCTTTGATGATCTTAAAGAAAATGTAATAACACTTCACTTTAGACTTTTACTAGCCAAGTTTACTAATTTATTTATTCATTTATTATTTGTATTTTGCTTATCATTATTTATTTTTAAGCTGCTTCTATATATTTTTGTTTAGTTTTATTTTATGCCTTATTTTAATGCTTATTTTGACTTTTTATTGTTATTTTAAAATACCATTACCAATTTTATCAGTTTTATGATTTATTACATTGATGCTTATATTACTTTTCCTGCTTGTTTATCACTTTAAGAAATTATCTTATTGTTCTATTGCTTACTTTACTTTTCTTATTCATTTACTTAATTACACAATAAAATGTGACCTGACATGGGCATCGCCCGGGGAGGAGTGTTCAGGTATGGTACCTTGCTCACGGGTATTTCAGGTGTAACACTCTCAGAATTGTAGCAGTCTGAGCTGGCAACCTTCAGGGCAACCTTCAGGCAGCTCCCTTACCATTACACCACCACTGCTCACTTAAACATTTAAATGAATACAAGAATAAATATTCAGTCGAGTATTATACTATGGTAAACAAGAAGAATTATTGTTACAGGTGTAGTGGCTTAAATATTTTCCACCCCTGGTTTAGTTGAAGTCCAGTACATTTCGCCCAATCGTGTCATTGCAACCTTTCACAGGGGGGCGATATTTCACATCGTTATGCCCAAGAACCCACAGTAACTATAGTACCGCCAGTATCACCAGACAACAGCGTTACAACGGCAGTACCACTAGAGGGCGGTATATCTCCATTTATATTACACAGGCAGTGGCACTGTCTCTCACAGCTGTCGCAATAAACGTCAGCTTTCTTATATATTCGCTTCCTATAAACTAAAATAGCATCATAACTACTGTAGAAGGCCTTGCATTACAACTGTATACTAGACCTGATTGGTAATTGAGTAAACTAGATTTACTTCTTGCAAACAAAGTTGGAAAGCTGGGTAAAATGAAATTTAAAAAATGATTGCATTAATTTGTAATTAATGTAAACCCATATTTGATTTAAAATAGTACAAACATGACATATGAAATGTTGTAAAAGAGAAAAACATACTTATTTAGAATTTAATTCCAGCAAAATATTTGGCAGAAGTTTCATGTTAAGTGGGCAGTGGTTGCCTAGTGGTTAGGACATTGCGCTTGAGAGCGGACGATTGCAGGTTCAAATCCCGACCTGGGCACCTCTGTGGTATCCTTGAGGTACGGTCTCACTGCAGTACTCCCCAGATGCTGTTGATAGCTACCCGCTGCTCCACGTGTGACTGGTTAAATGCAGAGATCAAATTTCGTTGTCGTGCTTGAGTGTGTTCACAACTTTACTTTACCACTGTGTTGCATCACCTCCTCCCTTAACAACACTCTGTTAACATTTGGTACTGCGGAGACCTGTTGCTTTAGTTTTTAAAATGAAATATTGTCCTAATATTACATACTATAGGATTTCAGCTGCTCAGCTGCTCAACTGCTCGGGGGCTCTTTTGTCATATTTTTCATTTCATAACCAAATGTTTTCAGTGATTGACAGGTCTGGCCACATTGTTGTAATACAGGCAGAAAAAAAGGTTTTACATTGTATTTCTAAAATAAGAAAGGCCTTCCCTGAAAAATGACATCTGGGTGGCAGCATGTGTTGCTCCAAAACATGTACATATCATTCAGCCTTAATGTTTCCTTCCAGATGTGTTCACAGATGGTGGTTTCGGGAGTGTTCCTGAGCCCATGCTGTGATTTCCACTACACAACCGCATCTGTTTTTAGTGCCACCTGAGGGCCTAAAGATCACAGCCATTCAATATTGGTTGTAGGTATTGTTCTTTGCATACAGTATTTTAATGATATTGTGTACGCTAGATAATGAATGAATCCCCCCAATTACTTTGCAATTTTACACTGATAAACATTATTCTTAGATTGTGGCACTATTTGCCTGTGCAGTCTTTCACAGAGCAGTGATCCCCATCCTTAACTTCTAAGAGACACTTTTTATATCCAATCATGTTACACCAGGTATTTTTTTAGCATTGCACACATAAATGCTTTTGCTTACATGTTTTTGACGATGACTGTAATGTCACTCCCATTTACGAGAGGGTGTTATTACACGGTTCGTCCAATAGGGGGCCCCGTCCTCACTGCTCCAGAGCTCTGCCCCTTTGCTTCCATTCGTTTTTTTCCTCCTCCAACGAAAGCGCGACGGGAGCTTGAAGCCTGAAAAGCCCAGTAACTGAGCGGGTCGGCGGCACAACGACCCGGTCACGGCGAATAGAGGCAGTGCAGCGTGCTGAACGCCGCAAAACCTCACTTCGCTCATAAGCGTTATCTGTCGGAACGGGCGCTAGCTGCGGGCAGGCGGAGTTGTTAAGCTGTATCGCAAAAAAAATCGATTGATCTGGAAGCAGGAGAGGAGAGCAGAGCAGCGGGCGGAGAGCATGACACCGCCGCGCGAAAGGCCGTAGACGAGGTAGGCGAGATGTGTGGTGCTGCTGCTGCCCCTCACGGGGGAAAATGCTCCAGATGATCGACGTGAAGCCGTGGTTTTCTCGTGTTTGACAGTATGTTAGCTTCAAACACTGCTCTTCGCTGGACTCATTGACCTGTTATTATTTTTATGCAGCTGAATGTTTATATGGATGTCTGAGCTGTAGGAGACCGTAACCGTTTGCCGTTATCAGGCGGTCAGCGCTGCGTATGTAGTAAAACCGCGAGCAATTTATCAAGTTTGTCCTCTCTACGGGCTTCAAAAGGCGTTTTATCAAACACAGAATAAGGTTACGCTTTGACTAAACAACGGTTTGTTAAGTTTGTTCTCTGTATGGGCCATGTAGGAATTTTATCACAGAAAAAGTGAAGCGGGTTTGATGTCTGCGACCCCACCATGCGGACTGTTTCCCACCGGATGGGTCACAGAGGCCATCAGCCATGTAAACAAAGTCCGGAGTTTTGCCACAGAACGAGCAGCCTGCAAGCATTACATGCCAGCGGTTTGTCCTAACAATATGCTGCGGATATTACAACCTGTGTAATAATGATCAAAAATAATAATAATGATAATAAATTTCATTAAAGCTGCAGATGATCGTGATAGAGGGAAAGGTGAAGCCCTGAAGCAGGATGCCATCTTGATCTTGAAGCAGGCTTACATCAACAGCTTTCTACGTTCTCCTTCTCTGTTGTGCACACGTCTTTTTTTTTTACTTCTTCTGTTGTGCAAAACCCGTCGGACAGGTTACAGAATGACAACTTGAAGAAAACACACCTGTCTGAGACTTTTGAGGAAACTGACACTCCAAATGCCCTCATGAGCAGTGGAAACTTTAGGATTTTAGTTTCATGAAGGTGCGGGCTGTTTGGTTAATAGCTGTATCATGTCCAAGTGTTGAGTGCACTATTAGTAAACAGACCTTCTAGGCCTTCAGACATTTTTTCTTGAAACATGAGAATGGTGTTCTGTTGTGTTGGCCTGGTCCTGTTTACAGCTAGGCTAATGGTTTGGGACTTAACCATGTGATCGGTTGGTTGTAGGTTCAAGTCCCGGCCCAGGCAACACTGAGGTTCCCTTGAGCATGGTACCGTACACTGCTCACTGTTGATAGTTGCCCGCTGCCCCACAAGTGGATGGTTAAATGGTCACATTTCGTTGTGGCCCAGTGTGTTCACAAGGAACTTGCACTTCAGCCTGACTCACCTGGACAGCAGTGTTTTTACAATCACACCCACATCTGGCAACAGCTGACAGAGTTACTACTGCTGAACCTATGTGACATGAGTAACAGTGGTGGCATGACTGCTTAAACGCGGTTCATCCCTGTGCTAGTGCAAGCTGCAGCTACTCTCATGTAGTAATGTTTTGCCACTGACATAAACCAGTCTAGGTGTCAGGTAATGCCAAATGGATGAGGGTGGTGCTGTTGGTTAGGGCACAGCTGAAACGTGCTTGTAATGTTTAGTTGGTGGCTTCTTGGACGCCTGATGCTTCTGGCCCTTGGTGATTCATTTCCTGTGGTTTTTGTGGTTATTGTATTAACACTTTCATAAAAACATCTTTTCCACTCATGCCCAGTTCCTTTTTCTTGTAAGCTGGCATATGTTCAGTCGGTGTGCTTATCTATAACATTATTTGTGTGCACTTTTTGGCTGATCTGACCAGCCTTGATCATAGATACATGCAACCCTATGGTGGGCTTCAGTCCTTCATTCTGCTTTACTTAAGACCTCTTGTTTCCATAATGGCTGAAATGTCAATGCAGAGCTGGGTTGTAGTTCTACTAAAAGCAGATCTGTATGAAACTAAGGGCAGAGACTTTGGAAATGCATAGTTTCAGTTCATCACACTCTGTGTAGCTTATTTTAAAGCTGTGAATCCCCTTGAGCAGATTGTAGCCTAGTCTGTCTAGATGAGTAGCCTAATCTGTCGACTGCTAACCGAAGCATCGGGTTTCTCACAAGTAAGCTATGTTTAAATGTATTTTGTCTTGTTTTAACATCTAGTTTCCATTTTATCCTCAGTTAATATATATTTTTAATACTGTGTAATGGCACACAGTGCCATTTGAAGCACAATTCTTTTTAGCTGTGCTCTTGAATCTCCACTATCATTCACTTATTTGGTGCCTTATTCTCATACATATTTAGGTAAACAAAGGCAATGATGACTTCAGACTTCCATTTAAATGCACCCACCCCTCAAGTTCCCTCCCAAGTATGTGACCTATGGGCAGTGTTCTTCTCATTGCTTTTATAGTGAAAAATTTCTCCCACATCTCTATTTTTGCTTGTCCACTTCTGATGTTCACTTGATGTAAAGGGCAGTCATTGTCATCAGATGTGTTTATAAAAGAAGACATTTAGGAGAATTTCGAAGCTTTTAACTTGATCGTGATGTTATTGCATAAATAAACAATAGCAACCATATTACTCCCCAGTCCTTCCGGTGATGTACTGCGGTCAGTAATTATGGTGTTTTACAGAGGATATAGACGCAGTGTTGCTGTCCAGTAATCGACGTTGTCAACTAATCTTTCAGTCCAGCGTTGGAGCGACTCAGAGTAGCACATGGGACAGAACGAAGGCCTTCCTGTGAGCCAGGCCGCGATCAGCTGGCAACAGTGTGCGTCTGTTCCAGCTTGGGGTGTACTGGGAGCAGAGTGTGAGAGCATGCATTTTATTTGGTGGGTGTGAGGCCGTCGTGGCGAAGGGGGAGGGGCATGTGTGGGTGGATGGGGGGCAGGGATGACAGCGGTCTCTTTGTCTCCACTTCTTAGAGGCGTGTGAACGTGTCTGGGCTGGCCTGGCTCACGTGATGCCGGTGCCCCCCACCCTGCCACCCCCCTCGTCCTTTGTTCGACCAATCTGGGAGCCACCCCTAATTGAATGGGATTATATCCCGGCGGGGAATTGATTCCAGGGGCCTGAGGCTGGGCCGGCCCGGGTGTCCCTGTAGAACAATGCGGCCCCGCCCTTACGCCCACCCCTTGTTTCGCCCGCCACTGCTACCCTCTGGCCAAAAGGCCCAGCCTGGACACCCGGCAATGCAGAGATGATGGGAGAGGCGCACTCCTGGGAACAGAGGCCAGCCACAAAGATGACGTAGCATGTTGCACATGTAGGACTTGTGATCCATCTGTTGACGTCTGGGCTGCTTGTTTACAAATACGTCTGGGCTTCTGAGGCTGCCCTGGGCGTGATAATCTCCATAATGTATTACAACCAACATATCCCCCTGCAAGCTGAATGCTGTAGGTTTAGTCCACATGGGTGTTCAAATCTTGGATAAATGAATGCCTCCTGAGTGACTTAGGCCCCGTCCACATGTCAGGTGAGCGTGGATCGTATGCCAACTGTTTTCTGACCGTCCACATGGGCTTTCACTACTTGTGTTAAGATGGCATAAAAAAACATTGCATACATTTTTTCTTTGCATCAGTTTCTGCTGAAACCTAGCTAAACACAAAGAAAATGTCTTCATTGCTTTAACGTGCTGTTAGCTTAACGCTCTGGAAGACCAGAAATGTCCCAGGATTCTGCAGTCGGTGGGTGAACCCAGTAGCGGCTGTGATGTTTTTGCCATATCAGGAGGATGTTTAGGTCAAGGTTCAGGTCTGATAAACCCAACTGATCCAAATTTCACCACGCAGTGAAGGATTAAGATCGAATCCCACAGGTTAAAACTAGTCTGAACTGCCTGACCACTGCCACCCACAGGTAAACACATGGAACTACTGTCTTAATTATGCTGTTTGACTTTAATATGACATTAAAGTTGTTTTCATTTGTTGCTGTTCAATGCCAACCCACAGCCTAGACTGTAATTATGTGCACTAATGTGTGAGGGCAGTAATCAGGCAGTCCAGAGTGTTTTTAACCTTTAGACTTGAACCTTGACCTCCTTGTGCTGAAAACCCTTTTGATACGGTGACTGCAGAATTCTTGGACGTTTCTGGTCCTCCAGAATATTAAACTAATGGCATGTAAATGAAATAAAGACATTTTCTTTGTGCTCATCGGGATTTTAGCAGAAATTGACGCTGCAGGTGATTCTTTTTTCATAATTCGACGTCTTGAAGTCATGAAGACCTGTGAGAACAGTGTAATTCCTTCCAGTGATCAGGAGTAAGACCGTATGTGTTTAGTCCGCGCTCACCTGATGCCACGAAAAACGCTTAATTCAGTTCTACGTGTGGATTGGGCCTTTGTGTTGCCTTCTGGACGTTATGCTGGTGGCTAACTGTTTCGAGACTGACATTTATATGCTCTGTAAGCCTTGCTCTGCATGCATATGTTCGGCTGTGCACAAATGGGAAAAAGCAGGTGCTAAATAGAGTGGTTGACCAAAAGCCAAAAGGGAGATGGCTAATCTCAGTGGAGTCAGTGTGTGTCCCCTGTGTTCTTGGACTTAGTTGTAGCCCTTTCAGCTTTTATTCATGCTGATAAAGGCCCCCTCTATGAGTTGGGTGCGACACACATGTGATCGTAAATTTGGGGAGGGTGCATAAAAGAGGTCAGAGTATGGAGCAGGAGAACTCTTGGGGAACGTGTGTCGCACGTCTGCTTTCTCTTCCTCCTCCTTTTGCCCTCCTGCAATCTGTCCCTGACATTTAGGAGGGGCCGTGGGTCTAACGCTGCTCTTTTGGGGAAGTGTGTGAGAATTTCCTGCAAAGTGTTGGGGGGCGGAGGGAAAGACCCGCCGCCACTGTGGTTGTCACATTGCGATGGTTGCTGCGGGTCATGGAAGGTTAAATGCCACTCTCCTCGGCAAGAGAAGTTCCAAGACCTCAAAAATGGCTGAAGACCTTTTTTTTTTTGCCCTGTACTTGTCCAGCCCTTTGGCCACACATAGTCTGTTGAAATCATTCTCGTCATTTTAAAGAGCCTTCAGCAGCGTAGGACATAGATTTATATGTAGGTTTATCTTTAGGCCTAGTGGCATTAGGGCCTCTCTTTTTCTCTTCAGAGCAATGGCAGTCATGTGGAGAATGCTAGAAAGCTTTCCAGTGACCCATGCACAGACCCATGACCTGCTTGCACTGCCAAAATGAAATAGTTGGTGAAAATACGATTTTTAAGTTAAAATTGATGGGGTTCTTCTTAAGTCTTCTCCTGTTGTCAGGAATCTTGGTGTTCTTTTTGGTCATCACTCAACTTTGAAGAGCATAGTTACCAAAGTGGCATTTTTTTAAATCTCCGTAACATTGCCTCTGTTCGTTGCTGTCTGGATGCCCATACTGTTGTTCATGTGCTCATTATGTCTCATATTGGTTACTGTAACTTCCTCTCACTGCTAAAATTCTTCAAAAAACTTTAGTAAACTCTCACCCATACAACATGTTCTGCTCACATCACCCTCATCCATTTCCAACAACACTGGTTCTCTCGGATCTTCTCATGCCCTACTACCCTGTTCGCTCTCACAGGTCTACTGGTAGTAATCTGGCTGTCCCTCGCACAAGACTTTCTGCTAATGGAAGCAGGTCCTTCAGTGTCATAGTGCCCAAACTTTGGAATTGTCTTCCTCAGTCTCTTTGTGATTGTTCATCCCTTTCTACCTTTAAATCAGGACTAAAGACTTCTCAGTTCAAAGATTTGTTTTTTTTCCCTTGACTATATTAAGTGGGCGGCACGGTGGTGCAGTGGTTAGCACTGTCACCTCACAGTGAGAAGGTCCTGGGTTCGATCCCCGTGTTCGCGTGGGTTTCCTCCGGGTGCTCCGGTTTCCTCCCACTGTCCAAAAGGCTGCAGTAGGTTGATTGG
>JBBPDA010000132.1:23024056-23041149 GCA_037974385.1 Arnoldichthys spilopterus | reverse complement strand
AGTCAGCTGGGATTGGCTCCAGCTTCCCTGTGACCCGGAAACGGAAGAAGCGGTTGGAAAATGGATGGATGGATGGACTATGTTAAGTGACCATGGGATTGGGAAAGGCGCTACATAAATTCAACATTATTATTATTATTAATAAAATGACAGTTTATACTTTCAATTAGTAAAGTAGCGATGGAATAGTTTAGCAATGATTAATCAATTAATCATATTCATTGAAGTTATAATAAAGCATTTCCTTTTATACAATAAATAGGGCTGTTTTCATCTCTAATATTGTGGCCAGCAGAATTCACACTAACGGTATCACTGCGATTGTGACTGCCTCTAACTGTAGCGAAGCACCAACCCTGTGTGTGATGTTAGTGTTAAACCGTGAACATTCTACTGTGTTCAAACCCTTGAGGGTGTGTTCAAAATTCAGCCCACAAGTAAATTGCATACTAAACATGACCGGCACGCAGATACACTTGACCGTGCTATACAACCAATGTAAAAAAATACCTGTTTCTCCTGCAATGCTGTAGAACAAATCTGTTATTCTGTGCAACTGTCAGGCACATATAATATGAATACAGGCAAACGAGAAGCAATGTCTCCACATTCTGTTGGAGTATAAACCATATAGCTACTGACGGAGGATTATTATGATTGTCAAGTCAAGTCATGTTTATTTATATAGCGCTTTTTACAACTGACGTTGTCACAAAGCAGCTTTACAGAAACCGGGTCTGAGCCCCCAAAGAGCAAGCCAAGGGCGACAGAGGCAAGGAAAAACTCCCTAGCAGTAGGAAGAAACCTTGGGAGGAACCAAGGCTCAGAAAGGGGAACCCATCCTCCTGTATCTGCTGTATCCACTATCCTGTATGTGTAGCAATAACTCTATGGATTTTTAAATACAGCGGTTATCGTAAGTACCAGTATACTTCGACAGCCTAACTACAAACATACAGACATTTGTGAAAACCTGCTGGTTTCCTCCCTTTCAGCAATGCATGCAAAATTATTTGGAATGCTAAAAGCTCATACTGACCGAACACAAATAATATTTTATTGTATATTAACAGCTTTTTTGATTGTGTGATGCAGGTGTTCTTATAATACCATTTTTTTTGGAGTATAAACATCCATTATTTGTTAAATAATCCATGAAGCTCCTCTGCAGACATGTCCTGAATACATTTTGGGCATAATTGGGTAAATTTCATTTTTTTGTCAAGCTGTTTCTTCAGTCTGGAAAACTTTAGTAAACTCTCACCCATACAACATGTTCTGCTCACATCACCCTCATCCATTTCCAACAACACTGGTTACCTGTTTAGTCTCAGTTTAGTATAAACATCCATTATTTGTTAAATAATCCATGAAGCTCCTCTGCAGACATGTCCTGAATACATTTTGGGCCTAATTGGGTAAATTTCATTTTTTTGCCAAGCTGTTTCTTCAGTCTGGAAAACTGTCCTCAGGTCAGTGTAAAAAAAATAACTTTTAATGCTGCATCCATTGCATTTCACAGCAGCAGATTTAAACCTTGTTGTGGGCTTTAGAGTCCAGCAGCTGTCAGCTCTTGAAGTCCACTGTTTTCCTCAGCAGGCCTGCAGGCCATTAATCACGGCATGCTAACTGGGCTGGTAGGACTCTTAAGTTTAGTGAAGCAGGACGCCGGAGTCCGGGCTGTCAGATGTGCTCTTAAATTCATACCATGTTGGGTCTTCTGGTCCAGTTATTTGAATAGTAAAATTTGTTCAGACAGCCCTAGTTTGAATCTCGTGCCTCAGATCTCATCACAAAGGCTGAACTCCAGGACTCCACCTGTGTCTAATTCTAGCTCCTACTATACGCTTAGGCAATTCCTCATCATTTTTGTGTTTGCATCTTTTTAACTGGATTCTTCTGAATTTATAGAGAACCCACTGATCTCCATGATTTTGCTGCTTTGTGGTTCCACTGCTTTGCTGCAGATGGGGCCTGCAGTGCTGATGACCGGGAAAGACAGGAGACCGTTTCTGCTGAGCAAGCAAAGACAATCAGAGCCAGATTACCATCTTTTTAAAACAAAACCCATCTGGGCATTTCTTTTCAGATAAATGTAGCAGCTGCAATTGAAAACACCTCCACTGTTTTTTTTTTTTTTTAATCCAGATTGGACTCAAATTTCTCTGGCTTGTCATGTGCGTTAATTGCTTGTGTGTTATACATTATGTGCATGAGCTATTTGCATAATGTTCACAATGACTTTTCATATGGTGCCAATGATGCGTTTATTGGTGACCAGTTCCTGACTTGCTAAGGCCTGCCAACACAAAGCTTTATAGTGTTATTGAGGTATTTAACAAAACATAATGTCTTTGGCACTGTAGACAGGGTCACAACAACAGTTTTTTACAGTAACTGAAGGTCACACTGCAATGTTTTATGTATGGTTTTGAGTAACTTCCATGACGGACGGAATGCAGTTGCTGCAGCTGAGATTTACAATTTAATTTAGAGGGATCAATCTATAGATCTCTTTTTTTTCACTGAAACTGTTTACTCAGAAAAGTGCAAACTAAAACATATTGACTAGATGAAGTGTGAAATTTTAGGTATTTTTGGCTGGGAAAGGATGTCCAGTCTCCAGAGTGAATTTGAGGTAAACAGGTTAATTTTGATGGCTCTTACGTGGTTGGACCCCTTCTTGTTTTACCTATTTATCCTCTCCCAGTCAAAATTCACAATTTGCAGTTTTTCTCTGTGATGATAATTGAACGGTGTAAATATGTCTTCAGCCAGATAACTTGGGCCAAAATGAAAGCCTGTCCAACAGAAGAGGTAATGGATGCTGCTAGTGGGCTCAATTCTTTTCATAAGTCATTCAGCCTACTGCGAAATCCTGCCTCGTATAACCACCAAGGTACACGCTAACAAATACGGGTACCTAATAGGGCTGCTCGATTACTGCAGAAATCATAATCAGGATTATTTTGGTCAATAATGAGATCTCTATTACTTAATGACTTTTTAGAAATATATCGCTTTTTTTGAAGTTTAAAAAAATGTCTTTTAACATGAATTTCCTTAAACATTAAATAGATTTCAACTAATAAACACTGTGAAGTGAGTGGCCCTGATCAGCTCTGAAAAACCTGGAAATATGAGAAAGTGAGCGCGTTGTTGCAAAATAGAATTATCTCGATTATCTTGTTTTCATAATTGTCGTATTCCAAACACGTAATTGTTAAGCAAAATCTGATTAATTGGACAGCCCTAGTACCAAGATGGATATAAATTTTTTTTATACATCTTCATAAAAATGATTATTTAATATTGCGCAATTCACTGAAGGATTATTTAGAATTTACAATCTTCAAAAAAAAAATTTATTTGTTTATTTTTTTGTGTAAAGCGACCTTGGGTTTGAGAAAGGTGCTATATCAATGGAACATTGTTGTTGTTGTTGTTATTTAGGAAGGTTAAGGGTTTTTTCTACGGTACTGCTGCAAAAAACCCATATGTATTTGTTATTTATTATAACCCTTTATTTTTAAGGACGTAAGATAATGATTATTTGCAAAAGCATGTTACTAGACATTTTTGCTCATTTTATTTTTACTCTCTCTTCACAGAGCTCCATGGTTCTGCTGTGGACCACATAGACAAATCTTCTCCTAACAAATTCCACTTTTTAAATCGCTCGGCCTGGTTCCAGAAACATGTCTGCTGCGCAGACACAAAGTGACAGCGAGCAGCGCTGGGGCTGCCTGGAGTCCCTGGGTTTGAGCCCCAGAGAGCTGGTGCTGGCTGAAGCTCTGCAGATGGAATATGATGCCTTGTCTCGCCTCAAACAGGACAAGGGACCATCTGGGAGGGGAAGCCCTGAGAGCACCAAGTCCACCCCTTCCAGGACTGAAGCTGTGCCCAGACCTCTGCCGAGCCCACCTGGGAGTAATCTGCACCAGGGTCTTTCAGGTTCCGATCCGATGCTTGACCTCATTCAACCGGGGGTGTCGAACCCATCAAGGCCTTGCTACAGTAAGGAGCCACTGTACATCCTGGACAACCAGGCGAAACAAGACTATGAGGGAACATCCAGAATGCTATCAAAGGGCTTGCCACCTCCTGATGAACCTCCACCAGCAGTACCCCCCCGGAACCCCATCCCCCAGCCGGATTCTGTCCTGGCTCGCAGGGGCTCGACTCCCAGAGACGTGAACCTGTTCACTCCCGAGGTCGACCAGCCTAAGCTTCTTTCTGGAGATACTATGAACTATGACAACCTGAACGATTCTCTGATGAGACTCAACGGGGAATGGCCATCGCCCAGGGGGCGGAGAGTTAATGGTGATCAATCGGGGAAGCCAGTGGCTCGCAGTAAGACTCTGCCACCTCAGGTGCCTCCTCGTACCTACCTGCCTGGGCAGATGAGTAACAGAAGCAACCGCAGGGTGTCTGCTGATCCGGTGTGTGCTCCAGGCAAACACTGTCCAAAGTGCAGTTACATTCTTTAACATTCATGTCACATCACAAATAAGGGCCTGTTAGGATTGAGGAAATGGGTATAACAACGATATGACATTGAAATTAACTAGAATTTATCACTCCTATGTTTGTGTTTTGAAGTAATTTCCCCATGAATTTAGTGGAATTACTCCTTCCTGGTTTGAAATTCTGGGAAAATCAGACTCCTGGTAATGAGAAATTATTTAGGGACAGTTTTGAATAATGAATCATATTTATAAGGAAATCACATTTAGAAAGAGTACAATTTTCTAGAGCTAGAGCTAAGTTTGGTTCATTTTTCATTATTCAGTGCGATCTCATGAAGGTTAATTTGGGGAAACTGAGCAGGAAGTATGAAACACTGCACTGATGTGCTGCTGTTTTTTTTTGAAAGCCTGAAGATCAAATTATTGAAAACATATATAGATTAATTTTTCAAATTAAAACCTACAGTTAAATATTTTCCCAAATCATCCAGCCCAACTTGAGTCTACTATACAAAATTGTGGGGGATGTGCGTTTTTTTTCCCTCATGGAAGAAATGCCTAGATTTTAGCCTTCGTATTTATATTTTCATGCTGTCCTACAGTCCTGATGTTCTACTGAGGTACACAGTACTTGACGGTATGTGTGTGTCAAGAGTGTTGTTGACTGCAGAGCTAGGAGTCAAAAAAGTGCTGAAAGTGGCTGGGGAATTTCTTGCCTCAATGTGCTTCCTATTTGTTGGATGCACCTCTCAAAAATAGTTTTCTGAAGTAAAGAGAAGCAGCTTAAATTGTGTGGCATTGCCTACACAGCTGACAGATAATGAGGCCACCATAAGTTTGTAAAGGCAATGACTTCTTATTTAATTTAGATGTTCCACCTAAAATGGTGCAGTAGTTACATTTGGTGCATACAGATTGGTTCATCAGAATGTAACTGGTTGAATGGTTGAAGATGGAGTGAAAATTTTTGCTTTTCTCAAGCTGCTCCACCAGTGTGAAAATGACAGTGAAACAACAAAACATATTTATGAGTGGGTTGGGCCTGGGGAAAGGCATTATGAAAGGTCATACTATCTGTATTTCCAAGGTGGTATGATGGTAAGCCACCCATTCCTATATATATATATATAGCAGTGATCTGTCCATCATGGTCTGCATGCTACATTTGCAGTGTTGAGTTGAGCTGACTCTGTTGCTGAATTGAATGCATTAAGTTGTGCATCAAGATCCTGATCATTATATGACTTTTTTATGCAGGCCAACGGTGAGAGTTTCATATGAAACTTTATGAAACATTTTAAAAAACATGCGTCTCCTAAACCTGTCTCTGTTTAAGACATGTTTTGGTGTTCATTGTAATAAATAATGTAGAACTGGAGCTGACCTATTTCTGTCTGTCATCCAGGTGTCACTGGGCTCAAGGCTTCATGGCTTTGCCTACGAGCTCTTCCAGGTGTCTGAGGAACGAGATGAAGAGGTGGCTGCCTTCTGTCATATGCTTGATGTGTGAGTTCCAATCTTCTCAGCTCGCCTTCTCCTTAATGAAGTGGCTTCGGTTTGATTTGGGATTCATAAAGCACAAAAACATTTTGATCAGCAGTTGGGCCGGCACAGTGTAATATTCTTCATTGATCTGATTCCTAATTGCTTCTATAGGATTCCAGCACTCAGTATAGAATTTCCCACTGTAATATGTTCATGCATATTCATGTCTTGTTTGTGTGTGCAGGTTGCGCTCCGCCTACCCGAGCTCTGATCGCTCTAAGAATGCAGGTTTCGTATGGAGCCAGAGTGTAGCTCAGGAGGAGCTGCAGCAGGTGCTGGGGGTCAGCATAAAGGTCACCATCATCAGTGAGCACTTCAGGGAACCGCTCACCTTCACCTGTGACGGTAAGCCTGAAAGCAGCTCCGTGTGTAGCTTCACTGTGCGTTTTCTGTTTCCTTGGCTCCAACACATTTGACTCCGCCCATAACAATTGCCTGATGAGTTGTCAAAGTAGAAGGTCCTGGGTTCGAACCCCGGGTTGGCCACAGATGCCTTTCTCTGCGGAGTTTGCAAGCCCTCCCCGTGTCTTTGTGTGGGTTTCCGCCGGGCGCTCCGGTTTCTTCCCACAGTCCAAAGGCTGCAGTAGGTTGATTGGATGCTCTAAATAGGTGTGAGTGTGTGTATGAATGGTTGTCTGTCTGTGTGTTGCCCTGCGATGGATTGACCTCCTGTCCTGGGTGTACCCTGCCTTAGGCCCGCAGTCACCTGGGATTGCCTCCAGTTTCCCAGCGACCCGAAAACGGAAGAAGCAGTTTAGAAAATGGATGAATAGAGTTGTCAAATTGTGGAAGAGCAGTGTGAGCTAGCAAAGTTGCTGTGTATGATTTGTCAGGCTTACAGTCCCTATGATATCGCCTGGGTCAATCATTTTTCCCTGTAAGCTCATAAGAATAGTTCTTCACCTTTATCTTTGATTTCTAGTCTGATTGGTCTTTTGAAAATGGTTTGGATAAAAATTTTAATTATTTTACTTACTGCAGATGTGCGGACTTTTAAGATTTAGCACTAAAGCGACAAGGCTAATGTAGCTAACAAGCAGTAGAGCTCTAATAATCTTAATTGTTAAGGTTGCACATGTGATGTGGTTTAGGGCGCAGACTGTGAGCTATAAAACTGAGCAGAACTTCACTACCCCTGGCAGTCGTTTCAGACCGTAAGATTAGATTAGATTCAACTTTATTGTCCTTGTACAGAGTACAAGTGCAGAGCCACTGAATTGCAGTTAGTGTCTAAAAACAAAGAATAATATAAATAAATAACAGGAATGTGCGGTATAGTTAATGCTATATGTTACAGGATATACAGTGTTGCTGATTATGTAGAACAGTATATACAGATTATAAGAGATGTACAGTGTGTTTAAATATGATATTTGTATATAGGAGTGAAGTAGGTGGAGCTGAAGAGAATTATATGTACAGTATAGACAAATATACAGCTGGTTGTATAAATATACAGTAATGTAGAAACATACAACAGGAAACAAGGTTTTGTGCAAAGTGAGGGACCGGTTTTTTTTTTTTTTTTTTTTTTTTTTTTTTTTTTACAAGGATGTAATTTACAAATGTAAAAAATGCAGAATGAGGTCACAGTGCTTATTGCTATGATGAGGAGTTTAGCATAGTCACAGCCTCAGGGAAAAAGGTCTTCCTGAGCCTGCTGGTGCAGGAGCGGAGGCTCCTGTAAGACCTGCTGGATGGAGTGAGTGTAAAAAGTCCAAGGTTGTGGGGGAATGCATCTTTGGTAATTTTTTAAGCAGTGTTTGATGTAAATGTTGTCCGTGGTGAGCAGGGTCTCAGCGATCCGTTGAGTAGTTTTCACCACTCACTGAAGTGCTTTGTGGTCTAATGCAGAGCAGTTACCATACCATGCTAAGATGCAGTGGGTGAGCATATTTTCTATGCTACAGTAGTCAAAGTCCACTAGCATCCTGGGACACAGGTGAGCTTTCTTCAGGCACCAAAGAAAGTGAACTGATCTGATTGGATCAATGGGTTCAGTCATTTTTGAGTTTGGGCAGCATGGTGGTGCAGTGATTCGATCCCCAGGTGCCTTTCTGTACAGAGTTTGCAAGCTCTCTCCGTGTTGGCGTGGGTTTCCTCTGGTTTACAATAGGTTGCCTGAATACTCTAAATTGCTCATTCATGTTGTCCTAAACTTTGTCAACAAGTCTCACCACAACAAAGAACTGTATGCAGTTTGAATGGTGTGAGAGAAAATTTGGGGATGTATTTACAGGCATGATTTGGGTGAATGTATTGATTTCCTGTGTTTGTTATCAGTGTTCGCCTCATAGCTTAATTTGTGCTCTGCTTTTTTCTTGTAAAAACAAAATGTGGACATGAAACATGCCCTGGATGATCAGCTACATGTGGGTTAACTGTCAGTTTGACTTTTTTGCTGAACTTTTTCTATAAGAAATGAGGAGCATTTAAAAGCTACTGTTTTGTGAGGGGTGCCCCCCCCACCCTTGCAGAAAGTGTTGGACTGGACTAGAGGGCTCCATTTGAGAGACTAAAAGGGCTTTTGCCTCTGAATTGTCTTAATAGAATTACATCGAAAGGGCGTCCTGCCAGCCATCTGTTTTGTGTTCTCAATTAAAAGAGCCAGCTTCTCATTCAATTGGCTGAGAGGAACACCCTCTCTCTCACCCATGCACATACACAGATAGAAGCACTCTCAGATGACTGAATTAGAATAAGGCTAAAGCAATGCATACTTTGTTAAATGTAACCCCCCGACACCCCTCTTGCCCATTTCATTTTGTGCTATGACAGCTGCCTTTTACAGTGGCAGTGTAGAGCTCTCTTGTGGACACAGAGTGTTACTCATATGTACATCTGGATATGCTTTGTAGACCTGGCTTGGGTTAAGATATCTGCTAGAGGCAGATTAAAGCTGCACGGGTCACACAAAGCGTCTAAGAGATCTTGGCAAGCTCAGCATTTTTGGGTTCATTCAATTGGAGCAATAAAACAAGCTGGAATGATGTAGAAAGTAAACTTTAACCCTGTTTCCAAAAATTGTTGGCAATGTAAATAAAACAAAGCAATAATTTGCATTTCATGTATCCCCAAGTTACATTAACTGAAAAAAGTACAAGGACATCTTCAAATGTTGAAACTGAGATATCTATTGTTTTTGGAAAATTTATGGAAAATTTATGCTCATTTTGATTTTGATGCCAGCTACACGTGACTGGTCTGGTACAAAGTTTAGCACTTTTCTACAATGGAGCCATGCCGTTGGAGTTCATGCAGAATGCTGGCATGTCTTGTTAGGTAAACAGGGCCTTCCCTGAAAAAGATGTCTGGGTGGCAGCATATGTTGCTCCAAAACTTGTGCTGATAGAAATCATGGTTCCAGACAGTCTCCTCAATAGCCAGGAGGGTGCAGCGTTAATGATTTCCAGAAACATATTTTGATTCTTCAGACCACAGGACAGTTTTCCACTTCCCCTAAATCCACCTTAAATTGATTAAAAAGGCAGGGCCATTTTCAGAGAGTGGTGAACCCCCCCATCTTTATTTCTGAGAAACTCTGCTTCTCTGAGATGCTCTTTTTTATACCCAATCATGTCACTGACCTGTTGCCAATTAACCTTAAGTTAGACATTCACTACCAGGTGTTTTTTTTTTTAGCATTATACAACTTTTCAGTCATTTGTTGCCCCTGGGCAAAGTTTTTTTTAAACCTGTTCAGATGTGAAAATGAGCATGTATTTTTCATGCTTGTGAGCCTCATGCTAGGGTGGATAAATGTACTGTATTTACTGTAGTCAATGACTCAGGAAAACATTCTGTTCGCCTTTCTTTTGTTCATATTTACATGAGTATCACTAGCCTATGATAACTAGACTTGATAAGTACTCAGTACTCCATAATGTGGATTAACCCACTTCTTGTGGATCTTGTTTGGGAAATTGTGCTGTTTCTGACTTAGCTATAGCAAAATGCATTAGCGCCACCTCATTTAGCGTTTACTAAATCTGACCTGTAGTGTTTTAATCTTTACTTGGTCTTTTCTTCAGTGGGAACAGGTGGTCTGTCACGACCAGGCCAAATATTGAGGCCCAAATGAATGATTTGGTTTTTCAAGATTTAGTTTTAACCAAGGTTTTTCCATGAGGCTATGCTGTCTTGCCTAATTTTTTGTCCACGATCAACAGCAAAACCTCAACAGATTGATATAACTCAAAGGAGCACATCAGCCTGGATAAGAGACGTCTCAACAAAATAATATGTAGCTACTGCACTTTGTCTTGGTTTAAAAAGAATGAATAGTGAACTCTTTGTTTTGGTAGAATAGCATTGTTCAGAAACGCTATTGAACTTGTCATAGCATATGCTGGAAACAGATTTGTGTCTCTTCAGGCTTACTGATCCATCCTCCCACCCTCTGGCTGTCCGTGTATTTGCTGTGTAAACTCCATGAGTCATGCCACAAGAGAATGTTTACCAGTGGATAGCAGACCTCCCTAAGCAAGCATGAGCAGAGCGTGCAACCAGTATCTTGTCATCCAGCTTGCTTACCACACTCTATACTTGTTCACGTCCTTTCTCGTGAATGAAAGGCATCACGTATGTTTGGCCTTGGATCTCCATGATCCTGTTATGGCCTTAACATCACATCAGACTTAATAAATGGCTGCCCTTTCCTTGATTGTGTAAGAGTCCGTGTTCGGAAAGAGGCACTTGACGCTGTTTTTATTTGGAGAAAAATTGTAGGAAGAGGGAGCGGGAGGAATAGAAAGAGAAAGGCAGAAACCTTTTGTGAGCAGCGTCCACGCAACCATAACTCTATGTCTGTCTAATCAGGGTGTAAGTAGTGATTGTGAGAAGGGTGGGGAGGCATCTTTCTATTTCTAACCCCACTTTTATTCAATTTCTTCACTGTCCAGTGAAGGACAGTTTCCTTAATTGGGAGTTTTCTTGTTTTTCCATGTGATACGGAGACATCAGATGGTCAAGTGGACATGTGTATGTGGATAGGAAGAGCAATCAGTCACAAATTAGTCAGTTTTTATTGATTTAAGCCACTGGTGTTCCAATTTCAACTGCATTTCAACCTCATAGCATGTGCTGTTTGCTGTTAAAGGGTGCGCACATAACACTTTAAAGGATTGAAGGAGCGTAAGTTTTTAATTTGTTAATGTAGATTAAAGGGGACTATTATCAAGAGACTGAGAAGACTTTTCTCAAAAAGAGTACATCATTGCAAATCGATGGGACACTTTTAAGCATGTTTTATTTTCTTAAATTTCACGTTCTGAAGCAGGGGTGCTGGAGAGCCAGTGTCCAGCACTACTTATTACTTCCCGTCCTCAAACACCCTCACTAAACCTGGCACTTAGCAAGTAAGTTGAATCAGGTGTGTTTCAGCAGGGAAATCACCAAACTGCACTGGACACCAGGTCTCCAGGACTGGAGTTTGACCCCCCCTGTTCTAAAGCCTCTGTATCATGTTGGTTGTTGACAAACTGACTGTCCTAAACCTTTACCCTCTTTTCTCAGGTTCATCCACCATTGACCTGCTGATATACCAGACTCTATGCTACGCTCACGACGACCTGGACCTGATCGATGTGGACGATTACCTGCTGAAAGTGTGTGGCCAAGCTGAGTACCTTAACAAGTAAGAGCATTTGCACTACCCGCTTGGCACTGTATTCTTGTCGCAGTCTCAACCAGAGAAAGCCTTTAGGGAGACTCACTGGGTGACGCTGTACATAATAAATAGACTGGGCCTCCTCTGTCTGGAGTTGTTTTTAAGAGATGTTGGCCAGTCCTTCAGCGCACTCTTTGATTGACACCTGCTTTTTCCTCAACTCTGCGTACAAGAGCACAACAGGCAGTGCTCAGAATTGGGCTTCAGGCCACACTGAGCAATGCAAACTCCCTCTCATAAAGCTCTGCTGGCAGCACGGCTATTTCACCTCCCCTGTGGGCTCTGCGCCCACCTCACAGTGGCCCGAAGCCACTGGCAAACGGCCCACATCAAGGCCAAAACAAAAAAGAAAGAAAAAGGTGTGGTGTGTAATGAAAAACATTGCCAGGACAATGGCATAATGAACAGCACATCATGGATGCTTTCTTTACTCGGTCTTGCCAGCTGCTGATGCTGCGGTGAAAGGCTGGGGTGATTCCAATGAAAAGAGCTGGGGATCGCCGCTTGTGGTTTGTGGTGCGAGCAAGCTCTCGTCATTCAGCCGAAAGCTCTCAGTTGTGGCCATCAAAAGCAAGCAGTTCTTATGTCTGCAGCAGTGCACAAACCGCGGTGGGACTCCCCCCAAAACCCGACCACTGGTCTGAGGAAATCTCAATCTCTAATCACTCAAATGTTAAATGTTACTAACTGCAATTTACAGGTTCTGTTGCCAAAAAATATGGTTAAGAACAAGTTAAATGGTCTTTTAACGGTCAAGCCAAAAATGTGTGCATCAGAACTATCAATTTGAGCAAGACAAAGGCATTGGAATACACTTCAGTTTCCATTTTTCCCCAGTTAAACAAATCTATAGTAAGTCCTAAGTAATGTAAATTCTGATATAAGTGTGTGCATGTGCTTAATAATATTTTTCCAGTGCATCCAATGATTAGGGCAGCATGATGCTTCTTGTATACAGTGATGAAAAAAATGGTTGCACAGTTCAGTGTAAAAAGTCTTTGGGTATGTCACCCAATCTTTTCCATGACCATGGGACACGTCCTCTCACATGGCTGCTTAAGAAATGAAAAACTAAATCAGATCAGAAGTCCTAATTAAACAAATGTTTGTGTGCTTAGGGTCACTGTCTTGCTACATGTCCCACTTTCCCCTGAGATTCAGTTCAGAATCCGTTGTTTTATCAATGATGGCAGGCTGTCCTGGCCCTGATACAGCACAACCCTAAACCAGGATACTATCTCTATTACATTTCACAAATGGTATAAGGATCTTATGCTGGAATGCAGTGCTTTCCTTTCTCCAAACATTGTGCATTTCATTTAAACCGAAGTTCTATTTTGGTCTTATTCATTCACAATACAATTTTCCATTAGCCTTTCCAGTAGCCAAACAGTAAATGGGAAAAAATGTTCATTTTGGAGAACAATTGCTTTCTCTTTGCAACCCTGCCATATACATTAATATTGTTTAGTGTTTTTGTTGTGGTGGACTTACAAACATTAGAATTAACCAGTGTGAGGGGGGCCTTTAGTTGCTTTCATGTTAAACAGCTTGCTCTTGCACTGATTTTTGTTGGTCAAGCACTCTTGGAGAGAGTAACAACGGTCTTGAATTTCCTGTATTTGTACACTAACTGTGGATCGATGGAATCCAAACTTTGAGAGATGTTTTTCCAGCCTGATGAGAATTAAAACATTTTTTTGACCTCTGTTTAGAAGGTCAAACTTTGATAGAGCTCCTTTTTAAAATTAATTAAACAGGGTGCCCAGTCATGCCTGATTGGAATCCCACTTATTGAAAAATAAAATTAAGCAATAAACACTTCTCAGTTCACCAAATTATCTGCTAATCCAAGAGGTTCACATACTATTGACCTTTTCTTTACCTACTTTTAGGATTTGTGTGAAAGGTCGTGTTTATGGAGAAGTAGTGAAAATTCTTTCAAGCACAACTGTAACAAACTCAATGTAATAATTATGAACACAATAGTGTGTGTGTGGGTGTGGGTGCGCGCATGTGCACAGTAGAATAAGTTTGACAGCTGAATGTTTGTTTTTTCTAGGGGTGCAGCTGGTCGGTCGGAAGTGTGCATTTTCTTGATAACCCTGAAAAAGTGCAAGCACGTTCAGGGCTGTGTGAGCATGTGCAGGGCTGTGCAGAGCAGGAGGAACATCCTGTGTGCAGCAACATTGTTATTTTTCTGGCATTGGTGCCAGCGTACAACAGTAGCCCCATATTAAATCATTTATTTATCTTATTTTCATTACACCATTGCGGTCAAACAGTAAACGCCACTACTGATCTTAATGAGGAACCTCTGGCACTGACCTCGGTCTACTATGATCTCAGTCCTTTTAAAATGTTGCTATTAAGTTTTGTTTTCATAGCGGTTGGGGACAAAGAAAATGGGTGTGCTGTTCAAGACAAATTTGGATCATTTAAACATTTTTGCCTTAATTTTAAAATCCTTAAAATTACACTATGTAACAGAGTAAAATTTTATTTTTGTTCCTGGATATTATCTGTGTTTTCCCAATCCCTTTTGCCTAAAATAAGTAGAAAATAGAAAATATATATATAAGAAGAATATTTACAAATATATAAAGAAACTGCGTGAAGGGCACATTGTGTAAAGTGCGATGTGCAGAAGTGAGAAAGTGACCAGTGTGAACAGCAATATTGCATATTGGATGGAGGTAAGAGAATAAGGATTTCTGGAAAGGTGAGAACTTTCTAGAAGTTTATAGAATTGTCTGGAATTTTCTAGAAGTTTCTATAATCTTTTAGAACTTTCTAGGACAGGATAGGGAAAAAAATGTCCTTGTTTGGCCACTATAAATATGAAATATTTGTGGGCTGTGGTCATAAAATCAGTTTGTGTGATTTTACATTTTTACATAGGCTTTAGACATTAGCATTTAAAATATATCACTTCGAAGCCAGGAACAAAAGATGAGTAACATTGTTTTATTAACATTGGCAAAGGTAGTAGGTTTCAGCACAAATTTGCATTGACCTAGACGATAAAGACGACTGGGTTAGAGCATCTTCAAAACGGCTGGTCTTGTGGGGTGTTCCCTGTAGTGCTTAGTACCCACCAAAAGTGATCCAAGGTCGTCTGGTCCGATCCCACAAAATCAATACTGTAGCAAAGAAAGTTACTGCTGACTAGAAAGGTGCCAGAGCACAGTGCACTGCAGTCAGAGCTATTCTGGCCACTGAGGGGGACCTACACAGTAGTAGGCAGGTGGTTTTAATGTTATGACTGATCAGTGTATGTGCATATTAGAATGACACATCACCACAGTTTCTCAGCCCAGCTCTCAAAGCCCTCCAGAAGGCCTACATTTTTCAGTCTCAGCTAGGTCAACTAACAATTATGCTGTTCTTGAGTAACTGCACGAACAGTTAGAACTGCTGGAATTGATTATGATCATGTTTCAATGGCCTTTAAATATTTCAAGGTGTATTTAAAGAACCATAAGGGCCCTGACACACCAAGCTATGTGTGCTGGTGAGGCTTGGTGGTTGCCCATTGCCTGTAGGTGCACACATTGTTGGCTCTAACTGGCTTTTGTCATCTACTTTGATTGATCATGTAGAATTTACATCAGTGGAGCAAATTTAAAGAGAGCAATGCCAACTTACAACACTCTCAAGTGGACACGCAGAGTAGCCTTGTTCAATGCCAGTACACAAAGCTAAAGTTTGATCCTTTGAAATGGGTGTCACTGTTGTTCGTCGCTCTGGATAAGAGCGTCTGCTAAATGCTGTAAATGGAAATGTGTTGAAATTATGACTACTACTCGAATGTGTAAAGTCTTAAGCTAATAATGTTTAAACATCAGAATTTCAGTGCAAAATTTCATATGTTGAAAAAATGGATGTTCTAGAGCTCTGAAGTTGCTCTGAGAACACATGAACTTGGTAGGCTCCTTTCAGTTACCTTCTTTACTTTGTCATATAATTATGAACATACCCTAACCATGCGCTTAAATGTGCTGTTTAAAGAACAAACAAGTACTTTTAACTAACGAATGATGGTTTAGTCTTATCGCTCTCTTTCCTCCTTCTCTCTCTCAGTTCTCAGACCCTTGCTGGCCTGGAATATATCCAGCAGTGCCTGAAGTTTGACTGGGACATTCGACTCTTCCTCACGAAGAGGGGTTCAGTCAACATGGAGCTAGCACGCACGGTGAGTGTTTGGTGGCTTCCAGCAAATAGACTTTTCCAAAACTTTTGAATGTGGGGGGAAGCAAAAGAACCTTTGGTAACACTTCTTTGAAACCTACTACATAACATTGATCTGATCATGCTTCAGACTTGACCTATTATGTCATGAGTTTTCATGACAGTAACACAACACTTATATTACTGAACAAACTCTGTTTCCCATAATTATCAGCTACAGAGTTATGTCATATGCTAATTTAAGATCAAATATTATATTTGTGAAATTCCTAAGACTGGTGTTCTCCTCTTTTTCACTGTTTAATGTCAGCTGGAGGATGATGAAACCCTGTCCACCATGAATCACAGCATCCTCCTGCAGGAGAGACCCATCAAGCAGACTGTGACAAGGTGAGAAGAGAGGGCAGAGTCTTAGTTGGGTATAAACATATGTTTTTTAAGGTCCCTATTGATTGCTCCCTTACTCTAAACTACTTTGTTGGTGTTCCACAGGGAAGCACTAACTCTGCTACTGGACACCTTTCATAATGAAGCAGAGTCCTTCGTCTTATCAGAGGTAAGATTAAATTACTGGCATATAACCCATGGATGCCGACACTCACTGGTGACTGTATTCAACACTGTATTTCCCAGCTGGTCAGGGACCAGTGTTCAGTCTTTATCCTTCGCTTGTTTTGGTTGAAAGAATACTGTTGGTTGTACTGTTTTGAACTCAGGAGTGAAACCTCCAGCAACACATCAGTGTCTGATAAACTGCCCCGATCACAACACGCCTCTACCATAATGCAGTGAAAGTGACAACGAAATGTGATCTCTGCATTTAACCCATCACACATGCACACAAGCAGCAGTGTGCAACAGCACCTGGGAAAGCAGTGTAGCGGGACAGTACCTTGCTCAGTAGTGCCCGGGACGGGACTTGAACCAGGGCAATGTCCTAGCTGCTAGGCCACCACTGCTCACGGCACTAGAATGGTCCAGCACCCAAAATAATCTGGTCAGCGAGGGTTCTTTGGTAGCGTCAGGTGGACAGTGTAGAGGAGGGCTGACAACCTTGACCAATGATCACGAAATATGATCAAACGTAGCTTTTGGAAGTAAACAGAAGCACTTTTTACAAAATATAAAGCCTGAATTGGGTCTCTCTCTCTCTCTCTCTCTCTCTCTCTCTCTCTCTCTCTCTCTCTCTCTCTCTCTCTCTTTCTCTCCCTCTCTCT
>JBBPDA010000132.1:23012243-23023956 GCA_037974385.1 Arnoldichthys spilopterus | reverse complement strand
TCTCTCTCTCTCTCTCTCTCTCTCTCTCTCTCTCTCTCTCTCTCTCTCTCTCTCTCTCTCTCTCTCCCCCTTTCTCTTACTCTCTCTCTCTCTCTCTCTCTCTCTCCCCCTTTCTCTTACTCCCTCTCTCTCTCTCCCCCTTTCTCTTACTCCCTCTCTCTCTCTCTCTCTCTCTCTCTCTCCCCCTTTCTCTTACTCCCTCTCTCTCTCTCCCCCTCCTTTCTCTTACTCCCCCCCCCCTTCTCTCTCTCTCTCTCTCTCTCTCTGTCTCTCTCTCTCTCTCTCTGTCTCCGTCTCCGATAGGTGGACTTGCCGTTGCATGTGGAACGCTTGGTTCAGTCTGTAAAGGCCCTGTGCAGCTCTCTCGCAGCAGTGGAAACACCCGACATCACCTTGGCCCTCAACCAGCTGCCTGCCTGCCCCTGCAGACTACAGCCCAGGGTACAGAAGGTGAGCATGTGCACACCCCAGACAATATGGTATACCAGATGCTGGTATAAACACTCTCTAGTGTCTGCACATCTGCAGTGCTGGCTGTTCCAGCTAGTTCATCATGTGAACACACAAAACGTGCTAAGCTCTTTGCTGAACTGCTAACACTTAAAACTAAAACGCTAAGACTGCAAGATTTTTTTCTGTAGTTCAGTGTTTTTGTCTGGTTTCAGTTCTGCTACACAACTGAGTGTGGTTTTTTTTCCCTTACAGGATGTGAGCATGCTGACAAAGAGAGAGACCCGAGGTACAGTAGCAGTTACATGCCACTAATCTGCACTGGACACACTCTCACACTCTGCCACACATTATGGTAGCAGTGGAGTAATCTACCGATTGAGTTGATTCATTGAGAAATCAGTTTTTCTGACCACGCAAAAAAAGGGCTTTACTGAGCTGTAACTAACGATGCATATCTGTTTAGAAAAAAAAAATTAACCATATAGTCTCTAGAAGTCTTATAAACTGATGTATCCATCAGGTTCTTTTACATATTGCAAAAGAGAGCAGTTTTCATGGTAATGTATGGATTATTATGTAAATTGCCAATCAATTAACTTGTCCTTCTCATTAAAAAGATGCATTTAAATAGATTACTCTGTAAATTGAGTAATTAATTTTAACTGAGTAATAATTATAGCCTTATTATCTATTACAACCTACACCATTTAAATATTTGAAGTCACTTGTCATATTTATAATTAATATAATTATAATTTATAAAAATCTGTTTTGTTCAGTAAAAACAAATGCCTAATATATATTAAGATATTTAATAAGATATTATAGATGCTTTATTAAAGACTTGAAAGATTCCAATATTCAATATTCCAATTTTATTTTAGCACACACAACACTATATGAAGTTGAATTTTATTTATGTATTTATCAAACAATAATTGGTTTATATTATTGATCCGATTGATCCCAAACTTTTTTTTATGTTTTTTAAAACTTTATTTTTACAAATTTATTAAAAAAAAGACAGAGACAGAAAAAGACAGAGACAAAAAAGATGAACTGGTCACCCGGGGGAAAAAAGAAACCGAGCTAAAAAGCCAAAAATAAAAAAATAAATAAACAAACAAATAACTTTCAATGTAGATGGCTACAAAGATTGTCTTCCTCAGTCCCATTTTTCCTTCTTCTTCTTCCTTTTCTTTTTTTGTTTTGTTCTTTTTCCATCTGTCTTTTTCTTCCTCTTTCATTCTCCCTGATCCCAAACTTTTGAACAGTGATTGCAAGCTTTTCAACAGTAAAATCTTTTAAATATTTCTTTTAAAGCAAAAAGAAGCTAATCATTGTGTGCTAGCGTGTGTGCTATCATGTGTGTCTTAGTATGTGTCTGTCTTAGTGTGTGTGTGTCTTAGTGGTGCAGGCTTGTTATGCCTGTTGTACAAGTGTGTTTGTGAGGTAAGGTCCTTGGCCTCCTGCAGTAAGGATGTCTGAGGTCCCATAATGGGATAAACAGGAAGGATGTATGCCTGGCCTCAGGATGCACTCCACTCACCTTTCTGTGGAATGTAATCTGAATTCTGCTGCTACAAAACTGGGTCAGCAAATAAACAGGCAGCCATGGGACAGCGGCAGTAGCGCTGGATCTCTGTGAAAGATTTCATTCTGTTTCACTGAATATACGCATCACTGCAATAGTTTCGGGCACACTTCTGTTGTACTTTTCTAATCCAATCAGTCAAAATCTTGTTGAATTTAAGGGGGGAGGGGCGTCCACATGCTCCGCAGAGAACACACTTAAATGTGACATTTTGCTGCAAGTCTGTGTGCAACAGCTTCTTTTCATTTCTGTGTTTAATGTATTGGGGGGAAAATGAAACATGAATGTGCCGTAACGTTTGCACACAGCACTTTTTATGGTAGGTTTTTTCCAATATTAATTAAATTTGCTCTAAAATGAGCAGAAGTATGTTCTCTTAAGATGTGCACTGACTTTTACTTCCAAAAATCAACAAAATACGTTTTGACCAGAGGATCCTTTATGAACAGCACATTTGAAGATCAGCATCTCCAATGACTTCAAGCTAAATAGATGATTGGATTCAGAACAAGATCTGCTTACCTTCCTGTTTAACAAGACTTACCTCAGTGTTCTGTGTATTTGTGTGTGTGTGTACACACACAGCTCAAGGGTGTATTTACATATATATTTTACAATTTTTGGAGCTAAAGTTGAGCTAAAATTTCTACTACAAATAATATTTAAAGGAGATCTTAACGCTTCCTCTGCATCCATGTGTGTTGAAAGAGTTGGCCCATCAGACCATCATGTTGCTGGGGTATGTTTATGGGGAAGAAAGTCCTTGACCCACTCTTCATCATCCTACATCACCCTTGCTCTTGTTCTGTTTCCAGAGACAATAGTCGAGAAGTTAACAGCAGCCATTTTGGATCTGGTGGAGCTGTACTGCAGCACGTTCAACGCCAATTTCCACACGATGCCATCCAGCAGCCGGCCCACCGCACCCATTCAGGAGGCGGGCATGATCACAAATGTGCTATCTTTTAGCATCTACGCTGCTCACCGCGTCCCCATCACCTGGGCCGCGAGGTAAGGAAACACAGCAGCACTCCTCTTAAGCCATAGGCACTCAGATCATTCATAAAGCCCTGAAAATCACACCTGTCATTTAATTGGCTCTTTTAACTAGAGAGCCGATGCTAAAAGCACTCTGTGTGTTGTCGGAGAGCAGCCATGGTGATGCATGCCATCTGGAGACTGAGGCAGTATTTGGTGGACAGGAAGTTGAAAACTTGAGTTAATGGAACTTGTGAATGTCTTTGCTGCGTTTCTGCAATTTTGAACAAAAGGTTTCAGTGCAAATCCACATAATTGTTCTCTTTTTAAGCCAGCAACAATGGTGTATTCAGAAGTATTTACTTGAAGGCGTTATACACTGCAAAGCAGGTTGTGGTAACCTTTATCAAACCCACTGTTTTGTAATCAGCATTCCTTCCATTTGACTGCAAAAAAATGCAAACAACCCTATCGTAGTTCAAGTGTGTCATTTAAAGTACGATTGACAAATCAGCTGCTTTTACACCGAGTTTCTTGCTCGTACTTGTTTTTCAGCTCTAGAAACAGAAAACAGCCAGCTACTGAGAGGGGAAAACACACACTCCCACACACACATGCAGAATGGCATATTTGATCTGTTTTAGCTATGGCCTCCGTGTAATCCAATGGGATTATGTAGTATGTATGGGGTGTGGAGAGAATCCCCTGAAAATAGCAAGCCCCTTTTCGTGTGTGTGTGTCTGTGTGTGTGTGTGTCTGTGTGTGTGTGTGTCTGTGTGTGTGTGTCTGTGTGTGTGTTCAAGGATGAATAGATGCGCACAGATTTTAGAGCTGCAAAACAAATGAAAACCAACACTGAAAATCCTGACACACTCAGAATGGTTCAGTCCACCCCCCACCACAGGAATGGTCCCCTCCCATTTGACCCTGGTGGACCAGTGGCCTTTGTCTTCCTCTGAAACTGATGCTGACTGTGGATTGGGCTGCCACAAAGGGTTTAGCATGGGAACTCGCTGCGACCTTTGACTTTCCGAGGCTGGGTGGAGGGCAAGCTGGACGCTCGGCACCTGTCCAGTGGTGTCGTAGGGCAGCCATGGTGACGCATGCCATCTGGAGACTGAGGCAATAGATAGGTGGACAGGAAGTTGAAAACATGAGTGAATGGAACATGTGAATGTCTTTGCTGCTATGAAGCCCCAGGTCCTGCTATTGCCTTTTTAAAATAGTTGTAATTTATTATTCACATGTTCTTAATAGAGGTGCATTGTACATCAACAGTCGATGTGTTATTTGCTGATTACTGGGAAAACTCTGATTGGAATTATAGCCCATAAATAAAAATAATAGTGTAGTCTTTTACTTGTGCGAACCTTGATGTGTATTTACTGGTGCATTTTTATTCGCTGAAGTGTATAGTGTAGTGGATAATGTCACCACCCCACACAGAAAAGCACAGAGGTTTGATTCTCCATCTGAGTTTGAGCAAAACTCATAATATCCATTCACCTGAATAGGACTGTCCACTAAATAACATAAACATGAAAAGAATAATAATGTTTACAGTATTTTATGGTCTCATTTACCTGTGAAATTGCTGTGTATTTATATTCAGTGTCAAATGTGTAAAATGAGCAATGGTAGTGTAACGATTAGGGAGTTCCCCCTGTGATCTGAAGGTTGCCATTTCAAAGCCCAGACTGGTAAAAGTATCTCTGAGGTGCCCGTCACCAAGGTACCATCCCCAAGCACGGTCATGTCAGCTGCCCACTGCTCCTACACAGATCAGTCAAATGCAGATGTTGCATTTGGTTGTGGTGCGCTGTGTGATGTGCTGTGGTGTGTTCACACTGACACTGACTCGCTTTAGATTTTATACTCCTTGCTTTTTAATATATAGAGTATAGTGTGAACTTGTAAAACATGTAAACGGGCTTTTAGTATCAACCCAACCAATGTGTTCATTATTGAATATGGCTATCATATTTTGCCAAGAAATTTCATATCAGCCCATCCTTTGTTTTTTACATGGCATGTGCCTGTGGCTCCCTTCTACATGTAGCTGTTCTGTGTTTCAGGATCTGGCATTTCGTTTAGCCAGGGAATGTTTTCTTTTCTATTTCGAATGGCCTCTTGAGAGTGCTTTTCCTTATAAAGAGTTTCCCAGCGTTTCTTATACCGTATTAAAAACGCGGCAGAGCGATTGCAATTGTAGGGATTAGACAAAGAGAACAAGCAACGGAGATGACAAGTCTGCCTCCTGCTAGACTTTCACTCTTATAAAATGGAACTGACTGACCCAAATCCAGACATATTGACTGCCCAGTGCCAGTGAAATTTAATAAAAGAGGCATGGATGACAAATTTCATTTAGTTTATATCGGTTCCACATAACTTGGATTTGGTCTTCATGTCCGTTTGATATTATGTGTGACCCTCTAGCTCAGCTTTCATGTTTTATTACAGATCACCCCGTTTTTAGTGGAATTAATTTGAAATGAAGCCCTTTTTGTGGATTACTGTGTTACCTTAACATCTCCCTCTCTTTGTCTCGCTCTCTCTCTCTCTCTCAGTTATGAAGGATTTTTCCTCTCATGTTCCCTCACCCATGGGGGAGCCGAGCTGTGTGCCCCCCAGCACACCAGCAAACAGTCGGTCAGCAAATACCTTTTCCATCTGGTGGTTTGGGACCAGAGGTAAGTTTCAAACCAACCCCTTAAAACCTCTTTTCTGTATTTCCGATCTGATAGTGTGATATATGTAGAAAATGGTTATTGGCGATGTCCCAGTATGATCCATGTCAGATCAGAGCATTTGATTGGATATTGGAGGTCAAAACATAAGATCCGATATGTTCAGTGTGTCACGTGATCACATTACAGGCTAGTTTGTTGCAAGAGCATGACATGCTTGATGCCACTTGTGACACTAAAGCCAGGTTCAAAACGTTCCTTTGGAATCCAAAAGCAGCCAAAGTGCTTTACTACAGTTAGAGTAAAGTTTTATTATCCTATCACAGGCTGTTGCTTCCACATGGATGACTAAACCGTCCAGATTTCACTCACTTTCACACACTTCAGCCTCATACTTGAAGTTGGCTTCACACCCAGATTTTGCAGTTCCACCTTAAATTGTGCAGCTGGCATTTTGGTGCCTGGAACAGAAAATTGAAATCTAAATTCGTCACTCTTGCTCACTAAATGTAAGCACTGCAGAAAGTGGAAATAGCATGTGAGTGAGTGATTGTCATTGTGAGTATTACTGGATTAGATGGCCTAGTGGTTAGGACACTGCCTTTGAGACCTGAAGGTCTCAGGTTCGAGTCCCAGTCAGGGCACTACTGAGGTACCCTTGAGCAAGGTACCGTCCCGCTACACTGCTCCCCGGGCGCTGTTGATAGCTGATAGCTGCCCGCTGCTCCACGTGTGCACGTGTGATGGGTTAAATGCAGAGGTTGCATTTCGTTGTGGTGCTTGAGTGTGTTCACAATGACAAATAGTCACTTTCACTTCACTTGGGAAGTGGTGGCCTAGTGGCTAGGGCACTGTGCTGGGGACCTGAAGGTTGCAGGTTCAAGTCCCAGCTCAGGCACTACTGAGGTACCCTTGAGCAATGTACCGTCCCACTACTCTGCTCCACGTCTTGGAAGTCGCTTTGGATAAAAGCTTATATAATAAATGTAAATGGATTAATATAGCTATTGTCAAAAATATCCACACGTTTGGTATCGGTATTTTGTGGAAAAGTGGTTTCCGGACGTCTCTAGGAGTGATGTGATTTCTGCTTTCAGCCTTTGTCATACACAAACAGGCACTGGTGCAGCATCCTGTGGCTAACTTACACCCTCACCCCCTTCCCCATTCACCTATTGTCTGGTGTTGAAGAAGATGATTGTTGTTATTAATAGTCTGTATCCTGGCAGATACAGAGTTGCACTGAAGGCATATGTATGTTTGAGTGCTACTCCCCCAGTAAAACTTTAATTGTGCTGATAATAATAGTAAACGTGCAGATGAGATCATGCTATCTTGTCTTGTTAGCCATGGTGACGTTTTTGGTGACCTTTAATCTGTATAGCTCCGTGTACAACTGTACCTAGTTGTTGATCTGTGTTTCTAACTTCTGTTAAGGGGGCTAAACATGCCTATGCTCCTGAGAAAACATTCTTAAGAAGCATTCAGTGACACGAACACTGTGGTTTATCTTACACTGTCCGTGCCTGCACTGTCATTGACCTTGCTAAGATTTGTGATTGTTGTTGCACACTGCTACACTGCTAAGCAGTTAGCTTTTTTTTTTTTCTCTTCAGCTCTTCCCCAGGAAGAGAAGCAGGAATCCATAAATAAACTCCCATTTCAGCTTCACTGCAAGTTGTTAATGGTCACTGCTCAGGTCTCATTGAGGTGGACTGCACAGTAGCTATATTTAGGGAGCCCATTGGAAGCCAGCAGCAGCTCTTTGATGTGTAGACAGGTCTTAATGGGAGAAAATGGAGGGGATCCCTTTAATCTCAGAAGAGCAAGCACAGCTATTTTAGTGTCCCTCTTGAGGTTTATTGGAAGTTAATGAATGACCAGTTAACGCCCACTCAGTGCTCAGGTGCTGTACATGTAGACCAGGGGTATTCAGTTCCAGTCCCGCAGGGCTGCAGCCTCCAGCAGTTTGGTGAATCCTCTGCTCTAGTACACTCACTAAAGTAAGCTGAATGGGGTGTGTTTGATCAGAGGAATTGAGGTGTGCTGGACGTAGGTGGCACATAATAAAATCCAGTATCAAAATATTTTCCAAATGTATCATGACATCACATACTCCGATTTTGACCAGTAGAGTTAATGAGCCCATGCTCTCCGAGTACTTCTCTTCTGTGCTAAATCAGTGCCTTCAGAACTGCCACAGTTGTTTTCTTCTCTTAAAATGATATGAAAGATGATAATGTTGTGGTAATACTGGACATGATAAAGGAATGGTTTGGCAAAAATGTTCACAATATAAACGATTAGCTAAGAAATGTTTGCTGTGGCTTTTTTTGTTAAAAATTGAAGATAGCAGGCTAACACTGCTAACAAACAAAGTCACCCAAATATCTTGTGCAGATTCGTCCTAAAAGACATAAAAAAAACTACACGAACATGTTCAGACTGGATCCATGTCTTCATTAAGGTCATGCACACTGCAGAGTGTGGTTTAGGACACGGTTTGATTTACTGTGAGGTATAAAAATATGCAAACTTCACCACGTAGCAAGTTTCAGACAACAGGTGTTGTGACTAATCCTGACTCTTCATGTGCACACGCATATGCATATTGACACTGCAGATTATGTTTGCGATTTCTGTGGGATCTTTCTGTGAGTTTTTTGAAGTAAAGATATGTTCACTAACAGAAATGACAGAAATCACAAAGTAGCCTAGTGACCATCGGCAAATTGCATTCATTTTTATATTCATATGGTCATAAAACACACTGACATATCTGTGCAGTCTTATTGAGGACTTCAATGTGGTTTTGGGCTTGCATTTATGTCAAAGATTTGTGTGACTGCTCACTTCTAGTCTTTGTTTGCATTGTTAGCCTCATATCTCAAGGGCTTAACAAAAGAACTAGATACCTGCACTAGATACCTAGACACACCTGATCCAGACCATATATCATGAAGCCAACTCTCTCCCCTATAATCTCTCCTTAGAATTTGCTTCCCAGTGCAGATCAACCAGCTGCCCCGGGAGTCGCAGCTTACAGTGACCCTTTACGCCACCCCACTACCGCCCCCAGGAGGAGCAGAGGAGAAGAGCAAGCAGAAGACTCGCAGCATGGAGGCTCTTGGCTGGGTCACCATGCCCCTCTTTAATTTCCGACAGTGAGTTACTAGAGAGTAACTAGCTGACTGTTTCTATCCAGCTAACATAACCATCTCTACTCACATCATATTATATATAGCCTGCTTACATTTCGGCAGCATGTGAAACAAATCTGGGAGACCGAGCAAATTGCTTAAGGATGCAAAATGGGTCCAACATGTAGCTAAAGCGATAAGTGCTGGCTGTCTGCTACTTTCCTGTCAGAGCCATTAAAGGCACTGGAGTGGAAGAGCAATACATTTGACAGGGGAAGTTGTATTAAAAATAAAAGAGACCCTGCAATGGCAGATCTCTGTTAAGAAATTAGGCAAGATTCAGAGTTTCGATCCAGCCTAAATACTGCACAGTAGCGAAATGACACCAGAAGCAGCAGAGGTGTCCGAGATTAACACAGTGTAACAGTGAGAGAGAGGTGAAGACACTACAGCTGCTGCCGATCAGCCTGTTGACTCTGAGCCATCTATGAGCCAGGAAAAGAAATTAAATGAATTTATTTGGTTAAGGGTATGTTCATGTAGCGTCACTGGAAAAAATATATTTACTTCTAAACAATGGAGAACTAGCTGAATAAACTAATTGGGAAGCTCTCTGTACAAACATTCAGTCCTCTTCACTGCTGTTATGAATATGCATCAGACTTCTTCCATAAGTGTTTATCTGGGACAGACAAAAATGTTATTTTCAGTATACATTCATATAGCATTGCTTACAAAATATTTACTCTGCATCAGTGCCTAAACACTTGAAAAATCCTGAAAGTTTGCCAAACAGGCCAAGCAAGCATGTATTTATATTCCATCTCAGCCTGCGTCCTGTTGTTGTTGTGTTATAAGCAGCTGTGAGCGGATGCTGGGGTGTTTTGAGCAAAGTTGACCCCGTCACCGCGTTTTTCCTCTCTTATAGCGTCCTGACATGTGGCAGGAAGCTGCTGGGACTGTGGCCGTCGACCCCAGGCAGCAGAAACGCCCGCTCCAGCACGCCCAACTTCTACCAGCCAGACAGTGTCATCATGCAGGTTCGTTATTTATTTTTTTTTTTTATATTACATATCTGACCCTTTTATACACACCCAATCGTGAATGATATGGTGGGGTTCCTTCTGTTCCCCCTACCTGTGTTTTTTTTTTTTTTTTTTTTTTTTTTTTTTTTTTTTTTTGTTTTTTCTTTCCCTCTTTTTTTCTTTCCTGGGCTTTCTCTCTTCCTCCTTTCTCTTCTTTCCTTCCTTTCTTCCTTCCTTTCCTACTTCTTTACTTACTACTTTAACCTGTTATTCAACTTTTTCAACTTTTCACTTCCTCTTATATTTCCATGTATACTTCTATGTTCTCTTTTTCGTATTCGTTCTTTCTTTTACTACCTTGTCTTGTTTTTCCTGCAAAAGTGGCAAACATTAGGCATATGAAGGCCTAAGAAGAAAGTCGATGAAACAAATAACAATAAATCTCCCTTTCTCTCCTTTTTACTTAGAAATTTACAAATTTCATTCAATTCTGATCAAAATAAAATTAAATTTAAAATATACTTATGGTAAATATACATGTCTTGTTCCTGTTGCCAATATGTATATGTATACCCAATTCCTAATAGCACCAAAATCATTTTTATTTTTAATCATTTCCTGAAGCAATGGTTCCCAAGCCTCAGGGACCTCGGGCGGTGTGCATTTTTGCTGTAGTCCAAGGAGTTGCTAGTAAGGTCATCTGTAAAGTCCAGCAGAGGCCACGCCTGCTTTATGAGCTGATTGCAAGAAGAGGCAGTTGGCTGGAAGTGAATTGTCCTGCTGTATGCAGAGGGGATCTGAAAGTAGGTCAGTAGAGAGAGAGAGAGAGTGAGTGAGAGAGAGAGAGAGAGAGACACACACAAGTACAAAAAAAAAATTACCAACTTTCACATCTCGCTCTGCACAACAGGCCCTCCAGCACAAACACAGCAGCACCTGAACTCTGTCACCCACAGACTGTAACACACACACACACACAAACACAAAATTGCACACTCCTTAGCACTAAGCACATTAACACCACCCTATAACACATTCTGACATGGCATTTCCACATTGCCCTTTCGAAATGGCACCTCTCCTTCCCCCTGGACCTATAGCGCAGTCCGAGTGCACAGCAGATCATGAAATGTCTTTTGTGCCTCGTAGCTTTTGTGTCACCCCCACTGTGACCTGCTCCCTCTGAAATTTCCAACAAACGGTGCACCGTGATGCACAACTCATTCTTCTCTGTGCCAACCGTGGCCATGCCAACAGTGCTGCTTTGTGCCTGGCTGCCATAGCTTTGTCTGAGGGCACTGGGCTGTGCTTTGGAAACCGATGGAGCCTCATTGGTCTGGGCTGTAGCCTCTGGCCTTGTGAATGTCCTGGTTCAGCCAGAAATCAAATGTACTTCACATATAGTCGATCACAAGTTATCTAAGGTCTAAAGTTTGCTTGTTTGGAGCTACAACTGCTTCTACTGTTTTGTGTCTGTATGCTGTACAATGCCAAACCGGTGGCTGATGTAAGCTTCCATTATTTTTAGCAACATTAGCTTCACAGCGTAAGTGCAAAACCAGTCAAACCAGTCAAAGGACATGGGTAACTGGGAAAATTAGTTGTTATTAGGTCAGGCCATTGTTTTACATGTAGGATCCTGCCAGGTCCCCAAATCTGTCCCTCCATGTGCACCACCACTGCCACGCATCTGTGACCTGATAAAACATTTGGGATTTATTAAAACCCCTGGCCAACCTACACACAATCGCCGCAGGAGTCTCTCTCTCTCTCTCTCTCTCTCTCTCTCTCTCTCTCTCTCTCTCTCTCTCTCTCTCTCTCTCTCTCTCTCTC
>JBBPDA010000132.1:22980737-23008675 GCA_037974385.1 Arnoldichthys spilopterus | reverse complement strand
TCAGCTGGGATTGGCTCCAGCTTCCCCGTGACCCGGAAATGGAAGAAGCGGTTGGAAAATGGATGGATGGATGGATGATTTTGAGGGAAGAATTTGCAACTGTAGTCACCAATCACAGTTTGTCCTGTAATATGCTAAGAACTAGGCACGTTTAACTCAAATAGGACTGTAGTCTGTTTTATATCTGAGCCTTTGAGTAATTCCCATTACCAGGTACTGTAAAGAGTGATCGCACTAGTCAAACGTACCAGACTTTGGGTGTCACACATGCTTGGTCATGGTACAGATCACCTAGTGTGAGCATTCCCTTAAAGTCCAAATCAAGAATAGCTTAAACCACACTACACCTTCCACTGAGTTAACTCTCTAGACAAATGGAGTGCACAGTGAACATTACCAATGCACTGTGCATTTTAGGGATATCAGTCATATTAGCCAGTCAAGCTGCTGTATTCCCAAAAAAATCTTCTATGTATAATTTATCATTCAAATCTTTTTAGCAAAAACCTAATTTTAATGTAGATATTCCACCTTTTTTGTTTACTTTGCATGTTAGTTTCAATATGGGCTGTTTGTTTCATCTGTCTGTACAGAATTGTTCTTTGTCCTAAGTGAATTCTGCAAAAGTGTCCATCAGTGTAAGTGAAAATGGTTCAGCAGGGCTCATGTCAAGTCAGGTCAAGTCAATTTTATTTCTATAGAGTTTTTCTACAGCTGATGTTGTCACAAAGCAGTTTTACATAATCTGGGTCCAAGCTACTAATGAGCAAGCCAAAGGCAACAGACTCATATGCTGTACTCCCCCACCCCCAAACTTTCAGGCCTGACCAGTAATGTGCCTCTGCATGAAATGGCCTCAGCAGTCCCGGATGGTAACATGATTCAAGGGTCCTACTCTGCAGCTGTCTTCCCTGGAGATAGTACCACTCCCAAAGCATGAACTAAGCATGAAAGTCAGAAGGGATGGCTGGTGACTGGTAAATGCTGGCTTGATGAGATTCGGTTCCTTCTCTAAAACTAACCCTGTGATTGGATTTCAAATGAGCATGGCAGATATTGATCTATTGATGTGTAGACGTAGATCCTGTTGCAGAGCAGTGGTTTTCAGTCCTGTTTCAAGAGAGCAGCAAGCATGTCTTATTGGCTGGTGAACTAAATAAGACGTGTTTAGAAAGTGAGAACAGAAAACTGTGCCAGGTAGGACTTCAACCGGGGCTCCACATTTAATTGAGGAAGTCTTGGCAATGTTCAGAATGGCACACTGCACCAGTATATACTGGATACTTAATCTGCTCTTCCCTGCTACTATGCAGTAGAGCACCGAGTACGAGTATGGGCAGGACAGAAACTTGCTAGAATGCCAATATCAGGGGAGAAAGATCTTGACCTGCCTTGTTTTCTATAGCTTTCTATGGAAGCACTGTTTGGCAGTTGTTGCTAGACTGTTTCAGCTACTAAAGCAGCTTGTGTGGATATATTTTGGTCAAAAGACCCCAATACCATGGCACAGTAGACCCAAAAACACTCATTCAAAAGGCCAGCCTTGGATGTGTGACTGTGTCTGTGTTTTCTGTGCTAGAAGACGAGCCATTCCATTGTCAGTACATTTGTAGTTGAGAATATGAGCAATCAATGCTTTTCTAAACGTATTGTGGTATTACTTAACGAACACTGACAAACTGCACGCTTCATCCCTGTTTACTAGTTAGTGCAGTGTGCGAAACACTGAATAAAAAACATGTTTTTGACTGTATACAGTCATATACATATACATAGATTATATGGATTAATAGACTTGTTTGCCCATAAACATGGAAAAATGTTTCTACTAGTCAAATTCAGTTATGCATGTAACAAGATGAATGTATTATTCAGTATGTGCACATGCATGTCACATGGCCCAGTTTGTTTTGTCAGTTTGTTTTTTCACAATATGCTTACTGTTGAAGAGGTACTGTGAAAAAAACAGTTTTGCTCAGTTTTTTCTTAGATATTTGTTTATGCTTATCTGAAGCTGAAGCCTGGTGTTTGGAGCTGTTTGGCTCAGGCTTTTACAGGCCTTAGGAGGAAATCCACAATGTGTGTTTATCTCTTTTGTGATACGGTCACATTTGAGACTAAAAGTATTACTGAATCAAATCTCTATGGTTTTGCAAAGGGAGCTTTTTTAGTATTATTATTATTATTATTATTGATATTTAAATGAATAGAATCTAGGTTGTTAGCTTTATGATTATTTGCATCTGTTTCAACGCAATGATTTTGCATTGAATGCTGAGCCACTTTAACATTTTTTGCAGTCTTGACTGCATGTTGCGTTGTTTTGAGGTGAAAGTGACTATTTTGTCATTTTGAACACACTCAAGCACCACAACGAAATGCGACCTCTGCATTTAACCCATCACACGTGCACACGTGGAGCAGCGGGCAGCTACCAACAGCGCCCAGGGAGCAGTGTAGTGGGACGGTGCCTTGCACAGTAATGCCCGGGCCACCACTGTTTTAAATAAATAATGAATAATATTTGTTCTAGTACGTCTGATTTGAGTTGTCTACTCTTGCAATGAAGAACAAACGTTAAGAAGATTTAACTTTGCTTAGAGCTAATGAAGAGTGTTGCAGCTGAAGTAGGATGACATGCATGTGACTTGGTCATAAATTGACTGTGCGCCTGCTAAAAGCATTAATGAATTCTGCTGGACATTCTGTTTTGCTGAAAACAAATCCCATGTGTACTCCACCTTCGCTTACACACTCGTTGCCAGCAGTATGTGTTTTTTTTTTTTTTTTACCTGCTCACTTTCAGGTCTGATCAAAAATAAAAATAACAAAGCTCATCTGATTAATCCACCCGATCGCAGATTGCTGGACATTTTTGAATGAGAATGCGAAGACTCTCTCTGTCTCCCCCTCTCCCTCCCCAGGTTAACTCCTGAGCACAAGCGTTTTCTGTGGGAGAAGCGTTATTTCTGTCACTCTGACGGCAGCCGGCTGCCCCTGATCCTGGCCAGTGCGCCCAGCTGGGAGTGGGCATGTCTGCCTGACATCTACGTCCTCCTTCGCCAGTGGGCCTGCACCAACCACCTGGACGCTCTGGGTCTACTGCATGCCACGTAAGGGCTCCCTTTTCGTCTCCCTCCAGCCACAGCGGCAGCATGCTGGGCTGTCCAGACCTGGAGCCGGACTATGTTGCATGTTTTGGCGCTTCATCCAGTGGGACTGGACCATGAAGTAACCATTACGGAGGTCCAGTGGAATAAATGTGCCATGCTGGACAGCCAAGCTGCACCTTCAGCATTTGTTAGCAATTATAAGCGCTTTTATCTGTATGAGATGTCCGAGGCTGAGTTAAGTTGTGAGTATTTGGGTTTGTCTGTGGTTTTGTAGGTTTACAGGACAAATATGTCCTGTCTTTATAGCAAAGCCAGGAAACCAGTCAGACCAAAAGTGTTGCTTGTAAAACTTGCAGGACATAAAAGTTTTGTCGTCGTGACATTAAAGTAAAACTCTAAATTTAGAACATTTTATATTGCGTTAAAATGTTGATGAATGGACCAATAGAAATGGGCCAAATTTAGGAAACCGAGTTTTATTCACTTCCATTCCAGATTAGGAATGTTTTAGGAGATGCAAGGTTTTGACCCAACCATGACTATATCATACACCTTGACATTATAGGAAGACATGTGGCGGTATTAAATAAACATGTCTGTGCGTCTGTCTGTGTGTTAGATTTCCAGATCAGGAGTGTAGGCGCACAGCTGTTCAGTGGATGGACTCCATCTCTGACCCGGAGCTGCTGGACTTCCTTCCACAGCTGGTGCAGGTGGCGTAGACATTGCATATTCCTCTCCTTTTTGTAATCTTGTCTCTCCGTCATTGGTCACGAGAACACTTTCACACTAGAGCTGCACAGTGTGTACTTTGTTTATCATTGTGATGTATGCGTGCGATATCGATTTCACAGAAGGTTACAATATGCAAATCAGCCCTCTAGCCAATCACTGCATTCTGCTGTGAGCATCTGACCAAATCACAGTTTGTGTTCAGCATCTCTGAGGGTGGCCGGACGGTTAACTGAAACAACAATGTCTAAATTACTTTAGATCATGCTTGATTCACTAGTGTTATAAACATTACAAAAAATTTAAATATATTGTGATGCATATTGCAACACGTAGCTGTATATTTCAATATTCTGTACATACAGATGTGTACAATCATTTTCTAACAAATTCCTCATGATTTCTATTCCCTGTACCAGGCCCTGAAGTATGAGTGCTATCTGGACAGTCCACTGGTGCGCTTTTTGCTGCGGAGAGCCATCGGAGATGTGCGCATTGCTCATTACCTCTTCTGGTGCGTTCTTTTTTTCTTCTTTCTTTTTTTGTTTTGCTGCAGTATGGACATGCACATGCTATTTGCTGATCTAGCAAACTAAAATCAGGTCAAATACGCACACGTGCGTGCACAGACACGCGCGTACGCTTGCACATCTGTCGTTCTGTGTTGTTCTGTGGCCTTAATGTGAATAAGCTCTTGTGAAGTCAAACAAACCATCTGAAACTAACGTCTGCCTCCACCACAGCACAGATCATGATGAACAGCTGACGTTTATAATCCTCCTATATGATGTTCTCTTAAATAGCGCCATCTGCTGCATAGAGGAGGTTTTCCTCTCGCAGGTCCACTTTGCAGATACCTGTAGTTTAATATTCGGTATAAATCAATTTGTGTAATATTATAAAACAATTTATCCAGCACACGCATTTTTAAAGGGATAGTTAAACGAAATAGTGGTGATATAGTGGAGACATTAACTGTTATTTTTACTGTATGGCATTCCGAAGAAACCCTGATTGGAGCTTGGATGTCTTGGAGGTCTGTTTGGAAAAAAGTCCAGGCATTGTTAATGTAATGAGAGAGGTTTGCAAGACAAATCTGGCAGCCAAGGGCCGTGGACTGGAATGCGCATGTGTGAATAATGACGTCACTGTACCAGTCAGTGGAAGCACTAGATGCTGTTGAGTGAGCGTGTGTACTGTGTGGCTATCACATTGCAAATGACTGAGCGGGCAGTGGGAGCCTGGTGGTTAGGACCATGCCCTTGTGAACAGAAGGTCAAAGGTTTAAGGTACCGTCCTGCTACACGGCTCCCTGGGTGCTTTACATAGCTGCCTGCTGCTCCATGTGTGCATGTGCAATGCGTTAAATGGAGAGGTCACATTTCGTTGTGGTGCACTTTGGTCATTGTGAACACACTCAATCACAGTCACTTTCAGTGTTTCTTGTATCTTGTGTTTTCTTGAATAAATGTATGATCTATTATAATAAATGTAAAAATGAATATATGTAAATATTAATTTAATATTAAATACAGTAATATTATTTTTTGTATTGAATATAATAAATATTATAATAAATGTGCATATTTATTTTTCATAATACATGGCTGGATACTTTACAGACAGACCTCCTATTGTATTTTTACTGTTTCCTCCAAGGATCTTGCTTTGTCCTGAAGGTCGCTATGGTTTGTTGAATCATGTCCTATCGGTTGCTGGGAGCTTTAAAGCAGTCTGTGTGCTGTGTCCTGTAGATCACGAACAGGTATTTTATAGTGTGATTGTGCAGCTTGTTGACATGTCTTGTATCTTCACCTGAAGGCTGCTGAAGGACGCTCTGCAGGACTCCCAGTTCAGCGTACGTTATCAGCACCTGCTGGCCGCTCTGCTCTGCTGCTCAGGCCGAGGCCTTCGAGAAGAGTTTGACCGCCAGGGCTGGCTGGTCAATATCCTGGCCAAAGTAGCCCAGCGCGTCCGAGATGCCTCGCCTTCGTCCAGACAGGTCAGGCTCCCCTCCTGGCTTGTTAAACATCACCTCTACTTTCAGTCTTTATCTTACATTTTTATCTCTGTGGCTCGGAGCTGTGATTACAGACTGTCAGCGTGGTGAGTGTTCTGTTCTGTTGTGTTTTGGCTCCAGGCTGTTCTAAGAGAAGGACTTGACGAGGTCAAGCAGTTCTTCTCCATCAACAGCAACTGCCGCCTACCCCTGAACCCTGGCCTCCTCGTTAAGGGCATTAACATACAGGTAGAGAGTCTGTGTGTGTCAGAAAAAGTGTGTTTGTATTAGCAATGGTATTTCTGGCCATTCGTGCGCTTTAGGTAAGAATTCCAAATTTGCATGTCCACCTTAAGGTACCCAATACCAAGAAACATGTCTGTGTACAAGAATTATGTATTGTAATGGAGTATATTTAGTTTATTTATATTATAGTATAGTTTATTTTATAGTATATCATATTATAATATTGCTAAAGAAATTGTGTAGTTTTTTGAGTCTCATTTGCATATATTTTTATTATGAATTCTGTTATCAAAATAACTATTTACAAATGATTTAAACTTTATTCCAAGTTTACCTACTACTATCTACCCACTTCAAAACCAACATTATAATGTATATATAAAGGAGAAGTTTAGGTTAGGTCAGTATTCACAAGAGAACAAACTGGTTTTGTGCAGTAAATTGCATAAACTATTGATACGTTTTCACATATTGCTTTAAAACTGTGTTAAATATATAGTATAAAGTGTTCTGAAGTCCTACAAAGAAAGTGAACCGAAAGTGACTATTTGTCACTGTGAACACACTCAAGCACCACAGTGATATGTGACCTCTGCATTTAACCCTGCACACGTGCAGTGGGCCGCCATCAACAGCACCCGGGGAGCAGTGTAGCGGGACAGTCTTGCTCAAGGGTACCACAGTGGTGCCCAGGCCGGGACTCGAACCTGCAGCCTTCAGGTCCCAGGGGCAATGTCCTAACTACTAGGCCCCCACTGCCCAGTTCAAATAAGCAGATAGCTTTCAAATAAAGTGTTGCTTTAAAATGTATTAACAGCTAATGCCAGTAATTCCAGATTACATCAGGTGTAAGTAATGAAGTTAAATGACGTTCTTAACTAGGGTCTTTTTAGGGTCTTTTTTTTTTTAAATGTTCGATTTCTTGGGAATGATGCTTCATAAAAGTTTAATAAAAGGAGCAAATGTTCTCACTTTTATTTAATGCACCTTCCGTCGATATAATGTCATTTACTCCATGGAACATTTTCTTGTGAAAACCAGCATTTTGTGGCCGTCAGTCCAAAACCTTGTATCTCCATTTTTGTCATTTTTTTCACATTTTTACAGAATTTGTCTGACATTTGTTGTCAAAATTTCACGATGAAAGGGGCAAAAAGGTTTTAAATTAGTTTGAAAAAAGCGTTTTACGTGACCCTCCATTATAAGTTAAGAAGGTTTTGTGCTTCTTTTATAAAATTTCCATTACAAGGTTTTTGTCTGACCGCAACAATATACTGTTATAGATATTTAAGTTGCCTTAGAAGTACCTTATTCAGTGCTTATGCATGCGTTATGAAATATGAGTATAGTAGCCTTTATAAAAAGTGTTGCCAACAAATATTTTGTGCAACCGCTGTAAATGTGTCTGTGTGTTTTTCACTTTTCTTTGTGTTTGTTTCTTTGTGTGTATGTGTCTGTGTTTTGTTGAACAGTGCTTCAGGGCTCAACACCACTAAAAGTCGTTCTGTTGCTCCCACTCATGGTCTCTCTACCTTTTGTTTTTCCTCTTATCGTGTTTTTTCTCCCTGTAGTACTGTTCCTACTTCAACTCCAACGCCGTGCCCCTCAAGCTCTCCTTCCAGAACATGGACCTGCTGGGAGACAACATCAACGTCATCTTCAAGGTACCTTCTCTACATCCTGTCCTGCTGTGAAGCCTGTGAGATCTATTATATAAGATCCACTATTGGTAAATCTGTGTGGCCCATAGCTAATGTCCATGCATTCCTCCAGTCAGGAGATGACCTGCGGCAGGACATGCTGACACTGCAGATCATTCGCATCATGAACAAGATCTGGATTCAGGAGGGACTGGATATGAGGATGGTCATCTTCCGTTGCTTCTCCACTGGCTGCGACCGAGGTAAAGACCACTGGTTTGTTTGCATTCACGGTGAGCTCATGTCTTGTTTTGAGAGACAGTGCAAATGTGTAGTTATGGGATTATTTGCTTAATTATTTGTTAAGGAATCTTGTCGACCAAAGGAAGATGTGTTCCCCTTCAGCGCCTTGGTTCCTCCCAAGGTTTCAGTTTTTCCTTGCCCCTGTCGCCTTTGGCTTTCTCATTAGTGGCTCGGACCTGGATTCTGTAAAGGTGCTTTGTGACCGCGTCAGTTGTGAAAAAAAGTGCTTTAGAAATAAAACTTGACTTGAACGTATTGGCCATTATACTGACCAAATCAAATCGGCATGTCTACAGGTTCTTTTCACTTTGTCCCTTCACGGTGCCACAGTTTGGTAATTAGCTGATTTGTTGGAACAGGTGTTTTGGGGAGGAACAGATCTTTTTTTCTGTAACATGCTGTCTGTACCATATATTATGAAATTGTTTACTAATCGTTATTGCCACACAACTGTATTAAAATGGGGAAATTATTTCTCATGGCACGTTGTCAGCAAACAAGCAATGGGAAATCACTTCTTAAGGTGCATTTAAAGTATGTAAATAAGTACATATTTGTCTTTTTCAGACCCTTTTGGGTAGTTCAGCTGCAAATTGAACCTAATCTGTGAGGATTTACCTGTTTTTTTTTTTTTTGTCCCAGGTATGGTGGAGATGATCCCCAATGCTGAGACTCTGAGAAAGATACAGGTAGAGCATGGAGTCACCGGCTCCTTTAAGGACCGTCCACTGGCTGACTGGCTGCAGAAACACAACCCTACTGAGTATGAGAAAGTAAGCAACCTATCCTAATCCTTATTTCGAATTTCAACCCAGATATAAAGATATTTAACCTTTCAGGGGCTCTGTGAACAGGAGATTTGGGCCTTATTTAATGCCATTATGGTACTAAATCACTTAATTTCTTCACTAAATGTGCAAGGCCATTGTTTAATAATCAGGAACTTTTTCCTCCCTCAGGCAGTGGAGAACTTCATCTACTCTTGCGCAGGCTGCTGCGTGGCCACCTACATCCTCGGCATCTGTGACCGCCACAACGACAACATTATGCTAAAGACCAGCGGCCACATGTTTCACATTGACTTTGGCAAGTTCTTGGGCCATGCGCAGATGTTTGGCAACATCAAACGGTGAGGGCATGAAAGAGGTGGGCAAGTTGAAAGCTGATTACCACCAGAGCAGGAATACTGAGTACTTCATTACTGCCGCTGACATTGACCTCCTTTTATATTTTTTTTATGTATGTATATTTATGGATTATAATTGAGTAGATTAAGTCATTTACCAGTTATTTTAAAGATCAGTCATGTAGTCTAAGGCCAGTAAAACTGAGCGTACTTAGCTTTTCAAAGATTTTAACATTGATATAAAAGCCTTTTAAAAATTCTGATGTTACCAAAAATGCATTTAAGTGATTGTGTCCATTAACTGTCTGCTTCCTTCTCCAAGAGACCCGTAAAATATAAAAATGCATTATCATCATTAGTCTCGCGGAGCCAGATGTGATCTCATACTCTGTTTGGCAGCAGACTTTGCCAAAAGTGTAACAACCTTAACAAGTTGCATTCCTTCTAAAACTCGCCTCCAAATTCTTTTAGCCACCCCTCATACACATTTGCCCCACAGTTTTTCATGGTTGTTCCCAGATGTTCTCACTACAAGATCACATCTGGCCCTGTAAGACTATATCATATGACTTGCCTGCTAATAACTGTTGATTTTAAAATGTGAGTAATATTGTTTAATCATGTAATTGTAAAAACCCTAGTTATCATCAGTGATCTGTATTAATAGCCATATTTTTTCATTTAGGGACCGGGCTCCATTTGTTTTCACGTCTGACATGGCGTACGTGATCAATGGTGGTGACAAGCCATCTAGCCGGTTCCACGACTTTGTGGACTTGTGCTGTGAGGCATACAACCTCATCAGGAAACACGCACATCTATTCCTTAACCTGCTGGGCCTGGTAAGAGATTTACTATGATAAGGGACATGTACCGCTATGGACTGTAACTGTTACCTTTGCAATGTAGCAATGTAGCTTTTTAAATCTGTGATCCCTTCTACACAATGCCAGCCTAGTTTCTGGTTTGGTATTTGCTTTATGGAGCTATTTTTATAGCACATTAAGTGTCAATAAATATTACATTTGCTGAGGTTTATTATTTGCATGTCTAGTTGTCTGCTTCAGCTGTTCTTGCAATGTTATCATTGAATGACGTTTGTGTACCATTCTGTCTGCCTGTTCATAGATGCTGTCCTGTGGCATTCCAGAGTTGTCTGATCTAGAGGACCTAAAGTATGTTTACGATGCCCTGCGACCGCATGAGTCTGAGGCAGATGCCACCATGTACTTCACCAGGTTTGATAAAAGATTTTTTGTCAGTTATCCACTACTACTTAAAGGCCCCATATCACGAAAAAAAAATCCTTTTCCTAAAACAAGAATTCAACTATTCAAAATGCACCTTTTACTCAAAAATGCGTCAGTATGTTCACAGCTTTAGTCTCGTAGAAGATCTCATAATTTGATCAAGTGATCTGCCATTAAACAAAGTTATACCACATCTACAACTCCCCTACAAATCCCTTTAACACCCCCCTTCCCCCAAACACACACCCACACACTTATCAAAAAAAATTCTAATGGTTCTTCTTGGATGTTCTTACTATGTCTGGCCTGTAAGATTAATATAAAAACATTGATTAGCCATAACATTAACACCACAGACCATTACAATGGCACCTGTCATGGGGTGGGATGTATTAGGCAGCAAGTGAACAGTCAGTTCTTAAAGTTGATGTGCTGGAGGCAGGAAAAATGACCGAGTGTAAGGATTTGAGCCACTTTGGCTAGGGCCTTGTTGTGATGGCAGGATGACCGAGTCAGAGTAGCTCCAAAACGGCAGGTCTTGTGGAGTGTTCCAGGTGTGCAGTAGTTAATACCAACCAAAAGTGACCCAAAAGTGAGCATGAGGGGGACCTACTAAATATTAGGCAGGCAGTGTTAAGGTTGTGGCTGATATATGTGTGTGAACTGTTTCCTTCGGGATCAAATACATTTTTTTGAATCGGAATTAGGAAAGGGAAATAAAATTAATTGAATAATTGTGTTATATCAAGTCATTGTGACAATTTTTCTTATGGACAGTTTTGCAAAAATAACCTATATTTAATTCACTGCATTCAGTGAAGGCAGTGTATGTATAATATGGGCCCTTTAACTCAAGTCTTTAGGAGGACCTGAACGCTAAAGTCCATTAGTTTATGGAACAGATGTCTATGGGGTGGTACATCTTTAGGCTATGCATTGGAGCTGCTTTTGTTTATGCTGATATAAGCTGGTTTAGCATATCTAAAACATTTTATTGCATTAAATTGTCAAATTTCATTTTGGAATTGCGATCACGGAGTTGCAGGGTGTGACATGCAGTGGGATATCTGATTTCTAAATGACATTTTTCTTCCAAGGTTGATAGAATCCAGTCTGGGCAGTGTGGCCACAAAGCTCAACTTCTTCATCCATAACCTGGCCCAGATGAAGTTCGCCTCATCTGAAGAGCGGCCTGTGCTGTCCTTTGCCCCACGAGTTTACACACTGAAGAGCGACGGCCTCATTCACAACCTGTTTGTGTGCAACTACATAAAAACCTACAGCCCCAACAAGGGATACGTGAGTCTTTCACACGCATTGCTTAATAAAACCATGAGCAAGTTACGTGCATGTAACAGGATTCAGTTTAGCAAATAAATGTGTATTGAGTCGTCTGTATGCAACTTGCTTCCTCCTGTTTAGACATATTTGGTGAAAGTGGAGCGGGAGGGCCAGCAGGGGGTGCCATTGGTCCAGAGGAGTTTTGAGGAGTTCCATGAATTGCACAGCAAACTGCGCCTTATGTTCCCTTCTTCGAAACTGCCCAGGTACAGTAATAAACTCTGACAGAACTTCTTTAGATAGTTGGACAACAATTTGAGCATCTGTAGGTAATCAGTATATAGTGTGTACTATATAGTGTATAGTGTATACTGCAGAACTGTCATATAAGAGCCATACAAGACTTGTGCCTATGACACAATCACAGCTGCCCTCTGACATAATCACAGCTCTTGCTTTATCATGAAACAAAATGATCTTTTTTGAAATAAGAGTTATAACATAACAAAATACGTAAACAATTCCAAATGTACTCCCTAGTCCACATGGGCCAGGAAATGAAGTTGCAAAAAGGTCACATAAACTAATGCATGTTCATATATCCACCTATTTGGCCTACGGCTGCGTAGCCGAACTCTTTCGTATTGAAGTTAGAAGTATTTCGACCTGGACTGCTTTTAGAATTAGCCACAATACAGGACAGCCAATAAGCTCAGAGATCATTTACATATGTCAGTGACAAAGACACAGTAGAAACAACCTGTTAAAGAGAGTCTGGAAAGAGTCATGTCCAAGTGAATACCAACTGTTTTGTTTGTACATGTACCCACACAAGCATCATAAGAGGATCTCAGGAAAAAATATGACAAAACAACACATTGATGTAGTACCAGCGTATTACCACAAGGTGTCTCATGTTGCACATCATACAGTGAACTCCACTTCATTCTTCACTGTGAACGCCACTCCACATATTTTCAGTAATTTACATTTTTTACTATTTTTTATATACACACACACACGTTTGTATAGCCATAGTAGTGAGGTCCGTGAGGTTTTTCCATTGACTTTAACCCTAACCCTGTAATACTGTATCTCAGTATCACTACACCTAACCCTAACCCCAGTAAACAAAAGACAATCTTTCAGCTTGTTTCTTAGTGAGGACCATCAAAATGTCCTCACTATAATGGATTTTCCTGTAGTTGCTATCTTTATGAGGACATGTATGTATGTATGTATGTATGTAGAGGTGTGTGTGTGTGTGTGTGTGTGTGTTTTTTATCAGGGACAAAGATTGTGCTGAATTTATTTACGGTAGTGAAAATAAATCTTTAAACGGCCTAAAACCCATGTTTTTTTTTCTTTTCAAACTACTGACCTCAGTGGAAACTCTGCCACCTGGGCCTGTGTTCTGTTATCTGTGTATATATTTAATTAGACTAGGGTGGACCTGTGTGTAGGTCAAATGGAAAAATGCCTGGCAAACATTTTCGCATTACTCCTGCCACTACCAGAGTCCCATTACTGTGCTGTAACACAGTTCATGATGTTCTTACTTTCTGTCTCCTACTCTGCTGTCTCTGTAGCTTCCCCAGCCGTTTTGTAATTGGCCGCTCACGCGGGGAAGCCATGGCAGACCGGAGGAAAGATGAGCTTAACGGATATGTATGGCATTTGATCCACGCGGCCCCTGAGGTGGCTCAGGTAACTTCATCTATCACTTTTCTTGGACTCTATACGTATACGGTCCTGTTGATGTTGACTGTTAAACACTGATGAGCGATATCGGGTTGTTTTGGCTCATAGGAATCATATTACCCGTTGAATTATGCTGTTTATTGTTCTTCGTTTTTCAGTCCTTCTGGTCAGGAAGTCGTAAATCTACCTTGGCACTTCCTCTAATGTAGTCTCCAATATTAAACGAATGCACTGATAATTTAGAACCACATCCCTGTTCCACTGCTCACATGACCAGTCACGAAGCTCAAAAATGATCTTTGAGTTTTTTCGTCAGTGAATGGTTTCAGTTTGGGGCTACACTTCCTGGAACTCGGCCACAGGTTTCTGAGAATAGGCCATGTGTTGTGGGTAGACAGGGTTTCCATACCTCCCACAGAGCTATATCAGTACAAGTACGAGGAGTTGACGCTGCTACTGAGACCAGCCAGTCAGCACAGTTCCACTTCCAACTGTCTAAGGGAGCGTCTCATAAAAAGGCCCCACTTCATGTAGTGCACACAAATTATTGTGGAGCCGTTTTGTTTTTTTGCAAATGAGTTTTGCTATGCTTCTATGTTAAGGTGGTTCCATGAGCTTTTCTAGGTTCTGCTGGCTAATTATGGTATGTAACTTTTTGGTTTTGGCCTTTCTTTATGCAGTGTGACCTGGTCTACACCTTCTTCCACCCGTTACCAAGAGATGAACGACCAGTCGGAACTGCTGTAAATGCACTTAATAACAAACCAGCAGGTGAATTGCTTTTCTTCCTGCCTCCCCAGTTTCCATGACATTGCTCCTTCCACCACACTTTCAAATCAGATGTGTGCAACACACAGTTTTTTTTGTTACTTTTCAATACAACCTAGGTCAAAACATCCATGTTTCAAGTTCAGTTTAGCTTAATACTTGATAAGGAAAAAAGCACACACAACTTGCACCTTTTCCCATTAAGGTCAAGATTCAGCCACCACCACACACTGTGATCATGTGATTCAGCCTTGTAGTTGATCAGGGAGTGCTCTTATGACCTCAATGACAAATAACAGCAGCCAATGACTAACCTGAATCTTATCAGTTATTGCTGGTGCAATGTGGCTGAAACTACCTGACATATGGCCGCTTGCTTCAGCTGAATGTTGGGGGCATAGTCACACGTGGTGAGTTGGCACACGAGGTTCATCACACTCCAGTAGTTCAATAAACCTGGTTAAATATTGAAGGGGACATCAAGCCAGTCAGAGGACAACTATGCTTAAGTTGGGTAGAGGCAAATTCCACAGTTTTAGACTGACCGGTTTTATCTGATTTGGTGTAAAAGTCTTTCGGTATTTTGGTGGTTTAATGTCTTCGTAATCTGGGAATTAAGTCTGAGCTTTGTAAATCCAATCATCTTTCTCTTAATCCACCCTGTCTCTAAGTAGCAGATGCATGCACACAAAATCAACCTAAACTGAAAGCATGCTGCTTCCATGCACACTTACGACTCATAGAACAGACTAAGATAAAATTCTGCATTTGCTAAACTGGGTTTTCTTTCCTCTAACAGAAATATCTTGGGCTCCAGTCCCTGGTAAAGTTGCAGGTGAAGTGAAGCTCTCCATTTCCTACAAGAGTGACAAGCTCTTCATAATGGTGATGCACATCCGAGGCCTGGTAAGACTTTCACAGTTGTGTTGTATTTGCATTTAATTTAAATAGAGTGTGACTTTAGAGTTGGGCAATATACCACAACCCTTAAAAAAACAAAATAGTCAAGTCAAGTTTATTTTTAAAGCACTTTTTACAACTGACGTCACAAAGCAGCTTTACAAAAAAAAAACAGGGTCCGAGGCCTCAAAGATCAAGCCAAAGGCAACAGAGGCAAGGAAAAACTCCCTAGCTGTAGGAAGAAACCTCGGGAGGAACCAAGGCTCAGAAGGGCGAACCTATCCTCCTCTGGTCGACACCGGATAGCAATAACAAACAAGAGAAAAGAAAAGGAGAAAATGAATAAATAAAATAAATATATATAATAATAATAATTATCAGTTTAAATGGGCAGCACCAGTTCCTTGTGTACTCCTCAGCAGGAGTGAGTGGGTTAAAAGCCACAAGAACTTTAACCAGTAAGAAGGTATCAGGGTGGCTCAGGCTGGTCCAGATAGCAGAATGGAAATAGTGTGATCTGTATCATACTTTTAAGACATTCCCATGATATATGATGATATATCTCTTTGTAATGTTCGAAATAAGGGATTGAAAAGAACAACAGCTGATGTCTAATGCAGAACCTTTGTAAATAAAGGCGGCATTTATCTTAATATGGCATTGATATGTATTGTGTAAAGTCATCTCTCAAAAACATTAAAAATGAAATTTTGAAATGAAACCCTTTGTATGTTTTAAAATTTAACATGTCGTACTTCTCAACAGCACCCCTTACAAGACGGGACAGATCCAGACCCATATGTCAAACTGTACTTGCTCCCTGATCCCCAGAAAACCAGCAAGAGGAAGACCAAGGCAGCTCGCCGCACGTGCAATCCCACTTACAATGAAATGGTAATGGTGCCACTTTGCTTTTCAGCCACATTGTTTACAAGCAGGCTGTGACCAATGAGGGCACAGTTCACATGCAGTACTCACGTGCACAAGATTTCTTTAGAACTGTTCTACTTCTCTCAAATAACTTCCTCATGATTTTTTATTAAATAAATGCTCTTTGTCTTTCTGTAGCTGGTGTATGATGGTATACCACGTGGGGATCTGAACCAGAGGTCAATTCACCTTCGAGTTCTGGGAGAAGGGGCATTCTGGGAGAACACGCTGCTGGGCGAGGCCTTCATCCCCTTGAAGAACTTCATACCAAGCCAGCACTGGGTTGACTGGCATCAGCTGAGCTTGGGAGGCTCTGAGGCCAGCCGCTAGCAAAGGGATAAAGACAGACAGTGGTTAATACAGCACAGACTGATCAACAGACATAATTGAGGTGGTTCTCATAAAGAGAGCTGACTTGTATGATGGAGCTTGTTGAGGAGTGTGTAGGTGTGTGTCTGTCTTTGCGTTTGGGTTGGTGAGTTGGAGATGCCCAGCTGCTCAGAGGGAGGTATTTTTCCCCACAGTGGGGGTGTGTTTTGTGGATTCTCCTGCCCTGGAGATGTGTAGACTCTGTGATGGAGAGCCATCACTAGATGCTGTAGTTGTAGTGGGGTTGCTGCACACTACATTGGACCATGAGGATAATACATGGCCAAAATGTCTGCGGCCAACAGATACCACGAGGGGAAAAGTAATACGTATACGTTTATTGACTCTCATGGATTCCAAAGTGTCATGGCAGAACGTGCCAGAAGGTTCAGGATTGTTGGTCCATTTGCCTGTTATACAACCCTGAAATTTCTTAACGAGAGGGGGCGAGCAAATGAAACTTTAAGTTATTTCTTTTTAAGATGTTCTTTTATTGTGGCTCGATTTAGAGCTAGGTTTTGTTGTGACATTTTGTTATGTCTCTGTGATTATATAGATTATAAAGATTTTACTTAGTAAAAGGGATTTATGGATGGAGTGTTGTTTAAAAAAAAAAAACATACAAACACAATTCACATTGTTGGTGGCAGGGATCTCTCTGATCATGATCAACTAAAACACTTGAGATTGTGCGGCATGACAAACCTGTATGTACTTACACAAGGCCTGATTCAATCCATCTGCTTTAGTGCAAACGACAAAAAACAGACATAAAACGGAGTAGACTTGCTTCTTTTGATTACTACTCTTTTGCTTTTTGTTATGCTTTTATTGAAAATTATAGCTCTGTGCTTTGAACAGTGGGCTTGGCCTTATTTTGTACATATGAATTTGGTGGACGGGGGCGTAAATAGATTTATAGCGCAGATCCAACAAATTTACTTCACACAAAAGGCAAAAAAAATGGCGTTATGGAATTAAGGCAACATAAAAGAACCTTTGGGATGATCAATTGGGATGCTAGGGCTGGGCCATGCAAACAAAAATTCAAATTGCAGTTTCACAGAATCCCTTTATAAACAATAACCAAACATTTTCTGGGGTTTTTTTCCTGTTAAATTTGCTCCAGCTTTTAGTCTTTTTTTTTTTACTGTAGTTATATATCAACACAATTACTTTTCAGTTCACTATATTTATAAAATCCTGCTTTGGGCTTTTTCCTAATGCCTGTGTTCATTAATGTCTATCAGTCATTTTAAAATCACTACTTCTTGATCTCATTGGCACTTTATGGTCTATGAAATCCAGCACTTTCCACATAGCAGTAGTAATACACTCGCAGTGTATCGCCCAGCCCTATTGCACACAGCTTTAATTAGCAGTGCTCTGAAAACTTGCCTGGAGCTAGAAATGTTGAAGGACCTCCCTGGCCTGATGGTGGAACTTTAAGCAGGCAGTTTGAGTTTCTGGTATGGAAGCATTATCTCAGCCTATCAGCGATCTCGCCACTGAAATGCATCGAACGTGGTTCTTGTGCATGCTGTGAAATTTGCTACTGGAGAATTATAGCACTTTTGGCCTTGTTCGTTGTCATGTACTTTGCGCTTACACTTTATCCTAGGATCAGTTACTTTGAATTGAATGTCTTATTTATTTTATAAAACAAAGGGAAGCCAAGACTAAGCCTTAAGACTTGAGTATTAATGTTCATTTTGTTTAACATGTTGAAATCATTTGAGAGGTAGAAAGAACAGGTTCATCTGTTGGAGAAAGCTAAACCCGCTTCTTCTAACACTGTTCAGCCAGACGTGGATGCATGTAATTGAAATTGCTGAATAGTTGACTACAGCTTCTCTTTTTAGCTTTCGCATCCACATTCCCATCCTGTTGTTCTTTTTAGCAACACACAACTGTCAACTCTAATTCTGAAGGAGACAGAAGGACTCAGGTTTGATTAAGTAGACCATTTAAATAGGACGTTCCAAGGAAAGTAAACAGTGAAATTCTAATGTATGTAGAATTTATTGGGAATTCACCTACATTTTTTTTTATTTTTTGGTATTAATAGTTACTAAAACTGCCATTTAAACAATATAATTGGCCAGTTTGGAAATCCCATACTTGCAGATGTCCTGCCATAGGTAGTACTGACTGCAGGCTTGAATGCCATTGTGCTCTAAATGTGCGAATGACCTCAAATGAAGTGCACTGTCCTCTGGAAAAGACCCAGACAAACCAGTTTCACCACAGAAAGCATTTGTGTCAAATACCTTGGTCATGGCATTGAGGTTGTACTGCATATATCTCACAATTAATTTTGGAAGTAGTCACTTTTTTTAAATAGCTGATTGTATTATTTGTGTGTTTGTCTTAGTTGTTTAAAGACATAATTACTGGCTTGTTACCATGCAGGGAGGAGGATTTCCTCTTTTTGTGCAACACAGCCTTTAAGGGAATCTGAGGGCTCAGTCTTGCTGTGATTATGCAAAGCGTTAGTAAAAGAAATTGACCGATCATTGTCGCAACTAAACTCTGAACGACCATGGCCTCTTTTGTCAAAGAGAAAATAGAAAAGAATGTACTTTCAAAATGAACCGGTTTAGTGCTGTACATTTTGAGAATATAATTTCTGTGTGATTTATAGTTTTATGCCACTGTTTTTGATTTTCTGACCTGTTTATTTTTTGACCATGTGTTTTTTTTAAATATTATTTGCACTAAACAATAAAATGAACTTGAATTCAAAACTCAACGACTCACCGTCACATGTGACAGTAGGCTGTTGTGAATGCAGATGTTGTGAGCATGAGCGAATGTGTTGCTCCATATTGCACCACATTGCATGCTCATCATCCTGTTAAAGGGCAGTGCAATGATTACCAAGTGCCTCACATCCAGCTCAGATCTGAACACATTCGGACTAACTAAATCCCCTCTTATAGACTGTTGCTTGTTTTGTGTGTCAGTCTGAGGAATTTGTTTCAGTAAAATGACCCTGTGTGAAAAGCCTTTAGTCCTTTGTCTGTAGACCACACCCAGTGTTTGTTACCATCCCACTGAGGTAAGAATTACATCAGGTCTGTGCATTTCTTCTTCAAGAGTAAGTAGTGTTTTGTTTGTGCTGATGGTAGACATTATTACTGCTCTATGGGGACTAATGATGACTGACAAAACTGAATTATCCAAACACAAGGCCCCTACAATTGTGATTTGTAGTTCGAAGTGAGCCATATTCTGAACTGATGTGCTCATCTTACATGTGTTGCACCACAGATTCTGAAAAATTGCATTTGAGATCTGAGGAAGCAAAAGCCTTTGAAAGCTTTTGAAAAGATATTGCTGCTAAAGAAGAGCTGAATGTTTAATTGAAAGCGCCAGCGCCCAGTCTATGCATCTTTAATGATGGAGGCACTCTGGAAATGAGGCCATAATGTATTCTTTATAAAATTTCATAAGGTTTAGGTCTGATGTTGCTCTCATTGTGCAGTTCAGATTCTGATATACTATGAATAGTGTCTGGAATCACTGGTCATAATTATTTTACTAACAACTTCTATAATGATAAACATAATTCATTTAGAGGCTGTATTAGGCGCTTCAAGTTTGAATGTTAATTTTACTCTACCTTCATTCACCATACCTAAATCAGTTGCACTGGAATCATTTACATCTACTTATCATTTTTAATAGGCCTCGGAAAGAAGATTTGTCAACGTTGTTATGTATATCAGTATTTATCAGTCAGTTCTGTGGTAGCTAACATTTAGCAAATAGTTGTTTTTTTAAGGACCGTTTTCATCCCTAGCTAGCGTATCTCGTGTCAGCCGCTCGGGTTACATGTTTTTAGTTACAGATAAATAAATGCGAGCTGACGTTAAACTGAATTAACTTTAAGATACTTTTAGAAAAAATTGTCAGTTAATGTTATCAGTAAAATTAAATATAGTCGAGCCGAAAGTAGCTTGGCTAGCCAGCGAGCATATTAATGTTAAATATTATATAGTTTCATAGTTCTGTTGTTTGATGCATTATTTAAAACTTTGCACTGCACACGAAATTCAGTTCGGTAGATAGCACCGAAGCCAGCAATGCATTGCGTTATATAACAGGGCTTGTGCGTGCGTGCGCATACCACGTGCGATCGGAGTTGTGCGACGCCCCCTAACTCCGTTTTCTTTGGAGACTTCGGCGACGCTCCCTTAGTCTTTCTGATGAAATCTCCCTTCTTTTTCCGCTGGCTTCCAATCGGCTAGCCTTGAAGACGGGGCGAAAAGAAGCAACGGCTAGCGAGCGACATCTTTTCAAAGCTCGTCAAAGTATACTTTTGAGTTCGAGTCGTTTGGCGTTGGGTCTTAGTATCAGCGCCTGATTTGATGAAGAAGTTTGTGTTTAAAACAACGGTAGACGTTTACCCAACTCGAGGGTTTCGTTAGCTGCCGCGCTAACCCCGTAACGTTCCCGCACTTTGTCAGAGGAGAGAGCGCCGACTAAACAAACCAAAATGGCACTCGCTTTGACGTCTGACTTGGAATATAGCGACTGTTTCGACTCGACCCTCAATGTGTTGCAGTGCTCTCTTTTCTCTCCCGTCTCCAGCAAGTGTGTCACACGAAAGAAGTGCCGACTTTCTGCCGCTATGAGGATGAACGCTGCGAATCGCGGGGCTGATATGGGTGAAGACTGCTTTCACTGCTGGGCCACAAATAGAGCGGACCGGCAAGATGGCACAGCTGCTTAAGCGCCATGGAGGCTTCGGAAAGGAGATTTATCAACGTTGTAACGTATATCAGTATTTATGGACCGAGTTCTTAGCTGCAAAAAAGCTTTATCAGTCAGTTCTGTGGTAGCTAACATTTAGCAAATAGTTGTTTTTTTTTCTTAAGGACCGTTTTCATCCCTCGCTAGCTTATCTAGTGTCAGCCGCTCGAGTTACATGTTTTCAGTAACAGATAAATAAATGCGAGCTGACGTTAAACTGAATTAACTTTTAGATACTTTTAGAAATATTTGTCAGTTAATGTTATCGGTAAAGCTAAATACAGTCGTGCCAAAAGCGAAAGATGCTTGGCTAGCCAGCGAGCAGGCTAGCTAAGTTCCCTAGTGTTGGTTGCTCTACTTTTTTAGCAACCCAAACGGTTCTCCTACCAGCCCGAAGTTTTGCATATATTGTTTAACGCTATTTAATGTTTTAGAGCATTTAATATATACATATATCGCAATGTTCCGAAGTATGACTTCAGAGAAGCACTTCTCCAGTGGTGGTCCCCAGTCACCGACCACCAGCATGGAAGGGGCCAACGTTACTAGAACTGAAAGCTCATGGGTTAGCATGTTGTTCACGATGTCCAGGCCGGCATGGTCGCTTCTGCAGAAATATTTGCCTGGAAGGGGACAGACACCAGACCTGACCCATTGGAGCAGCGAGTCTGAGCAGTCCAAAATGGACATGGGACATTCGCTCCGTAGCCTCGTGCCGGATTCCCCACGGTCGGCTCGCGTGAACGTAGCCTACGTGCACTGTCAGCACGAAGAGGCAGCCTTCGTGTCACCTTGCGGCGGCGGAGGCGGCACTCTAAACTGGCTGACGGCGGACTCTTTGGCGGAGTTGGGGATCCAGAAGGATTTTGAAGCGCAGCGGCCGCCCTCGGCGGGATACCTGTCCGCGGCGAGAAATTACCTCAGCCAAGTTTTGCTGAACGCGGCCACGGCGCAGAAGGACGGGAGGAGCGCCGAACGTCAGCCAGATGTTTGGTACGGCGAACCGGCGCCTACGCGCTACGCCGGAAGCTGGTGGTGGGACGGGCTGTGGGGAGCTAGTGATGGCCCAGAAAGGGAAATGCCAGAGGCGTCACGGACTAGAAGGTCGATTGACACAAAGTGGCGGCATTGTGGGGAACATCACAGTAGCAGCCATTGTCAGGAGCGTGGTTCAGTGGTGGCTGGGGATGATGTGGACTCAATGCTCAGAGAAAGCACTGGACCCTCGTGTTTCAAAGAGCCAGCAGACAATGAAGGCCTTCACATGCCTAGGCCAGAACCGGGCTCAGAGCAGCTCCCAGTAGTTCACCAGCATAGTGCCATTGGCCCTCTGTTCAGTACCAGAGCTGTCGCCGCCTGCAGCGAGGTGGCGGTTCTGACACCAGACCAAGACAATGGCTACTCTAGTCTGGAGGAGGAAAATGCAAACACTAAGCAGCTTAGTATGAAACTAGCAGGTGAGATTCAGGGACCGCCGGAGTCGGACAGTCCTGCTTCTCCTCAGGGGAACAACGCTGGAAATGAGGGAGAAGGGGGTGAATCTGTAGAGAATCCTCAGTGTGAGGAGGTCAAAAGCGAAGAGGAGAAACCGAAGGAGGCAGTTTCTGAGCCTGCACCTTCAGACGAGGCCTCACCCTGCCTGTCCACTCCTCACTGCCAGAACAAGGCGATTGCATACATCATGGGCAGCCCCTGCAGCGACGAGTCGGACTCGGACAACGACAGCGACTGGGACAGCAATGATGACGACGGTTTCGACAGTGAAGGCTCGTCCCACTTCTCTGATTCAGAGGACCTAGATGACAGCGATGAAGATGATGAGGATGAAGAGGATTCGGAAGCCGATGAGCTTGACGCAGAGAGCGAAAGGCTGTGGAATTCGCTGTGCCAAAATGGGGACCCCTACAGCCCTCGGAACTTTAAAGCCCCTATACGGACAGCCCCCAATCCCAAAGCTGCAGTAGTGGATTCGCCCCTCTCGGGATCCCCAGCAGAGACCGAGCCTTTGCCTTTCTCTTCCCCTTCCCCCCTAGTACCCCAGGAAGAGGAATCCAGCGAGGAGACCTGTTCGTTGGATGAGACGGAGAACCTAAGGCTGTGGAACTCTTTTAGCTGCTCGTCAGACCCCTACAACCCCCTGAACTTTCAGGCCCCAACCAGGACTCGAGAAATAGCCAGGGGCCGCTGTAAGAAAGCGCCACCTGTTGGTCCTCCAGTATATAAGAAAGAGGAGGCTGAGGAGAGGTTGGACAGTGGATTCTCAGAGGCAGCACCTGAACATGGCCTGGGAAGTTCCAGATGTGTCAGGCTGAAAAAGGTCAGTGTGTTTTCTGTTAAAAAAAAAAAAAAAAAGTCTTTTTATTTTTTCTGGGGGGATTTGTTTTCTGGTTTTCTGTTCTGGGAGAAAATGGAAAACCACATATAACTGTGGTCAAAGTTCATAAGCGATACATTATCTTTATCCTCATGTTGTAATTTGCTTACTTGTCACAGGAATTATGTGGGGAGCTTTGAACACATGCTACATTGGCAAGATTATTAGTCACAGAGGGGAGTGGCCAGTAGCCTATGCACTCATATTTCTATGTGTTGTCTGTTGAATCAGACAGGCGTGCAGCTTAAATGTCTAACAGATAAATAAGTAATGAACAGAAAGACAAGAAAACGAAGCTACATTGTCCTCGCTCTCCACCCAGTAAACCATAAAGCCTAACCTGTGGCAACATGGTCTCAAGGCAAATTTCCCAACCAAATTGCAGGGGATTTTCCAAATCAAAATTTCTTAAACAGATGACACAAGGAATCCCCATTTCAGGGGCTGGGGTAAACCATGCTTTACACACTTGGCCCAGCACTTCAGGGGCTTGTGAATGTGTTAAATGAGAAACAGCAAAACTATGAATTGTGTGGTGGTCCCAGGACTGGCTTTAGGACTCTTTCCCTTATCCTTACAATTAAAATCTTTTTATGTAGTAGATGCTTCAGCGTGTCATTCTCAGCACTTGAGCAGAATATGTCCTTGGGTGAGTTTGTGTCATGGACATTATTTACATTTGTTATTAGCAGAAATCATCAGAAAAGTTCCCCAGTGACAAAATAATATTTTCCTACCCCTAATATTCCCCCACCTTTAGCCTCAGGTATTCCAGCTGTATTTTTATGTAATATAATACAGCCCCATAGTCATAGCTATTGCTCACTGTACAGTAATTAGTGCTAGTTCTACATTCTGCTACTGTTTAAATACATTTTCATGTTGCCGAGTTTATCATTCATGCTTCTTGCTTGGATTTTTAGCAGGACTTTGATTTTTAGCTCAGTGCTACTGTGAAGTTGCTATGGCTTAGCAGTAAAAATGATGTAAAGCAGTGCAAGCAGACCATTCTCCTTTTTATGTCCGGTGATCATCTGATGCAATGCTTCCATTTTGCACTCTCCAGGGAGGCATGAGTGAGTGTTCTGCCCGTTGCTCATTATCACGCGATTCCGTGGCCCATTTTTCCATTTGACTCCACACTAGTCATAACCATTAGCCCAAATCTAGAATTCTCCGCTTTCCCAGACAGAGATGGAATGGCCCATCCATTAGCCACTCTGGTGGGGAAATCTTGCCTGCTTACACATTTGTTTGCATAATACCTTGTAATGTTTTTGGGAGGGAAATGTTAAATAGTACTTAGCAGCGGTGAGAAGTGGTAGGGGGAGAGGACAAATCCCTGAAGTTCCTTTGGACCTTTTTTAATTTTCTTGCTAAAAATACAGGGTAAAAAATATCACTATTTCCAATATTAAGGTTGTTTTTTAATATACAGTCCTCTAGTGTTGGGCAACTTATTATTTTCTTGAACTGTGCTCATCAGTCATAGTTTTGTTAAGTTTATTTGATAATCTTTTATTTTACTACAGATGTTCAGATTGAAGGGTTTTTATCCACTTCTAGTAATCCTGTTTATTAGAAATTCAAAGCTCTAAGTGAACAGCGACCTTAGTTTCTTTTTCTCTGAGGCACATAAAACTTGTCTTTATACAGGTGACTTTCGTTGAGGAAGTAGAGGAGTTCTATGCCAGCAGTGATGAGGACCGCCACGGCCCATGGGAGGAGTTTGCCCGAGATCGTTGTCGCTTTCAGCGCCGTGTCCAGGAAGTGGAAGAGACCATCAGCTATTGCCTGTCCCCTACTTTCCGCCTCGTCATCTTTCAAAGACTCTACCATAGTAGTTGATTAATCCTGTTTGCTGTTTTGTGGTTGATTTTCTTTTTTTTTTATTTTCTGAATGCAAAGACAGAAATAATATATAGTGGTCTAATTCAGGGCAAACAGGGGGCCGCGAAACTAAAAGAAGGTGTAAGGGCTCTTGTACTACAACCTAACAAATCTTTGCTAGTGATTGTCACTTCACTTGCGTCATATGCTAAAAGCCCATAGTTCTATGCTGAACTGTCTACGGCATGCAGTAATCTAAAGTTTCCTGAACACCACACTGACCTATTTTTTTAATTTCTTCCTAAATAATGAAACACAACCCAATGGCCAATATTAACACTCCTAGGACACTTTAACTATTTTTCTTATTTTACATGCAACCTCTGCTGTATTAGTGTGAGAGTATTGAGATCTGCCACTTGTAGTGTTAACATTACTCTGTTGCCTTCATATACTACCAGGACTGAGGCTATATTTATTTATCTGTAGTTGGTAATTGTTTTCATCTTTGAGGAGTTAAAACACTTTCACCTCACGTCATTTAACATGAGTGTCCAGTCTTACCTGCACATGGCCAGTGCGGCTATGTATTTTGAGCCCAAATCGGCAGAGCTGCATGTGATTACCCTTGTTAAATTAGACTTCAAGCAACTGATCACGAGTGCTCTTGCTTTCTTGGGGTGAAAACCTAAAGACACACTTTGCAGGTACAATTGGAAGTCCCAGTCTTACAGGGTGAAGTTTTTCTTGACCATAATTGCAAATCATGTAGAAAAATAGTTAAACCGGTTCATTCTCAGCAAACCAGGTGTTTGTTAGAGACTTCTTTAATAACCGTGAGCCATGTTGTATTTGAAAAATGCTCCTCGCTTCCAAAAAATATTCATAGTATTCCAATATTAGCTTTTGAACTTTTGAGACATACCTCTGATATTTTTGTTCAGCCTGGTTAACTACATGAGTTTAAGCAGTTGAATATGTTCAGGTGAAAAATAACACATTTGGGTTGAGTGCCATGGCCTGTCGTAGCTGTAAAACCATTCACTTATTAACCTCTAAACCAGTGCCACCAACCCTTCTCCTGGAAATCTGTTCTATTGCATAGTTTAGATCCAGTCTGTGTCCGACATGCTGCCCCTTTACCTAACACTAATGCATTTGATCCAGCCGATCAAGGACTTCTGAAGAAAATGATTAGCTGGAGTAGGGGCAGCCTATTGTGGTTGGAACCAAACTTCAGGAAGGTAGATCTCCAGGACCAGAGTTGGTGTCCATTGCTCTAAACCAAAGATGACCCCTCTGCTCTGACCTGGATCACTTGGTGTTTAACCATTCAGAGCAGTGGTGTAAGCGCTTCTTTTGAGTCAGTACACACTAGATGAACCAGTGTTCATGTGTTATTAATAGCCAGAGTTTCAGTTAAGCTGAAAACAGTATCTATTCCTGGGTCTGAAGGCTGGTGGAAGTCTTGGTGTCTTCGTGGTACACATTTGCATGGTCCTATCTATTTAAAGCCCTCACTTTCATTATCTATTTATCCAGCAAACCCGCCTGACTTTCTAGTGCTTGAAAATCACTGTGGTGTATCTTGTCTTAAACAAGGAGTCGTTGTCTCCGTACTTTGAACTGTGGCAGCTGTGACCAAGTGGGTGAAATCATTTGTTTGAACTACAAAGGAGAAATGCAGGGACTAAATGCATGTCTTGAAGATGATAAAAAAAAAATATTATGCTTGATGTCAAAGCATAGGGTTAATTTGTTAATCAGTTAAATTAACATGAAAGTGTTTTATTTTTGTAAAACATTTAGGAGTATAGTTATTCTGCATCTACTCTGGGTTTTGTGACAAAAGTCATCATTTTAACACAAATAAACTAATGTTTAAATATGAATCTGTTGTATGTAACTATGAATGGGCTTGGGTACATATATATTACTTATATATAAGTATTTAATGAGTAGCTTTTTGTTTTTTAAACTTTTATTAACACAAGTACAATTTGCAGTGGCTTAATAAAAAAAACATACAAAATCAGATGTATTCTTAACATAAATATGAAGTGTCTTTAACTTACAGTACATAATTTTGACAAATCACCACCTACACATTGCAAGAAAGTATTCCACATTTTACTGAGTCGGTACAGGTTGTTTTCCAAGTAACTGTCTTTTCATAGGGAGTAAGCTAAACATAGCTTTGGACCAGTGTGGGTCATTGGAGGCTTATGGGAGGTTCATTTATCAAGAATACATTTCCCTGTCACTGCCAGTAGGTCCTCTAGAGGTAAAAAAATTATTTGTAACTCAAGTAAGTGTATTCTTTTAAATTAAATCATGTGATTAGATGTCAGTAGGGCGATACCCTGATGGCATCGGGGAAATTATTCAAACAATCTGAGGCCACTCAATACAGAATATCTCCATATCGAGATATAGATATTATTTTTATATTATATATATATATTTTTTTTATTCCATCCATTTTCCAATCGCTTCTTCCGTTTCCGGGTCACAGGAAGCTGGAGCCAATCCCAGCTGACTGGGCCTAAGGCGGGGTACACCCAGGACAGGAGGCCAACCCATCGCAGGGCAACACACAGACAGACAGACAACCATTC
>JBBPDA010000132.1:22962554-22980637 GCA_037974385.1 Arnoldichthys spilopterus | reverse complement strand
CAGTTGGTGTTGTCTAGATCAGTAGTTACAGTATTTATTGAGCAGCGACAGGTAGTCGATGCTGGCGTTTAGTTAAGCGCCAAACCCGAGGATATGGTATCAAACTTTGCACGAACTGAGCGGAGCACAGCTCCAGTGAAGGCAGTCAACCCCCGAACTGCTTCTGAAACTTTCTCCCCGAGCGCCGGAGGGCCAGTTTTGTGATTGTGACTTGCTATTCGAAAATAAAGACCCTTTGTTAACCGCACTGGTTTCCTGCCTTACCTCCGATCGTGACGGGTCTGAATACTTTCCGAATCCACTGTATTTGCATTACAGGCAATTGTATTGGTGCCATTAGAGATGCTTTTCTGGGTTAATGTTATTGTTTTTGAAAGCGGCAGTGTGACCTAAATATATTTTTATTTTATCTTTTTGTATGGCTATTATTAATTTTTATAAACAGAAAAAACAGTGGAGCTTGGATGTTAAGTAGCAACTTAAGCTAGCTTAAGCTAAACTAGCTAAGCTATTGTAAGAAACATAATCTTAGTTATCTTATTTAACAAAAACAGTATCCACAACTGGTTAAGTTTTAGAAAAACAATCTATATAATTCATAATCTTAAATGTTAAACAAGTTTAAAAAAAAGTCACAAAAAATAATATCATAGACATTTAATTGTAAATGGTTAGTTTTCATGAATGAAGGACCTGGTTAACTTACAGCTTTCCTAAAGCATGGGACATTAATAACCCTATAGGTACCCCCAGCTTATGTTGCTTAAACCTTTCTATCCAGTTCATCCCAAACCAGGTAGATGGAGTTGAAGTCTGGAGACTGTGCTGTTCTTTCATTAACTGAATCTACTGGTGAGTTCTTTTCCTCTAATGTTTTGGCTCATCATCTTACTGTCTGTTTTTGTTTCTTGCCTTTTCCTCCCCATTCTTATAGTGATATATAGTTCTAATTCCTGTACTACAGTATTGTGCTAGTAATGCATCAAAGGGTGTAGGAACAGTATGTTCCAGCTCTGCTGTTGTTCAGACAGAGGGGTTTGCAAGTCATCAGCAGAAGCTGGGGTTCCTGTGGGAATTGTTTGCATTAACCTTCAAGGCTTAATGTGCTTCCATTGCTGCAGGAAAGTTGTAAGTTAAGCAGTTTCTTAAGCTTGTTGTCTATGAAGTTAACGTGTTTTTTCAGTATTTGGTGACCTAAACCTTTTATTTATGAAGTATTTATTTATTTTTACTACTTTGTACCATTAAAGGTTATTCACTGCAATCAAACCGCTTAATTTACAAATAAAAGCTGTAAATATTCACTGTTCTTAAGCTTAGGTACCAGTAGATTTTCATTTTTTAGTTGATATTTTTTCATAGTATTTTGTCTTTTGTTGGTCATACCATCTCCAGCTGGCAATAAACGAGTTTTCCAAAATGTGAGATATGGTGTAAGACACATTGTGGTTTGTTATAAAATGGAAATGTTAATGACATACCTGTGGAACATGCTTAGCACTTGCATAGTATTGAGAAAACATTTGTATACAGTTTACAGATTTAATAGTGTTTACATCTTTCAAGTAAATTGATTAAAAATATTTTAACTAAAATATGGTTTTGTACCAGTGCATGTGCAAGGGAGAAAGGACCATTTGTTCTTTGGCTTTGCATGAATCAGTACATCAGAGAGTTTCAAAAGTTAGCATCGGTACCCTAGTGGTCAGAGACTTGCCTATATGAGTGGAGGGTCACAGATTCAAGTCCAGGCCCAGGTACCACTGAGGTACATTACACTGCTCCCCGGGTGCTGCTGATAGCTACCCACTACTCCAGATTTTCACTTTAAATAGATCATGGTGATGTATTTGTGGATTAGTGAATAGCGTTTTTGTTACATAGTACTCATGATACATCTCAGCACAGTTTTGGCTGAAACAGCTAATAATAAGACAAGAAAGTGATGGGTTTCATTTTTTCCATGGCGTCTAGGCAGTCTGCTTTGACTTTGACCTCATGTTTTGTTGGTGTGGCCTGTGTGTGATTAAGAAAACTGATGATTCATGGGCGGTATTTAAGTGTTTGTTTTCTTGGCCTGTCTACATAATGCTGGTGACTACGGTGTAGCCTGTGGGAAAGCGGGTTTGTATGTTTATATTTAATTAATATTTAATATATTCATATTATAGCCACCACCTCCACCACCACCCGCATTTTATGAATGCTGTCTGTAGCTCCTGCTACTGATAGCACAGCTACCCCAAATGTTCTGGCTGTGAAATATTCAGTTCAGCAGTGCAGCTTCTGAACAAGCAGTGAGCTTCCCAGACATTACTAACATGCATGTTTTCTCCTGTAATAATCAGTTACAGATCCCCTCTGGTATAATGACAGCACCAATCCTACCTTGAAGGTGAGGTCTCTTGAGATGTCCATTTTAGCCCTTCCACTGACCTACTGCTTCATGTCTGACCAGAACACTTGTCACTTTAATTATTAAATATATAAATATGATCTGTTTCCTTGCCATATAATTTTTGTTTGTATTTTATGTCCTTGTTTTATAAGTTATTTTTTACTTTTTTACTATTTTATTCTACTTTATTACTTTATTAATGTTATTTATTTTACAGTGCAATTTTAGGAGGCTCAGAGTCCAAGTATTTCATTGCTGGTTTAGTTGTGAATGGCAACTGTAGGGTGTAACTGTAGGGTGGATGGCAACTGTAGAGTGTAATTGTAGGGTGGATGGCAACTGTAGGGTGCATAGTTTTAAATCTGTCCATTCCAGCAGAGATGATGGAACATTGCGACCCTTTGCCTGACCAGCAAATTCACCAGACCTCAAACCCAGTCCTCAGTTTGGAACAGCAGGTGAGTTAGTACAAAACGGCACTCACTAGGTAAACCATGCATATAATTAGTAGTGGAACAGCTATAATGGATAGTGACTCAAGTGACTGGTGCAATCCTTAACCAACAGGATTGACACTGTTATTAAGGCAGGGGAGATTACCAAGCACATTGCCAAGAATTAGAAAAGAAATGACGCATGCAACCAACTATTTATTTTTTATTATTTTTTTACTGTTCTTTAAAGTTATATGCAAAAGTTTGGGCGACCCTGTTGATTAAGATCGTGAAAAGAAGTTAACACCACCACACAAGCACAATTATTATTTATTTGCTGAATTTAATTTATGGTATACAAATAAATAATCAATTGTGGCATGTGCAAAATCTAGGCATTCAGTCAGCGCTTATTAAGAACCCCTTTGGTTGAAATCATAGCTTCCAAATGCTTATTGTTGCCAGCTGAGAATCTTTCTCTCCATAACTTAGGAAATTCTTTTCACTTTTCCTGGCAGAACACATCTAGTTCAGAAATATTCATAGGTTCAATATTCAAAGGTCTAATCACCTTCAATAGCCAAAGTAGTTATTTTGATGCATGTTTTGGATTGCCATCTTGCTGAAATATCCATACTCTTCTTCAGCTTCCAGAATTTGCTGATTTTTAGTAGAATTCTTTCTTTTCTTTATCCCAGCAACATTTCCTGTGCTGCTGGCTGCCACACAAGCCCAAAGGTTAATAGGTGCATACTCATACTTAATATTTGGCAAGGTGTTCTTTTTATTGAAATACTATTTCTCCTTTTATCCTCCAAACATATTTCTGATGCTTTGTTACAATTCTTCAGGCATGGATTTCTGTGATAAGATTACCTCCTAATGATCTTTAGATGCAGAAGATGCTTGTCCATTAACACTGCACTGTGGGCCATTCAAATCTTCCTATAGGGCCTTGGCAGTGATGTGGGGGTTTTGCACTGCATACCTGAGCAGTGTATGTGTTTTATTTCAGAGGTTTTTTGAAGTGCATTTTCACAGATGAAAGTCTAGACCAAGGTCCGTTTAGATGTACTATTATATGCAGTTTTGTGAGAGAACTAAAGAACTTTGCATGACACACCTACACCCTGTGAATCTTCCTATACTTGACTTTGATTTGACTGTAGCTGAGTGATGGCTTGTTGATGACTGTGCACTATTATTTCTGCACACTATTCATGATAGTTTGCCGTTTGGGATGCAGCTGTTATCTTTCCACTACCTTTGTGCTACTGTGGCTCTTTCTTCTTGCATTATTCACATTCTTTTTCTTATTCTTTTGATTAATGCTTGATGATAGCCTGCTTCAGTTTCCTATATTTGGTCTGAAAGTCAGAACTGTCGAAAAAGTATTTGCACACTGCAAATGAACCAAGCCAATGTTCAGTTTGATCTTGACCAAGACGACCTTCTTTGGTTGAACCAAATCTTGGTCTTTTGGCCCAGACTGTGATAGAGCAACTTTCACATCTGCTATTTTGCTTTGGATCAAAGTGGAAAGTTTGAAGGTCCACAGCAAACAAGATAAATCTTGAAGCATCCATCTGGATCATCTTCTGTAGCTGTTCTGCTTAACTTTAATTTCTTAAAGACATTTTGGAAAATTTGAAGAAGGTAGTGTTTATATTTTTTAAAGTTTTCTCTTGCTCTGTAAGAGATCTTTAGTTTCAGATCCTCTGTCAACCACTTGGATGAGCCTGTGGCTGGTCAATGTCAACACTCTGAGGGGTTTGAAAGGTCACAAGTCATTATGCACAGGAACTGTCTTCTGCTGACTTGGACTAAGGCCTAAAAAGTCACATAGTCTCTGAGACCATCCATCCATTTTCTAAACTGCTCCTTCCATTATCTGGGCGCGGCGAAGCAGGAGCCAATCCCAGCTGACTGTGGGCCTAAGGCGGGATACACCCATGACAAGAGGCCAACCCATCGCAAGTCTCTGAGACCTTTAAAAAAATAACATCAACTGATCATCAGTTGAGATCAGCTAAGATCAACTGAACAGATGCCCAAATGAAAAGTAAATGCTGACTCTGATTGAAAAGGGTCAGAACACACAGTGCACCTCAGTCAATTTTAGACAGGTGGTGTTAATGTTATGTATGATCTATGTATATCTGCTGTATAAAATATGCCTGCACTATGTCGTGCTGTTGGGGAGGGAGATTTTTTTTCGTCTGTGATAGCTGCTCACCATTGTCCACTGTTTACAATAGATTGTCAGCATGGTGACCTTTCTGTCATGTCACTGAAACAGGCAGTATGGAATGAGGCCCCAGACACTGGAGAGATTTCAGGAACTATTTGTTGGAAACTGACTGGACAGACAGAATAAAAGAGAGAGAGAGAGCAGATAAAAAGAAAGTTTGAACAGTGCATGGCCAAGGAGAAATGCCTGGTGTCACATACTGTGAAACTGAGAACTGTGGCACTGGAGGAACTGTGAGGAAAAGAAAGAAGGAGAAAGACAGTGTTACTGAATGATGATGTGACAGAGTGGGAGATGAAAGGTATATAGCAGAAAAGGAAGGAACAAAGAAAATAGTGAAGAATAGAACTTGAATTTTTTTGTCTGACACCGACAGGACCCAAACGTCAATTTAAAACTTATCTACTTGAATGATGAATTCATGTTCAGGTTCTCAAAGCCTCCGCTGAACACCCAGCAATACCCCCTGCTTCTGCTTTTCTCTTTCCTTACTTATTGCTGCTGACTATTTATTATTTGTATTATTTTTAAATTTTTAGGAGCTATCCCCATCCCTAACCCTAACCATCAACACTGTCTTCTGGAGTCACAGAATTTGATGGTAGAAATGAGTAAATATTGGTATTACACCTTGGTGCTGTTGCCTCACAGCAAGAAGGTCCTGGGTTTGATCCCCGGGTCGGCCATGGGTGCATTTCTTTGAGGAGTTTGCAAGCTCTCTCTGTGTTTGCATGGCTTTCTTCTCCCACTGTCCAAAGGCTTGCAGTAGGTTGATTGGATGTTCTAAATTGCCTGTATGTGTGTATGACTGGTTGTCTGTCTATGTGTTGCCTTGTGATGGGTTGGCTCCAGCTTCCCTGCCACCTGGAAACAAAAGAAGTGTTTTAGAAAAAGGATGGATTAGTCATTAGCCATAATTTGTATTTACATGATTATTTTTCAGTCTGTTAATAATATTATTTTTTTCAGTCTAGTTAAAATTATTTTTATTCCTTAAACAGGCTGTTTAGACTGTTCTTATTAGCTGCCCTACTTATTAACCTCAGGGTGACTGGGCAGTATACTTTCAGTATATAGATTTTTTAGACTAACAAGCAAAAGGTAGTTTGTAAAAGTTAAGGAGTGTTATGTACTACATTTAAATGTTTTATTTAAAAAATCAAGGTCAGTTTGTTTTTTCATTATATGGCCCTTTTACATTTGTGCTCATGAACAGGCATGAGCCTTCTTCAGACACTTTCTCTGGCTCCTCTTCTGATTTAGTCGAGTACTTTAAAACATTATGAACAGACCGTGAACCTCAGCAATTACTGCCTTAGATTAGTTGATTAGTTGATAGTTGATTTTTTCTGATCACATCAGTGTAAGAGATTGTGGACAAAGGAGGCAAGATGTTCTCATTATGGACCCATTTCATGAACACAGTAGGCCTTTGGTGGTAAACAAATGTATTTATGAGTACTGAACACTAGAGGGCACAATTGTCTGTCATCTTGTAACTGTTACCTGAACAAGGTCCTGTTTGACAGATCCTGGCCAAAGCCTGAAGTGAACATCGAAGTGTTAACCTATATTTAATTATATATTGGTATTGTATTTTTGTGGTTGATAATCTAAAAAATGTTAATCCCAGAAATGTTATTTACTATTTATGTTTTGATAGTTTTTTTGTTTTTTTTTTTACTTTAAAAAAAAAAAAAAATATATAAAATGTGTGAGATCTTTGAGCCCCCAGATGAAACTGTCATACTGTGACAAATATAGCCACCTGGGCTCACTTTGGAAAACCACTATCGCTTAACACAGCCCATTTCTGCACCAAGAAATGAAAGTTGAAACTATTATGCAAGAAGAAGCCATAATCAACTCTATGACAGTGAGTTCCCTGGGTCCAAAATCTCAGATGGACTAACATACAATGGAACCATGTGCTGTAGTCATATGAGTCCACATTTCAACACATTTCCACATTTCATGGACAAAATTTCCAATTGCAAAACCACTACAATTATTATCCTCAGTTCCAAAATGATTAAAAAGTGATATTATAATGAAAGGTAATGCAACACGGTAAAAATGCCTCTGCCTCAACTGTTGTTGATCGGGTTGTAGCCATCAAATTCTACATTTGTGTATATTTACAAAATACAATTAAGTTAATACGTTAATAACTATTAAAAATCTTTGATTTGATCTTTAGACTTTTGTCAGTTTAATGTTCATGTGAATTGACATATTCCAGATATTTATTTTTATTGGAAAATATATATTAACTTTTCTGGAAATGGGGTTTTTATATGGTCCTGTAGATCACTGGGATTTATAAATACCTTAAATGACTTACAAAACTTATAGAAGGGAGACCTAACTGCTGCTTTTTGCTCTAATGTATTAAATCATTAGAGTTAGAACTGAAAAAATAGAGTACACAAGCTAAATCATGGGAGAGTACATTCTAGTTGTATTGCTCACATTGTTTTGAAACTACTCTTCTACTTTAATCTGTTATATCTAAAGACAATAGCTAGTGTGGTCTAGATACTACAAAGCTGGCTAGTAACACAGAAACATCACAAAACTCCCCAACAGCCCTTCCCAATACATCACATTCTTTTTACTGGCCTCCTGTGTGGAATGTCTAGTATTCAAGAAGATTACAACTGGTTATGGAACAAAAGGTTAAAATCAGATCACCATCAGCTGCCACTGCTCTTAACTCTTTTCTTAATGCTTTGTCTTCCTTTGTGTATTTTCTCCACTCCAGTTACTCTATTGACCAGTCCCCACCTACTTTATTGACCAGTGTTTTAAGAACTGCCATCACTTTGAGAACTTCTCCTAGTCTTTAAGATGAATGTAATAAAAAAAGAACATAACGAGACGTTTTCCTGGAGCCATATTAGGTCTAGACTGGTGGTCACCAACCTGGTCTTGAAGATCTACCCTCTGGCAGAGAGGTTCCAAACATAATTTACTTTCTTCAGCTAATTAACCTCTTCACAGTGCTGTTACTGGCAGGATCAGCTGCAGTATTGTTTAGCACACTGGATGCATTGGGGAACTGAACTATGCAGGAAAGTTGATCTCCCAGACTACCTTTTGTGACCACTGGGCTAAACAATTTTGTAATGGTGAAAGAATTTTGGTGTTGCCATTCATGCCCAAAAGCTGGTTTAATTCATGTCTGAGAAACTAGCTGTGTAAGATCTGTGATCTGTGAAGGCTTAAGGGGCCTTAAAGAGTTGTATGTAGTATGTAAAGGCTGTTAGAATTTAGCAAACATGCCATTCACTCCTTAGTTTATAAGGTCAACTTATAGAAACAACTACAGAAACTGAATTAATTATTCTTAATTATCCTCCTTAATATCGACTCATTAACACTGAGATTTATAAAGAGTGTTTCAGCCCAAACTACATTTTAAATGTGGAACAGCGCAAGGCAGCAAGTCAGAAGAGAGGTCTTGCACACATATATGTCTAAAAAGCACAGAATAGTCAATTTAATTGTGACAAAAAAAGTTTTGAAAATCATGTGAAAAATGAATCGTGAACGTTTTTGGTACATAAAACCCCACAAACATCATAAGTAGACCTCAAGACTAGGATATGTAGGATATTAGCCATTTAATGCCACTGAAGTACTCCCCTTAGTGCAAGGCTATAAACTAGGGTCCTTTTAGAAATCTCCTTTCTGTATTTTTGTCAGGTGCAGCCCAGCCAAGAAGGAGTTAAACCTATCTAAATACTGTGCTACCATTGGTGAGATGGTCGCCGGAGGTGGGCGGTAGGAGATTACAGGTCTTTCTCTTACCCTGTCTTTAATGAAAGAAGGACCGGCAGCTGTGATGCCACCGCCCACCAGTCTGCATTGAACTCAGTGGCTACTCAACCCCCCATTCCTGCTTCTCTCCCTCCCACCACTGACTGACTGTTCAGATGGAGTCACGTGACCCCTCAGGATTTGCAGTGGGCATGCTCTGTGCTGTCCCTCGTTTCCCCTCCTCCCTCTGTTTCTCTGCTGTGCTGTCACTCCCTCCTTTCATCCCTTCCTGAGAGGAGGATGCTTGTTGTTGTACAGCATCCCAGCCCCGCAGCCTGCACCCGGTAGCACTGTTACTGTTCTAACTGCTCACCGCTCTTGCTGAATGAATGGCCATTGTTGCTTTTTCACCCCCCAAGGCTTTTGCTCTGACCAGATTTCGACCATCTACCAACGCTTCTGCAAAAACCTGACTTCATCTTTTGTGGACATATCGAAGACGGACAGTCTAAAGCATCAAATGTCAAGCAGCAAGAGGTGCATGTAGCAGGTGGCTGGTGAGTATTCATTCATGGTTATGAATGGTTGTGTGCATTTTTTAATGGTGGAGAGTGCTCTGTTGATGAATGTGGTGTTCATCTCCGAGGCTGTTTTGCGTGTGTTTGGGTAAGCTGCCTGGAAACAGCCAGATGTTGACTGCTCCATGTGCTACAAGCATCCTGGCACTGATGTGATGTGATGTGTGTGTGTGTGGGTTCCTTGCTGACAATATATGGACATGGCCACCATATCTAGTGTGTTGACTACAGATATTGTCATGGACAATATTTACAGCTTGATCTACATTTACACATTTACAATTATGGACACGGATATACTTTTGCGTGTAATGTTGTCTAGTATTGATTACCTTTATGCACATGGACATGTTACATATTGTGTACATAACATTGTCTAGAGTGTTGACTATTATATTTAATTATATTATATTATATTATATTATATTATATTATATTATATTATATTATATTATATTATTTTTGACAGTTTTGAAGTTTGGTATAACGTAAAACTGTCTAGTGTATTGACTACAATATGGCCTATATATAGTTCATATCGCTTAACACTATTGATTTACACTTACAGACATAGGCCACATAGCTTCCAGTATGTTGAATATTCTATATAGTAATTCTGTTTATTCTTTGCAGTGCATACTAATCCAGTGTGTAGACTATTCTTGATAGCAACTGTGTATGGTCCTTTGTTTTGACTACAGTTACATAGATGGACAATGTACAGTACTTGGATTCCATACACTTAGACAATAGTCAATGCTTATTGTGTATAACATTGTCTAGGGTGGTGACTAATTTGGTTTAAATAATGTGGCTCGGTGTCTATCACTGATTACAGATTCTGGGGGGCTAACAAATGTATCCCTTGCTCATTCCCTGGAGTGCCACCACCTGTCTCTCTCTCTCTCTCTCTCTCTCTCTCTCTCTCTCTCTGTGCTGTGTTTGTTTGAGTCATGCGGCTGCCCAGAGCAGTGCTGTGTTGTCCAGCATGCAAAATAAGTCATTGCAGGACTTACCCGGTCTAAGCCCATGCAGCACGCCTAAAGCACACTTTCATTTCCAGGATAAGCTCTGCTGACTTCAAGCAGGCAGCCTGTTTAGCAGATTCCTCCAGTGGTGTGGGGCGGGGGATGGTTCATAATCTCGATCAGGATAAATACAGGGAGGCACTAATACAATTAACACCTCTCATTTTTTTTTGCAATGTGCTAATGTTGCCCATTCAAACAATGTGCAGCTACCATTTATTGCAATCTGTTGTGATGACTGCTTCATGCTAAATGCATTTAGGATTCCCTCCATATGTCTGTCGGGAGGTTCTCGAGCCAAGGGATTTCCTTTTGGTTGCACAAGGTGAAGGGTAGGATTAGGAGCACGGAGAGCAGTAATATAGTGACAAATGTCCACAGGACAGTGTGAAGGCAGCATGAATGCATCGCTCAGACCCAGAAAACACACGTGTTCTGCCATGGAGGCACACTGGCTCACTGTCAATGATGCCACTCGCTTCAGCTCGTTCTGTTTTTGTTGCCACTCTGTTGTCTTCTTTCTCCTCCTTTGAGCTCTTTTGTGATTGGCTTGCGTCTAAGCGTTGATCTGTTATCGCTGTCTCTCACTGGCTGCAGTGCGAGGAGACTGTAGTGAAGAAAAGCTGTGTGTTTGAGGCTGCGTATGTGTGCACATGTGACAAATTCATGAATTAAATTGGTCCTTTGTTACAGCAGAAATACACAGTGCACCTCATTCACACCCGCTAGGTCTGAGAGATATTGGTGGTGGGGATCTAGACTATTCCCCAATCCCAAAATGGGCTTAATTATCACTTTAGCAATGGAAAATGTGCATTTAGGGTGATTAAGAGGGATTTACGTTTGCAGGACCACATGAGGCCTTGAAACAGAATGTTTGTTGCATACATTGCATATAATGATAAAAAAGCAATAATTTGTTAAAAGGCTCATTCACATACCAGAGCCTTCTGCAATACCAATATTATGAAGACTAGTATCACAATAATGAGGAACAAGTGATATATGGCACCTGGGACTAACTGAAATCCATGCATCCAGGCCTCTGTGACTGGGATGCTCTCAGTGCTGAGAGATCAGACAGAATACTGAACAGTGGCAGTGGCTCAGCAATTTCTGATCCTCCGCAGAACAGAGCAGAAACAACACGCACATTCTGCATGTTCCCATTCAGCTAGTTTGCATTACGCCCAGCTCCCATCATTAGTGTGCGCTGCACTGACACATGCCTGTCAGTTCACATCAAGACATTTTTCTCCCTGCAGCGATTAGCCGTGACGTCAGATTAATCATGATACAGAGTGCGACTTGTTACATAAGCCTTGTCGCGTGGGAAAAAAAACTGCGGCACAGTTCTTCTTCAGACCTACACTCACTCTCGCTCACTCTGATCCTCATTTGCAGGTTGTCTTTCAGTCCGAGACTTAAATTTGGCTTGATGGGTGCTAGAGCTTATGTAAACACTGCCTAGAAATTCTGGAATTCTTTTCCCCCTCACATCTGTCAAATGAGCTTAATAACACAGTTCAGATCTGCTCCTAAAACTCACCCCTTGCATATCTGCTATTCTAAATGCATTTATTGTCATTAGATCATCACTGTCAGTAACTCGGTCACTACTTTTACTGTCATTATGGTTACTGCAGTTACTTTAATTGATATTGATCCTGTGTGTATGGGATTGTTTTTCATTGGAAATACCAAAGAACATTGATTTAATAAAGGTTAATAAATGTAAAAGATGAATAAATTATATCATAGCACTGACAGTTCTTGTATGTTCCCCAGCCTCTCGTTAACACCAGGAATGTCATGATGAAAATGAACGATACAACATTTATCGTTATTAAAAAAGGACAATTATGACCAAAAAAAATCCTTTGTTGCAATTTTTAATAAGGAAAGATAGTGTCAGATGAGTGAAATGACATTTATATATTGCTACATTTCTACTCACTGTTGGAAGTTTGATGAACATGAAAGGGGCTGAAAATGATTTCTTGTTACAAATTTTATAATTAAGTTAAGTGTTTTTTTTTCTTATCCTATACAGTTTATTTTTTGGAGATTATGAGGTTACGAGTTACAAATCTAATTATTTAGATTTTTATTGATTATAATAATGTTCAATACAGTATTTTAGCCTAAAAAATATTCAAATATAAATATTAAAAGTAAAAAAGCTTGATGTACTGTTTCTATGATTTATTCTGAATAATGTCTTTTACATACAATATGCAGTTAAGTGCAATACACATGTTATGTGCAATTAAACTTTTGGTTAATTTTGCAACATTCCCATGATTTTTCCTGTCTTCTTGCTGCGACTGTGACAATGCAAATTTCCCTATGTGGGACAATAAAGGCTTATCTCACATCAAAATAATCCACTTAAATTGTGAAAATGTTACTTTACTGAAGAATCAATTATTTGGCAACATGAAGCAGGATGCATTGAGTTTCTCTGAACCTCATGGTACAATGAGGTACAATATTGACTCTGGCAGCTCGATGTTAGGCAGTCAGTCCACAACATTGTGACATACTGAGTTGACCCATTTCATTTAGCCCAGTTCAGTTTTTGACTCATTGTGTGTGAAGCAATAAGCCGAGCCTCATTCGCTATGAGCCAGACTGTACATTATGTGGTGTATGTCAGTACAGTGAGTGCTGTGTGCTGCTACCTTTCAGCACAAGCTTAATTAAATGCAATTACGCATGGATGGGGACAAGCACTTAGCTAAATGGGCTCCAGTCATCTGTGTTTGGCTGAGTGGAACGTCCTTCCTGGGTTGATGTATGCAAGGAGGCACGAAGAGCTGAAGATTAAAAGGTTAATCTTCTGAGCCGCTCACCTTAACCATGAGGTTGGGCCTTACCCGCCGCGTTTCCACGGCAACATGTCCAATCACCTATACCGAGATGGCTGGGGGCGTTGTCTGGGGATGAAGGCACAAAGAAGGAGGAAGATGGGATTGTGTTTGGAGATGGATGTGGGGGGGATAAAGGAAGAGAGCAAGAGATGAATGGAAGAGATTGTAGAGCTCAATCATATTGCCTTCCCTTGAGGCCAGTCGTGTCCTTTTGCTGCACCCTGTTCCAGACTCCTTCAAGAAACCCGGTGCCAGTTCTGTTATTAATTCATTATTACATGCATATCTAACTATGTATGTCATAAACAAAGACCAGGCCTGAGAATCACCCTCAAACAGAGAAAAGACAGCCTGAGGGGGTGGGGGTGGTGGTGGTGGTGGTGTATGGTTGCCAAAAGGCATGCCAAGTCTACAGCGGGTCACCTTAAAGGGATACTCCCACATTTTTCAACCTAATCTCTACCCGCCACTGCTCTAGCATACGGTCCTAGCATAAGTCCTTTGAAATCCAGTTGACTTGAAGTCCTCTGACAGTGGAGCACTGGTGGTGTAATGGTTAGGGAGTTGCACCTGTGATCTGAAGGTTGCCAGTCCAGAAAAGTATCACTGAGGTACCAGTGAGCAAGGTTCGGTCAAGCATGGCTGCCCACTGCTCCTAAATGGATGGGTCAAATGCAGAAGTTGCATTTTGTTGTGGTGTGGTGTGTTCACAATAACAAATATTCACTTACTTGCAGTAGAAATGGTACTTGAAGATGCTTAAGCAGGATTTACAACTTTTCTTTTCTTTTTTAAATACAGGGAGATCACCGTCTGTGTTTACTGACAGTGCGCTCGAGGTGCCGCAGATGAAGATTAGGGCTCCTGTAGTGGAGCTTTTTAACCCTTTTAACTGCACAGCTGTGGGCTCAAGCCTGCACGCAAATGGGAGATAGCTGCTAGCAGCCTGGATTTAAAACCCCCGCCTGGATCAAACAGAGAGACCTCTTCTGGCCCCTGTGTCCATTCTAGTGGCCTATATCCCTCACCTAATCCACCTGTCTCTGATTTCCTTACCAGTGGTCAATCATTAGGAATGCCAAACGGGAATTTGAACGTTGTCCCTGAGTGGTATTGACTTTAGTGCCATGACAACGGCAGCTCTTTGGCACAAGTGCCCAAGCATTGCCCGCTGTGCCTAGCTTTTCAAATGATAAATTATTTCTGACAGGCTTATTAATATGGCCAACCTGCAACCAAATCACAGTTTAATGAAAAGCGTGCTGCCCTTTAAAGTAATAACTGGCCAATGTTTTGTTTATTTCACTGTGCTACTCTAATGATGTTGGTTCTGTGCTCTCAAAACAGCCATAATGTATATTCAAATGACCATTTTCATCCTCTTTTACCCTTTAGGATAAAGTTTTTGTTACTGTAGTGATATGCTTAAAGGACCTGTGTTCTGATTGGCTGTCTAAAAGAAGTCAGGTATGAAACACTCCTTATAACTTCAAAGTGAATGGGCAGAGCAAAACTGCTGTAGTTTGAGTAGGAGGTTATGTAAATACAAGTACCGTACTTGTAGCTTAATAAATGGTCTGTATGATTGAGGAATGAATGGGATGTTTTGAGACTTTAACATGTTTACATACTACGTCAAGCTTTTATTTAAAAAAAGAGTGAGTAAAATTCCATTTTCCATAATCACAAGCCGTTTAAGACTTTCTTTAAGAGTTTTCTCTTTGTTTATCTATCTATAGTGGGCTGAAGACTCAATGAATACCCCCTCCAAGAAGAGAATAAGAATCATGCAAACACTCTTTGGCTGCTCTGTATTCTTAAAGGCAGACAAAATCTACACAGTGAAAATAACATTGTGGTGGAAGTAGTACCCTGGCACCATTATTCACCATTATTAAAAAGTGCAATTGAGTGCAAAGTCCTTTCATAAGGTTTTGTTTTATGGTTTTTAGTAAAAGTTAAGCCCCATGTATTCCATCTACAAGACAGATGTCAAGATGATTTACAACTGATAATGGATAGAAGAACTTGTGGTTTTAGGAATTATTGGCAGTCATATTGTAAAGAGTAAATGCAGATCTTTATTCCATCTGTTACATCACTATAACTAAATGAAGGAGGCTTTAGTTTAGGTAATAGAAGGACAAACTATACAACTACAACTTTAACTACATCTAGATTTCCTTCTTACTAAGCCAAGCCATACAGTATACAAAATTTTGGGCTATCTGGACTCATGTTGTCATATTCACAACTCCAAAGGCAAATGAACTGTGCCTCTATTAGCATATGAATAGCACTGCTGAGCTCTGCTCCACTCCCAGTGAGCTGGCAAGTCGGAGTGGGCTCCAGCCAGACTCCTGGCGCCCGTGCATCGCTCCCTCAGGACCAATTAGACAAGATTTTTAATGTAGACTCCTCATCCGCAGCTGCTCCACTCCACACCCTGTTTTAACTTTCAGCAGAGTTTTGGGGTTAAAGCAGATCACTGCTGCCTGGTGTTTTCCTGAAGGCTGGCATTTGTGTGATGGCTGCCATCCCTTAGCATCATGTCAAAGAGGCGAGAAATGACCCAGGTGGCCATTATAGCTAATCAGCATTAGATTCCTCATGCTCAAACAGTAAAGCTACTTTATACTTGATTCTAACTACGGTTGCTGGCATACTCATCTGCGTATGCTTTGCGTATCTGGAGGATCAAAGACTTTGACAGATAGAGGGCAGGCAAGGAAGGAAATTCCTCTGGCTGGCACAAGAATACTATCCTTGACGGCTTGTTCTGGGTTTGCATAACAAGGACAAAACTAAACATCCATTCACCCATCATTGGGGCTTCCTCATCACCTGTCCCAGATTAGTTCAGCCACCACTTCATGCTTCACATGCATATGCTTGATATGTTACTCCAAGCTATAGGCTTTAGCTGATGCTACCTCTAGAAACTGAGATCCGGTGTTGCTGTCTAGTGTTGACCAGAGGAGGATGGGTTTCCTTTTTTAGTCTTGGTTCCTCCCAAGATTTCTTCCTCTATGTTAGGGAGTTTTTCCTTGCCTCTTTCAGCTGTGGCTTGCTCATTCAGGGCTCAGACCCAGATTCCGTAAAATTGCTTTGTGACAACAGTTGTAAAAAAAGATTTACAAATAAGATTGACTTGAGTTGAGGTGAGTTTTGAAAAGATTCAGATTTGATTAGTCTGCTCGTGTTACAATAAGATACATCACATTACCATGTTTCATCACATCGCAAGGCTACCACTGCCCAAGTGACAAAGGTCACTTAAATGAAAATATTGCAGACAACGTTAAATGTTGCAACATTGTTTTAAAAGTAAAAAATCTAAATACCAGTTAAGAGCATGAAAAAGAGAAGGATGCTGGCACTGAACACTGCTAATACTTCATCATAATTTGCATAATCTGACAGCCAATGTGTTACAACAAAGTGTCAAACAGTCACAGTTACCTAGTTTTCCCATAATGTTTAATAGACGTGACCTCATAGGTTTTTATTCAACTTAGTCATTGGGCAGTGGTGGCCTAGTGGTTAGGCCCTTGCGCTTATGAACCAAAGGTTGCAGGTTCAAGTCCCAGGCTGGGCACCACTGAGGTACCCTTGGGCAAAGTACCATTCTGCTACACTGTTCCCTGGGTGCTTTTGATAGCTGCCCGCTGCTACACATGTGATGTATTAAATGCAGAGGTCACATTTCATTGAAAATATGAAACATGGTATAATGTTGACCAGACAAATACAAATTCCTCCTCTTGGCTTCTAATGAAGTTTTTTCTTCCTCCAGCTTTATGGAGTCCTCTTTTGCCATTGACTTGCTCGCTAGGTTCTCGGACCCGGGTTCTGTTGCTTTACGACAACATCAGTTATAAAAAGTTCTATAAATATAAAATTGACTTGACTTGACTTTAAAATGCAGTTCAAGCTGGGCCTCCAGTAATGAAGACTCTGCAGTAAATTTGAAAGTTTTGTGCACTGTGCAGCAGCAACAATAATGGAGTATGTCGCTAGAATGGAGTGCATACAAAAAAATCACTGCACACTGATGAAAATCATATGCTATGATTGTGTAATGGAAGTGCTATGACTTGTCTTGATCCAGCCTTCACTTATTATGATCTGTCAGTGCTCAGCATGAACTTTTAGAAGCACATCCAGCACAGAAACCCAACCTGTCTATACTTTCTACATCACTGACCCTCTGTAGTGATGTGATTTAATTGGGTAGGGTAGCTTTCACTGGAACTGTTCAGCTCCAGTGACTGGTGGGTCAACCAATTGTCAAATTGTGTTCTCTTTGAAGAAAATCCAAAATCTGAACCATTTGGACTAATGAATAAAGACGAGAACATTCTAGATAAACTCTCAGAAGAGGCCAATAAGCAGATTGTGTGTCAGAGCAGCAATGATCATTTAGAAAGAGCCAGCACTGGGAACTTAATCACAGAATAATGAGTGTGTGCATTGAGAACACTAAGACATTCATCTCAGTATTTAATGTTATAGGGAGATGAATGGAATTACAGACACGGCAGATAATTCTGATGAACTTGATTATGTGTAATGGTGCCTGCTAGTGTTATCATGATACCTCATTTTAAGTTTTGGTCTTTACAGAATCCTGGTCCAAACCCCGATGAGCTAGCCAATGGTGACAGAGGCAGGGACAAACCTACAGTTGTGGTCAAAAGTTTACATACACTTGTAAAGAACATAATATCATGGCTCTCTTGAGTTTCCCGTTATTTCT
>JBBPDA010000132.1:22946354-22962454 GCA_037974385.1 Arnoldichthys spilopterus | reverse complement strand
GATAGATAGATAGATAGATAGATAGATAGATAGATAGATAGATAGATAGATAGATAGATACTTTATTGATCCAGAAGAAATTTTTTTAATGTTTTACTTAGAAGTACATCACGCTACAGAAAGAAAATGCTACTGAAATAACCTTTTTTGTTTGCCAGATATGCTTATGTTGACCCGGATGCTGCTATTGTCAGTGTGCCAACGGACAATATGTAGCACTACTACAAGTCTTGACTTAAGGGAGTTTTTCCTGCTCTCTGTCACCTTTGGCTTGCTCATTAGGGGCTCGGACCTGGATTCTGTAAAGCTGCTTTGTGACAATGTCAGCTGTCAAAAGTGCTATAGAAATCATTTTGACTTGACTTGACTTGATTTTCCTTTGACTTAGCTTTGATTTTTGGGTGCCCTCTCTGTCATGGCTAGTTTAACTCATTGGCACACACCATGCTGGCTGAGATCCCCTATATATGTAGAAGTGCTTGGCCAGCGGTACGCTGGTGTCTCTCTTACCCTCTGGTCCACCTGTGTTAGTTCCAGCCGATCTGTTAATCACTGATGTGTGAAAGAGGAGGTAAGTGGACTGGAAATGGATCCAACCTGTGAAATACCCACACTGAAGGCGTTATCTAACCATGTCCTGGGAAACTAAATCTCATTTGAAAAAAATGGGAAGTTCAAGTTCATGTGCGAATGACCTACTTAAGACGTTTAGCAGCTCATCCTTTTCTGGTAAAGAAATATGACTTTTGTTCAAACATAAGGATGCACTGACATGGGAGTGCTGATTCTGAGCTACATTTTAAAGCATATGAACTAGAACTAGACTCATATGTATTATTATTATCCAGAAATTCAACTCTTTACTTGTAAAGGGTTATAGGTGCAGTAAAGCAAATAAAATGTAGACACTTCACCTAAAGTGAAGGCGAAACCAAATAAGCTAAGCTCTAATACTCTTAAGTGTTCTTTTACTAACAATCTGCTCATATAAATTGATATGATGATAACTACACCTTCACCACACATTTCAGAACATTCTCTTTCAGCACCATCTTCGCTTCTGTGCAGTGCTTTTATTGGTCCAGTAACAGACAGTTGTGTAGCAACCTAAATGCTAATATTTAGCATGACATTCATGTGCAGCAATGAGCATCGAACCATTTAGTGTGGGTGTTGTTGCTGGACTGAAAAATCTCATTTTTTAAAAGCCTAGGGCCATGCTGCTACTTAGGCATTGACCTTAACTAGTCAACTGATGGTCAAAGCTTTGACTATTTAAAATACAAAGATCAGCCATAACATTAACCCCACCTGCTTAATAATGAGTAGGTCCCCCTCATGCTCCTGAAACAGCACTGACTGTGGTGTGCTCTGACCCCTATCTATCAGAGCCAGCATTCACTTTCTACACAACAGTAGCTCTTCTGTGGCATCGGACCACACGCCTTAACACCCAACAAACATCCATTAGCCTTGGGTGCTCATGACCCTGTCATTCACCAGTTTTCCTTTCTTGGATCACATTTTGGTAAGTACTAACTACTGTATACCTGGAACACTCCACAAGAGTATTGGAGATGCTCTGACTCAGTCGTCTGCCTATTACAATAAGGCCCTCGTAAAAGTGACTCATGCTCGCTCATTTTTCTTGCTTCTAGCACACCGACTTCAAGAACTGACTTTCCACTTGCTGCTATATATATATACCACCCCCTGACAGGTGCCATTGTAATGAAATAACTTCATAGTCAATTTTATTCACTTTACCTGTCAGTGGTGTTAATGTTATTGCTTATCAGAGGATTAGTCAACTACTCTATGTAACCCCAGCTTCACACTTCTTCTGTTTACTCATATTCCCACCACCATCTCACAGATGTGTAATTGCACCACTGAAATCTTACACAAACTGACATTTTCTAAGTTTGCATGACGTTATTGGAATGTATTGTGTATCCTGAGTGCTTTTAAAAGTGCTGTTATGTACATATAGTGAAATCAAAGCAGTGTTTAAATAATAAGTAACATATGCATAGTCATTGAAAGAACTGTACACTAATCACGTCTTCAGGATATATCTAGATGCACAGATGCTCTGTCACAAATATTTGCTCTCAAAAACAAAAGACTCTGCTGACCTGGACATGGGATCCTATTTACACTGTCCAGCCATGGACGTTATCGTGAGTTTGTTTCTGAATCCTCTGTATGTAAACAATGCTATTAACTCAGGATGCAAGACAAATGGAGTGAACTTCTCTTGCCCTTAAAATATGCAGCAGAAGAGAAATGTCCAATTAGACATTGAACTCCGCATTCAAGTTCATCCTGTAGAAATGCAGGCTTTGGGGAGGTTCTGGTCTGTTTTGACTTCCTCCCCCTGTGTTGAAGTTGGAATATTTGGTGGAGGCCAGTCAGTGTCTGTGTGATAGCATGGATCATGAGTGACCTGAGATTGGATTTTTTTCATTCTGGAATTTGCAGTCAAAAACCATGGGCTGCATGTAAACAGACCTGCCTTTATGCCAAACCCGGTAGAAAACATGTAGGAAGACAAACCAGGCTTATGTTGGGCCTAATGATGGACGCATAGCCGTCAGGCGCCGGGATGAGTTATGGCGGACAGTTCGCGTAAGGAGTTTGTTTTGGCAATGAGGAGCAGAGACACGAGCCTTGTGTCTTTTGACTAATGGGGTTAGAATAGGGGAAAACAGTGGGAGTCGATGAGGAGAGGATTGATGGAGGTGGCCCTGGAAAGAAAAAGCTGGTGTTGCATCTGTGGTTAGTTAACGGTGTGCCTAGTCTAAACGGGTACAAGTGGCCTGAGAGCAACTGTGTGTGGGCCGACTAAAGAAGCATGTCATTGTTGTTCAATATAAATAAATAAGTAAATAAATAAACAAATAAATAACCAAAAATATATTTTTACAAGGTGAAAGCAAAAACGTTTGTTTGATTTTGATCTTTTAATCTGAATGGACGTGAATGTAAAGAAATTTTAAGTAATTTTGCAAACATGTCCACTAACTGTGAAGCAACCACTGCACCACTGCACCACCGTGCCACCTGAAATGCCTGTTCCTTAAAGAAAAATCGATCAAATTTGTGGACAGGTGCCATACACTGATCACACACATTAGTTTGGTTTACATTTTGCTGCTGCCTCTGGCCCTTTGCTCTAACCATCATTACCAGCCTCACTCTTAAACCATTAAGTTGAACTGAGGGGAAAGACGAGCCTAGTCTAGAAGTTCAGTCTCAGGAATCTGATTCAATATGTTGATTTTTGACGTGTGGTCTACAATCTTAAACCCCTGGGGTTGTTAGCTCATAATCACTTACAATCGGTCACGTTCACTTAAGCTGCCTACCCCTCATCAAAGACCGAAGAAGGACATGGGGTGTTTTAGATTGTATGGAGAGAATGCATGGAAGCAATTAATGGAGGAAAAAACAATTCTGCCTCGTTAGGCAAAAGGGGCCCCGTTCTAAATCAGATAAACAAACACACTTCTATTCCTGTAAGCCTAAAAAAAAGTTATAAAAATAAGGTTTACAGAATTTTCCACTTACCCCAGATGTAGTTGATTAATCATGTTTGGAACTCAACTTTTACTTTTTAAGTTTAGTCAATAGTAAAAACATCCCCACACCTTTAATTAATCAGCTCAAACTGCATCCAGCTATTCATTAAGGTGCTGCTGACTTGTGAGTGTGGTTTAGGATGCAGTATAAATTACTTTGAGCTATAAAAATTAATGAAACTTGTGTGTAGGTATACACTGCAGGCAGTGTAGGCTCTAAAATCAGTTGTTGTCACAGTAATCATCATAAATATGGAGGAATCTGATCAAAGATCAGCTTTATGAACACCAGCCCTGGTGTTGTCTGAAACGGCTGATGCCTGTAGTGGTGAGGGTTTGGTCATTTTTATAGCTCACATAAGGGCTGAACAATGAATCGTTTTTATATCGAAATCGCAATTTGAAATTGTGCAGTTTTCATATCGCAATTTAATTTTTTTTTTTTAATCTTATTAACACATTTGTTTTGGGGAATTTATTAATATTATTGAATTTGAGAAATGACACTTTATATGAAACATGTAATGGAATGGAACATTATATGTAGCCCTTAAAAGAAAATAATCACATTTACATTGCAATTGAAATACTGGTTTATACCACTCATATGAAGAACCAAATGCAGTTTGAGCAGGTGGAGAGAAGTTTTGAGGATGTATTTACCAGAAAGATTCGCATGACTGTGGACTTCTGTTTGTTAGCAGCGTTAACTTTGCTTTTTCATTGCCAAACTGAAGAAGCAAAATCATGCCTTGGCCATTCACCCACATCTGGGAAAGGTGGAAACATTTTTCTTTAAATAACAGCATGGTGCACAGTATATCATTTGTTTATCATTGTAGACATTATAGACTTGCCAGACTATTGACTTGCAATACTGATACTGTTATGTGCAAATAATCCTCTTAGTAAATCTCAAAAATAGTTTTTATGTCACACTCACAGTATATAGCACTGGGTTGGCAGTGGGTGGACAGTAGTGGCCTAGTGTTTAGGACCTCACCCTTGTGAACAGAAGCCCTTGAGCAAGGCCTGTGCTCCACATGTGCCCATGTGATGAGTTAAAGGCAGAGCCCACATTTTGTTGAGGTGCACTTTGCATGATTAAGTGTGTTTACAATGATTAGTAAGGCTCTTACACTTTAATACAGTTGCAATATGGAATTCGGTCTATTCGGTCATGTGTGTCTCAAGCAGGAGAGCAAGTTATTTGGAGAACACCCTTAGCGTGATTGTTTCTTATAGATTCAGTCTATTATAATCTCACCTCTTCAGTCTACTAATCTCACGTTCTATGGGAGGTCTCTGAACTTTCATCAGTATGACTTTATATTATAAAGTGTAAGTCTTTGTTTACAGTAAGAGAACAACTTCTGTGCAGAACCACAGTACAACCCAAGCTTTACTATATTTACATGTACATTTACAGCATTTGGCAGATGCTGTCAAGCTAGACTTACATTAAGAGCTGTTAGTCAACCAAGATTCTACCTGAGCTGACATTAATCCTTACATAGAAAAGATACATAGTTGGTAGTAAGAAAGTTTGGTATTTATTATGGGACATGTAGTTTTTGTCCTAAGTGCTCTATGAGGTCTAAGAGGTCTTCAGTCATTGTTTGCATTTTGACTCTACAGTTGTAACGGCCAAGAGATGTTCATACTACCATTTAGGTGCCAGTACTGTGAAGAGTCTTGATCAGGTAGACATCAAGTACATGTCAGGAGGTCTTTGAACCTCCATCGGTATAACATAGTCTTTGTTCAGAATTAGATAACTTCTTCTTTGCAGAACAACCCAAGCTTTACTTTATGGTGTTATGTAATCCTCTGTGGCTCATTAGCCCTGAACCAGTGCCCCTTTATATTTACTCATACCCTCCAGTTGGATGGCTTAAACAGAGGGAGGGAAACTGTGCTAAAAACAGCCATGTTTCAGCATGATCTAGTGTGCTGACAGCAGCAGGCCATCGAAGGGGTTAAGCGCCAGACGCCCGCCCCAATACGGGTTAATGATTAGAGTAGTGCTCTGGAGTGGAGGAAAGGGAGCAAGCTGGGGCCATGCTGAGGGTGTGTGAGTGGGGCAGGGGGTGGGGGGGGTGGGGTGGATGTGGGTAGTTATAGTGAAAGGAGTGAGCAGGAGCCGTCCTGCTTAAATCCAGCTGGCTGCTCTACTGGGAATGTAATCCATATGTGCGGGTGAGTTTAGCTGCCGGAGAAAGGAAAGATATTACCCGCAGAAGAAGCGATTGTTTCTGCTTTCTCCTGTTGAAATTCCACTCATACTGGCCTCTGGATCCTGACACGCTTTCCCCAGCCAACACAAAAGAAAGAAAGAGAGAGAGAAAGTGAGCAACAGTGGGACATAGTCAGGGCCAAGAAGTGTGCGAGAGAAACAGCAGGATGATGGAAGGAGAAGGGGCAGTAGACGAGGGAGCCGCGAGGTAGGTCGTTTCTTGTAAACGCTCACACCACCGCGAGATTTAATAGTAGCACTTCAACATCATGCCGCTCTGTTTGGACCGTGTCTGGAGGGGAGGTGAAAGCAGGCTATGTGGAGTGTGCATGTGTGTGGGTGAGCGAGAGAGAGGGCAAGAGAGGTGTGAAGCTCATGCATCATCCAGCAGAGACAGTTCTTTGCAGAAGAACAAGATGCAATGCGAAGACGTTCCTGAAACATTCTGAACTATGTTCTTTTGTTTACATTTTTTAAACTTAACATGCATTTTGTACTTCTATCCCCTGGTCTTATTTAAGAATGGGCTCCTTGTTTGGATTCTTATGATGGTAATGAATAACTACTTGCTTTTGTACTTGGCTCACACCCCATGGTTCCCTTCTGTGTTCAGATTGTAGCTCCTATCTCACTGTTTACATATCCCTCACAGTAGACCGATTCTCCTGCCAGTAACAGGTGGGAGAATGAATCAGTATTTTTCAATCAAAACTTCTCTAGATTTGAGGTTTCTGGCAAACTGCCATACAGTTTTTCTGCCAGTAGCTTTTATATCCTGCATCCAATAATTTCATCATGGTAGCGGTGAACATCATTTAGAGCACTGTTGTTTTTGTTCCAGTTTCTTAGATGGTAAGTGATTCAGACCACCTACCACCCTTGACCCCAGCCCCCCACTTGCCTGTAAAACTTTACTGCTAATTGCAGCAGAGGGCAGAACTTAAGTGACCTGCTGAGTCCCTCAAATGAACTCTCTTCTCTCAAGTTATTGCTTTCCGTTGAGCTTCCAGTAGACCTTCCGGCAACGGCTTGCTTTGGATGGAGTTTGATACAAGCCCACTTTCTTTTGCAATGTTCACTTTTATATGCAAAGCTTTTATTTAATAGACAACTTTAATTGCCCCTTAGCTTACATTTTTATTGATTTTTTTTGGGGGGGGGTTATGGACAGTTTATTTTTACAGGCACGTCAGGTAAAAGGTTTTGAAACACCTTCCTGCAGCAATTAAAAATGAATGCAAACAATTTCTACAAATGCCCCAACATGTGTTACTTTGCTTTTACTCTTTTTTTTAACCGGCTTGATGAAGTTAAAGTTAAGAGTCTGTGCGACTCTTCTATGATTTGAAACTACTGTCTATTTTTTCTTCTTCTAATCTTTTGGCTCATTATCTTGCTGTGGAATGAATCCCTGACCAACCTGTCTGTCTTTCTTTGTTGTGATATTATGCAATATCTGATAGCGATATACAGCACTACTTCCTTCTGTACAGTATAGTCTGAATTATGTATCAAAGGTGTGATGTAACAATTTACTCCAACAAAAACAGATGATTTGTAAGTCATCAGCAGAAGCTGGGGCACCTGTGGGAATTGTTTGCATTAACCTTTAATGCTTAATTTACATCAATTCCTGATCTGTTATTTTTTTCCCTTTTTAAAAAATTATTTCTTTTGTACCATTTAAGGTAATTACTGGTATTCATTGTAAGTAAATTGAATTCATTGGAATAAAATTTACCCAAAAACTGCTAAACCTATTGACCAAGAGTGTAATGCTTTTGCAGTCTCTTTTTATGCTTTAATATTAAACAGGCTGTGTTTATACTGTACATTTTAGACTGATATATGTCTGTTTTGATTGGCTGTCCTGTATTGTGGTTTATTTAGCAATAAAGCCAGGTTATGCAGTCTTTAACTTCATTGGGCGAGGATAAAACTGCTGTAGGCTGAACATGTGGATAGAGGTGGAAGCGGTGGATTATATCCAATGACAGATGAAGTGAAAAACAATGATTATCTTGTTAAAGTGGAATAGTAGTGGAATAGGATTTATTAGGCAGAAAGTGAACACCCAATTCTAAAAGTTGACAAGGAAACTCTAAGGACATGGCCCACTTTGACAAGGGCCAAGTTGTGTTGGCTAGAGTTTTCTTGGTCATGCAGATCTTGAGAGGGGTTACTGGTAAGCAGTGGGAAGCATCACTGGAGAACCATCAATAGGATCATGGATAGCTGGGAGAAAAGCCTTGCCTTTCCAGTCTGATCCCAAAGAGCTTCTAAAAAAGGTAATGCTGGCTATGATAGAAAGGTGTCAGAACACACAGTGCTTTTGAGGACTCACATTCCTTATGTGGTTGGCCACCTACCTAAATGTTGTTGCAGACCAAATCCACCGCTTCATAGTATTCCCTAATGGCAGTAGTCTCTTTCAGCAGGGTAATGCACCCTGCCATACAGCAAACATTGTTCAGAAATGGTTTGAGGCACATAACAGAGTGGTCAAGGTTTTACCCTGGCCATTAGATTCCTTCAGATCTCAATCCAATGGAGCTTCTGTGGGACGTGCTGGACAAAATAGTCCAATCCATGGAGGCCTCATCTGAATGTAAATCTTTGATCCCTCCATAGTATCAAAAGCAGAATTTGTGTAAATGATGATCTTTATCTATACTTCTTGTTCTCATTTCATTTGTTTCTTTTTGCAAACTGTCTAAACAACTTTTTATTTGTGATTTTTAATTATTACAACCCAATAAGGAACACTTGTGCATTCATATTAAATTTTTTTTTTTAATATTGATGTCCCCAAACATTTGACAGGCACTGTGCTCTTAAAGTAACCATGCAGCATTGGACTGGTGGTCTTGAAGTTGCAGACATAATGTAGGCTGTCCTAGACCTGACTACTTCTTGGCTCATGAAGGGTTGCCTGAAGTATTTTGACTGGAGGAATTTTGCTCGTTTTAACACAGCTCACTTGCGATAAAGTTCAAACCTTAAGAAATGCTGACAGACAACAACAACAGAATGTGCAGAGGATATTGTAAAAAACAAAAGTTAGCAAAAAGCCATAATTGTCTTCATAGGAACTAAAGGTCTTTGTAGGACTTTTGTGGTTCAAACTTTAAAACTTCTTAAATGATCACTGGTTTCAGAATAGCCTATTTTTTAGGGCATAGGCACACCTGTTTACCTGTTGAAATGCCTCGTTTGCCCTTCCGTGACATCCGTGGTGCAGATATTGACAGTCACGCCAGGTGGACAGTCTCTTCACGCCTTGATAAGACTGACGTGACATGTTTGTCAGGGCTTAATGAATGGCTGGCTGTGTACCTAGAAGAACTTCCTTGGGTAAAGGCGTTTGTCAAGTGTTGATTTGGAGTCCCGCTGTGCTCCTCCGTTGGCACGAGCCTCCCTATTGCTGTAAGCTGGCAGCAAGCCACCTGGTTTGCTCTCTCCCTCATGAGAGGCAAGGCGTGTGAGAGGAGCGGAGTACGGGGAGTTCAGTGCCCGTTGGACAGAGGTATTGTTCTGAAGAATGCTTTGTTAACACTCCTCTCTTCTGTGTGTGTGTGCGCTGCACCAGATTGGAATCATTCATCACAAAAGGATGTTTTTGGAACTGAAAAGAAGTAGCTATCATGAACAATCCCTGTGAGTTGGAAATTTCAGAAGATTGGTAAGTTTTCAACCCAATCAACCATACCTCTCTAATCACAAAGGGGAACTTTTGAAATAGTTTGGGGATGAGGTCATTTGCTTCATTTAGTTATTCTGCAGCACTTTTCCATTGCTTCACAAGATTTCCTTGCTCCTACTGTAAGTTTTGTTGTTTCTGGCATCTTGGAAAGTCTTGGTAGCATGTGACATTTTGCATTTGTCAAGAATTAGAAAAGAGACTTTCTTTCATTAAGTCTGGATAGAAAACAGAGTGCCACTATCAACCAGAATTTTGATTTTGAGCCAGATTGTCAGGCACCCTTTTCCCTGTCCATCAGCTGTCAAGCAGTGAGCGCTACTTTTTTAAGTCAGGTCATAAATATTAAATATGCAATTAAAAAAAAAAAAAGACAAGCACTAAATAATGATAATATTTTATACATTTTGCTGGTATTTTAACACAAAGCTGAATGCATTGTGCATTAACATGTCTGTTAGGAACATGTGAACATGCATATGTCAATGCACCCTAGTAACATTAAAAAAAAACAGGTCAATTAAACAGGTCAATGTCAGCCTGGACCAAAAGATTTACTCTTAATCTGACCAAGACATGTCATTACATGAAATCTTGTATGCTCTGTTTGGGGAAGTACTATGGGAAAAATATATTATACAATGACTCAACTCTAAAAAGAAAGAGTAGAAAGCATGTTCAAATGTTTAATTACCCATTCATTCTTTTACCTTGCTGATTTAAGTGAATGCCAATTTAAAACCAGTGGCCAACATTACCACATAAAACGTTTTATTCTCCTGCTTTAGAATTTAATGTTCAGAGTCATACGCTTGAGCTAGAACGCATCCCACCTCACCATGCAAAACTTGATTCTTTAGTGATGCTAATATGATACCACTAGTGGACTGTCAAAGATTTAGATTGCCCTGTCACAGTGTAGTCAGGCATTGACTATGAAGCTATTTCCTCACCTAATCCAAACTTTCATCATAAGATGTGTCTTAATTGGACTCACATCAATTATAATAGGATTTCAACCTCAAAGTAAACCCATGGCCTCATTATATGTGATTCACAGCTCCCTCATCAAAGCGGTGCTTTAGGAGTTCATTAACGCATGTCAGAGATGTGGCACCCACACTCTTATGCCCGATCCAGCTCCTGTTTTGCCAATGCTTGTTTCATGTTTACCCCATGACCAAGCTAATTAATTAGCACAACACAGAGGCTGGTACTTACTTAAACTCCATAATCTTGTTATTGTATAGCGCTGAATGGTGGAGGCTCTTGTGAACACAGTAGGCTTGTTGTCACTTTTTCTGGCTTCACGAGTCAGGAGGTAAATAAACTTAGAATTAGAATGTTTTTCCTGAATAATCTCAATTGAATTTTACATCCATGAGCGAAACTGGGCAGCTCAGTTGGAAAACAAATCAGTCTAGCTTTGTTTTGCAGTTATCTTGTAAGGAACGTTCTCGCATGTTTATATTATTATGTCTGCATTGCAAATATATAGATTGATGGCCTTGTAAGACTAGATATTCAATCAATCTTTGGCACTGTGGGATGTGTGTGTGTGTGATTGCCGTTGCCTCCAGTACATTCTTTCTTTCTCATTATTGCTATAAACCCTTCTTCTTTGTTCTCGGTAATGATTTAAATTGGGCTTTCCACGTGCACTCAGCATTTTCTTCAGCTCACTTTCTGAAGGGTGTATGGTTTGTGTTAGCACTCGAAGGAAATTGCGCTAAATAATTATTTCGTCCGTGGGTGTATAGCCGAGGCCCTTTAACAAAAAGCCGGGCTGAGAGTTTGCCTCTCCTAACCAAGTCATGAACGATGTGTGAGCATAAATCCGACTGCAGTGCAATTACGCAGCTCTGTCAGCACAGGCCTGGCACAGCGCTTCGCATGTGTTATGGTTTAAATCATCCATAGATGTGGGTTCGATCCTACTTCTAACATTGCAATGGGTGAAAAATAAAACGTCATCATCACCATCGTTACTCATCCAGGATGAGCCAGCGGTGGAGGTATTTTATTGGCTCTTATATTACCAGCTTAGTTATACTAGAGCTGTGCAATTATTCAAGTCCTTTCAAGCTTTTAGAGAGCATACGGATGTGGGCAGCTGCGTCCACCCACACAAGAATAATAATAAGTCGTCCTATGGCGCATACTTTTCCTTAAGAAGTAGGATGTAGGAGAGCTTTTACATGTAGGAGAGGTTACTGACTGACACTGCACGCCAGTTTATTAGATACACTTGTGCTTACACTCTATAGGCATTCTGTATGCACTTTGTAGGTTTGCAGTTACTGACAGTAGCTCATCTGTTGCTTCAGAGCTTCTCACCCTCTCTCCAAGAGTAGTAGTCTTGTTTTACACCTTACTGCAACTGAGGGGTAGGTACAGCTAACCAAAAATATCCAGTCAATTCAGAGTGATCACTGGTGAAGGGTAGAAGATGTGCATGGAGAAAACAGCTGTCTCCACCTCCACCTCTACATGGCGTTCCAATTAGGAAGTTCTTCAATAGCCAGTAAGGGTACAGTGTACAAGGCTTAAAGTATATGATCTTATCAATAATGTCAACAGAACAAAACGTGTCAATTGTACCTATATAAGCACATGGTGAAAACAAACTAACAACTACAGCTAAAAGCTATAGAATAACGTCTGGGAGCATTTTACTAAATAAAAGAATACAAATAGTCACATACAACATAGTTACCTTCTAACACCTGGAAAGAGAACACTCAGAGTTTGATTCTGAAGCAGCAGAACGGTCAATAAACAGTAGCTTACCCAGCTATCATCAGAAAAGCATGTCAAAATGTTAAGTGATCCTGATATAGAGCTTTAACAATCTACACATTTATTACTATATCACTTATTTTAGCTTACAGTAGCTCAAAATTATGGCCAGACTTAGGATATTTTTAAGTTTTATATTAACTTTATATTTATATTATAGTAATATTTATTTTTTGCAGCCCTAGTACAGCAATTAAAAAGCACTGATGCTCTCACACCAGTGCAAAACACCAACATGTCACCATCACTTTTGTGTTGAGAATGACCCCCCAGCTAAGTCACATCTGGTCAGCAGGGGTTCTGTGGTGGTCTGTTTCAATTGATTGACTGTGTGGACTGAGGCCAATAAGCTGTGCTGCACAGATGGCCTACAATCAGTAACTGTGCATTTATATGGTGTGTATTCTTCTGTATGTATACAAGTGAAGTGAAGGAACTGTCCCTAAAATTGTCTACTGGCAGCTTACCTGAACTGAGACTGGGTGAAGGAATATAATGTACTATGAACTATAAATGTTATGTTGCTCCATCCAGCCTAAAGTGCACTGGCAATCCCTCAACTAGCCACTTAACACTGACCTTGGAGAACACGACACACACCAGAAAAACACACTTAAATTGATGCTTTCAATCTGGTCTGTCAGTAGACATGTTGTGTAACACTTGATTGCTTCACATGGATTTCTGCATCAGTGTAAATGCTTGTTGAGAGGAGGAGCTTGATGCTGTTGGAAGCTAAAGCTCTGTTTTAAGGTCTGATGCTGACAGTTATTTACAGATTAAAAGCACCAGTCGTGATTTAATACAGGAATGATTTGGGAATTAGGATCCTTCTGAGGTTTGGTGTGCTGTTGTGACATGTCTTGTTTTGCAGGTAGCTGAACAGGAGTGTGGTTTGTGTTTTGGAGCGATGGACAGATTCCGGCTGCAGTCTGTGTATTTGATGTAAAACACATTCCTCGCCCTGACCCTAAACTCCTTTTTGTGCTGCCTTTTGTTGTGGTGGATTTGTTGACGTCCTTATGTGCATAAAAGGAGCCTCCATTGCTTTTAATCTCTCTCTTTGTCTTTCTGGCATGCTTTGACCACGCCACCACCCATTGAGACAAACATTGCTCAAGAGTACGGGTCCTGCAGGGCAGTCTCGAGAGATTTTGGCGAGGCAGTGGAGGATGTCAGCAAGCAGCCAGAACAAATAGCAGCAACCTCAACCAGGGCTTCATATACCTGATACATTCTTTTTCAGACCGCCTATGTTTGTTTTTATTAGGACCAGTCTTTCATAAGCGGGTGTGTTGTGGAAGTAGAAGAATATCGTATTTTTCTTTGACATCAAGCTTGTTTGAATTAAGCTGAGCCACGTTGTTTATTGTCATTGGCAAATAAGTAAACCGAAATATAGCATGAGTGCACATACTCCCATTTGATTTTGTATGGAAATGGACTTGGACGGGATATTTTGGACTTTAGAAGGCTCTACATCAACATTATTTTTTAATGAAAAGGTCCCCAATGGGCTGCTGGTCAGACAAAACTCCTAAAGGCAATTTCCATGGAAAACATTCCATTCTTTTTTAGTGAAAAGAGCTCAAACTTTTCTGTAAACATTAACAAGGTTTAAAATTTACCATTTTACTCCCCACGCCACACTGTCTGTATAAGCGTCCTGCAAAAACAGGCTTTTGGTGTTGTCACAGAAAACAGTGCATTTGCCTATACCTCTCTATTGGGCTGGCAGAAGCTATCCCTGCCTCCATCCATCCATCCATCCATCTATCCATCTATCCATCCATTCATACATTTTCTAAACCGCTTCTTCCATTTCCGGTCGTGATTAAGCTGGAGCCAATCCCAGCTGACTACGGTCCCAAGGTGGGGTTCACCCAGGACAGGAGGCCACTCCCCAACTGCCTCTTCACTTATAAATCATAAGGAGTATTTTAACTCCTTTTTGAGTAAGGCACAATATAGAGCAGCCAGTCAAGACAGAGGCCATTTCTATACAGTCATATGCAAATGTTTGTCAAATGACAAGTACTCATTCACTATAGACTGCACGTTTTAATGCACAAAAACATTTTAAATCTGCTCTATTTAAATTAAGTAATAACTTATAATAAGAAAATAAACAAAATATTTGAAAGTGACAATTTGTCATTGTGAACACACCCCATTACACAAAGTGCACCACAATGAAATGTGACCTCTGACCCATCCACACATGGAGCAGCAGGCAGCTTTCCATAGTGCCTAGGGGAGCAGGACGGTACCTTGCTCAAGGGTATCTCAGTGGTGCGTTGGCCGGGTGTTGAACTTGTGACCCTTTTACAGGGGCAAGTCCGTATTTACTAGGCCTCCACTGCCCACGTTTGACTGAGGGTGTTTGAACTTTTAGAGTAAGCTTATGATTGTATCTCCATCACAGTATCACAGACAGTACAGACACCATAACAAAAATGGCCTGTTTGTTGTAAGAGGAAAAAAACGGGCTGTACATGGTCATGTAAAAGTGAATGAGTGGTTTTGTTACATTAGCCCACACACATGTCATAAGTGTCATAAATCTAATGGATGTGATTCTGATATCATTTTTTCTGTCAATGGTAATAGGATTTATTTAATTTCTTTATTTTTCAGTGTTTACAAACAGCCAGCACATTTCCTCCTCTTCCTTAAGACTATGTCTTCTGCCACTAAATTGAATCTGAGTTTCCGTTCCAGACCAAATAATATTTTGTTCTCTTGTAGGCCCCAATGACTTCTTTGCCATGAATATGGCAGCCTATTGGATCACTTACCTCCATTCTGCTGTTAAAAAAAGACATGTCTGACTCACGTCAGCGAGGGGAAATGGATCCTGTAGATGCTCCAGGCATCAGCAGGCAATACTCTCAAAGAGGCCACTGAGGGAATGTGCTGTTCTTTATGCCTTTTTTGTAACACACCAGACCATGGAAATCACCATAGAAGGCCAGTGTTATGGTAGCTGTGCAAATTTATAGCCATAGGAGCATCACTTAAGTGCTTTAGTGTTCAAAAAAAATTTCAGCCCCACCGGGAAGCAATGTCGAGTGGAAAAAATGAGGCTGAACTTAGTCAATAGTAAGGCATGACACAATGTGTAGTAAGGCCGAGGTGTCTTCTCTTGGTTTTTAACTGTCAGTCTTAGGTTTGATTTATGCATGGTGAGATTAGGTTTATCTCTGTTGATCTACTCAGATTGTAGCACCTGCAACTCCGTCAACGTGCCTCTTTCTCCTGCAGGCTTCAGGAACGACAGCCATTAAGCCATGCTTTGTTCCCTTTGGCAACTGAGAGTGTAATTGCGATCTTATTTGGCTTTTGACATTTGTGTGTGTGTGTGTGTGTGTGTGTGTATGTGTTGTTTGCTCTTCTTTAAACTTCATAAGCTTCCTTCTTTTTGCTGGTTTCTATTGTGAGAGGACTGTCATGGTATGATTGCACGAATGAAATATGATGCTTGTAAATATTTGAAAAGTTGGACTGATAGAACAGTGGTATTGTGGTGTTTCCTTAGATTAGATGCTTCGCGTGCGGTTCAAATCGTCCTGTTGGTTTTACAAACATTGCAAGAAAAGTGGTCTTAAGCAATACGGCTTAGTGTTATGCAATGAAGCACAGCTAAAGTCTACACTGTGGTTCCAGCATTAGCAGGGTGAAATCAAATTTTCATTTGTATGTTTGAGAGAGAGAGAGAGAGAGAGAGAGAGAGAGAGAGAGAGAGAGAGAGAGAGAGAGAGAGAGAGAGAGAGCGCGAGAG
>JBBPDA010000132.1:22873286-22907202 GCA_037974385.1 Arnoldichthys spilopterus | reverse complement strand
TGTGTGTGTGTGTGTGTGTGTGTGTGTGTGTGTGTGTGTGTGTGTGTGTGTGTGTGCGTGTGTGCGTGTGTGTGTGTATGTGGAGCTCTATCCTCCTCCCCGGAATAGCAGTACTTGAATATTGATGAAGAGGGGTTGCGTAACTGCAGTGAGACTGCATCTTAAACTGATCTGAAGCTGGGGCTGTTCCTGTCCCCATGCCCTATTCTCTCCAGGCACTACTGGTGGCCCAGAACATTACATTCTCTTGTCCTTGAAGAGGGCCTGACCAATGTGAAAATGTTGTCTCTGATATCATTTTTATCATTTCACCTCATATCAATTAATATGGTCAAATATTAGACTTCCTGGTCAGTTGCACCAACAGGAGAAACACCTTATTATGATTATACCTGAAGTTCTCTTGTTTAAATTTTTTGGGGCGTAACATTAAGGCCGTTGCACCAGGTGGTTGTAAAATAAATTTTCCCTAATCCCTTTCACAAATGACTTTTTTGAAGTTATGAAGTCAAATTTTAGATTTTTGTTGGTGACCGCTGTAAACATTACCATTTTTTAAATTTTATTTTACCAATAACCATTTTTTGCTGCAACTCTAATCACGTGACCTTGCACTGTGTAGCAGCTAACTTCACTTATCAACAGTATGCGATCAGCTAGCTATGATACAAACTGTGCAAAAGACAGACATATTGCTTTATTCTGAAGGAAAGAGCTATTGGATATTGTCAAATATTATCATATGTTTTTTAATTCATTTTTAAAGTTATAGCTATTCTACTGAAGCTTCTAGTGTTAGTAGAGTTCAGGATCACACTATGGCTGCCAAACTTTCCGAGCTCAGCTCGACCTGAACCACATTGGTCGGTTTGGGTCACTTTCAGACATAATTTTGTTGAGTCTCAGACCCAAAACTTGACAATCATCACGAATAATGCCTGATGGCATGGGGCCAATTAAATTACCATATAGTGACAGTAATGACCATCATTATCATGAATAATTAAGATTAAAAAAAAAGGCTTAAATAATATGATAAAATAATATGCTGTCCAACATTACATTACAATGTTACATCAAACGACACTTCCATTAACCCTACCATTTTCATAATGCCTTCACATGAGTAATCCTAAAACTCTCTACTCTTCACTTATAATATGTTACATATAACATACCAAATATATAAATTGTAAACAAAAACTAGATTGTATTTACCTAAATAGCTGCGTCTGATTTCTCATAAGTGTGGACCTTGTGCTATCTTTTGTCAACAATAAGTGGAGTGGGTGGACTCCAGCATGCCAGACTGAAATCTGGTTTAATTAGATTAAAAATTAAAGAGAACAGTTAAAGCAGGGGGATCTGCTGGTAAAATCTTTTAAAAGTGGGGAACAAGTTCTGAAACTAAGAATGTAAATTTTGAACCTGACCCAAAGCAGACACATACATAACAGTTGGGTACCGCTGCATTCAGACAAATATTTCAAGCTGTAATGCACACACCTTCACTCATACAGCCAGTCTTTTTTTTTAAGCTTATACAACTAATAAGAACAGGGTATCATTGGTGTGGAAGTTTTCAGAAAAAAGTCAGAAATATGTCAAAAATATGCAGAGGCCCATATAACTTTTTGTGACAATCACCTTAAGACAGGTTGAGAAACACTAGTTGTTACTTAGAACTATGACATTTACTGTGGAGTTTCTGTTAATTAACCTACTGTTCTTCTTAGTTTTACATCAGTTCTCTTCACATAAGTACATGTTTCACTGTGCTAAGCTTGGGAAATTTAGTTACTCCCAACTGAGCAGTCACTTTAAAGACCATGAAAGATTTTGAGCAAATAATAGGCTGATATCATTGGCCAGATGACATATCAGTCATGCCAGACCCTCCTAGTTAGTCGCAACGTTAAGGATCCCAGGGTAGGAATGTTGATTAATGACAGTGGTATAAACAAGAGGGGAATCTAATGCCACAGCCCTCTTCCACACATGCTTTACGGTCACCGATCCAACAAAACTGGTCAGGTCCCAGAACATGATCCCACGAGAGTAAGACTGATAAGAAAGCAGTTACGTCTTGCTTGTGTCTGACAGCAGCTTGTACTGCGTTTACAATAGACGCATTCCTCTGATTTGGTGCCGACCTTGATGCCATGACTCTGTATAGTAGCAGTGTGAGATGTTTAGGGATGCTTGGACTAAGCCTATCTCAAATTCCAGTTCTTTAAATGCCTCTGTGTGGGAATCAACAGAGCTTAATAGAAGTGATTTAAAAAGTTCTTGAGTTTAATCCTCTTACTTCCAGAAATTCAGGAACAATTATTATTGACCTTGTATAGGTGATTTGTTCATGACCACTTGGGGCCAGTTTCACCTGGCTGCTGTTGCATTTTGTTTGCTGGGCATTTTGGCCTGGGTGTGGGAGTAAACCTTCGCTCTTATCAGCCACGTGGGCAGTGTGTGTTTACTCAGTATGGACCAGTTACCCTGTGCTCTCAGGCAGTGCACTGACAGAGAAGACTTAGCACTCACATGTAATCATCTTCCTTCAAAGTTGCCTAGTCATTACTGGTTGCAGTAATCAGTAATTACCCCAGACTTGCCTCTGTATTCGTGTTACTGGTTGTGCTTGTGTGGATGACTGCTCTGTCAACATGTTAGTGGACATCAAATGACAGCTTAGACATTATACCTCCCTTCACTTCTTGAGTGTCTAAATGTGTTTCTTCAGTGGGACCTGACCACTATATTAACCGGTCTGCAATCTTATTCCCACTAATACGCATAAGAATACGCATTTTCTCTTGCAATGACTGCCCCTTGAATTTCTCTCCACTTTATTAGACACATAACCTGTTGGTCCACTTTACAGATATTGTAAAGATATTGTTGATAGTTCAACTGATGCTGCAGAGTTTCTCAGGCCCTTCACCTGTGATCAGATTCTGGCCATTGGCTGCATATTTTTTGGTTGGGTGGACTATTCTTAGTCCAGCAGTAACACTGAGGTCACACATGTATACTTATATTCCACTACCATGTCAGTGTCACTGCTGTGCTAAGAATAATCCACCACCCAGATAAAACATGCTGACTGGTAGTCCTGTGGAGATCCTTGAACAAGGTAAAGGGCCATTGGCTGATGGCCTCTTGCCCAGAGGAAGCTGTGCTGAAGCAGTAAAGTGAAGGATGCTGTAGAGGTGCCCATAGCACTAAAAAAACAAAACCACTTTGTGTTCTATTTTGCTCTTAGGCTGCTATTTCCACCCTACGATCTCTCTATGTTTCTCAGATGGAATGCAGCAGTGTTTCACGAGAGCAGATGGCAGTTATCTGACAGATGCGATTTGGGATGACTGCTTTTCTATTGATTTGAAAGAGGAAAGACCACTGTGACTAGCTACAGACAGACTGATCTGAATTGCCTTTAGGTGTTTAGGGTTTAGTGATGGCAAACAGTACAAAAATGCAGGGCCAGACATCTGACAGCAAGTTTATGAGATTGTGGACCTGTAGTGACAGATTGAAACTTTTTTGGCAGTGAATCCTTTGTTCCATTCATCTCTTCTTCGAATTCTTTTCATAACAGCAGGTGCATGGAGGTAGAAAGAGTAGGGCTCTGGCTAAGTGGCTGACTTAGCATGCTTCACAGGTCAAATAAAACAGATGTTACGTAGGAATTAGCCTAGAGGGTTCAGCATAGGACATTCATCTTTAAGTCCGTTATAATTTCAATTTGAACTATTGAACAATTAAACTGACAGTATACAGTGCTATATTTTTCATCAAAACTGCCTGGTTTTTTTGGAACCATAGCAAGCTCAAAGCTTCAGGGAAGGGCTTTGGTCTCAGAGAATATAAAAAGACTATTAGACTCAGAGGATATGATTCATCGAGGAGGCTGGTAATGTGCTACACCATAAATGTCACCGCTGCTTCAGCCTTGTCCAAACAGCAGTGCTAATAAAAAGAAAAGTAGAAGTAGAGACTGCGGGTAAAATGCGAAAACAAAATTGGCTTTTTACTTCACCCCCTGGTGATGAATCGATATGGGTAGCGTTTGTGGTTTCCAAGGGCACACCTCAGTACTGGTCCCAAAGGAAAACAGAGCACATGGCACTACATAAGACAACAGGCCAGACTCCGATTACCCCTGGCCTGCTTCTACTATCTTCTTTCATACATGCTGCAGAAAACAGTACAAGCCTGATGCCTTGTTGCCATGGTTTGCATCACTCTGTCTAATATAGGGAGTAATATTTAATCGTGTACTATGGAGAAAAGCAGGGTTGTGTTATGTAGCCTGTAATGATGTTTGCCACTCTTTTTAATACAGTGATGCTTGAAAGTTTGTGAATGTATTATGTAATTCTACATAAACATGATTTAAAACGTCATCCAATTTTAGTCCTAAAAGTAGATGGAGAGAATCCAATTTACCAATTGTATACAAAAATAGTATACGTAGCCTCTGTTTTTCTGTTTTAAATTACAGGTATTTACCAAAGTCTGATTTCAAAACATGTTTGTGGAAGTGTAACATGGCACAAACAAATAAGATTTCTGAGGACCTCAGAAGAATAATTGTTGATGCTCATCAAGCTGGAAAAAGGTTACAAAGCAAATGGTAAAGAGTCAGACAAACTGTGTAGAAATTGAGGAAATTTAAGACCATTGTTACCCTCCCCAGGAGTGCTTGACCAACAAAAATCACTTCATGAGCAAAGCATTTAATAGTTTGCAAGGTCACAAAGAAACTCAGGGTTATCTCTAAGAAATGAAACTTCTATCACATTGGATAATGTTAATGTTCATGAGTTTACCATAAGAACACTGGTGCATGGCAGGATGGCAAGAAGAAAGCCACTGCTCCCTAAAAAGAACATTTCTGCCCATCTACAGTTCACTAAGGTTTGTGTGAGACTAGTCTTGCTGTGCACCAAAAAATGCACTAATACATCCAGAAGTGCTCTGAAAATTATTTGGCCACATACCTGTGGTTGAAGAAGATTAAAGTGAATCTTCTATGGCCAAGTCCTGACCTTGGACCTGGACCTAAAACCCATCAACATCCCAGAGTTGAAGTCTGAATAGAGAAAGGGGATAAATTTGTCCAAACAGATTTACAGTACTGATCAACAGTTACCAGAAATATTTAACTTTAGTTTTTACTGCACAAAGGACATCACACAAAAACCGAATGCAAAGGTACACTTACTTTTGCCTCTTACAAATGTAATATTGGATTTTCCTCAATAAATAAATGGCCAAGTATCAGATTTTGTCTTATTTGTTTCATAGGGTTTGTCTGATAATTCTGATAAGTTTTAGGTCACTATTTCAAATATAGAACATTTAAAATGGTTCGCAAACTTTCAAGTCTTTTTCCTCCAATTAGCTTAAATTATGCACAGTATTCAGATACTGTTTTGCTTTTGCTTTGGTTAAGATACATATCAGTTTCTTCAACATTCTTGACTGGCTGTGGCATCCTAGGCCTCTGACCCTCCGGTGAAAGCTATAGAACACAGATCCTTAAAAAAAAAAACGCATGCCCCTCACACACGACTTGGAAGCAAAGACATTGTCTGTTTCTTTTTGCAGCATGGTGTTGACGGCTGTCTCCATTTAGGCTATAATTAAGCCCAGTGCCTATATATAGAGCAAACAAGCTGGACAGTAGCTCTCGAAAAGAATGTCTCTTGGATCATTTCGCTGTTGCAAATGGAAGATGTAGCAGGAAGCAAATTTGTCTTGGATGTCCCTTCGATAAAGAAGGACGTGGATGGGATAGGAGAGAGCCAAGAAAGGCATAGTCCCAGAAAAAGGATGACAAGCAACATTTCTGGATATTCTCCTCTGGCTAGTTCCTGTGTGTTTTTTTTTAAAGCTTGTTTTATCTTAACATGTCTTAATCAGATCTTGGTGCAGGGAACCATAACACAGCTACATTCAAAAGTGTCAGAATGACCCCATCATGGCACTTAAATTAGTTAATAACCCTGTGCTGTCAGAGAGAGTTTTGTAGAGGAACGTTTTTGTTATTAGGGTAACAACAATGTACACTTATCTTGCACATACACTATATGGTCTTGAAGGTCCAGTTTTTTATTTAAAATGAGTTTTTAAGAGACTCTACATACACTTTCTCAGAGGATGGGTATTTTTTAGTCAGGAAAGAGTGTCAATATAATTTGTCATATCCTTGTACACCATAAGACCACCTAATGTCAGTTTTGGACATATTTTCTGTAAGTATTTTCTACCAGGATTTGACAAATACCTCTAATGATATTCACTCCCTGGCAAAAGATGTTGTACATGTGTGTGAAACTTGTTATAATAATGTTAGTGTTCATAGTCATGGAGGCGTGATACATGTGACTTTATGGGAAGGGTCACAATTTCAGAACAGCAAACATGGAGCTATAGAAGCTTGCTATCCAACTGGCATGGCAATATCTCTGTTGAAGATAGATTAAAGCACCAACTGTCACCTTTACAAGCCCTATACTGAATTAGGAGTTACAGGAGTTCTTGACAGCTTTCAAAGTAAGAGGCCAGTGTGTAGGAGCAAGAGCAGATGCTTCTGCAAGGTATGCGGAGGTATGACAAGGTCTTGCGACAGCATGGCAAGGCTGGCTGATTTCACGCACGACCGGTTTGTCTCTAGATTCTCTGTAAGCTGAGCAACTGTGTGAATGCAAACACCTGAGATGGCTTTTGTTTTGGCCCTCTGGCCCCTATTGCTGTGGTTCAGTCATGGACGAATCCCATCAGAGTGAAAAGGAAAGCAACTAGCAAAGTTTATCTCACACGCCTTGTCTGAGAAAGATGCGAACAGGAAACGAGGCGCACATGCAGATCAGTCAGTGCTCCAGGATGAATCGTATCCTGTATTGGGTGCTGTGGGTTTTAAGAGTTGTTATTTTTGTCCAAGTGATTTGAAGTCATCTCGAGTGCAGCCAAGCCTTTTAACGATCCGCAGCGTAGGAGTGGAGCTGCTCATTCTATTCTTTCTGCTATCTGGGACACTTTCCCTCCTGCGTAAAAGGCCCCTCCTTATATACTCTACATGATGTTGTCCTGCTGGAAAGATCAGGATCACTGTTTAAGTTAAGACCAGTCTTGTTTTGCACCAAAACATACACTAATACGTCCGGAAGCTTATTTGCTCAAGTGCTCTAAAAATGATATGGCCACATCCCTGTGGTACAATTGCAGCAATCTGTGATTCATTGTGTATATGAAACTCCTTTTGGCGCACCCTCAGATGACTAACCATAGCCGTTTTCAGGGTGTCTTGCTCAAGATTAATGGAGTGAAATGTCAGCAGAAGCTATGATTAAATACCTCGCTATCAGTGAGTATGTTACAGAAAGTAGCGCTGTATCTCAGTAAAGTTGATGCATGCCAAGGTCATGATGTATTTATAACCTGGTCACATATCTGTAGTCTGTAGTGTTTTTTAATCTATCTGTCGCTTCCTTGTGCAACACTTGTTTCAGGAGAGTCTGTGTTGCCCCCATGTGGAGCATTCTCTGAATTGCAGTGTACTCTGGTCAAGCTTTGTGTGTGCTTATGCAAACTGAATTGCACTTTGACTGAAATTGACACTCACGTGATCTCATAAATGATTAACTGTTAAGAACAAATGCACAGTTTAAGTGAATTTGTACCACACACTAATACAACTTTATGCACTATAACAATGTCACAATCTACTAACTGCTATCTTTTTTAGGACATTAAAAGGCCCATATCATATGTTGTAGTTTTTTTTTTTTAACAAAAACAGTCATGATTACATGTTAGAATTAAACCAGCTGTATTTGTGACTGTGACTTTAAATATATGTTTAAGATAGCTCTATTCTGATTGGCTGCCCTGAATAGAACATTGTTTAAAAAGCAGTGTGGCCTGAAACACCACTCATAAGTGTGAATCTGAGGAACTAAACTGCTGGAAACTGAATAGGTGGATTTATGTAAATGTTCTGGTTTTGTGACTGTTTACACTTTTACATGGACACTGTTCATGCTACATTAAAAATTAAGGAAATTTTTGCTTTCCATGATATGGGCCCTTTAAGCCTAGTAGCATAACAATGATGACTGATTTAAGATAGCTGACAAAGATCACACACCACACCTAACCTGCTAGATGACCCTGTAGCTGACCACGTCTGACCCAGTCATCCTCACCTAGCGTCTCCCCTCTTTTCCTTGTCACCTGTTCCTCTGAGGACCCCTGAGGGAGCTGGTCTGTGCCTGTAGAGATGAGCTCTCTCTAGTAGGTATTTTTCATGCACTCTCCTTCCATACCTGCATGAGCCTGTATGACAAGATCAGATTGACAGACTAAAAGATATTGATTCTGATAAGGGGCTGGTTTAAGTTTTTAAACACATTGCATGCCACAGAAGATATGTCGTAATTACACTGTATACATAGCTATGATTGTTGTGTCATTTGAAATCCTACGCTAGTAAGTTTTGCATGCATAGTTTTAAAAACTGCAAAATCAGTCCCTTATCAGGTTTCTAAGGTGTAAGTTTTTGTTTGCATGTTTTAAAGGAAATTTTTTCTATTTTTAAAATAAAATTCTGCATAATTAAATCATTAAGATGTAAATAAAGTCATTTGATCTGAAATACAGCACTTTTACCAGTCAGAATTAATCACAGGTGGTAATAGGAACCAGACAGCTGATGCAATTAAGACAATAATTAATTGTTTCATGGGATTATTGAGAATTTTCTGCCTGATGCATGAGATATGGTTTTACAATAGTACAAATAGGCATTTGTAAGTCACATAGGGCATTGTAGGGTAGCATAGTCTGCAAAGAAAGCTTTTTAAGATTTAAAACTAATTACACTAATTACAACTGTCTGCATTACATACAAAAACTCAGAAGACACATGTAAGTACACCGGTAACTTTGGATAATCTATCTATATTATTATTTAAGGCTCATGGTTCTTGATACCTTCACTGTAAAGAAATTAGAGCCAATACGTTTCTCTACAGTTAGCTATTTTACACCAAACCACTAAGTGACTTCCTTTACATCTCAATGAGTAAATTATGCAGATTTTTTTTTAAACGCTGAATTGCCAACTGTTTTTGTGTTGTTGCGCTTTTTCGGGAAAGCTCTTTTGATCTCCCAATACAAAGTGTTACATAGTTGGTTCAGTACTATGCAAATAAAAAGCCTCAGCAGACAGCTATCAACAAAACTGTTAGAAATAATATACCTCCATAGGATCTGCAATACATCCACCAAACGCAGTCACTTGTTGCAAATGTGTGTTAATGGTTGTGGTTGGTGGTGATATGTTACTGCACTAATGCCCAAATGCTTTAAATCAAGTGCATGGTCTTTACAAAGTAAAAGTGTTTACTGTAACACATGTACATCCACTGTTAATGGTTGGCTGTGTTTACAGTAACACATGTACATCCACTGTTAATGGTTGGCTGTGTTTACAGTAACATATGTACATGCGCTGTTAATGGTCGGATGTGTTTAGAGTAACACGTATATCTGCTGTTAATAGTGAGAGGTGCTAAGGATAAGCGCTGTTATCTTGGGCTTACTTTATCGTCTTGGGCTTAAAGCTGTTCTGAGCCAAGCTTTTGGATCTCCTTTCAAATGTATGAGATGTGCAGTGACATGAATGTAGAACTTTGCATGTTTGGTGCATCTTTCTTGTTTTGCATGCAGTGTTTGTCATGGCTATGTTAAGGCTGGATATAGGTAGGACACCAGTTCTGGAAACTAATCATTTTCTTTTTCTCTTTCTCTTTCAGGTGTGGTTTGAAAAGGAAGACGAGGAAGACGAGGAGGACGAGGAGGAAGAAGGAGGAGACCTAAAGGGCAGTATTGCTTTCTGTTTGCAGGTAGAACACGCGGGCACTCGAACGTACTACTTTAGTGCTGACAACACAGAGGATCAGGAGGAGTGGATCCAAGCCATGGGTGAGGCTGCCAGGGTCCAGATCTCACCCTCAAGTAGGTACGCAGCGTATCATCACATTCCTTTGGAAAGAGTGTCTCAGACGGCTCATCATAAAGCTGCTTAAGAAAATTTAAATAGATTTTTGAATTGTTCAACAAGCAGCAAGCTACCAAAAGCTAAGGTTACCCATGAAAATTGGAAACTGTGTTCACATTATTCAAGTTACATGCTTCTTAGGTTCAAGCTCATTTAAAGTATGTGCTCATGTAAAGACAAAAATGTTGAAATAAAATGAAAAAATAATATTGAAAGTATTTTGTCCGTTCATATAAATATAACAATGTGAAATAACTTTAAATGAAAAGATCTTTCTTTAGGGTCCCACAAATGTGATTAACTTCAAAAATAATTAAAAAAAATAAAATTATTCATATATATTTTTTATTTAATCATAATAATCAAAAATTTTATTTAATCATAATCATCTAATATTTTATCATTTTAAAATTAATTGATTTGAATAAAATAATAGTCTTGTATAACAAATATGATTTTTTGGGATATAATTCTTAGTTTATAGTTTTGTTGTTATGACTATTCTTCTAAAATTCTAAAAAAAAAATGTTGGATTTCTAAAAACAAAAGTTTTTTTTACTATAGGTGTACTTACATGTATACATAAAAATTCCAGCACCTATTTGTTTCATAAGCCTGCTGTATAAAGGGTTGACATTTGTGTTTGTGACGTTTGTAGGAATAACTCAGAGCTGATCCCCACAGAAGAACTGAACCATGTCATGATGGAAAAAAGACCAGAGATACGTGACAACGGTGATGACACCCCAAGGTCTGAACTACTGGAGCCTCTCAAACACGGTGTCAACGGAGTAAACACCAGTGAGACTCCCACACCCACAACCCCTGTGCCTCCAGACATTGGTGAGAGGGGTGGGCCACCTCCTCACCATCCCAATGGTTGGGGAAATTATGCCCCGTCAAATGGCCCTGGCTACCTGTCACAGGACAAAATAAGGGAAGTGAGGGAGGTGCAGCCGGATCCTCAGGACAATGTAGTGTTGCGGAGAGGCTTTGTGCCCAGGACAGCGCCCGAGAGGCTGGCACAAAGGAAGAGTTCTATGACACAGCTGCAGCAGTGGGTTAACCAGCGACGGGGCATGGCTGCTCAAGAGGACCTGCGAAGGTGAGTAGAGAGCAGGGACAGGACCCATATCATGGATTAACCAACTATTCCTCTCCATTTTTTGAGCCATACATACAGCCATATTGCCTTTTCTTGTAAATGACACTCCATAAGCAGCCTAATTCATTGATTTTATAGTGTCAGTCTACCTGTTTGCACTGAAGATATAAGGAATGTTCAGATGAGATTTTTGAGTCCCTTAAAGGTGCAGCCAGGGAAAACAGAGGGTGTTATATAAAAGTCTTAAAAGTAAAAGTAAATTATTAATTTTGGTACATGCAATCACACAAATATCATCAGTAGACTTCAGGGAGAACAAAATACAAGAAAGTATACAGACTTTTTGATGTCATTATTTTTTAGGACCAAGGAAACCATGGAGGATATTTCACAATGCAGGATTTACCAGTTAGCCAGATAACTTGAGCCCAAAGTTGAGAACTGTCCCATTGAACTGTTCCTCACCTCATATTAAGCAGGTTTGACTTGAGGCTTAAGTTTTCTTGTTAAACTGAGAATCATGCTTTGTGAAATACCCTCTTAACCAGGAGACCCAGGATATCCTATTTTGTTTGCTTGAAGCACGTTCAGACTAAAGAATGAGCAATGGTTTCAGTAATATTGCAAGATTAGATTTAGCTTTCTTGGCCTTTAACTTGATGCATGAATCATGATTAGATACTCATAAGACAGCAAAGTCATTTAGTAGTTTAGCTACTTTCCAATTCAGTGTGTTTTGTTCCAAATCACAGCTCATCCTGTATAATCCTGCATGCTGTCAAGCTGTGATCATGGCAGGTGTTGATTGTTGTGATTGGCCACACTAATGATAATTTCATGCCCATATACATATACAAAGGTATTTAAGGCATCCAACCAAAAAAAGTCCAGCTGCCTAAACATCAAATCACCAAGCTTAAGAGCATTCAAGCTTTCAAACAAAATCAGAATCAAGGTCTAACACAAGAGCAGATGGCAGTAGTTGTGTGGCAACCATGTGTATAATTGTTCTTTCCTGTCTTCTCCTTCAGTTCGTCGCGTTACTACACAGTGAACCGAGGCATGTCGGCTGACTACTATGGCATGTACGGTGGTCCTCCCTATGTGGAGGAGTACCCCCTCTACCCTCCAGGCGTTCGGCCTGAAAGCATCTGCTCCATGTCGGCTGCATATGATCGGACGCCCCTGCGCTGGACTGCGGAGGAGAAGCGGCGGTCTCTGCGAGACGGCGTGCTTTACGGCCCGCCTCGGGAGCCCCAGTGGATGATGGGACCCCCTGGTTCACATGCTGGGTACTACTCCCAGCTAGAATCAGCCCAGGGCTCCATGAGGCGTCTCTCGCTGCAACCGCGCTCCCGCTCCGTACCACGCTCACCTTCTTCTTCTTCAGGAGGGCCATATTCACCGGGTCCCCATAATTTCGTCTCACCTGCACGGTCCCCAAGCACCCGCTTTGAGAGAGTCCCAGGGCGGTTCAGAGAGGAGGGAATCTACGCTGATCCTTCAGTCTATGGCCTGCGGAGGTCCCTCAGCTCCCCCAAGGTAACCCTGATGACCAGCCAGGGTGCTTGCATGCAGAACTGCGCAAAATGGCCACCCCAGAAAATGAAACATGCTTATGTTTATTGTGTTTATTGCAATGTTGTATGGTTTTGTTTCTACAAACATCAACACAATTACTGACCAGACACTTGTCTCGGAGGGCCAAAACCTGTAGTTTTATGCTACATCAGAGTATCCATATATGAATGAAGCCCTGGTTCCATGGAAACCTTCTGTTTTTCTGGCCTATTTTTTTAGTATGATTTTCCTGGGGATCGGCGGTCTCTTAGTCAAAGCATGTATCACTACAACTACCCGGCCTCTCCCTCTCTACATGGCAAAATGGTATGTCCTGTAATTCTTAACATCTTTATCATCACACTCAGTTCAGTCAGTTTAGGACAGAAGGTGCCACACACACAGCTTGTTGCATTATAAACTACTGGCACATTATTTGCAGTGGCTTTGCTGATGCAAGGTGCTTGAGTGACAATTGATATTGTGTTAATGTGTGTGTCTTTGTTTTTGTGTGTATTTGTGTGTCCTGTTGTCTGTTTGTTGTTTTACTGCTTTGTCTTCAATAATCATCTCAACGTGTGTTCATTTATTACTTCCTCTTTCTCCCTCTCCTGCTGTCCTTCCATCTATATGTTTCTCTCTCACTTTTTGACTGTTTCTCCCTGTGTCTGTCTGTTTCTCTTTCTCTCCCTCTCTTCCGCTCCGGCTCTCCTTCTATCTGTGCATCTCTCTCACTTCTTGACCGGGTGACTGTTTCTGCCTTTGTTTCTCTCTCTCTCTCTCCCTCTCTCTCTGTCACCCCCCTCTCTTTCTCTCTATCTCTATCTATATATCTCTTTTTCTCTCTTTCTTTCCCAATCTGCCTTATGTCACATTTATTGGTCCGTTTTTGTATTTGACTGTCTTTGTCTGTCTGTCCACCTGTTTGTGTGCATGTGTGTTTATTGTGGGGGTGATCTGCCTTCTGCGTGTGTGCTGCTTCTGGTTTGTCTGACTGGCCTCACTGCTGCTGATGCTACCGCTGTTGCTGCTGCTGCTTACACCAGGAGGATATATTAGACCTGCAGCTACAGAGAAACCTGGAGTATCTCGATCAGCAGGTATGTGGCTTAACCCAGCACAGCACAGCCAGCGCAAGCACAACTGCACTAAACCTTTCCTCTGTCTGAGTAATGCAGGCATATTCCAGCATTTTTAACACTAATCCCTGGATGCTTCACTTGTAGCATATGATCGATCACAGCAGACAATTTCTAAGCTCTTTCCTGGACTTTTTTTAAAAAAAGCTTTTTTATTGAAACTTTTGACTCAGTAGTCAATGCTTGAACTTGAGCCATCTTTCTTTATTTTCTACATATTTTCTGTATTTTTTTAAGTTCATTGTAATTATTGTATGTGGTATTAGGTCATATGCTACAAATGCAGTAAACTAGAGTATTTCCTTAAAGGTACCGGTCTTAAATGGAAGCTAATAATGAGTTATACCTTCTTCCAGCTGTGTTCAACCTGATCATACACTCTGTTTCACTTGCATTTGCAGAACATGTGTCGTAAAGTGCCACCCTCACTATCACTGTCTTCCCACACACTGTTGTTCAGACTCCTTCTTTTGTGTGGCTGTTATTAAACTCTTAATGAAAATTGCTCTCAGAGAAGAGGTCCATAACAAATAGCTATTTGCTTGCACTAGACTAGTGCTGAGTTTAGGTAAGGGTGGGAATCATGACAGAATCGATCAATATCGAGATAAATGACATCACATCACAATATGGTTTTTCAATATGGTTTTTTCAGTAGTGAAACAATCAGTTGCATGTTTCATTTCAAAGGAAGTATGATTAGACTGGATTACGTGGATTTAGTGTAGTGCAGTATGAAGTTAGTTTAATAAAAAACATAGTATCATTAACAGTTTTTTTAATGGAAGAACTGGTTCTTTTTATTTGTCCTTACAAACTAAACCTCAGGGGGAAAAAAATTGTTTATTGGGAAATGCCTGTAGTTAGTGTGATTTTTTTGCCCACCTCTAGTTTGAACACCAAGTATTCCAAGTGATATTTTGGCAAAAAACTAAATGCATTCACACAACTTACAACCTTGTCCCAAACGTGCAAATTGTGAAGTTGTGGTGTAGCTAGGCAAATGTAACTAACAAGTAATGGAAGCTTATCCTTAGCTTTCAATGCCTAAATCAGCACACAAATCATATAAAGGTGTTAGCTAGTGGTATCTTAGTAGGATGACAACTGTTGATGGGATGTAGGATGACAACTCTTTGGATAAGAGCATCTGCTAAATGCTGTAAATGTAAATGTAAAGAGTTTGGTTGGTAGGAAGGATATACAAGGGTATGCAGTTGAAAGGGTTTTTATTAAATGAAGAATCAACACTGAGACACTGAAAAAGAAAGGAAACATGAGCAGACATAAACTAACTAGCTATAACTTACATGGCATGGGTTACAACATGGGTTCAACTGTGGTACAGTAGAGGTTCAGTTGTGCATCTGACAAAAACATGGCCAAATACAGGGGTATGAATTCTAGGACAGAACACGAAACGCCTCGGCATAAGAAGAGCCATAGAACAAGACACAGGTGGAATAGTAATCAAGGGGCAGTGCACAATGCAAGGAGAGGCTATGGCTAAGTAAACAAAATATGGCAAAAGAGACAAAGGGTAGCGTCACAGTTTGGTATTACTCCATTTGAGGGAAGTGTGTGATGAGTTCAAACCTCGAGTCACACCTCTTCACTGATCAGCTACATTTGGAGTAAGAGGATAAATGTGTAAAGAAATGTTTTTAACGAACTAACCTAGAACTGAGGGTGAATACATAGCCAAGAAACCACTGATCCCAAATCAGACAATATATGATAAGATCTGCTTGTGGACCCTCGCCTCCCGCTGCCTTGCACAGCAACCCAAAAAAGACACTCACAGTGTGTTTGCTCCCAGGTAATGGAGAAAGATCACCTAATCAGCATGGTAACCAGAATGGTTGACCGCTCCTCCCCCAGAGCAAGGCTTTTCTCGCAAGTAAGAGAGACTGGAGTGGCTCAGAGAGGCAGGCTTCTGTTCATGACTCTCGCAGCAGACCCCGTACAACATATCTGCTACCACAGGATTTGATTTCAGCCTCTTGCTAGCTCTGCCAAGGCTCTAGTGAATCCTGTGCTGGTATGAGTTTGGCAAAGGCCAGTGACCTGTGACAGTGACTGGCCAGTGACCAGTGATCATGGAGCCTGCCTCTCTCCTTGCTCTTTGGTAATGTGGCATGCTGGATGTCAGGTGGTGTTGCAGGAATAACTTTTACAGCTATTTTTTTTAAGGTTGTCATTTATTGTTTTCTTCATTTTCAGTGAAGTAGCTTTCACTGTGTCTGTTATTTGATTCATTTTTCTTAGTTCAACTCATTTGCGTGTATAAAGTTCTCCATTTCTGGTGCCCATATGTTCTGTGTCACATTTTGTTTTTTATGAGCATTGTGTGTTTCATTGCCTTGTGCTGTTTGTGTATGTCATATATGTGATCTCATTCATCCTCTACCAAAAACTATGACCATTAACCAGCATATCACAACTGAGCTAATCCTTTGCACAAAATCAGAATGGCTTGTGCTGCTGTATAAAATCAGTGCATTGTTTTCTGTATGTGTTACATTTTTTCAGTCCTCTTGGTTCTTGAATATTAAATTTTGTGAATTTGTGGAAAAAAAACACTTGAGAATTAATTTCCCTTTGCCTTCCCTTCTGTTTTGGTCTTAGGTGCCTCCATTCCACGATGTCTACAGGGACCTGCATCCCACATTAAAGCTGAATGAGATTGAGACCAGTGTAAGGCATTCTTCTGATGTATAGCCATGAATTTTGATAAACATACACAATCCTTAGAACCTACAAAATCCTCCTGTTTTTTAAACAATTTGGGTATTTTTCATTCTTGACTTATATATCAGCTCTTTCCTTTTTTTCAGAAATTGCTGAGTCGCTTATGTGAGCAGAGCAGGCTTTTGAAGGAACAGGAGACTGTTGTTCACAGGCTGCGGATGGACAAGGTATGCTAAAATCCTCCTCTTTATTCAAAGAAGTCATTTTACCATGCGGTGCCCTGTATAAGCCTACCAAGAGGCTCTACACTTGTATAATACTCCTCTATATCTTACATGGCTTTACACTTTGCAGGATAACCTGGAGGGGGCGCTGGTGGCCACACATCAGGAGATGGAATTGTACAGGACTCAGCCGCTGGCCATGGAGAAACTGCAGCTTAAGAAAGAAAGCTTACAGAACCAACTCATCAACATCCGGGGAGAGCTCTCGCAAGCTTCCAGTGTAAGCCAAGCTATTATTGAATAATAATAATAATAATAATAATAATAATAACAATAACAACTGTTTTCTCAAGTTTAACACTATTGTCAAGCTAATGATCAAGCCCATAATACTGAATGACATATGTATAAGTATGAAAACTATGTAGCAACTATGTAGTCAGTGCAGTGGACTGTAGGATGTTGGATATTGATACCCTAGTTCAGAGACAAAATGCACTTTAAATAGATGGGCCATATTATTGGCTTTATGGCCATATGACTGTAGCTGTGTACAGTCATAATAGATTCAAGTAATGGTTTATAGAGATTACATGAATAGTAAGTGTCCAGTTTTGCATACAAATGGTTAAAAAAAACATTACATGTCCATTCATATAATCTTTAGTGGTCTTGTATATGGTCTGAGTAGAAGGCCACAACTAAACCCTAATTTTCTTAGGCTCTGACTACATCAAGAATGGAGTTTGAAGCTCTGGAGGATGAGGTGAGCGCCATTCATGGAGACCTGTGGGAGCAACTAAACACTGGAGGGCAGGTAAGCTCATTATCATCATCCTTATCATTAAACTCTTATTGATGACTTCAGTCTTTTCTTCAGTATTCCCATTAGTCATTTATTTATGAGCACACGTTTGTAAAATTTTTTTTAATTAGCTTGTGCTTTAATCAACTTTGCTTTTTTGCAGTGACATGACATTTTAATTCCACACTGACTGATTACTCCTTCTAACAACTGTAATATGGTAGACTTGAAGTGTTAAATGGAACAGTTTATGCTGTTGTAAAAGAAACAAGACCACTTTGACCTTGGTGGTGTGGAAATGTACACAATCAGAAACCCATTATACATAAATGACACATTTAATATGCTGATAATGTAAAAAAGACATCTTCACAGTTCAGCGTTGATTAGCATATGAATCTCTCATTATTAATTAATGGACATAAATGCTCATTTCCTTCAGCCTTCTGACAGTGCTTATAAATAAAAAATGTTTTACAGCTCATATACTGACATGTTGGTTATTTGTGTTAAAGGAATAGTTTAGGCTTAATTTACATTGTTTTTCCCTAATTAAGTTGATTCGCATTTTGGGAGTATAAAGTTTCCTTTTTAAGTTTCCTTTTTAATGTCGATAATGAAATAAAATACATTTATACCCATGGTTACATGAATGGCAGCATAGTCTGACTTCATAGCCTGCATTCCTTTTTTCCTATTCTACTTAAATATTTAATCATATTTCATCATATGACATTTAAAAATGTCATGGCATGACAAATGTAATTGGCATGAGGGATTTCTTTTTCTCTCCGCATAAACATGTGCCCCTTTTTCTTTTGTGGCTCATGTGATATCACAGAACAAAATGTCACAAAACCTCTACATTTTGATCTAATCATTTACATGTTCAAATCTGTCTTCAATAGTCTAGGCTATTATTGACCTAGGCAGCCTATTTTACTCTGTATCGCTGAACCATGCTGTTTACATGTTCATAGTTTAGTTAGACTATTAATTTTAGTCTGACTAATATATAAACCATTGATTTGTATATAAACATTTTTCTACAAAAGTGGGGAAAACTTACAGAAAAATGTTTATCAATTTTTATTCACAGTTACATGCAATTGTTTGAATACCCCAATTTACCCAAATTACTCCAAACAAATATGTCAACAGTGTGGAATAAAGTGTATGAAACCACATCAGCCATTCTGTTTAATCTTATTCTACAAGTAATTGAAGTAATTAGTAACAGAGCAATTTGCATGATGCTATTTGAGCTACAATACCTTTGTACACAATATGGTCAAAAGTATTTCCTAATTATTAAGTTCAGGTGTTTGTCACACCTGTTGCTTAAAGGTATATAAATAGACCTGTATGTAACGGTGCTTGAAAATTTGTGAACCTTTTAGAAGTTTGTATATTTTTTTGCATAAATATGGCCTAAAACATCCTAAATTAGATAAAGTGATCCCACTTAAACAAATAAAAAATATGACACTTGACCATTTATTTATTGAGAAAAATGATCCAGTATTACATGTCTGGCAAAAGTAACCTTTGTTCCTGGCATGACTTAACCGTTAATCAGTCTGCACATCAGCTTGTAGGTATTTTAGCCCATTTCTCCACATAGTTCAGATTCAACTCTGAGATAAAGATGGGTTTCCTCACATAAACAGCTCACTTTAGGTCCTCCCACAACAGTTCTATTAGATTAAGGTCAGAATTTTGATTTGGCCATTCCTTAACATTAACCTTCTCCTTATCCATTCTTTGGTAGAACAGTTTGTGAGCTTCTTTTCTTGCTGCATGACCCACTTTCTCTTCAAATTCAGTTCATGGACAAATGTCCTGACAATTTCCTTGGGATCACATTTTTATAGTTCAGAAATCATTTTTCAGGCTGTTTTGGCCTATATATAGCAAAACAGGTCCAACCATGATATTGAAATCTGCAGTAAGTAAATGAATAAGTATAATGTTTTTTGATTAAAGATATTAGTGCTAAGGGGAAAGCATTTTTTGCTTAAGTACATTATAAATCTTTGTAGAAAGGAGACAATTTTGAAGAGGTAGTTAAAAAATATAGTAGTAGCAGTAGTCTTCTCTTTTCACCCAGAGTGACCTGGTTCATCAGCACCTGCAGAAAGAGTTCTGGAGGGTTCAAGATGTGCTGGAAAATCTGCACAAGAACAACCCATCCCGAGGCACAGATACAGCCAAGCACAGAGGTCAGCCCACTCTCCACACTCTACATAAGCCAACCGTGCACAGATGCACACCCAAACCACAGAATAATCTTGTTTTTGATATTTTGAGCACAGAAAAAATTTTACTATTGGCATTTGACATAATTTGAAATACTTGGAGAGCTCTGGGTTTTGTCCTCTCGCTGCTAAGCTCTTGCTTTGTCCACAGCAGCTAGTGGGGCATCCGGCTCCTTCAGCACGAACAGTCCAGCCAGTCCCTTGAGCTCTGTGAGTTTGACCAGCCCCCTCAGCCCATTCTCCCCAGTGCCCGGCTCGCAGACCTCACCCACAAAACAGCTGGCCACAGAGGTAAGCTACACGTCATTATATTACCGAAGTGTACAGTACAACACAACATGAAATGATAACACAATGCAAAACACTGCATAAAGGCCTGGTCACAGAACAAAACACCAGGGTTTGAAAATGAAATGAATATTTTCATATTGATGCCATATTTTGTATCAAGTATGAAGCTTAATTTAAATCTGTGTGAGTTGAATATTTCTACATTGTATGATATGTTATAAATCAGGCTAAACAACCAGATCACATGTTTCATGGTGGTAATCCAGGCAAATGTACATCACTTTAGCAGTAGATAGATTCTCCATTTTCTGTATTGGTCGAGAACTAAAAAAACAATGTCATAGTCTATGTAGAAAATTATTATTCTATTTAATTTATACATATTAAATTATTATTTAATTAATACATCTGAAAAAATGGTGTGCTTATATCTTATCATTCACTAGAAACATTTTAAATATGTCAAAAACACCTCAGTATATGTTGCTGGTGTGTTGTAAACACGTTTTATAAATAAACTATTTACTCAATATTTATTAATTTCAAATTAATATTCAGTGGTGCTTAACTGTATCCAGATATCTTAGCATTTCACCTGTAATTTACAGTAATGATTTTGTTTTTATTGTAGTAGAATAATATACAGTTCAACAATGTTATTTGTTGTGGTTTGTTAAAACACATATATTGAAAAATTATTAATCATTATTAAACATAAATATCATCATAATTAATCTGGCAAAAAAAAGAAAAAAGCTTAAATGTTAAATGACATTGCATATTCATAATGAAGAACTTACAATAGATATTTACTCTTAGTTTATTTTGGTAGCCAGATTCATTATGCAGTTTCTTAAATCAGATCGTATGCTGTTTGTTGAACTACTATTAAGTAAATTGTCCCAAATGGACTCTTCTTAATTAGAAATGAATTGGTCGTCCTTAAGGTTAGCCTTCAGTGTAAGGTCTGAGTAATATTTCTTAAAATTACATTTGCTATTCTGACCTCAGCTTTGCATCAATTAATGAACTTTTAAAATGAATGTCTGTAATAAAAAAATGACTGTTGTCTTTTTGCTCTAATGAAATGTTACCTGTCTTCTTGATGGCTGTGACCTGTGACCTTGGTTTCACTTAGTTCTAGGCTCTCTTTCATGCTTGCTTGTTGTGCGAATGCTAGACTTTTTATAGGCAAACCCCACACCTGTTTTTGCATTTCAGCCACTTTTTGTAATCTGTAGCAAACTGATCTGCACAGTTTATTTAATTATTAATATGAATATTTTGCATTCTCAAACTTAAACAGTAATGAACTTGTTTTTTGAGGAGAATATGATTAACATGGTGTCAGATGTAGAATGCTGATTTTGGGCCCATATAGCAGTAATTTGGTAAGATTGTGTAAGAGTTTTTAACAGTTAAGCTTTGTTTTTGCACAGTGTGCAGGTCAGTGTATACCAGTGGAGGCATGTGACCTTAGTGAAGGAGTCAGGGCTTCATCCCTTTAAAAAGAAAAACAAAATATCCCACAATCCTCTCCGCCTGGCTTTTAGTCACTCCTCCTGATGCATAGCTCTCTCTTCCTGTCCTCCCTCTTCCTCTCTCTCCCTGTTCATCTCTCACAACCTTCTTCTGCCTGTTCTTGTCTCACTTATTTTCTCACCTGGCTTTCTTTATTTTCTTTCTTTCTTTCTTTCTTTCTTTCTTTCTTTCTTTCTTTCTTTTTCTTTTTGTCTCTCCTCTCTTTCACTCTCTCTTTGGCTTCCTCACTTTATCTCCATCTTCCTTTTTCCTTTCTCTTTTCCACTCTTTTTCTCTCCTTTTACTTGTCTCTTCCCCTTTTGCTCTCTCTTACTTTACTTTTCCTCTCTGTCTCTGTCTTTCTTCTCTACTCTCTCTCTCTCTCTCTCTTTCTCTCTCTCGCTCTCTCTCTCTCTCTCTCTCTCTCTCATCCTTACTTGCCGTTCCAGGACACTGGCCCCCCTCGGCCTCCACTCCCCAAGTCTTATCAGCCCCTGGAGTCCACACAGTCCATGCCCCCCTCTGTCCCTCCCCTCCCCTTTGACAGCAATGCGTGGCTCCGCAACATGGATGCCTACAAGGACGACGAAGAGCTACGCCCCCGAAAGGTATCTGAGAGAAGGGAAACCGTCCGGACGAGAGGAAAGCACCTTTTGTCCCTAATGCCGGAGCCATTGCCACCCTTAAACCCCTCTAGATAGGCAGTTTTGTCCTTGTCCTAGTGACCCCAACCCACCCCTGGACCATCATCCCCTGGCTGCATCCTTTCAACAACCCCTGCACCATTACCCATTAGTGTTGTCATGTCATTGTCCACTCATTCATCTTCATCTCCAATGCTTCATCTTCCATCTTCTTCCCTTAGTACCTCTTGCTCTGCTTGCCTCAGTTTGTCTTGTTATAGATGATCATCTTCGATCATCGTTAGTGATAATGATTACAGAAACCTAATGTTATCAGGCTATACAAATATCAGTAGACATCACCAGAGCAAAAGTTGTGTGGTGTCCCTTTGTTTGCTCTCATCCCCAGATAGACTACTACTACTATGATGAACATCAGAAAACCCACTAGTCTCATGAGGCCAGACGTAATCACTGAATGGGAATACAAATCGGGAGACAATTTTTTACAGTTCTGGTAGTGAATGATGGTAAAATCTCTAACGAGGCCCAACATTAGTCTCTGCACATCTAGAGTATAACACAGGCAAAATATACATAGCAGTAAACATAGTAGCCATTTCCAACTCTGTTCCCACTCTAATAAGCCTATGTTCTTACCCACGTTTGAGCTAAATTCTCTCCTAATTGTCTCCAGACATGTATTTTCATCACAGGATCATGTTTGGCCCCACAAGACTATTAGCGATTTCTTGTTACCCAGCAGTTTATGTGTATATCATTGCTGTCATACCAAAACCTTCTACCTTTTTCTTTTTGTACCATTTTCAAACAACAGCTGCCCCCAGGGTTGCCCAGGGGTGAGGGAGTTAGGATAAATTCAGAACATTTTCTAAAATAGAATATTAGGTCACACTTTACTGTAGGGTAACATTTCTAAGGCTACATGACATGTACATAAGTCTTTTATGACAATTGCCATTGACCTACATTAATGTTAGTAAAGGTTTATTCCAACAAGCGTCACTCATCATTAAAGGCAATTCTCATCAGTTTCACCCCAAAACTTGTAATGAAAATGGATGTTTGTTGGAATAAACACTTATAAATGTCTATGCACTTTAATGTCATATGTTGTAAAAGGCTTATGTAGATGTCATGTAACCTTGTCAATGGAACTCTACAGTAAAGTGTTACTAAATATTATATAATATTTGGGTCCCAATATTATATTCTTTCATATGGACTAACAGTTCTATATGAAGCAAGAAAAATTGTCATTTTTTGTCTTGTTACATTAAATTTTAAAATGAGGTTCTTCTCCTCTAACAGTAACTGTTGCAGAGATTTGAGGTTTTGTTACAACAGAGACAAGTAGTGTTTTGAATGTGCTAACTGATGTGCATGTGGGGGGGGGTGGGGTACTGTTCCTGCCGTTCTTGCACCACTGTAGCGTTAGTCTGTTTATATAGCCAATTTAAATGTACTTGCTATCATGCATCAACATTAGCCCTACAGCAAATCTTAATTGTGCTACTGATTCCATGCAGTGTGTTGGCTTAATTCACTTCAATTTCAAGAAGATAAAGCACATATAGATGTGAATGTGTCAGGTAAATAAGGTTATTCCCATGTATTACTGTGTCTGTGAATTAATTTTACACTGCTTTTCAGCAAAAATACAGCTCACCAGGGGAAAGGACCAGCGATTATGAATCAGAACAAGAGAGACAATCTAACTTGAACAAAGGTAAGACTGTACTATACTTTTAAAGTTAAACGTATATTGCTTAGTCAAACGTAATTTCAGGTATCTAGATAGTAAACACTGCTTATATTTGCCCATAAGCAATATTTCAAAATTCTTGTACCATGAGACTAAAAGACCATGTTTACCAAGGCTGTTAACAAAATTACTGTTTACATAATCTATTTTGTTTTGTGCAGTTGGTATTGTTCCACCCAGGACCAAATCTCCCACAGAAGACAAAGACGGTGTCCATAGGAGAAATGGGAAAATGCCCAATGGGCACATCTCAAGGGTGGGTCTGACAGGTCAAACAGAGGCCATTAAAAGCAAATAATTGCAGTAAATGTTTTATATCTTTATAAAACTCCTCAAAATCTCTTTATTGGCCAATTGCACTTGTATAAGGAGTTTGTCTTAGTGGAATTAGAACATATACAAAGAGTTATTAAAGGCATATGGATAATGGATACCACATTATGCAAACTAATATGTCACATGAAAAACACAAATGTGCAAAACGTGCCACAATGAGCACACTCAAAGCATATATCTACAGTACTGAGAATTATCAAGAGAAAATAATGTAAACCACGTATCTGGGCAGTAAGCATGTGTTTGTTAAAAACGCAAACAGAATAAATACAAATAAACATATAAATATTAAACTGTCATTTGAGGTGTGTGTCAGCTGTGTCAAGACTTTCCTCCAAAAAGCTCAGTATTTACATTTACCATTCAGTACATGCTTCATCTTTTCAGTCCAATAGATTTTTATTGTAAATTATTATATGCATTATTAATGTATTTGCATTATACATATTACTGTAGTTATATTGTGCATATTACTTCTTGTTTGCATTTTTTTCTGATGTTACAGGTTTTTACTATCAAAACAAACTGCTAAGACACTTTTGCAATGACCTATTATTTCTAATATGTAATGAATGGAATTTTTTTTTTTCAGGAGAGGCCAAAAAGTGCAGTGTTTCCAGCTGAGGTGAAGTCCAAGATGAGTGTGGAGGAGCAGAATGAAAGGTTACGTCGGAATCAGAGCAGCTCAGTCAGGGACAAGAGGCGCAGCCTCAATTTGTCCAGCAGCCAGCACTTAGACGGCTTGAGGCCCTCCGTCAACTACAGAGTGGTGAGCATGTATTACATACATGCATATAAGTAATGTAGTAGTGGGTAATTATAGTAAGTATAGTAGTGAAAATTATAATAGGTAATAAATAATTGTCTCAAATATATATAACAATTATTGTCTAAAAGTCTCAGATTAATAATGGAAAAATGAATAATGGAATAATTAACCTACAGAGACAGGTTAACTGTGTTGTTTGGCTGTGTGGTTGTCTAGGTGAGGCGGAGAGTGACAGCTCATGAGGTTGACATTAAAGATCTGGAGGCGGCTGTAAGGGGGGAAGGGGTGGAGTCTCCTAGAGAGGAGATTGCCCGTCTACGGCGGCAGGTAGAGCCTGACCACTATGACCTGGACATCGGCAAACAGGTGAAGCGTAGTACTCTTTGCAAGTTTGGAATGTTTATAGCTTCAAGCCTAGCAAACAAAACAAAGGTGGCTTTGACCTGATGGGTGTCCATCCATTTTATGTTTAGTTTTTGACTCCGGAAAAAGTGCTGATTCCAGAGCGATATTTGGACATAGAACCCAGCACACCACTGAGCCCAGAGGAGGAGAAAGAAAAACAGAAGAAAGTGGAGAGGATAAAGACGCTTATCGCCAAATCAAAGTATGATACTTTCAGCTGTTTACACACAGGCACCCTGTATGTGTTTTATTGGTTGATTGGATGATGGATCTGGTGGGTGCAAGTGAAGTGAAATTAAAGTGACCATTTGTCATTGTGAACACACTCAAGCACCACAACAAAATGTGACTTTTGAATTTAACCCATCACACATACACATGTGGAGCAGCAGGCAGCTACCAACAGCGCCCAGGGAGCAGTGTAGCAGGACAGTACCTTGCTGAAGGGTACCTCAGCCCAGTCCTGGACTTGAACCTGTGACCTTCAGTTTATAAGGGAAATGTCCTAACCACTAGGCCACCACTGCCAAGTGATGTGATCGAAGCAGTTATTGAATAAAGAGTATGTTTATGGTTTATTAAGCTCATATTTTGTGGTTTGGATTGTTATTTGTTTGGCATTTCAGATCACATTGGTTTGGTGGGGCTACTTAGTCCAGCACAATAGTGCAGCACAGTTTGGTGATTTCCTTGCTCACACCTGTTTCAGATTACTGTTTACCAGGTTTACCCCAGGGAAGTATAATTGAATGAGTGAAACACTTGCCATGCTATAAATGACTAGTCATCCTAATTTGTAAATGCAGTCAGAGAGTCAGAGTTCTCCTCTTTAGTTTGCTGTATTAGTCATGTACATACAACTGAACTCTCCTGGGTCTGTTCCTCCCCAGCATGCAAAACGTTGTGCCGGTGTTGGACGGCCCAGCTGAGACCACTGGCAATGCAGAGAAGCAGCTTCAGGAACAGGAGAAACGCATCGAGATCTCGTGCGCTTTGGCTGCTGAGGCATCCCGTCGCAGTCGCTTGCTCTCCGGTGAGGAAGCCTGCCGCCCCGAGGACCCCGGGCGAGCTGTCACCCCTGCTGTCTGACCCCTGTCTGGCCTTCTGACCTGTATTCGCCCCCTTCTGTCAATCACCAACCCTGTCAGCTCTCACTGTCTTTTACTGTCTTAAAATTCACACTTCAGAGCTGAGGTCATAAAACCTGACTGTAAGGTGGATAAAATGGATAAATATATACGCAATATATGAACTTAAAATTCACTAGTAAACGTATATTGTTAGACTTCTGCTGGACAACAGATCATTTAAATGCTTAACCATAAGCATTTATACCTATACCAACACCGTGTCCAGTTTCTCACTAAAAGACTGTAGTGTAACTTCTGCTCTGAAGTGCTCTATCCATACAGAACTGAATATTACTGCCTAAACAGAACATGTACATTGTCCCTTAAGCTGAAAACGTAGTTTAACTTGATTAGATGAAAGTAAATTTTCCTGAGCCATTGATTTATCACACAAAACATATACATTTCTTATGTAAGAGATCGTCTATCGGATAGAAAGAAACTGCTAGAGAGAAGCACCTCTCATTCTGCCTTATATTGCTGCCTCTTGGTTTGTTTAAGCACTTTTAATTTAGCATATGTTTGCTATCTAGAGACCTAACATGAGGGTAGATATCTAATATATTAATAAGTCATACAGAAAATAGTTCAGTAGAAACACTCAGGATCATGACTGTGCTCATAATAATTTTCTTTCATTTTCTGAAGCATTTCATAGCTCAGAGTTAGAACAGCACACATTCTGCTGTTTTCATTTAGCACTCTGGCTTGTGGTCCTGTGAGAACTTTTCTCTTATCCCTCTCTGGTCCACAACACTTTTTTCCTTTGCTCCATGTTTAATTTCTGTTCGATTTTCTTTTGTTTGTTTCTTCATTCATTTATGTTTGTGTGTCTATCTTTGCCCATCATTCCGTTCCACTGCATTGCAGCCCAGACCGCCCCCAGTCCCCCCGCCTCCCCGATCAACCTGGCCCCTACCCCTTCTGCTGACTTCTCTGACTCCTCCCACATCATGAAGGTGTGAGTGTGTGAAGGTGAGTTCCGCACACTGCACAAAAGTCCCTCCACCCCTTTTTTTAATTCACGTCCCGCCTCTCGCACAGTACCCTCTCTCTGGCCTTGCTTTCTTTTACTTACTTTTACTTTGACTGGAGCCTGCTTCTCTCACAAATTTTACAACATATAGAGGAATAGCAGAACAAAAACAAGAACTTGCACTGAAGGAAATGTTATTGTCTAAAGACAGAGAGACCTAAGCACTTCAAGCTGAATTTGATGATATTAAACTATTTATCACACGCCCACACAATCATTTTGGCTAAGACAAGGCCCAAAGGAAAGATTTAGCTTGGGCCTGATTCAGCTGAACTTGAACTTATTTCCAATTAAAAATGTCTGCTCTATGTTGGCGTGAAAAAGCCGACTTGCCTGATCCAAATCATCAAATTCCACAGGGCTTCGTGCTTTATGAAAAGTGTGATTTAGGGCTGTACTAGCTGGCAGAACAATGATGCCTTCCAAGACCGATGCACTTCCTCTTTGGAAGAATAAGAGCAAAAGAACAAGTGAAACAGCCACATTTTGCTTTTAGCACTTTGATCTGGGTTTCTCCTAAATTCAACTGCAGATTTACAGTGTCAAAACATATTAAAAATATATTACAAATAAGACGTGGTTACTGCTTAGACACTACATTCATCTCTTTTCGGTCTGTATTACAGCACATTCTTTAGCATGATATAATACATGCACAACAGCAAACCTGTTAGAAGATAAACTTAAAACCAACTATAATATTTAGTTTATGTTTTGTGACTTTTTAAAGGAGCTCCTTTAACAATGTGTAACCACTCCATAGAAATAACGTGGCTTGTTTTACACGGCTGTGGTGAAAGATGTTTTGGGGTAGACATTCTGTTTATGGTTTGGTGTATTTACAGGAATGTGAGAAATTTGAGTACTGTGCTTTATTGCACATTGCCGACACTTCAGTATATCTAAGGGTGGCATTTCTCACTTTTTCTTCTTCTTGATTTTCCTTTTTTTTTTTTTTTTACCAATTTTAGCTCAAGCACTGGCTGCTGTGAAGTTTGATGGTGAACCCTTCTGAGTGCCAACTTGGAGACAGAATGGCGAAAGAAAGATGCACAAAAACGGACAAAGTTTGTTTCATCGCCCCTAAACAGCGTATTTATTCCAATTACCAACATGACAACAGGAGGAGGAAATGCCACAATGCGTTTGGAGGTCAGGGACATGAGGATGTGACAATCTACGAGACAAGGTTGCTCCAAGGTCGGGGCATCAAATACATCCTCACGACTAGCCCCTCTAGGTCTCACTGCGCTCACACGCTTCGTCCTCTACCAAGTCCTAAGTAAATGAGCTTAACCAATACCAGAACTGCACAATGCAAACAATACAGCTTACCTGACTTGGGAGGGTAAGCGACCACACAACGAAAGCTACAGAACTAGCCAGAAAGAGGGACTTGTTTACACAAACCTTATCTACTCTTTTGTCATATTGTAGTGACTGGAGTATATATTACAGTCATACTGAAAAAGCTGGGTCCAGCAGCTCAGGACAGGAACTGCAGAAATGAGATTGGAGATACGTGTACATCAATAAGCAGCCTCAGCACAGGAAACCTATCCTAAGATACAGCGGAAAGGCTAGCAGTCCGAGAGAGTCAGGAGGACGATAGCCATGAGACAGCAAGTAGCAGTACTGGACAGGAGGTAGCTAGACCAAGGACTACAGAAAGTTGACCAGTGCATAAGTATGTTACAACCAGAGAGATTGAAGGTTAACTTAATAATAGCACCTAAATCTGAATTTTAAGCTACAACTACTTGCCACAAACAACTCTTTTGATCATCCAAAGATCAATCAGAGGCTTTCTCATCAAGTTGGCTTTGAAGACACCCATTCCTTGACAGGTGACGGTGCACAGTGAGGAGATGACTGCAAGAGTCTGAAAAGAATGGACCTCAACCTAAAGAGTTTAAATGGGTACAAAGGACATCAGGCCCAGCTAAAAACAGACTCACTGTGACTCCTTCTAGACTCTTCTTCCCTTTCCTTCTTCACTTTTCACTCAAAATAGGGCTTGCTGGGAACTGGATCCCACCTATCACCAGTCCAGTTCCTTCTGGCGCTGTTAGCACTGCAGTGTCTCAACCTATTGCGTCAATATTACACACACACACACACACATACAAATATATATATATATATCTATTGAAGGTACATATATATTGGTCTGAGTTGTGTTCAAAGCCATGTGGATCCTCATAGTGCTTTCACTGAAGTGGTACCTAAAATATATGTATGGGGTGAAAGGAATATAATGAAATATAATTAGTAGGCTATAGAATGAAAGTTGGAAAAAAGTGCCCTTAGAACTGTGTGTCTGTAAGTTGAAAGAGTGTTATTTGGGGTGTTAGGGGTGTGGGTAGGTGGGTTGGAGGGCAGCAACTTGCATCTCAGCCTGTATTGTGTTTAAATTAAATGATGTAGCCCATAGACCCCTTGTGAATATAATGCCCAGTAGTGTAACACTGTGCCATTGGGTATTTCATTTGGACATGTCTTTTTCGTGCTTAGGCAAAATTATATGTTTGTGTAAATATTGGTCATATTTGATGCAGAACTTAAATGAAACAAGTATTTTTCTATTACCGACAAAAACATTTGACCTGTGCGATCAAGTAGCTTGATCACAGTGTATTGAAAAGTAACAAATAATTTGCCAAACCATAAAAGTCTCTTCTTTTCTACGATTCAGCATCTTGACTCTCAGAGATGTACCCCCTCACTGAAACCTGACACATTGTGAAAACTGTTAGGCCTTCCAGTGCTTTTCAGCACTTCGGCTATCTTTTGAAAATAAGGAAAATCGGTCTGTGACTAGTCTAGCTTTAAACTGTGGCTTACATTTGTGTACAGTGCTCTGTTTTATGGAGATAATGCTTTTTCTCTTGCTCTCTCTCTCTTTGACTCATTAGCACATGCAAGTCGTTTTTCAAAGTGAGATAACTAAATCAGACTAGGTTTTCTGATAGCTGGAACAGAGACAAACATGATAATTGTCCCGGAATTGGATGATCAGTTCCATAAAGGGGAAAAAAAACAGACAAAAGGGGAAGACAGAGGTTCTATTTTTTATTGTTTTCAGGAAAGGGAAAACTAAGGTCATCAAAATGCAGTACATATTTTTCTAAGCGCATGGATATTTGATGAATAAAACAAAGTCTGATCAATTAAATTTCTAACAGAGATTTCAAAGAGTGTTTTGCATTTTTCATGGCACTGGGACTTATAGCTGGCATATCTTTATTTTGTTACGTCATTCTGAAGGCCTTGGTTAAGGATAATTTTTAAGAAATTTATTTTTTATGTAATTGGAATGAAACGTGTCTAGAAATGCAAAACAGTCAGAATGGAGGTGTCTAATATTTGGTTTCAAAAATGTAGCATATAAAGCTAACAAGGACTAAACGTTTGCTGTGTACATATTTTCAAACCAAATTAAATCTTCATCTAACAGTTACTGTTGCTACTTTGAGGAAAAATACAGAAAAATGCTTGAACTATGCAAATCAAAACAGTCAATATGCTTGCTTTAGGAATACCCTCATGCAATAAAGTGAATGTATTCAAAAGTGTGTTTTGTCTACATATTTCTGCTAAAAAATGTTACGTATACGGCACATCTAAAAGAATCTCTCCATATAGCCAGATTCAGTCATATAATAAACAGGTACTAAGGATAGGTGAACTATTGAACATGTTATTCATCTGACTTTATACTGCATTTTGTATTTAAAGGGCAATTTTAGAATAAAGTGAAAGTGACTCTTTGTCATTGTGAACACACTCAAGCACCACAACAAAATGTGACCTCTGCATTTAATCCATCACACGTGCACATGTGAAGCAGCGGGCAGTTACCAACAGCGCCCGGGGAGCAGTGTAGTGGGACGGTACTCAAGGGTACCTCAGTAGTGCCCTGGCTGGGACTCAAACCTGCGACCTTCCAGTCCCAAAGGCAGTGTCCTAACCACTAGGCCACATATAATAAGACTAGCATTTAATATCACTTGCCATGTTATATAATATTCAGCTAGTTTATTAAAGAAAAAGAAATTAACAGGTATAAATAAACTAATAAAGTCTGATCTTCAAAAAAGGAGTTTTTGATGACCTCAGAAAAAGAGTTGTTAACACTCATCAGGCTGGAGAAGGTTACAAAGGCATCTCTATGGTGAGTATGGACTTCACCTTTCAACATTTAGACAAACGTGTGCAAATGGAGAAAATGCAAGACCATTGTTTATCCGAGGTTTGTCTTTAAAACTACTTTAAAACTACATTTGGATGAATATTTGAGGTAAGGGTTGTTTAAAATAGTTTATCGCTAGCAGCTCTTTGTCACAGTTGGTATGCTATACACAGCAAAGATATAAAATCATGAATTCTGCCAAACTGATGAGGCTGAGGCATGCACAGCTGTGTTGCAGAATATTACAGAACATGGCAAGTAGCATAGTAAATGCTAGTTTTATGCTAAACTAGGGGTTTTCCTAATCTAACATAATCTTACTCTAGAAGCTACTACGGCATTGCTCTTGGAGAAGCCATGTATGGATAAAGCAAAGGTAAAATTCTTCATTCTGGCTCAAGTGTGCCTTTAAGGTTTTTTTTTGCATTCAGGTTTACCACTATGTATGAAATACTATCCTAAGCCTAATCCTAAGTACTATCCTGAGTTCTAAGTGAGATTGTGCCTTCACCAGTGCCATGAATAGGTTTATACCGTTCTCTCAGGGACTCCTCTTTTTTCCTTGGCATTTACCTCCGTTTAAGGTCTGATACAAAGTCTTTTTGTGCAGTTTCCACCTCACTTTTTTTTTTAACATTTCTTTTGTAGTACTGTTTTAGTTGAATTAGTTTTAAGAATTTGATTTATTTAACTTTGAGTTTAAATCTTCTACATAAATAAATTTGACCTTAATTTTGACAAATTATCTTGTTGTAACACCTTACTAAGTCAAGGCTATACATTAGGACCCATTCTTATATCTTATTAAAATATTTTTTTATTTATTATGTCCCTAGCAGGACTCCACAGAAAAGGGACACCGAACGTGAGATAAAACCTTCAGGCCTTGCATACAGCAAGTATCCAGTAATTAACAAATAATTCAGAATATTGTGTTTCATTTAGTATTCGAAGCAATGACCATCTATCTGCCCAGCTACCATGTTTTTTATTAAAAGATATAAAAAAAACCTTCTTAAAATGAACAGCTCTTTAAAAAGCCAAATATCTTTATTTATTATATATATAACAGTTGTTTAGTTTACTTACATTTGTAGTGAAGAGAATATGCTGCCTGGTGTTTAGACCTACACTAGAGGGCAATGTTTCAGTAAGTCTTGGCTCTGCTGGGTTTGTTGTGTCATGGATGGATCAGGAAGAGTTCACCATAATGCAAAGCCTGCCACAGATCAAACACATTCCATGATCCTAGTTCTAGCTCAAATGAACGTCTTGTTCGCTGAAGTATTTCTGTTCAGTTTCATGGTGACACAAAAAATGTGATATGGAAAAGATTATCTGTTGGCCTTGTTTTTGCTAATATTAGCCAGTAAAATCTGACAGTTCCACCTCAAAGTGCTTGGAAACTGATGGTCCGATCAACTGGTCTAATTGAAAGCAGAATTGTTCTCAAGATTCACACCAATTTTCTGATTTCTTGATTTTAAAATTGCATACAGCAGATGAGCTGATTCTTATGCCTGGCTTTAAAGTGGACACCCTTCACACATTTTTAGATCTTTGTTAAACAGGAATTCCAACATTTTAATTCAAATGTAATAATGTATGGGAGAAAGTCATAAAGAATGGTTTGCTGTTCAAATGGTAATTGTAGAGAAACTCACTGTTTTTTACACACACACACACACACACACAATGTGCAGAGGTCACATTTCGTTATGTATGTGTGTGTGTGTGTATGTATGTATGTATGTATATATACAGGTCCTTCTCAAAAAATTAGCATATTGTGATAAAGCTCATTATTTTCTGTAATGTACTGATAAACTAGACTAACATTAGACTTTCATATATTTTAGATCCATTATACACAACTGAAGTACTTCAAGCCTTTTATTATTTTTAATATTGATGATTTTGGCATACAGCTCATGAAAACCCAAAATTCCTATCTCAAAAAATTAGCATATTTCATC
>JBBPDA010000132.1:22855670-22873186 GCA_037974385.1 Arnoldichthys spilopterus | reverse complement strand
ATTGCCATAAGTTATACAGAAACTACTATTCAGTAACCACTATGAATCATTTGGTTACCACTATGAATACAGTGGCTACTAAACTAATATTTCAGTTATGTGGTTCTAAAAGTAAGGACTTGGAGGTTGGAGCAACACTGGGGCCCTTATGGTTTAATCTGCAGTTTTCATACCAAACCATACGCCATCACAATCAAGTTAATTCATCAGGGTAGAATGTGAAAATCTGATCTTAGTTGCACAATTACATTCATAAACATTAAGGGTTTTAATTCCACTATTATCATGTGGCTGTTGGAATGATTCAGTAAGTGTGACTGAATGTAGCGTCAGATTCAGAAAGATAAGGTTAGAGGATGTTATGTGCTATTAGTTCCAAAAATACGTTTACATTTTGTATGTATATCTGAAAAAGAACTATATTCCACTGCCTGTCGTAAAAATTAATGTGCTATACATAGCCACTTGTACAACTGTGCCAGCCACCAAAGCAAGCAATCTCTTGACATTCATTGCAGTCAAAGATGTGTTTGTAGATTTCAAGGTCAGAGGTTAATGGTTACTCTATTGTCATTAGCAGCTGTGTACATAGTGAGATTAAATAACGTTTCTCCATGGACAACAGTGCAACAAATAGCACATAGGACAGGGTGTAGAAAGCAAGGTTCAACAGACACAATACAGGTAAACAGGACAACACTGAGAAATTGATATTGCTATTTAGGTAGTTATTTTAAAGTGGCAGGAATACATTTTTAGAGCATCAACGTGCTCTGAAAGATTTTAAGGTTTTATAGTTTTTATGAAGTGTAAGTGTGTAAGTACAAGTGTATTTACAGAGCAGTTTTTGTTTGCCAGTTCAGGGGTTGGCACATTTCTGATATGGCCCTGAATAAGATCAATTACACATGAATTATGTTACTTTTACAGTTTTTGTGTTTACAGTACAAGAACCTTGTGTTTACCTTGTGTTTCTGTAGTTACTTAATCATAACTGTGAGATGGCCTATGCAAAAGCTTGCTCTGGAGTTGTCACCTCAAGTTACATATCTGAGCAGCTGGAGAGAACAAGGTTTCTTAAGGTTATCCAAACATTGATATAACATCTCAGCAGGGTTCAGGATAAAGCAGTTAATAATAAAGGCAGCGATCACATGTTAAAGTGATCAGGTTCCCTGCACAAAAGACTGTAGGGGAAGATAATACCAACAAGAAAGGCTGAGTAGGTCAGAGGAAACATTTGGTGATCTCTCAATCAGATGTCAGAACAATGTACTGATACTGTAAGTGTTGGAGATGATGTGAAAATGATCATTTGGTTGGAAGCACCCTTGATTGCTAAATCAGATAATGTCACCTTAAATGCAAACACTGAATATATATAAGAATTATTCACATGGTTATTTCTATTTTAGTATTTAAATGTCCCATTTTGTCACTTTTTGAGCATGTACTGTACATAAAACACTGAAAGTGAGGTTATTTACATACATCAGTCTTAAAGGCACAACAAAATTCCATAAGTAAACCTCAAAATGACAAATACAAGAAAATTAGGATATAGGCCCTTTAAAATGCACATCTGTGGGCAGTGGTGGCCTAGTGGTTAGGACACTGCCTTTGAGACCTGAAGGTCTCAGGTTCGAGTCCCGGCCCGGGCACTACTGAGGTACCCTTGAGCAAGTTACCGCCCCGCTACACTGCTCCCCGGGAGCTGTTGATAGCTGCCCACTGCCCACTGTGCACATGTGTTGGGTTAAATGCTGAGGTTGCATTTCATTGTGGTGCTTGAGTGTGTTCACAATGAGAAATAGTCTCTTTCACATCTAAAAAATTAAGCATTGTTACAGTCTACAGATGGAAATTAAGTTACAATAACAGCCAGCTTTGAGTTCCTTGTTTTTGTGATGTCACAAAAATTGCACTTTTACATACATCTGCCTATTTAGTATTTAGCATACAGGAGTTTAAAAAGGAGTTGCAAAGAGTGTTTTAGCCTGAACTGTTTTTTAAAAAAATGCACAATAAAGGATGGCCTATCAGAACACAGGTCATTTTAAAAAATGGCCATGTAAAAAAGAATTATAATTGTGTTTGTTGATTCAAAAAATAAACATTGCAGGAAGATTAAAATAAAAGAAATATGTAGGATACAGGCCCTTTAAATGTGACATTAAAGTAATAGGATAAGGAATTTGTTTCTACAATGTACATTTATAATTTAAAAAATCTCTTTGCTAAAGAGACCTCATTTCATATTTTGTAGTTTTTCGTATACATGCAGTATATTCTAACAAAATAGACTCTAGTGTTAAGAAATCATTTTGGAATGAAACACAATTTCACAGTTTCAAATAACTGACAAGAAGACGTCACATTTTAGTGTAAACACTGTTATCCCATTGCAGTTAAGAATAACTAATAAATATAACAGGGCATGTTTTTTCTGGTTTGAAGGTGGGTAGAGAGTTTATTCTTCTTCCTTCCTACAGATGACACTGTGTATAGCTGTTCTGGCTGTGGTCCTGGTGGGATCCAGTTGGGGAGCTCCTCCAGTCGACTCTGATCCTGCAGCCTACAACCTAGAGAATGATGACCTAGACTCAGGCACATGGGACCTGAACAGCTATGGAGAAACATATGACTATGATGACTTAGATGAGGAGGTGATGGAAGAATGCATAGGAAATAGGTTCATGTAGAAAAACTGATGGTTTTGCTCAATGAGCAGTCAAAAGCTCTCATTGGTTAGTCAACACCTACTTGTAGTACTTGAACTTCTTAAAGGCAATACTTCATTGAAAATCTCAAATTTGCAAAAAAAAATTTAACCTAAGCAGCATTAGGGTATGTAGCTTGTTTCTTTAGTTTTGAAGAACTATTAGGCTATACATATGTACATATGTAGTAGATATGTACAAGTAACGAAAGCTTATACTGTACCACACAAAATTAGAATAATGTGCACATTTGATTTGTCTTTTTATTGCCTAACTATTCCTTCATGCAAATATTGAGCTGAAAACAGGTCCTGTTGTCTAAAATAACTAGCTATAGCTTTAAGCTACAAAATGTTTCGATCATATCAAGTCATACCGTCTTAAACCACAGCAATAAGGCTGTGTCTGGTTAAAGTAGACTGAGAGAACATTTGGACAAATATGAGCTTTTAGTGCTAGCTTCATAGCACTAGTACTAAATTACAAGCTAGTAGTGTTAAAGCAATACTCAACCTACTCAACTTATGAGACTAACTGTGATCTTTAAAATAGAACATAATTTGCTTAACACTCTGGGCAGCTGTTTTAGACAACAGGGTCTGTTTACATGAACCACTTCAACAGTGCTGATCCAGAATCAATATTTCTGGCAGTGATTAAAAATTCAAGACCATTCCTCTTTGTGACTGCTTTGTGAATATCATCCCTAGTGATGCTTGCAGCTGCCTGTAGCATTGAAGTTTGTTTTATTGCTCATGTTAAGTCACATTGTGGTGTAATGTTTAAACCTTCACTGCTGGATACAGTTAATTTTAGGCAGGTTGAGGAAGGTTTTTGGATGTGTTTTTACAGAAACTATCTGGGTGGCTTTAGATTTCTAGTATTTGTTTGCTTTTAAAATTCTAGTTCTAAAATAAAGCAGTAAAAATTCAATTCCAAACATGTCTTGGCTGATCAATTACATCAAGCAGCCAGAATGTTGTTTAAATTCTTGTCCATTTTTTAAAATACCAATTTTAGATAGTGTTGTAAAGTAGTGAACTACATGTAAACTAGTAGTTAAACTACATTTTGCAGTAGGTTGCTGGTAGTTCATTTTAATTTGCATAGCGATTGAAATAGTTACATTATTTTTTGCCAATTATTGTGTAATTGTGCAGTAATCACACTCCCCTTTGGCCTTATTTCCTTTCCTTCTAAATCTAAATGCTGTGAAAATGCCCAGGCAACTTGCTACTGACCACTAAGCAATGTCCGCTCGGGAGGTGTTGCTTAGTGGTAATAGTGTAACATCATGGATAGGCAATGTCCTCTTGAACTTCAGCCTAAGCCATTGAAAAAAAGAATCACCGTAATCTTACTTGAGCAGGTATATGACTCTGACTACCTCCAACTAAAAATCTATGCTTTCACATTGAAGAGATGAGCCACAGCAGAAAAGAGAAAGTTTGAAGACCTGTTTAGCTTTTAAGGTACTTTTTAATCAATAAACTTGATTTTAGTGGTATCTTCCTGGCATGTGACCTTTTTTTATATAGTTGACCAGATTAGATTTCTACATAGGGTATCTTTACTGTATTTCAACTTCTTCCAGTATGATGTACCTTGCAAAGTAGCTTCGCCAGCACTGAATTTTGCACAGTGCTAACTGGTGGGACATAGGCTCCTGGTACATCAGCCTCTTAGCTCCAGCTTAAATCTAAAGAAGCAGCCATCAAATAGCATACTTTACTTAGCTGATAGACAACATTTGTATTAAGGAAAAAGTTGGGTAACCTCAGAATTTTCTCTGAAGTATCAATTTAATGTTCCTTAACCTCAGTGATGTGTTTTAAAAAGGTAAACTTCAGAAGTACAAGAAAATATATTGCAAACCTTGATTCTGATACAGATTGAGGTTGGGACTGTGGCGCCTCCACCAATTGTTACTCAACCCCATGCTGCAGTTGTTCCTGAAGTCTACACAGAAGAGGTGACCCTTCCACCATGGACCACAATGCCTCCAGTCCCTCCTACGCTAGATTTCCTAGGCCCTGGTCTGTTTGGCCCAGAGACAGGACTGGGTGAGTGAAAACATTATGCGTTTATAGGGGATAAAGCACAGGAAATCCAAAGCAAGCTGCCACATGGCTGAAATATTCAACCTGGTGTAAATAATCTTCATTACACTAAACACCCTAATATCACGCAGAAGGCTTAGTTTAAAAAATGTGCCTCCCACACATCTACTATGACCCTTACACCCTCTTGTGGTGAAAAATGTTTTTTATGCTGTCTTACTCCTCTGCAGGGATGCCTACTTGCCTGCTGTGTGTGTGCCTCAGTGGCAGTGTATATTGTGAGGACGCTGAATTAACTGAGGTCCCCCCTCTGCCCAAAGACACAACATACTTCTACGCCCGCTTCAACAAGATCTCTGAGGTCAAGGCCAAGGATTTCCTCAACCTGAGTAAGACAGATGTATAGTCTAGTTTCATATAAAAAAATGTCCAGTTCAATTGCTTTTGTGAACATCTACCACAGAATATATATTGTATATATTATATATATATATATATTATTGAGTTTATATATATTATATTATTGAGTTAATCATGTTTAAAGTAAGTAGTGCTATATATTTTGGGGAAAAAAGATACATCAAATAAAATTACATCTCAGCAATTCATAAATTCTTGAATGTGGCAAGATATAGTATAGCCAATCAGACCAGAAGTCTATTTACATACTTATATCAGTCTTAAATGCATAATACTAATACTAGCTTGCTTAAGTTCATGGAATAAAGAGTGGGTGGAAAGTGGTTATGTAAAAATGTGTTACAAATAATAACACATAATTGCCAAAAAGGCTCCAGGGAAAATTTTGTGTCCGAAAAATGTACACCATCGCTCCTTTAAGTCTGTGTAAACTACACTGACCCTTGCTCTTCTATTCTCAGATCAGCTGAAACGGATAGATCTTACAGGAAATCAGATTGCTACACTGGGAGAGGATACTTTCCGTTCTTTACCACAGCTTCAGGAGCTGCTGCTGGCCGACAACAGGATCCAGGCACTGCCCGAGCTGCCAGCCACTATGAGGCACATTGATGTCCGGAACAACCTGCTTAAGAGTGCCACCATGCACAGAGAAGCCTTTAAGGCAAGTGCTGTTTTTGTGCAAAAAAGAGCAATGATGAGACTATGTGGAAATACAGCAGTAATCTGATGACAAAGCCAAAAAAATCTACAAAGACAACAGCCTGAAATGCTTAAAGTGGTATAGTTTCTTCCTTTGTTGTTATAAATTCACACACAGTGTTTAAAAAAACGTTAAAGAGCCCTTATCCTTACAAAATAAAAAGTCAAATAAAAATAAAACACAAAAAATGTAAGATGTGGGCTCTTTAACACTACTATACCCAATAACCTACAATGTCCCCTCGGAAATGATTTTTATAACATAATACCAGAATTTATTATATATATATTTTAAAACATAGTTTATTTGTAAATATCTAGATTAGTGCTCCTACAGTTGCATTTTCTCAGTCAGTGGTGAAGTACTATTATTAAATACACTACATTATACACTCTGCGTTATTGGTTTCTGGGGTGGGCAGACCACTTAATTTGACCAGGCATTCGAGGTAATATATTTGTTATACTTAGGAAACTAAGAGCTTTTTCTTATTTATAATTGTCCAGTTATTATTTACCTTACAAACACATGCTGCAGAACTGTATGTGTATGAAATTAATACATTATTTACTCAAATTACTGAATTTTATTTATTTGCCAAACTGAAGACAAAAAGAAAGAGACAAAATATAAGTTAAACACTGAGGTAAACTGCATTGACTAAAACAACCAAAAATGCAAAGTGTGTGGCTAAATTAGCTTTCTAAGTCTGGCTAGCAAATGAAATAATTCTTCTAAATTTTGCCTCATATATTACTCTTACCACTGAAAGCAGCTGTCATGCCATACTTGAATGCTTGCCAATTACTAAAAGATGATAAGGCCTATGTCATAATGCTGTGGCACACCTCTGCTGGAGCATGATCACTCAGGTCACTTGGGTAATTGTAAAGTATATTTCACATAAATTAGAACCACCACTGTCAGAATTTCATATGCCCCTATATTCATTCTGTCCTGGTGGTGGCCCTGAGTGTAGACAAATTATAATTTAGTAGAGATACCTAATAGACTGAAATCTATAAGCCTAGCTCTTATCTAGTCACACATCTTTCAGTTCATTATGGGAGAATGTTGGCCCTGCTCAGATATTATGTTTCCAATCCAAGACTAACTTAACTGACTTTAAATCAAAGTTTAATGACAGTTTGAACACTACTGATGCAAGCAATGTGTTATGTGTGTATCTCACTTCCTCCACCTTACTTTCTGAATACCTCAACAGGATATGAAAGACTTGCAGTTCCTGTACCTGTCAAACAACCAGTTAGACTACATCCCTGGTCCACTGCCCGAGAGTCTACGGGTGCTTCATCTCCAGGTCTCAGTGTCTTCTTTATCAGTACATCAAAAGTGTTGCAACTGACATGTTCTTAAGGCAAGGCCCTGCAGGATAAATCAAATAATTTGAGAATTTATATTGCATTGAATCTCAGCCAGTTGATTACTGTATCTTTACAAGATCTTGGGGTCTAAAGTTTTCCCAGAAAAAATACCAATGAGACTTCACCTAATTAAATATGCATGTGTGTGCATAGTATATTTAAAAGCCAAAAATATAGCTTTAGATGCATTTTAAAAATGTGTGACTCCAGAAAAAGAGTTCACACAAATGATAACATAGTTAAAGGTGTAAACACAAGGACACAAGCACATGGCAAAACAAAACAAAACAGCCTAGGTGAATGTGAAACAAGGAATCATGACAAACAAAGGGGGGAAATGGTCTGTTTGTCATTGTGTTACAACACCTTTCCTTTTAATTAAACTATTTAATTGTTTGGGAACTGAGGGTACTAATTACAAGTGGGATTGTAGCCTATTTTTTTTATCTTGATACAAGACTTCAGCTCCTAAACAGTCTGTGGTCTCTGTAAATTTTCCCCTTTATGATAAGTGAGTACTCAGGGGGAAAAAACACCATTTTGTAGGAATTATATGGTAAGTGGGAAGTAAATAGACTTATTTGGATAGTGTAGTTAAGTGCCACATTATTTTCAGTGATCTAATGTTATGGACACAAGTGGGTGTGAATTGACAAAGCACACTGAAAAAAATGTATTATTATTATTATTATTATTATTATTATTATTATTATTATTATTATAGCTTAGGAAAATGCAGTTTTTTTTAATTAAATTTTTCTGAAATGAAACTTTACTGAAAACAGGACCAAAATAATTAGTTCTGCCTGTAGTGTCTTGCACTGAAATGTAGTGTCCTTAACACAAAAACAAAACATAAAGACAGTTTGCCTGGACCTTTTTGTATTTGTTTAGCTTGCAGCTGGGTTAAATAATAATAAAAAAACTACATCAAACTAATTGTATTTTGTGCAGAAGGAATCACAAGCCTTCATCTAAATGGACTGTGTTCATAACAGAAAAATGAGCTTTTACTGTGCTATGAGTTAATTTAACACAATTTAATTTTTTATTAATTAATATTTAGTTCAACACAGCAAAGGTTAATTATATTAATGTTCTTAAACATAACCTATTCACCATTACACTGTAAAAATGATAAAGATCTAACAATAGGAGGTACCTGAAGCTGACTTTAAATGCATTATTCAGGCAATATTTTATTCTATCTTTTTTGCTTTATGTATTTGTGGTTGACTGAATGCTTAACCTTGACTGCTATTCCAGACCTATTTTCTATAAGCAGATTATAGTTGAAATAAATAAAAAATGTTATAGGCTATATAACATATAAACTCTGGCCATTTTACAGTTTTCAGTCAACATACTGCTTAAAGGTAACACCCTGCTGTTGTATGAAACCAGTAAAAATGGATCTTTAGCTGATCTTTAGCCAGCTTCATCCACATTCTTTTTCCATGCTGATTTGCCTGCTTAGATTAGTAATCATCATTCTCTTGCCTCACCAGAACAACAACATCCAAAGCTTGAACCAGGACACTTTCTGCAATAGCCATGACATCAATTACATCCGCAAGGCTCTGGAAGACATCAGGTTAGACGGCAACCCTGTGGACGTGAATCAGTATGCCCAGGCCTATGTATGTCTACCACGGTTGCCTGTAGGAACCATACACTGAGTAGGGGAATGGGATCACTTCGCCCATCTTCTGTTATATACTGCAGGTCAGGGGTAACCAATTGCCCAATACATGCTCCGCCAACAAATGCTATTTTAGCAGCTGTTGGAAGGTTGGACCAGCTTTACAGAATACTGGCAAAAATACTCAACCTATTAAGAAAGGTACACTGTGAGTTGCTACATAACACTGAGTTTTATGTAGTAGGAAAGAGTTTATAGGAGTGGAGTCTACATTGAGACTGGGTTAAAAATAAATAAATAGAAATCTGAATTTTGTTCGCAGTTCATATGCATTAATTCATCAACCTAATATTAGGAAGTAAATGACAGTATTTGTATATCACACCCAAAATTAATTTAAAAAGAAATTTAAAAAGAAAAGATGCATATCTTCCCATTAGGTTTACTTAGTTAAACTTACTTTGCTTACTGTGCAATGTCTCCTTAACAGAATACATTAACCCTAAAGGCTTATACTTATTTTACTCCAGTTGCTTGCCAGTGAAACATTGTGAGAGTGGATGTTTTGCATGCTCCTAAAGTGAAGAGGCACAACATAGACGCAAAGCTTAAAATGTTGCCTACGTGCCTGCTTTTACACTACTTTCCTGATTAAAATGCTACTGAAACATATTGTATTCTTGTAGTTGATTGAAACTACACATGCTGCCACATTAATTATTAATAAAATTGTAATTTTAATTATTATTAAAATTAATTCTTTTTACCATTGCTAGTGTAAGCTTTATTTCCAGATTTTCTAACTGATTAAGCAAAAAAGAGTCCTCTTCTGCCAAATAAAGTGTTGTTAAATGAAATTTGTCTTGCTCTCTTATTATTAGTATTTGCATTAGTATTATAACAGGATGACTGTGATAACTTGTGTTAGCTCCTAACAGGCTATTGCTTACCTGGTGTAAAAAGTAGTAAAGTTGACCATGGTAAAGTAAAAAAAACAAAACTTTGAACAAATGTGGCAAAACTGCAGTACTCAAACATTTAACACATTCAACAAATGTGTAGTGCTGTAAAGGAAGCTTGTAGTTTAACCAGTATTTACCATGGTATACAGTTACAGTTTCTTGGCAGTTATATGTGAGATCAGCAGTCATGTGTTTAAAATGTATGTTTTTCTTACCAATAATGTAAGACAATGTGGGAGGCTGTTTATATCTCTAGGACATAATGCCTTGACCCTGTAACCAGGGTCCTAGTAGTGTCAGCCTTTACCTACAAAAGTAAATATTGTTTGAAATAAATAACACACTCTTTATTTTTTTAATCAAAAAATGACCTGTGTGTTATAATTTTCCATTACACTGAATTGGATTTTTTTTGCCAATGCTCTGTAAAGCTTGTCTGTCCTTGCAGCCAGTGGTGGCCTGGGTCCAGCTGATATTTTCATTGTACTAACCCCTAAAATGGTATTAAACAAATAACAAAAGCCACCAAAAATGAAGTAATTATAAATTTTTGAAATTGACAAGTCAAAATTACAGCTATGCAGTATTTACCAAAACAACATGACAAAAAACATCATTGATGTATATGGACAGGATGAATGAATGTGGGTTATTTAATGCACAAAATGTCCAAGCAGACCATACAGCCTAACAATGCTGTGGTTGACTCCAGCTCTCCACAGGACCAATGTCTGGACCTCCTGCTGTAGGCTATTATGTGTTATTACAGTTTGTTTTCTAGGTAATTGCCAATATGTCTATGAATAATGCCAGTCATTAGTTACTATTTTAATATCCCAAAATCAGGAAGATTATGCAGATAATTGCTGCTATAATGTAATGTTTTACTCAATGTAAAAATAAAAATAAAAACATTTAAAAAATGTTTTGATTTCTGTTTTGATCATTTTCTTAATGCCAAACAGAGTTTCAGAATATTTGTTCTGTCTGTCTCATAGGTCTTCATGTAAGACTGCACTGAATTTATTACATGATGGACAAGAGTCAGATAACCTCACTTTCACTTTCAAGGTCCAGAAAAAAACAAATATCTTCATTTTTGTTTTATTTAGTTTTATTTTTGTACATTAACACAGCAGCTGGACTTTAGATTGTGTGAAACTTTCAGAATTAACAGACCAATAGAAATGCTTCAAAATCACTTTTTTATTTAAAAAAAAAAGTGACACTAAAAGTGAGGAATGGTTTTACCTTCTCTTTGGTGCTTTTAGCAAAGTGTGGTAATGGTGGCCGAGAGTCCATAACCCACCTTGGCTGAATAAAGAGGGATTTACATTCTGATCAATCTAAAAAGCTCTGTCACTAATACAGCAGTACACTAGCAGTGTAGACAGCAGTAGTGATGACTACACTGACACTAATGGTCAGTATAGGCAGCAAAACTGTGTGTCACGACATAAACAAGACAAAAACCCACGATAGCAAATGGACATGGACAGAGCTAGGACACAAGAGTGTGACAACAACAGAGAACTGACAAGGGACTGAGGAAAACACACGAGACTACATAGTGGCATGAAACTAGAAACACCTGACGAGGAGGAGACGGGAAACGAGGAACAGGTGCACAAGGTGGGACAAGGGCATGGCTGGACACAGAACGAACACGAGGACTAAAGCACATGGAAAAACAAAAAACATAGACAGGGACATGTGGGACGAGACACAAGACACAACTGTAAGCAAACCCTGTGAGGTAGTCTTAACAATCCTCTTATGGACATAATGTGCAATAAATATTCATATGGTTCAATTGTATGCGTTTGAACATGAAATAATCAAATGTCATTTTTTGCTAATTTTGACAGTGCTGGTGGTGTTTTCACTTAAGAGAAGAGTAAAGAGTAATGAGTCTGTATACATTTCATTTCATTGTAATTTTGTTACATTAAGTTACCTGTTACTGCTAAAACTAGTGGAATCACAGTAACATGTTTCTTCCAATTCCAGTGGTCACTTTACAGAACCACTACCTTCTAGCTCCACCTTACTGGTGTACAGTCAGAGACTAGCAACATCTGTTGATCTACAATCTGTGCTAGCCATCTATCATCTGTGGTTTTCTCTGACAACAGAACTGGATCATATTTGGGTGGTGGACCACACTCATTCTCCCAGTGACACTGATGTGTACAGACCCCAGCAACACCGCTGTGCCTGACACACAATGCCACTACCATGTCAGTGTCGTTCTGCTATTGTGCACACAAATATCTGGTCAGCAGCAGTTCTGTGGAACGGTCAGATTGAAAGTAAAAGGTACAAGGGTGGATGAGTGAGTAAATGAGTGAGTAAATGGGTGGATGAGTGTACAAGGGTGGGTGAGTGAGTGGGTGAGTGAGCGAGTGCATTACACTCAAGTGGTCAAAAAATAATGACAGGAGAAGTAAAGAAAAAAACATGATTCTGTAGAAAGCAGGAAAGAACAATGATGTGGTTGAGTGACCCAGTGAAGACAAGAGGTCAGCTAGGAGAGAAAAAGACGCTAAAAGCGGCAGAAAGAGATAGAAATTCAAGAAGAGAGAGGGCGGGATGGAAGTCTGCACCGGTAGGGGTAAAGAAGAAGGATGGGCTACAGGTGTACCCAGGCCCAACGTCCAATCCAAGAAGACGAATGCGCCTTGCTCCGCCCGGCGTGCAGCTTCTGGGGCTCTGCGACTCCTGCGGTTGCAGACAATGGACACAGGGTGGCGAACAGCACCCTTTGCTTTGAACGTGTCGTTCTGTCGGTCTCCACTCACTCATGCTTTGAGTAAAACATCTCAGATTTTTAAACAGAACAAGGATTAAAGCGTGATAGAAGACTTTCATTTATCTTCTTCATCATAAACTGCCGAATCACAGGCCGTGCTGTTCTGCAGATAGCATTTATTGTTGCTCACAGTGACAGCGCAACTAGCTTCCATCTATTTTTAAGTGGATGCGTTGACGTACCGCAGGTGGTTGCAGGGGTTACTTAGCAACTCTCAAATATTTATAGTGTAACATTAGCGCATGCGCAGTGCGACAAAACGTGCGTGAGCCTCTTTACAGTACGAGTTTGGGCTTCTGCAACTACACAATGCGGCCATGAAACAAGATTTCTGTTACTGTGCATGACTAAAGAACCAGACTGAAGAAGACGCATGTTTCATCTTCTTGGAATTATAAGATTCTGTTTGACATATTTGTCAAAATTGAGTAATTCTAATTGTTTGACAAATTATTATTATTATGTGATATGTTTTCTGTTGTTTGCAATTTTGTATAAAACATAAAGATTCCCCTGCCTCAATTGCAGATGTAATGCTTATCATTTCAAGGGGGGTGGTTTTCGTAGCAGACAAGGCTACAGGCGTAATTTGGAATTATAGCCCCCTTGATACTGCCAGTTTTATCCCCCCATAGCAGATCCTAGATCAGCACTTTTGAGACACAGGCTGATCTTGATTTATAGTTCCCAGTTGCCTCTGTAGCAGGTCCTAGATCAGATCAGGGCTGATCTAAAATCATAGTCCCCCTTGTTTATGTCAGTCTTACTCCCATGTAACAGATCCTAGATCAGAACTCTAGAAGTGCTGAAACCGGCTGATTTGAAATCATAGTCCTCCTTAATTATGCCAGTGTTACTTCCCTGTGGCAGGTCCTACATCATTTGGGAAACATTATACATTTTGAGACACAGACTATTCTGGATTTATAGTCAACAAATGTTTCTGTAGCAGGTCCCTGATCAGTGCTGAAACTGGCTGATCTGAAATCATAGTCAGCCCTTGTTAATGTCAGTGTTAGTCACAGCACGTCTAAGACGCTTTATATTCTGTCTTGGAGCATAACTTTATGTCATGCGAAGATTCATGTTACTGCACTGAGCTTAAAGCTGGGCCAAAAGTATGTCTGAATCACTCCCAAAATATATACACATCAGTGGAACAGTAAGACCTGTACTGGCCCTCCCCACTCTGAGCTATACACCCAGGACTGCAGCTCTGGCTCCTTTCCATAACCGTGAGGGCTGCGCTTCATCAGTAGGTGAGAGAAGGAGAAAAGTGCTTGCCAGTTCTGTAAATCTCATACCATTTCTCTCTTGTTCTTGCTTTTTCTCTGTTTTTCTCTCTAAGCTGACTTTCTTCTGTCTATACCTGGTGGCCACTCATATCATTTTTCTGTCCTCTTTTCTGCAGGATCATGCATTTTTTTCATTGGACCTCTATAACTCCGGCAGGTGTTTGTGGGTTCCCCAACTGATGAATAAAATAAAGTTGTGAAAGGATCATTTTGAGCATCGATTAATCGGGAGAGTAAAAGACCCAGGGGTGGTGCAGGGTAGGAAGACAAAGAGAGAGAGGATACAGGCGAGTTTGGATGGAAACTCTATACCTGCATGGAAAAGTGCACGGGGTTCCAAATGAGACGAAAAAACAGAGCGAGACTGCAGCTTTTGTTTCTCTTGCTCAGTTTCCCAGCCCTCTACATTCGTTCATATTCTGCTCAGGTCTCTCACATTCTTCTCACTTTGAGCCATTTATCTCGCGCTGCTTTGGACTTAATACACAGCAGCACCTTTCCATGCACATGCATTCTCTCGCTCTCTCTCTCGCTCCCTATTTCTCTGTAACTACTTTTTCATCATTCTTCTTCCCTCTCTTACTCACCGTCCCTCTCTCTCCCATCTCCATCCTTCTCTCTCATTCCCCTCCCTCTTTCTGTTCCACCCTTTCCTCTCCATCTCTCTCTCCATTCTTTTTTTCTCATTCTCTCTCCTTTTTACTCTTCTTCCCTCTCTCTCTCATCTCCATCTTCTCTCACTCTTCCATCATCTCTCTCTTTCTCTCTCTTCCCTTCTCCATTCCTCTCGCCATCCCTTATCTCTCTTTCCCTGTTTATTGTCTTTTGCTTGTACTTTGCCTCATTCCACATCTTTTGTCTTCCACTCTACATCCCTTACTTTCTCTCTCCTCTACTTATTCTCTGTCTTTCCCTCTTACTCGCCATCCTCATCCTCTCTTTCTTAATCGACCTTCTCTTTCTCTCTCTCTTCTCTGACCTTCTCTCTCACTCTCCCTTCCCTTGCTCCACCCTGCTCCCTCACTCTTCTCCATCGCTTTATCTCGTTTTCTCTGTATTTCTCCAACTCTCCCCTCCCACCTTTGTAATCTCTCTTTCACCCCCTCATCTAAATCTCTGCATTTTTGTCCTCCATCTTGCCCCACCCTCTCCTTCCTTCTCTCCCCCGTTTCATCCCAGTCTTTCTTTTCTCCACTCCCACTCTCCTCCACCCATCTCTCTCACTCCCTTTTGATTTCTCTATGACTCTCACTTTTCCCCTCTCTTCAGTCCTTCTCTTCAGCATTCCACTCTTGTTCCTGCTTCAATGTTGCCCATCATCCTAATGCCTCTGCATTACATCACCCTTTCATCTCTCTCTCTCTCTCTCTCTCTCTCTCTCTCCACCCTTCTCTCTCCATCGCATCTCTTCCTTCATTCTACTTGTTTCTTTAACAGTTTTGTCTTAGTCAGTTTCAGCCCCCACCAGCACCATCTCTCTCCATTCCCCTCCCTCTCTCCCTGTCTCCCCCTCCTTTCACCATCGGGTACATGAAGGTGACCTTGCGTTCTGCCTGCATTTTACCCATTGATTGCATCGCTGGGAGGACCCAGGGCTTCCCTCCCACACGATTCAGAGGAGGGAGGGGCGGCACATAGGTGCATATGGTGCGGGGGTGTAGTTCAGCACAGTGTGTTTGTGCGTGTGTGTTCGCGCTAGAGGATGAACATGTAAAACCTGCATCCATCCACCTGTCAGCGAGCCTTGCAGCCCTAAGCTACCGAATAATTGACTCGAGCCTTTCCGCGAACAACACACACGTCCTGACCTCGTGCGCCCACCCGCGCACGATGTTGCATTCTCGTCACGGCGTCGGTCTCCGCGGCAGTTCTGGCACTTTCGCCACGCCGCTCGTTCGGGATCACGGCTCGGGAACGTGGCGGCGGCACTGTAAGCCAGCCCTTAGCGCCACGACCTCATTTACTAAAGCATTGGGATATTAAAGCGACTGTGATATGTTTGTCCTCCGCTGTTTATCTGACAGTTTGCGCTCGCGCAGTTCGCAGTGTCGTTGTGTTGCCCCCCGCACCTCCCCCCTGCAGATGGCATCCATCAAGACCACAGTCGAAGCGTTTGATTAGCAGTGCTGCGTCTATTGTTTTTTTTTTTTTTGCAACCCTCTATTCATTTAATAGACAAAAGGCAATCAGGACGAGTGAGACTTCAAAGCGGCCATTGTTTCTGCCGTGGCCCAGAAAAGAAGGGGGGGGGGTGAAAGTAAAAAAAGTAACGAATATGGAAGAGAGAGAGAAAGGGGAAAGTGAAAGAGCGAGGGAGAGAGAGAAAAGCAAGAGATGAGAGAAGGGAGAAAGAGAGGACAGGGGAGAAAAAGGAGAGAAGGGAGAAAGAGGGGAGAGAGTGCAATAGAGGAGAGAAAGAAAGTGGGGAGGGATGAAAGAGAAGGAGCGAGGGAGCAGAGACATGGCTACACTGCAGGCAGCGGGTGTGGGTGGGTGGCGTGGGCGCGTGTGCATGCATTCACAATCAATAACTAAGTGTTATGGACAGACAGAAAGCAAGGGAGAGATGAGAGGGAAAGGGTGAAAGAAAGACAGACAAACTGAGAACAAACAAGATTGAGGCGTGTATATGTGTGTGTGGGGGGGGGTCTTGGAATGCAAAGGCAGTTGTTCATTAAAATGTTGCAGTGAGTCTTGCCTTCTTCATCCCTGTGAATGTGCTGTGAAAGCCTTGCTTCATTATACGGACTGTCATTCTTATTAGCACTTGCAGTATTACAGTAGTGTGCCAGAAGATCTCTGAAGGCGCATTGTAATTTGCTGAACGGTGTAATGCGCCATTGTGCCTCTGTCGTTGGCAAAATTTTCTCCTGCTGAATTCGCTCTGACCTGAAAAAATTACTGCCATTCTGTGAGTTTCCAATGAGCTTTTGTTTTCATCTGCTCAAACTCAGTTGAGAGAACTCCCTTGTGCCCTCTGCCATAGAGTTATTAGCATGTAGTGCTAATTGTTTTTCTAGTACTCCTGTTAGCATGTTTTTCCTAGTAAACAGACTTTTACTCCACTTAAAAGCCACATTGCAATTTACTGAACAGTGTAATGTGTCATTCAGTCTTTCTTCTATGGTGCTTTCCAACCAGAGGAAGTGGTCCTTAGAACCACTGGAGGAAGCTCCCCCTTTTTTGTGCATCCACACTGCAGGAACTGAGAACAATTACGGTCCTGGTATACTTCATGCAGAGGTGAGCAAAATTATTGCTTGTCTGATGCAAAATGACGTTTCACGTGCACTTGTGTGTTCATTCTCTGCTTTGGTCATCAAGTCATTTTGCATATTTTCTTAAGTACTGCAGGTGGAGTAGCTTTGTCAATGTATGTATGCACAGAACAAGGAATTTCTTGCTTTTCTTTTGAGAAGTGAAGCAAAAAGAAGTTGTGCTTATACAGGTCCTTCTAAAAAAATTAGCATATTGTGATAAAGTTCATTATTTTCTGTAATGTACTGATAAACATTAG
>JBBPDA010000132.1:22842098-22855570 GCA_037974385.1 Arnoldichthys spilopterus | reverse complement strand
AGAACCATTTTAAAGCACTTCTTCAAAGAACAATTGATGAGTGATTAATTAAAGGAAAACCTGACATAAGGTGTCTTAGTAAGGTGTTGGCCCTCCATGAGCCACCAGAACAAAAAAAGACTTTTTGTACGACACAAAGTCTTTTTGCTAAGACAATAGTTGTGAAGTCCTGCATACAGTGGTGGTACTAAAGATAGGGGAAAAAAGCAATAGCACTGAGTAATCTGCGGGGCAATGTCAAACAGCACAGAAATGTGAACAAATGCTAAAGGATATTCTGCAAAAGTAGAGAGCAGGGTGATGCATGTGTTCCATATGGTATGGCTTTCATGTAGGCCTTTTAGCACTTGAATGCAATGATAAAATATAGAGCAATCACAAGCTCTATATATAGGCCTTCATGAATTATTTGCTAACATTTTTCACACACACATATATGCATAAATGAAACCTAGGCAGCATAAGACCATACACATGACTTAGGCTACTCATAATTATATTTTCCCATTAATTCATATTCATACTGTCTCATATATAGTGTGCAATGCACATAATCAAACTTTCCGAATTGTGTGGACTTAAGGAGCTGCATGGAAAAGTGTCAATCAATATTTAAACAGCCCTCGGAGCAAGCCAGTTTCACACGCACATACAAATCTTACAACCCATGCAGGTATTCTCCATTAAACACTCTTCTCTGTATTTGCTTGTTTGTGTTAGAAGAATTATCAGATTAGTTTAAAATACTTCTTTAATTGTCCTAGAGTCTTGAGCCTGTTTCTACCGATAAGACTAAATCCATAGCACTGTGTTTACGCTTGTTATACAGTTTTGTGTCAGAACTGAAATGCATCCAGGAAGGGATTTACAGTATTGTGTGTGTATGTGTGTGTGCCTCTGTTCTGAGACTGCTTCTTAAAAAGAGGACACCACCTTCATGGAGATGGCTACAGGACGAAAAGGGTTTTATCGAAGCAGGTCTTCTTTATCAGAGGAAGGCGGCACAAGCTGGCTAACCCTGAGGGGAACAGAAACTGTTTTGTTCCATAATGGGCCGCATGTTTATTTTGATGTGTCTTCCACGCGGAAATCGCCCCCGTTTTAATAGCAGTAAATTGATGAGCAAACAGCAGCACGCCTGAGGCGTGGAGCGAGGGGAGTCGGCGACGTGCACCACGGGATATCCTTTTCATCTCTGGCTCAAAATGAACCTCTCTCCTCATTAGGTCCTGCTGGAAATGGCTTAGGCAACCCCCCTTCCATCCCACCCCACCCCCTATCACAGCACAGATGATTGGGCAGATCAATGAGATTCAACCCAACAGTACAGCACAGACCTTATTTAATATTTGCAGCATTTAGGGGCCGGTGTCTTACTTGGGGTAGCCCCACTCATCTTAATCATATTGTTCCCCTGCCAAGAATGCAAAATAACTAATATTTTGATAAGAAAAAAATATAGCACTAAGTTAAAAACAGTCGAAAAAGATAAAAAAAGAAAAAAGGCCTTAAATTCTCAGGCTTTTTACATCCAAATGCTGAAGTAATTACATGGAAAACAGTGAACACAGACTGATTTGTAGGAAGAATAGAAACCTGGACCAGTAAAATGATTAAAAAATACACCAAGTTAAATAAAAAGCAACATTTTGTTCTAGTATCCAGTATCACGACCAACAAAATAAATATTAAATAATGCTTTTGGGGCACAGGGGCCATAAGAGACTGCATGTACCACTTATAGCGAAATAGGTTATGAGCTTATGGTTTTTCAGACATACAGTTTTAAGCAAAAAATTTTTATATCTCCCAGTGAAATTCCTTTTTAGTTCAACACACTAAAAAACATTATATATAAAATGCTAAATAACTTTTGCATAGACCACATTTTATAGTTAGGCTTTTGCAATATGTTAATTTCAGCAAATACACAGTAACTGGGCAGAAATGTGTTAGAGGTTTATTTAATTGTAATTTAACTGTAGCTATAGCAATTAAGCAAGTGCTGAAGGTCATCTGAAGGACATTTTCACACAAGACCCCATAAGATCCATGATACGCCACAGGGGTGTTGGGTTATTACTTCTTCAGTTGACTCCAGTGGTAAAGAAATGGTGTGGTTTTGCCTAGTGCTTCCACATGCTTTTTTGTGGGGTGTTCTATCTTGGGCAAAACATTTTTCTTTTTTCCCCAAGTGACATTAAAGCCTTATTCCAATACAAAAAAACAGCCCTTCCATCACTTCCTCTACCCACGTCCACTTCGGAAAATCCATGGAAGCTAAGTTATCATTTTCCAATAGCGCAACATCAACTAACTGATGGTAATGCCTTCCAGCTGGCGACAGACTGTTTCTCTCGTCCCTGCTGCATAGATTTCCCCAAGTGGAAGTGGCATGAAACTGAGCATGGCTTCATTTTTCTGAATTAACTGGCCGCAGACATGCCTTCAGTCAGACGCTTTTTCTACACTCTTTCATCATGCCTCCCTCCTAGCTAACCCACAGGGGGCAGCAGCGAGCAGGGCACCAATGGGCCTGTCTCACTGATGCCTCATTGACATTCAGACAGGGTGCTCCGTAAATAAGCAGCCGAGCTGCCGGAGCCTCTCTGGCCACGACCCCTGGAGTGACAGTGATGTGGTGTCTGAAAACTTGTCACACGTGTCAAGCTTTTCCCCAAGAGGGAACACAAGCAAGCCAGAACAAGGGACAAACAGGGTAAAGCCTCAAGTCCCTTACATGTTCAAATGTTTGTACATACATGCTCATACAACATGCTTTCAAACATCTCTGGTGTTAATAGGGAGATTTTCTGCTTTTTCTGGGAACACTTTACCTTACACTCTGTAATGCACTGCTGAAGATTTGACTGAAACAACAGTAACAAAGGGATTAGTGGCGTCAGATACCACATGTATAGGGCACAGATTTGGTTGGGGGCTGAGAGTCAAAGTGTCCCCTTCAAAGCCTTAAGGGTAATAAATTGGCCTTCCCTATCATTTAATGCACATTCCTGTATGTTTGTCCTGTATGTATTGCACTGTCCTATGATGTCTTGTTGTCTTTTTGTATTGTATTAATATATATATATATATATACACACACATGTTGTTTGTAGTACTTTTCTACCAGTGATCCTGTCCCATCCTGCTGTCGGGATCTGCTTGATCCAGCCTGATACTTTACAGCATTTAACCCATATGAACAGCCCTATCCTCCAAAGAACTGATCGAAAGTATATATGTAATAACAATTGCATACCTGGAACACTCTACAACACCTGCCATTCTGGAGATGCTCTGACTCAGTCACCTTGGTCTGTTCCTTATGCTCTGCCATTTCTCTTGTTTCCAGCACTGATGGTTGTCTAATATAGTGCCTAATAACTAGATAGTCAATGTTATTCCTGTTATAGTAGTGTTAATGTTATGGTTAATAAGTGTATGTGTGTGTGTACTGCATATAACATTAACAGCACCTGCTTAAAAATGTATAGGTCCCCACTGTAAGACAAAAACAGCTTCGTTCCATCAATGCAGGCATTCCAAGGGACCTCTGAAGGTGTGCTGTGCTATCTTACACCAAGATATTAGCAAAAGACCCTTTAACCCCTGTATGTTGCAAAGGACAAGAGGGCCCAGAGGACAAGATACACTGATACAGTTGCAGTTCTTCATGTTACTGGCAGATGAGCCAAGTCCATGTTTCTAATGTTCAAAGTCTGTCGAGGCTGTTTAAAAGAGAGTTAAAATAAGCAGACTACCAGGGATGATATAAGACACTGCCAGCATGATACTGACCACAACCTGTCTGTCTTGGATTGGTAAGAATAATCCAGTAGTCTTGGTTTTTAACTATTGCTAGCTTGCTAGTTTTATTTACATACACAATCTGGTAAGCATCTTCTACTTCTAAAGGTGTTCTTCTGTGTCTATGTGAGTCAGATGTATTACCCAATATTACACTCTTCACCTTCTTTGTCTGTACAGGGTGATGATCCTGATACATGGTTTTAATTTAATTACATTTTATTTCTAGAACTCTCACAAAATTAAGGAATCTTAGCTAAGCCACAGCAGCTTGATAAGACACATCAGCTTGATCTTTAATGGAGTTTTCATTTTTTGCCAACTCACTTTATGAACACTTGAATTTTTCTCAGATATGGAACAGTAGATTGGGAAAATAATAATAATGGACTGTGGAAATTCCAGTAGTGTTGGAATTGCCTACTATTTCCTAATAGCTCTCTGTGAATGCCCTATCCTATTTCCTCTACCTAATTATGTGTATTTTATGTTAGGCACTTATGTTCCTGTAAAAAGATTAAATGCAGTGGTTTCTTCTTAATAGAATAAACTGATATATAATCTGCGACCTTTACCGAAAGATGTGAAGGCAGTCATGCGGGCAGCACACTGAAACTGCTGAACCAAGGGAAAAGGTATGAGATATTCCAGCCTTTTTACACAATTTCCATAATTTTGTTTACACTGAAAGCCAGATGCAGTCAATAAATCATGAAGATGGCAGCCATGTACGTTAGTACATAAGAATGTTCCATGTAAAAGCTTTGTAATTTGTCACATTAATAGTTTTTGTATGCATGCTATTTTCCCTGTTAAGTCTGCCATTACTTTAGGACCAAGCTAGAAATGAAGTCCGTTTACGGAGAATATAAAATGTCGGATTGTTAAAGCGAGCTACACACAAACAGTATATATAACTTACATATTTAATTACCAACCGAATGTTAGTCAAAGTCATGGACAGTTATTAGCTTTGCAAACTGTTGTACTTTTCCAGAGTTTCATCCAGATCACTATCTTTTCAGAGCGTTTAACACACCAGTAACAAATCTAACAACTTTATACACAACATTCTGATATTTTATTGCTAATGACAACAGAATTTCTAAACTGGCTACCTCTGCTAACTCAGGTCAATGAAGGTAAGAGGAATTAGTGCTGAACCATATGGACAAAATATTAGTATTGCGATTATTTTGCTACATAATGCCTTTTGATAAATTAAAGGGTCCATGTCACTCTTTTCTATTTAAAAAGGCTTATGAAGTATGTAGGCATTGTTAAAGCTTCAAAATGTACATTCACTTCCCTTTCCACAAACATGGAAAATAAGCTTTAAAAACAGCTTGTTTTAAAATCCATTTTTGTGATGTCACAAAATTAAATTTTGCATATATTTGCTTATTTAGCCTACAGCATTTTAGTCCTTCACATATGAAGTGCTGTGATTGGAAAGAGGCTTATTTGCATATTGTAGCCTTCTGTAAAAAAACCAGTACTGCAGAGACCAATATTACAGTAATGATTAACAGGTGGTACACATTATTTTGGTACATGTGTCGAATGAGAACATTGGTTCTGAATTTCACAAGATGGTGCAAGACCTTGTTCTTCTCGTGTGCCACAGCAGAAATTGGTAAACAGTTAAATGGGGACTCACATGAGATGACTTTAGTTTCCTAAAACTTATGTGTGACCTCGGCTAGCTGAAACGCAGACGGAAGTTTGGACATGGGCACAAAACGACTAGACTTAGAGAATCTGTCCACAATTACCAATATACATGAGTTTCCCTGAGACAAAGGTAAATCGGTTACAAGGTCTACTGATATATGTGACCACGGGCGCTGGGGTACTGGAAGTGGTTTCAGCTTTTGTACGGGCAGCTGTCGCGAGACTTTGTGATAGCGCACGTCGAACATGATGATCTCACATAAAACTCCACTTGTTCTTTGATTTTAGGCCACCAAAACCGCTCCGAGATCAGATCCAACGTCCTGGTGATTCCTGGGTGTCCTGTGGACGGACTTGAATGCACCCATTTTATTAACTTGTCCAGAACAGCGGTGGGCACAAAAGTTTTACCTTCCGGACATCCAGCTGGTACTGGTTCCCCCACTGTCTCTCTCTCAATCTCCTCCTCAATCTCCCACTGAATTGGTGCCAAAAACAAAGTCTCTGGCACTATGTTCTGCGGCTCCTCCTCCACCTGCTGGGACTCGTGCATCCATGATAGTGCATCCGCTTTCAGGTTCTTGGATCCGGGTCTGTAAGAGATGCTAAATTGAAATAGAGTAAAAAATAATGCCCACCTGGCTTGACGCGGATTGAGTCTCTTAGCTGTTCTCAAAAACTTCAGATTTTTGTGATCTGTCAACACCACAAACGGTTCTGGAGCCCCCTCCAGCCAGTGTCTCCACTCTTCCAATGCTATCTTTATTGCCAACAACTCCTTGTTCCCAACATCATAATTCCTTTCAGCCGGTGTTAATTTCCTTGAAAAAAATGCGCAAGGATCGAGCTTCTCAGGTGTCCCCTGACGTTGTGATAATACAACACCTACCCCAATGTTGGACGCGTCCACCTCTACCACTAATTACTTGGTGGGGTCTGGATGCTTCAAGATGGGTGCAGTCGTGAACCTTCTTTTTAGCTGCTGGAAGGCCTCTCTGGCTTCCTCATTCCAGTGAAGTCTCTGATGTCCTCCTCTGGGATTTTTCAACATGGCTGTCAGTGGAGCTGCAACTGAACTAAAATCTCTTATAAATCTTCTGTAGAAGTTAGCAAAACCCAAAAACCTCTGCAACCCCTTAACATTAGCTGGCTCCTCCCACTCCTAAACAGCACTGACTTTTTCTGGGTCCATCTTTACCCCCTGGGCACTGATGATGTACCCCAAAAAGTGGATCACCTCCCTGTGAAACTCACACTTCTCCGCCTTCATTAACAGTTGATTCTCCAACAGTCTCTGTAGTACTGCCCTCACATGCGGCACGTGACTCTGTCTGTCAGGGGAAAAAAATCAAGATATCATCAATGTAGGATATAACAAATCGTCCAAGCATGTCTCTTAATACATCGTTGATGAATGATTGGAAGACGGAGTGTGCTAAAGAAAGTCCATATGGAACTACCAAATATTCGTAATGTCCGTTGGTTGTGGAGAAAGCCGTTTTCCATTCCTCACCTGGCTTAATGCGAAGTAAATTGTACGCACTCCATAAGTCCAGTTTGGTGAACATGGTAGCTCCACGTACCTGCTCCAAGGCTGATGGCACCAAGGGTAACGGATAGGTGAATGGTTTAATTACTGCGTTCAGTCCTCTATAATCTATGCAGGGTCTTAAGCTGCCCTCCTTCTTTTTTACAAAAAAGAACCCCGCCGATGCTCCTGACCTTGAACGCCTGATGTATCCGTTTTCTAATGCCTCCTTTGTATACTGTTCCATGGCTAATGTCTCTGCCCTTGATAGCAGATAAATTCTGCTCCGAGGTGGTGAACACCCAGGAAGCAACTCAATAGTGCAATCAGTATCTCGATTAGGGGGTAATTTTAATTTTTCTCATCAATTGCCATCACTAACAGAGGTGCTTCCAAACTCTCTAATGGTACATTCATCTCCTTGGCTGTCTCCTCATCAATAAAATTTCCTGCTGCTCCCGAACCTATGAGGGCTGAAAACACATGATCAAAACTGGCACTCACAAAGCGAATGGGCACTAGCAGGGGTTTTGAAAAAATGGAGGTAACAACCATGCTCACCTCAGTGGTGGATTTTCTTTCTTGTATCTCTGTGGTTTCAATGGGCAGTCAGCGATGAGATGTCCCCTTTCCCCACAGTACAAGCATAATCCTCTTCTCCTCTCACATTCTTGAGGAGATAATACTGTGGGTCCTAGTTGCATGGGCTCCTCTTCTCTCACTGGACTGGTTATTGGGAGGACTCGTCTTGGTTGTTTTTGTCCCCTCCGTTCCTGCAACAACTGGTCCAGCTTAATTGCCATTTCAATAAGTGAATTTAAATCTCTCCCCTCATCGCGGCACACCAGTTCTGTCTTTACGTCGTCATTCAGTCCTTCGTGAAACATCATGGTTAATGCCGCCTCGTTAAATCCACTGATCGCTGCCAAAGTCCAAAAATTATGCCGCATTAAACGTTCACCTGCTTCTTTACCCTCATGCGGATGATCGAAAACTGACTTGAGTTGTTTTAAAACTGCAACGTGGCTCATACCTCCCATGCTTTCCTCAGACCACACCACCGTTATCCACTCGAGCGCGCTTCCGCTAAGCAACGAGATAACAATAGCAATTTTCTGTCGCTCGGTTTCTTCGGGGAACTGCGAGAGATACTGTTCACAATGAAAAACAAAAGATCTACAGTGATTGGGGTCTCCGGTAAACTTTTCAGGTTTGGCAAGTCTTACCTCTGCTGCAAATCTAGTCAGAGGAGCCGAGGCTGCGACCGGTGGAGGGTTGTTTACAGAAGTAGCCTCTCTGCGTTCACTGGTGGTTGACGGGATAGACATCCTCTGGATGGTGGAAGTGAGTTCATCCATACTGGTGCTCAGTTGCTAAAGTGCGTTGTGGTGCTCACCCAAAAGTCTTCCCTGTTCAAACACAGCTTTCATGATTTCTGACAAATTAGTGGGATTTGTCTCCATGTTTTATTTTAATGAAAACAATTCCAAATCTTTCAAAAAAGGAGTTCCAATACATGGCAACCAGGAATGTAGCAGGTAGGGTACAAGGCAGAAGGTCGAATCACAGCAAACAGGAATATATGGAAAAGGTAAAATACGTGGTCTAGATAAACAAGTGAGGGTCAAAACACGGCAATCAGAAATGTCAAAGGGAAATGCAAAAATCCGGAATCCAAAATACAAAACGGGTCAAAATCCAATAAATCCAAAATCACAATTTAAACGCTCGGAATCGCAGAAAACTGATGAGACTTCGCAACGTAGTTTGGTTCTGTGTCCCTTTTAAAGTCCCGTCCTGATGACCACGATGAGCTCCACCTGGGAGGGGTGTGGTTCCTAGTATTCGGGAGAGACTGACCGTTCACGACCTCTAGGGGGAGCCTCAGCTCCCCTTACAGTTAAGGGTTAGGTGCTTTGCTCGAGGGCACTTTAGCCATGGGTGTTCCTGCACAGTAGGTATCTGCAGCCAGAAGCTGAATGTCTAGAAGAAGGAGCCATGTTGACCGGGAGAGGAAATGTCGAGTAGGAGGGATTACAGCGTCTGGTAGCAGCAAGTCTTTTTTTTTTGACTCAGTCAAAAGATTGGCCTTGGTGTGTACTGGCTTAACTCTTCTTGCAGTTTAAATGGTTTTCTGTTTAAATGGTTTGTTTTACCTGTTCTATGTAGCATAAGATGTAAAATTTGTAGAGTATTCGTGACAGGAGTTTACTTTGACAGCTTCATGAACTTTTGATGACTGAACATAAAAAAAACAATCTGATGTTAACATGCCTCATGATAGTCACACCTACTCGACATTCGCCTCCTGGCTGCAGAGATATATAGTTGGTTCCTGCCGGTACAGCTGATTTGAATCAGGGACACTTTAGTCACAAATCCACTTCTCTAGCTTAGAGCACCACACTAACAATGTTGTTCAAATTCCCACTGTAATTTTAACATTGCCCTTCTTAAGCACGAGTTCAGATAGATGTGTGTTAATTTTTCTTTTAAGGTAACAAGATTTCTTAAATGAAATATTTATATGATATGTAAACCAATGATATTTCCAGTTTGGCAGTCAATCTATCATGAAATGAAATCTATCATTGCAATGTGTCTATCTAGGAAATAATAAAAAGGGGGACAGTCCCAGTTTTGAAAGTGATTCTTTATCATTGTAAACACACTCAAGCACCACAATGAAATGTGACCTCTGCATTTAACCCATCACACGTGGAGCAGCGGGCAGCTACCAACAGCACCCAGGGAGCAGTGTAGTGGGACGGTACCTTGCTCAAGGGTACCTCAGTAGTGCCCGGGATGGGACTCAAACCTGCGACTTTCCAGTCCCAAAGGCAGCGTCCTATCCACTAGGCCATCACCGCCCTTACCCATCACATGAGGGCTTAGAAGCTGGAACACCTGTTAGGTAAACTGCTGAGTTTACCTTGTCCCATGTCTTTAGCTACATTAGTACATGAAGAGCTACTTTCTCTCCCTCTGCAGTTGCTTCTCGAATTTTGTGTAGTTAATAGGTTAGTCACTGGACTGAGGCTACCTTTATTGGATAATGAATTTTTTTTCTTTGCTTTGTTATTGATATCCTGTGTCGACCAGAGGAGAACCTCCCCCTTCTGAGCTTTTGTTCCTCCCCAGGTTTCTTTCTACAGCTTAGTAGCTTAGAGAGTTTTTCATTGCCACTGTTGCCTTTGGCTTGCTCACTGGGGGCTCAGATCCAGGTTCTGTAATGCTGCTTTGTGACAATTGTAAAAAGCAATATAGAAATAAACTAATTTGACTTGACATATCTGAAATCCTGATATTGTATTGTTTTCCTTTTGGTTTCAGAACCGACCAAATCATTGACTGCTATTTTTAGCCACTTTTTAATTACACCACAAATTTACACTCCTCAATTTAAACCCCTTTTGCTTTGGAGGTGGGGGAGGTGGCGGGGAAGTGGGGGTAGAAAACAGGAAAATAAACAGATAAAGGAAATTGCAGGCAGATATGCACAATTTGGATAATATCATGGACATTTTTTTCTACTTCTATAAAGCAAAGTATCAAAATGAGAAAATAAAATCTATATTTCCAAAGCTTTTGGAGCAGGTGCTTAGATGAGAAAGCAAAGACTTTTTACACTTGAACTGCAGGTGAATTAATATTTGCTTGTATCTGAATCTGATTATTTTGTGTTCTCTGTGTTTTAAGCATTATTTTTTAATCTTGGCAATGCTAAAATATATAAACTTTAATAGTCCCTAGTTAGCATAATGAATATGAGATCATACTAACTGATGGCTACCAGTTTCTGTCCACTGTTAGCAACATTATACATGCTTAGTCAAAATTTTCCTGTTGGAACAGGTCCCACTGTTCTTTCTGTCTGTCTCCCCCTCTTTATTATTATAATTATTATTATTTTACCTCAGATTATTCCATTAACATGACAGACGTCATGCTCTCTGCCCCACCACGGCTCGGTGGTGGCTTGTCTTTGTCAGCCAGTGAAGAGAATTAGGTGTTCCGAGTCTTATCAACACTCGTGTTTACATTCATAGAGCTCATTAGAAATTCAGAGCGGGGTTTGAGCATATGAGCAATGCAGACTCATTTATAGATGATGAATTAGGAAGTCAGCAGGCGCTCCGTGATGATTTCCTTTTTTTGCTGGAGTCAACCAATATATTATACCGGAGGGTATGACACTATTGTCTCACAATGTTCAGTGTCTCGCTCGCATGCTCATACATATGCTCTTACACACACACCATTCTCATCCACTGTCCAACTTCCTTATCTTTCAATCTCACATATGCAATCTTTTAAAAGCTTCCTTCTATCCCACACTCTTATACATCTGAGACATTCCCTCTTACCCACACATATACAGTTGTGTCAGTTTATATCAGTGTCAGTGTTTTAAATCAATCAAACAATTCATAAAAAATATTAACAGATATAATATTCTTCTTTGGGGAAGAGTTGGTATGGGGTTCTTCTCTTGAAAAGATGTCTTTTGTCTACACCACACATGCATTCTGTAAATGTGCCCAACAACTATATCTATGTTACTCCAAAAGGCCTGGTCATTGCCTGAATGTTCTTTGGCAAACTGTAATGATCTTGTTGAGAGGTCAGATGTTTTTAGTGACATGCTTTCTATGCAGGTCAAATTTGTCTAATTTCTTTCTTAATTGTTGCAAGTGGATCATTGACTTGGTACATGTCCCCTTTTGTCTTAAAGTGAAAGTGAGTATTTGTGACTGCAAACATACTTAACCACCACAACCAAATGTGATCTCTGCATTTGATCCATGACACGTTCACATGTGGGGCAGCGGGCAGCTATCAACAGCACCTGGGGAGCAGTGTAGCGGGACAGTACCTTGCTCAAGGGTACTTCAGGACCTGCGACCTTCTGTTCACAATGCCAATGTCCTAACCACTAGGCCACCACTGCACTGAACAGACTTTTTGAACAGATATACTGACAATTTCCTTTAGATTTCACTGGTTTGGGCCAGATGCAGCAAAACAGACATAAATCATCATGGTGTTAACCACTATATGTCCTTAAATCTATCTTAAAATAGTGTCCCATACTGCCTTCCACTCAACCTGAATACTATATGTTTGTAACAGGCTGTCATATGGCATTTAAAGAGATCTACAATTTATTTAAAAACAAATAACTTGGTTTCACCATAAGGATGTTGATCAAGCTAACTTAAAAAATACACAATTCAGGTAAGTTTTTGATGGTCTGATGAATGATGATGAATACAAGTGAATATTTCATGTGATCTGTGCTAATTGGCTGGTTTACTATGCAGCACTGTATAGAAGTGGCCTAGAATTTTGGCACAGAAACTTCTCCATTATTGTTGCTAGTTGTTTGTGGTAGCAACATGGCCAGACCGTGGACTGGACTATGTAAGTTTTGGGGGCATGAAATTAATGAGTGTGACTGTAAGATAATACTGGTTTGTTGGAATTTGCCCATTTCATGCTGGCGTTTTATATTTGCTGCACTTTTTGAAGGAGACAGCTGTAAGGGTTCCAGGGTGTTTGGAAGCAGGCGCAGGATTATAATATTTTAGGGGTTTTATTTAAATAAGAAAAGTAACTAAGGAAACAAACAAAAAACTAGACTTAATACCGGGGTAGATACAACAAAGGCTCATAGTATGTCTTTTCCATGTTACAAACTCTCCTTTATCAACTATGTCAGGGTAAACACATTCCTTTCTATGGCACCTTTAATAAAAACGCATGTGCCACAATTATTTGAACTCCTGCTTTTAATACTTTGTACAACCTCCCTTGGCCAATAAAACGGTCTTCCTCTATTACATTTTATAAGGCTGGAGAAAACAGAGCAGGGCGTCTGAGACCATTTATATTTACAAAATATTTCCAGATCATCAAGGGGCCTATGCCCTTTCTTCTGAACTCTCCTCTTCAGATCGCCCCACTGGTTTTTAGTGGGATTCCGGTCAGGGGACTTTGATGGCCATGGTAGAAGCTTGATTTCAGAATCAGAATCAGTTTTATTAGGCCAAGGATGTTTGCACAAACAAGGAATTTGTTTCCAGCTGATGGTGTCTCCTTAGTTCTAAACAAATAAGACATACATATGAGACAAATCAGTGTACCTATGAGATACAGACAGTGCGATACAATACACATATGGCAAAATACAATACATAATAGACTATATACATTCTGATACATGATATACAGAGAGGTGTGAAGTACACAATATACAATATATACAATATACTGCATGCATGTGTGGTGCAGTACAATATACAGAATAGAATATACAGTACAATATATAAAGTATGTATAGTTGTACATAGCATGTAGTATATGTACAGTATACAATAAATAGTATACATTTACATTTACATTTAATCATTTGGCTGACGCTTTTATCCAAAGCGACTTCCAGGACAGAGGCAACAAT
>JBBPDA010000132.1:22812685-22840486 GCA_037974385.1 Arnoldichthys spilopterus | reverse complement strand
TCAACCAGAAACAGGATATCAGGATGGGTCAAGCCGGTCTAGACAGTGGAATGGGACAGGATCACTGGTATCTTGATCCTATGGGGCCTAGTGCAAAAAAATAAACCATGACCTTATATAATAATAATTTTAAAATGACCATTTAATTTGCTTGTTTATTCCCTATTGTTATTATAAGTTGGCACACCAAATTAGGCTGATTGCTGAAATATATTATTACTGCAGCTATGAGTCATGGATGTAATATTGTGTAAGGGGTCCAATAAAGACATTGGGGGCTGTGCAACACACCTCAGTACAATTGTTCTCTTAAGCACTATTCATGCTGCATAATCAGGACATAGAGTGCCCAAATTAACATCATTATTTAGATGTAAACATCAGTGATAGGTGGCAGGCACCACACACAATAACAATGACAACACACTGCATGGCAGAAGTGGAAAATATGTAAGTAATTGTCACTGCACTTAAGTATTATTTTTTATATTTGTGCTTTAATATTACTGAGAACTTGCACTTAATTTCTAGAGTAAAATACAGACTTTTACACCAGTCACAAAGAAAATGAAATTCTGCTGTTTTTGTTTAGCAAGTTTGTCAATTTCTTATTGATTTTTTATGTTTATTAAAACCTTGTTTATGCACTATAATTTTAAGGCTGTAAGAGCTTGGACGGGTGTGATTCCACATTTGGCCAGTGATCAACAATCACTGTGTGTGAACTAGTTACAGACTGCGACCAGATATCTAGCCTGCTAAATATCTGTTCCAGGGCAGTGGTGGTTAGGGAGTTGCCCCTGTGACCCAAATGTCGCCGGTTCAAATCCCAGACTGTTAAGTACCACTAAGGTACCTGTGAGTAATGTTCTGTCCTTAAGCACTGCCCATGTTAATTGTCCACTGCTTCTACATTGATGGGTTAAAAGCAGAGGTCACATTTGTGCACTGTGTACTGTGCTATGGAATGTTCAAATGACATGTAATCACTCACTCAGTGGCGAGCTACGGCCAATGAAAGTGCAGGACACAAGTGAGGCGAGGAACATTTACATTTACATTTTACATTTAGTTTATTTGGCTGACGCTTTTAGCCAAAGTGACTTCCAAGATGGGGAGTGGTGTAGTGGGACAATACCTTGCTCAAGGGTACCTCAGTAGTGCGCAGGCCGGGACTAGAACCTGCAACATTCAGGTCCCAAGGGCAATGTCCTAACTACTAGGCCACCACTGCACATTTAGCACAAGAAAAACCAAACATGATGGAGAGCATGGCTGTGTCATGATGGTCTAATTATTTACCTCCAACTCACAGACAATCTATATTTCCCATGTGTTCCATCCATTCCTTGACCTTTATCCCTTTCTTTTTCATTTTGGCACACTTTTAGGAACTTTGCCACTGTTCACACTGCACATCTGTCTGACTTGTGAAAGGAAGTTGTGTAGTGTAAACAGTACAGCGATCTGAACACTTTCAGAAGTGTGTAGTGTGAACAGTTTAGCAATCTGAACATTTTCAGAAGTGTGTAGTGTGAACAGTACAGCAATCTGAACATTTTCAGAAGTGTTTAAAAGTGTGTGAACAGTGCATAAAACAACAAGCCAAATGTTTATCGTTGATAAAATGAAAAAACCCACACCTATGCAAATTAGTTTTTGAGCATAGATTAATAATAACTCACCAGACCACAGACTACTCCACACACCATTACATCCCAACCCACCAAATGAATAAAACTTTTGACTTTAGCTAAAAGTTCTTTACCTTCGCTAAAGTTACTTTATGCATTTCTCACTGTGATAGCCTAAAGAAACATTAATTACACTCTTTCATATAATTAGTCAGGACAACTTTACTGCTTGTTGTGTAATAAACTCTTAAAAGTTACGTGTGCCAACTACACTCCCCAGTCTTGTAGCTCCCAAGCTACTGTTTTCTTTCAGAGTTGTAGCTACTTCCAAAGTCAGAGAAGAATTACACAATAAGAAAGTCCAGAGAGCACAGCAGAGAGGGAGGGAGAGGGACGTGAAAGTTGTATTCATTCAAATTTTAAGCTAGTCCACCCACTTCTTAATGTGAACCAACAGCAGCTTTAATGACCAGCGTAATTAAAAAGTGGCATTGGAGGCAACCAAGCACATTTGCATTTCCAGGGTCTGGGCTTTAATATTTAAGAAAGCACTGTAAGCTTTATATGCCAGGACTCTTTACTGAAGTTAATACCGCATACAAGTCAAAATATATATTGCTGTCCAAGATAAAAAAGTTGAAAAATAGTACTCCAAAATAGTAACTTTTTAGGAGAAGGGTAAAATGATCCTCACTTCTAACGAAAATTAATAGAAAAACATTTTAGATCAAACGATTTTAGAGCATTTCTATTATCTTCTATATCAGTCTGTTCATCATGAAAGAATCACATGTTAATAGTAGCTGCTATTTTGATGTAAAATTTTTTTTACTGAATAATAGACTATGTTAATATATCTATTACAAGCTTTAGATAAAAAAAAATAATGTTTTCAATCCATTAGCATGTAGCACCACACGGGTGTGCCACTGAACACTTTTCACTGAAGAAATCTGACACACCCGTGGGATTTGGAATGTTGAAAAATGAGCTTTTGAATTCAGTTCAAACTCATTTTAGGTAAGTTTCTGATACATTTGTGATTTATAACTAGTATAAACTGCTATGTATAAAACAAAGGCTGTCAAAGGCTAGATCATATGCTGTCTATATTGCCACTAGCCTGAAACTGCTGTTGTGAAGCTGTTGGTGTGAAACTGCTCTACAGTCACACAGACAAATTCTCAAATGTTAGTGTGGAATGCTGACACACAAGCTAAAAAACAAACAAACACATATGCAGGAACAGATATAACTGTTACAAAACCTTCCTAAGCCCCACATTCATGTTTGATCTTTTATGTGCAAGGGTGTCAGCTTATTGCTAACATACTCCTAGAATCTCACAGAAGCACTAGCAGAAATTAGCATTATGATAGAGGCACATGACCATGTTTTTATATGTATGGTCCAGACTAAAAGTTTAACTCTAATAGTCAAAGTCTGCTATTGGTTTCATTCAACATGAGGAAGAAAATTTGCCCCACAGCAGTAAATCATACCTCACCATATTTCTGCACTTAACTCATCTTCCAGAATAGAAATGACTTGTATTTAAAATAGGCTTTCCCTACCCTAAATAGGAGGCAATACCAGCTGTGTGGTGCTGCATACTAGCTGATACTGCTGCCTGGAAATAGCATCTATCTGACTGGACTGTGCTCCATGGGTGCAGTTATGGAGATAAGCAGTGTAATGTTATTCCTTACTAATGCTCTGTTACCCTACATGTATCTTTCCTACCCTTGTTAAACAACATTGCAGCACTTCATGGGTGTGTATGTGTGTGTATGTATTTAACATGCCCTATGAACTCTTTGGAACGGGGCCTAAAAAAGGGTTTGCCATCTGAAGAGACAGGGGAATGCTTATGTACAATTCTCAGCACTGAAAAGGATAGATTAATAACGAGAAGAAAGACAGGACCATTTGAGGCTGCGGCTGTAATGGCTTCTGAGATCCCCTGGCCTCAGAATAAAGGATGGGTGTGTGTTTTGGCTGTCTGAAGTCAAGGGCATTTTTTATGCTGCACACCCTCGCTGTGCCTTGAGCTAACTGAATAATGTCTGAAAAATTGAATTGGCCTTCTTGATGTAAGGACTTGAGAGAGACCATTGCACATTTGCTATGCATTTGACCATTTCTCATACAGAGGTTGAAAATTTAACAGGGTCCAGGAATTATGCTACAATTTTGCTGATTACTTAGATAGAAATGATGGTGGGATTCAGGCTTTTTTGAGGCAGTGTGGGGGGTGTTCCATTCCGACATCAAAGCACAGTTAAAGGGCCTATATCATTGAAGGTTTTTATTAAAATAAAAGAGCTTGTCGTACTAGGGAAGTAAAGTTTTCTTTTACATCTATAGGCAAAGTAACGGAAAAGGAACATCTTAAATGAGTTATGTTGCTTTGGGACATAAACCTACAAAAACGTCATAAGTGGACCTCAGAGAAAAAATGAAATATATGAAAAGTGTATCATAAGGCTCCTTTAACATTAACTAAATATTAGATTTACATACCCTGCACATTTACTATCCCCTCACCCCTTTAAACATCAAGACTTGCTGTTCTGAATTTAATTTAAAAAATGTAATTTAATTTATATACATGGCCACCATCCAGCTTGTAAGGAAACAGTTTGTTCTTTGTTTGGTCTGACTCTGTTTATTTGATTCTGTAATCATTGGAAAATGAGAACTGCAGTGTTTTCACTTGATGGTGCATCTGTTAGTAAGAACAGGGGAACTCAGATGTGAGCACTAGGGGCAGGACCCTTCTTGTCCCTATGGAGACCCAGTTCTCTTTGAAACTCCTCCTTGAGTTGGGGGTGGGGCCAACTGTTTAACTCTAAACGGCTGTAAAGTTTAATTAGCTCTTTCATCCTCATTGATTTTCCCTAGGTTCCTGCTGCTGTGCTAAAAATACGAATGAAAAAGGACTGTTTACTACTGACCATAAATTATCTTTTTATGGCCTATCTGCAGCTCACTAGAAGGACTTCTATGATATAATTCAGCATGTCAAAGGTAGGTGGAGTCTTTCTGTGTGTGTGTTTTTGTTTTGGGGCATTTTTGTGATGAACGGGCCTGAATCTCTTAGAAAAACCAAGGAAAATGGGAGAGAAGCTAACATGGGTAACCTATAATGGCATTTATTAAAAGCAGTATACCTTGTCAGGACCATTGTGGTGGATATTGCAAGGTAAAGCAATTTTTACAAAAGCTACATCTGTTTCATTTTTCTAAAAGTGGAAGTGTAAAACCATTTTGATTATTGAGATGAAGGTTAGGACTAGGATTAGAACATTTACTGCATTGACACCTACATATCATAAGATATACAAGATATAAAAAAATCACGTAGGTGTGTATTTGTACGAGAGGGGGCAAATGCCGGATATGCCCTAAATTCCTGGCTACACTCATAGCAGTGAAAGGCCAATCAAGCCATACAACAGAGTATATATCAGATGTTTTCCTCTCACAGGCTGATTTGTTGTCCCTCTTTGCAATAGCGGTGGCTGTGTTTTCCCCATGCAACCAGTTTCTCCGCTGTGAGATGCATTTACATAGAAATTGTATTGGATTTTTTTTTTTTTTTATGACTCTCTTTTTCAGTGTTGTCGCTGGAGTCTAGAGGCAATTGGGGCTGATGATGTTTGTGCTTCAGGACCCTCCGAGGCACACGCACTGCTTTCTTATCTTCAAATTCTCAATATTTGGAGAATGTGATAACTGGCAGGCAATGGCTCACACTCTGTATAAATGTTTCTGATGATGAATAGTCATAGAAGCATTAGTCTGTGTATGACTGTTAGCAAACTTTATTTTCCCAAAGAATTGTAAATTGAGTGCAAATTATTCTCTATATTCACAGTAATTATGTTAAACTATTGCCCCGATAACCTCAAAATGATATTCCAGCAACCTACTATAACAAATGTAATGACCATTTACAACATATGACTTGAGGATTACCATACACAATGCAGATGGTTCCTACTCGCATTATGCAAGGCTGTTTAAGTTAAACAGAAGTTGCAGGCCTGCCATTAAAGATGTTCTACGCTGCAATTGTAGGAGGCTAAGTCTACATTCCACGCATTGCTCCAGCTTAAACAGACTTCCTTTTTGTGCTGGAAAAAGCATGTAATGTGCAGGTTTGGCCCAAAGGTCAGCCCTCCCACAAACCATCACAGATGACTCATGCACAGCACACAAGTTCGTAAAAGCCCTTGTTCATACCAGCCACAAGACACACTTGACTTGTCATATGTCAGTAGGTCTCATGTATAATCACTTGTTGTTTACCCAGCAGGCAGAACTCATTGCCAACTCTCGAAATGAATAAATTCATGTGGTTTAATGATAGCATTACTTTCAGTCAGTTTTCCAACTAAGAGGTTGAATTCATTATTAAAATCTGTAATGGAGTCTGAAATGGATTTGGACTTCAAAATATACTGTCCACACTGGGATGCAAATAGCAAAGTAAGATAAACCTTTATAAATTAAATCAATAATAAAGCCTAATATTTAGAGTTTTACACATTATTTTCTTTATTTTTGTTTTGTCCACTCCCCAAGTCATTGTCAGTACCACCTGCTAGGTAGGTCTTCACCAACAAAGCATGCTTGATTCAATTAGGCTGAGAGGGTGAAAGCGAGCATCAATCCAGCCAGTGAATCTTTTTAGACTGCCACTAAGTCAATGTCATTGGACAGTTCAGCATGCTTGGAGGAGTACACTAACAACAAATTCTTTTATATGGATAGCAAGTGTCTGTCTCATGACTTTAGCCATTCTAATGATGTCTTTTGTGCAGCATTAACTGAAATTGTCCTAGCTTGTAACTATGTCTTCTAATTACTGTTTAGTGGATATACCTTTTTTCAAATGACCACCCTTGTGTGAAATGATATGGAATCAGCTTCTAACAGTTCCGCCTAATGAATATTTTAGTGATTATAGCCTTTCTAACAGCCATCTTTGTATGGAATTTAATGGAATCTTGTAACAATTTCTATGAATGGGTAATGACCATAGCTTTTCTACTGACCTCTTTTATGGTTATTTTTTATTAAACTGTCCTTGCTTGTAACAGTTGCTTCTAATAAGTATCTTCATGACCTTTCTAATGTCCTCCTCTCTGTGAAATTTTCTAAAATTATCCTAGTTTTCTAATGAATCCTTTATCTGTATCAAACAAGGAAGCATTGCCCTCCGCCCTACACAACATTAATTTCTGGGCCATCCATTTTGCTGTTGTGAAACAAACAATAGCATTCCCTGATTGTGGTTTTAATGGCACACATATTTACCGCCCCATTGATATTAGAACTGTTATACAACGTAAAAGCTGTTATGGTGATTGGAAAGAATCAGGTTACCCAGTGTGCTCAGTAGCACATAATAATCACATGGCCAGACCGCCGTGTCCTCGCCAGCTTTCTCATCCTTCCGGACACACAGATGCACGCGCACACACTCACACGTGCACACATACACAAACTCGCGCATACACACACGCACATTTTCGAGGCTGGTCTGAGTTTGTCAAGGTAGGCAGGGAGTGCCAGGGGAGTAGCTGAAAGGTCAGAAAGGATAATTGTGCTAGTTCCTACTGTGCCAACACCTTGCCACTAATCACTGGGGCGAGGGGAGAAAAAGACCTGAATATACACATATGTTTGTTTTTAAACATTGCCAGGACATTGTGTCATACATGCACTGTTCAGCCACAACCTTAAAACCACTGTCAGGTGAAGTGAATGACGTTGATTATCTTGGTATCTTGTTATAACAGCACATGTCAAGTGGTGAGATATAGTTGGCAGCAAGTGGACAGACAGTTCCTGAAGTTGATGTATTGGGACCAGGAAAAATGGGTGAATTTCTGAGCAACTTTGACATGTGCCAAACCATAATGGTTAGAGGACTGGCTCAGAGCATCTCAAAAACAACAGATTTTGTGGGGTGGTCCTAGTATGCAGTTAGTACCTACCAAGGAAGGACAATTGGTGAACTAGTTTATAGGCTCATTGATGTACCAGAGCTACTATAGCACAAAGGTCAGAAAGGTCAGAGCTGTTTTGATGGCACGAAGGGGACCTACACAATAGTAGGCAGGTGGTTTTAATGATATGGCTTATTGGTGTATGTCTCATTAGTATTATATTAGGTGAGGTACAATGAGGGGACACTTGCATTTAGATGCTTTGCTATTTAATTCATCCATATGAAAGAGTAATTGCAAATTAAATGTAACAACTGACTTAACATCTGACTACCATCAGCAGCAAGAACTGTAAAGAAACTCTTCCTGTAACTTGAGATAAGTGTGGAGAACATTTGGAACATTCTTCTTTGCAGAAGTGCTGTAATCTAGCCATATTGGATGGACTTTGAGCATAAACCGCCCATTTAAGGTCCTGCTAAAGCATTACAATAATGTTTAAGTCAGAACTTTGACTAGCAAAAACTTTTTTTGTTTCTGTTGAGCCATTCAAACATAGACTTGTTATTGTGCTTCAGATAGTTGTCTTGGTGCCCAATTGCACTTGAGCTTCAAATCAAACTGACGACCAGATATTCATTTACCTGCAATGTGTTCTGGGTAAAAGTTGATCTCATGGCTCCATCAGTTTTTAAGTCACATAGAACCTGAAGCAGCAAAGCATAACCACACCATGACACTACCACCACCATGCTTTACTGTTTGTATACTATTCTTATTGTGGAATGCTTATGATCTTTTGTTGTTTTAAAACAGTGACAATAAATATATATTCTCTGTGTTAGCTTAATACTAAATGTAACAGAATGTCTGTAATCCAAAAGGTTCTATTTTCAGAATGTTTTAGAATATGGTTCTAAAAGGCTATGAGTAATCAATGCGTTTTGGGGCAAATGTGAGATTATGAAGCAGAATGGGTTTTTAAGGACAACATTATTAAACAATAATTAAATGGAAAAGGAAGGACCTTAAAGATTTCTCTCATCTCAATACATTCAATAATGTAAATCTTAATAACAATGTAAATGTAATGTGAATGATAAAGTAAAGTAGAAAGATTCTAGAACCGCAACTAATCACTACTGAATAGGTCCATCATGCAAAGAAGGTAAAAGAGAAGCCAGTAGCAAATTGTTAAGTGTTGCAAGATGACCTAAAAGCATCAGGGAAAATAGTTACTAGGAGAAAAAATAGCCCAAAGTCATCTGTGTTCCTACACCTCACAAAAAACTACTCTGCTAAAAAAAACATTGTCTCAAATTAAGATACAAGCATTTAGACAAATCAGATGTTTTTGAACCATGTACTCAAAACCAAAAAATAGAACTTGTAAATAACTTAGCCTTCCATATTTGGACAAAGAAGGGCTTTATGTTGTATGTCCAACCATGGGACCCTTGTGACCTTGGAAAAGTGAAGACAATTTTGCAAAGAGGAAATACTAATTAATTTATTACTTTATTACTAATACTTTTTCTCTATTATTTTTAAAGTATGTATGTTAATGAATGCATAGAATATATATATATATATATATAAATCTTTGTATAAGTACAAAGTTAAGAAACGTTATGTGTTTGAATATTAAGTGGACATTTGCACTGGAAAGATATTAAATAAATAAAAAAAATGTGTCTGAAAGCGTGTACAGTGACCTTGGTGAACCCTGTATACACACACCACTGCAGACTCGTGGGGGTGGAGGGTGGGCTGTGGGTAGAGATGGAAATGAGGTTTGAAGGGAAGTGATTTTTCATTTACAAATGGGATGCAGGTAAGGATTAAATCAACACAAATTTGATTCAGTCAGTAATTCCTAGGTGTGCTCTCAAAAGAGCCCTGATTTGTGCCGTTCATACATAAATGAGATTCTGAAATCGGCAGGGTCTTATTTCGGCTCCTCTCTCTCTCTGTCTCTCTCTCGCTCGCTCTGTCGCAGTCTCATCCGTACTGTTAGCACGTACAGTAACTCAGCCGCAGCCCCCTCCTTTACCCCTCCCCTGCCACCGCTTGCTGACATTTTCTATTTATGCGATCTGTGTGTGAGAGTGTGTGTCTGAGAGCGTGTATGTGCGCATCAAGCCTGAGTAAACATAATCCATATTAATTCATTCCCTCTACATGGAAAAACACCTGTAAGAGGCAAAGGAGGGGGGGGGGAATTCCTCCAGCACAGCAGTTTGGCAGTGAAAAGATATTGGCATGTGCTTTCGAATGGGAAAAGTCTTGTGAGAAGCTGAATGCCCTTATATTGTGTGTTTGGGGTTGGTATTCACTGGACAATCCCACACAAACAAACACCAGAGCAATGACTAGGACAAATGTGCTGAATAAAGACTTTGGTAGTTTTCTTTGTTTTGCCCTAAAGGCATTTCCGGGCATCAGATGCAGCTTATGGTGTGTAATGAAAGTCTTTACATTTGTCAATAATGAAGCTGCATGATCTATATTTAAAAAGATATTTAAGAATCATGAGACCTCCAGGGCAGTCTATAATATTTGGACAGTTTTACTTGTGCTGATAAGGAAGCAACATGTCAACACTTGCCATATTAAGTACCATTTCTTTAATCCTTTAATGGTCACACCAAGAAAGAAACAATGAAAAAAAGTATTTGTACTTTATTATTTTATATATATATTGGACAATACTAATTCTTTATTTATTTATTTATTGTATAATAATAACAATATCTCTTTTATTTAAGCAACCTCAAAGTTTTTTAAATATAGACCTGTATCAAATGGTCAAGATTTTGTAGGCCTGTAATTGGACATTCCTTAATTCTGCTTCCAGGTCTCTCTATGGCAACTTGTGTAATGTAATGATAACTATACTGTTAAGTTATCATTAATGTTATTACTTTATAATAAACCACTGTTATGCTGCTAAATTGTTTTCCTTTAATGCTATTAAAGCTATGTTAACGAGGCTGAGTATTCTGCACCTATCTCAGACAGAACCTTATGGAATATTTAACTGAATAAGAGAATTTTTTGGTCTGATGGTCTGGGTGACCATAATCTCAACACATATTAATATCCTGACCAGCCTCTGAGTTTTATATCACATTATAATTCCATGCTGGGGTACAGGTTTTAATCTCTGAGGTTTAGTTATGGCAGTCCTATAAATAGGATATATAGTTTGTTAAAGACAAACTCTTGTTGGAATCTCAGTCCAACACATACTAAATGAATTGGATATCTTAATGCAGGTAATAGCATGGTTAATATTGGAGTCAGATTTAGATAGTGTGCCCACCGTCGATGGGGAACAAACATGCAAACTGGAGGGAAGGAGGTCAGACTTAAATTTCTTTTTATCAGAATACTCTGAATACATAAACAAATAAGTAAAGATCAAACAAAATTATTGGATTCTCTTAAAAATACTGTAAGAGAGCCATAGAATTTGTGTTCACCTGCGGGGATGCCTTTGTCTAACATCTGGTGAGGAAACTGACACTACAAAGATCTACTAATTAAAGACTAGTGAAATCTAGTGGATTGTTTGACAAAACTGACTTTAACCAAGTGGAGTTAGAATAATCTGGTTGAGTTAAGTGCAGTGTATGTTTCAGTAAGATGTAGGGACTCAAAATGTGCTTGACTAAAAAACTGACCAGAATACTAAATGGTTAATCATGTGACCTTTAGTGCAGTCCATATTATTTGGGCTGTGACACGTTTGCTGTTCTGTTCATTGCATTTGTAATTAAATCTCTATTGTTTGCTGTTAGAAAATGCTTCCCACCCCATCTTACCACTCCAAAAAAAGCTGAAACACACCCAATACACCATCCACAACACCCTCCAATAGACTAATAAATTACCACTACAGTATAAAAACATGATAAATGGCCCCTTTCATGTCTAGAACACTAACTTACCTAAAGTAATTGATGTTTGCACAGTGCCATTAGCAATGTTTAAGTTAAGTTAACAAGACTCAGTGTTAGGACTGAGGTCCTGTTTGTGTCACGCTTTGATAAATGCAAGCAAATATACAAGCAGTTATCTAGATTTGTACAGTAACACAGTAATAGGCCAGTTAGACTACATGCATTTCACCCCACTGTTGTGCAAAAAAGCCACACCTGCATGCCCCACCCACTCTCCTCAGGAGATTATTGTCTGCACAGACTTGACATTGGACTGTAAAATATATAGTAAGTTACTAGCAGCTTAGTTACCAATATTGTAAATTTATTAAAGACACTTTACCAGTACTTTACTGAAAAACAAATGATATTTACTCACTGGAGTGAACTAGCATAGTGCAACCCAAAAGACTCCAGCTATGCTGGCTTGACTTGTAGGACTACACTTTTCGCATACTGTAGCCATAACTCCACCCACAGCACAAATGCGTGACTCATTGATTCTATCTCCTACATGTCAGAGGCGCCTGCTGATCCACTTCACAATTACTCTCTCACTTGCTATGATTTCTGATGCATTTTAGTTTATTATTAATAATTACATATAACTCATGAAATCATTCTCTTTATTAACATTTCACATTTCTATGGGATAGTTACTTTTACAGAAATTTCCTGTAAATTATATAATAAATAATAATAAAAGTAAGTTATATAATAGACAGTTGAGAACAGGTCACCTTCTAGAATTCATAACAATATACTTTTAATTAAGAAAACAAGGTGCTACTGTAAAAACTGTGTTGTCATTTATTGTAAAACTGCTTTTATTTACAGCATAGATATTCAAGCATAGACTTTGTGCACATGACTCTTATGAATTTCTTTACATATTTATCCTACCATGTCCTAATTGTAAATATGGAGGTAATTCTTATTCTCATCTAACAGTTGTGACTATAGCTTTCAGTTGTTAGTCTAAATGCCTCTACTAAATGGCTCACATCTTCTTTTCATTATTTTCTGTTGTGTACTCCGTGGTGAAATATTTATTATTTATTACACATTACTTTGTTGTCTTGCTCTTAGTTGTCAACTAGAAGAGGATGGGTTCCCCTATTGAGACTCAGTTACTCTAAAGAATTTTACCTCTTATTCTGAGGGAGTATCTGCTGCCCCTTGGCTTGTTCACTTGGAGCCTGGAGATGGAGTTCTGCAAAGCTGCCTTGCAGCCATTGTAAAAAAAAGAGGCTATTCAAATAAATTTGTATTGAAATTGAAGTAAAGTTATACAGTTGAACAGAAGCCCTGTTACCAATGATAATACATTTCAGTGGATAGTTTGGGCTGGGCAATGCAATGCTGAAATACTTTTGATCATGGGAGATCTTTTTGAGAAGCTCCTCACTGACTTTGAGGAAGGAGCTGAATATGAATCAATGAATGAAACCAACTATGAAAAAGGTTTGCATAGGAAAAACTTTTCCTCTGCCCTCTGTTTGTCATATACACAGACAGCCACATGAGATGCTCATTAGTATTCGTTTACTGAACTGTCAATTTAAGTGCCAGTGTATTTAATGCTAACGCAAAGACCTTCAAATATAATCTTCAATGTCTACATTTTTACTGTTTACACTGTAGAGGGCTAAAGTGGTACAGGTGGTCCTAGGTCATTAAATTTGTTTCCTGGGTAATCAATAACACAGAAAATGATTTAACAGCTTTTTAATTAGCATAGATTAATATTAATGATTCTTGGGAGTTCTTTTTAACAAACTGTAACAATAATGCCTATGATTATGAAAGGTCATTGGTGGTGAGATTCTGTTATTTGGTGAGAAGATGACCCTGCTGCCAGAACATAATTGTCAGGTGTTAAGAAATTAATTGCAGAACTCCTTCAATAAGGTCGTGCTTTGAATATTTTACTGACCCTCCCCCTACCCTAAAAAAAAACACACAAACAAACAAAACACTCCTGTACTTCCAGCGACATCGGCAGATGGAGTATCTCCAAGGCCTATGGAAAGATTTACAGGCAACACAGAACTGCAGGAGATCATGGGGGTCTCTGCTGATCCCCCGTCTCTCTCTTCACCCCCTTGCCCCCAGGCCCTCTGGAGAGCGAGCAGAAATCAGCCCACATCATCCTTCTGCACTGTGTCAATACCAGACTGAGCCGATCGATGGCTGCGAGGATGAGCTGCAAGCTGCAGGGCTGTGGTGTTTGGCCAGGTTTTCCGTTTTGCTTTGAAAAAAAAGAGGAAAAAAACGTTCCATTCTGTTCTTGAGGTCAGGTCTAAGCAGACTTTTCCCATGATGGATTACAGTCAAACTGGCACGCACATTTACACACACAAACACACCAAGAAGCTGTGGAAAGATTGGAGACCGTGGCTGGATGTTTAGTCTTGCATATCTGCACTCTTAAAACTGAATAGTTCTTTGGAGTATTGCCATAGAAGAACCACATATTGGTACCCACAAAAACCTTTCAGTGGATGGTTCTTCAAAGAACAACCATTTGTAATGATATATGTTGAGTGTGAAGAGCCTTTTTAAAGTTTAAACAACATCCTCATAATGTCAAAGTACCATACCTATTAAAGGATTTTTGTTTCGGTTTTTATCTTTTTTTTAAAGAACCGTTTAGGAACCTTTATATTTTTAAGAGGGTGGATTGAGTCGACAGTTCCTCTGTTGGTGCTTGAGAGCGTTTGCTTTAAGCATTTATTACCATACATTAGTCAGCAGAGGAAGACTAAAGCATAGTTACATAATGTTCTCTGACTCAATTGACTATGTAACCAGATTAGATGGTCTCGTAATGCCCATTAACGTTTTATGGAATCTATGCGTTTGCTTGTGGATGGAGGAAAGCAACATAGGGTGACGAATGATGAAAAGTTAGCATGCAAAGTGAGCGAGTTTGTTTGCTCAAAATATAAGCCATACAAAAAAATGGTTTTCTGTGTGTGTGAGAAAGAGAGAAAAAGGAGGAGAGAGACAGAAAAGGAGAGAATACTGCATGCTTCAGAAGCCCAAGACTGACTTTTATTTGCTCGCTGTGAGAGTGTGTGTGTGCAGACTAACTGTGCTGCTGGGAGAAGCTTTCTGATAAGGCAGAAAGGGAAAGGCAATACTTTAATGATTTCGCTAACAAACACAGGCGCATTTCTTCAAACTGAGCCTGGTGCTCTTTCCTGGAACAAATAAACAACTCCTCGTGAGACAGACACCAAGACCCTGTGCTTATCAGTACACAGGACAAGCAAACACCATCATAGCCCTCATTCTGATATTGACAGGACAATAGGACTGCTGTAGAACATGTGAATCAAACTCATATGTACAGTAGAGTCACTGATGCTGTGTACAGAGGGATATGGAAGTTCAGTCCTTACCCATGAGACCAAGGGCAGTGCATTTTATATGGCAGCAAAAGAGATCCAATTAAGATACTTTTGGACTTTTAATCGCTTATAGGCTTCTGAGGTTGTTCGTCATTTTGTAGCTGGCGCCATGCCCAAGCATGAATTCCAGGAGTATGCTGTTTTTGTCTTTTGGGGAAATAAATGAATTCCAAAGTACTTTGCTCATGCATGTATTTCAAGGGGAAACCCAGCCTAAAGCTAGAATATAATGTTATTTCTTCTTTTGTCAGTTTTGTTTGCCTTACATACATTGGTTTGAAAGAATTCATGCTTTTCATGTTCTTTTATAATTAATTACAATACATCACATGATCACTGGGCATTCCTTACCTCATATGCCAAACAACATCATAAAAAAACAGCCATTCTATCTGTATTGGGACAGAATGGACACCAGAGAATTGAAAACTAAACATGAAAATTAAACATATTAAATAAATTAAACATATTTAGATGCATTTATATCAGTGTTTTTTACAACCCCATAATTTAGTTGACATCAAATTACTTTACAAAATTTTTTTGTCAGTACCAAATGTACCAAATTGTTCTTTCGTATGAATAACTGGAGTAAAGAGTATGTCATTTTAATGTACTGTAATTCATACTTATTATTATAATTAACATTCACATAATTATAATTTTACCTGTAGGTGATTTTAGACCTTCCCACAGTTTCTTGCTTAACCAGTTATGCTAGTGTCACTCCACACAGCTATGGCGTGGTAAAACTTGCTCCTCTGACTTCACTAAGCATTTCTTCTAATTTTTATAAAGTAAATAGTAACTGGTGAGAATTCTGTTCTTTACCAGGTTGCTCCAATTCAACTCAGTTACTTTTACATTGTACCATTTAAAGTGGAATAAAGGTTGAATAAGAAGCTAACTTTATTACTATGTAGTTTTTAAAGTTTAAAATAATCAGCCATTTGTGAAATCTATTTAATCTACTTTACTGACAAAATTACAAAGAAATCACTTTTAATGGTTTGGCTGACAAAACTGAATATACTTTATATATTTTATTAATATATTTTAGGAACATAAACACATTTTAATTTTATTATCTGCAACACATTCAAAGTTCCCACATACAGGGGCAAAAAAGAGTAAAAGTTACACTGTTGGAAAGAGACGGACTGAGAGAGACGTTTTAGCTTGAGAAACAGGCGTTGAGTTATCTGTTCCAAAGATGAAATTGATCATCCTGTTATCAGCGAAAGGTCATGTTATGGGGTGCATCAGTGCGTTCAGCATGGACATATGTGTGAAGGTCCCTTTGATGAATAGGCATATGTTGGGATTTTAGAGAGACATATGCTGCCAAGAAGGGTACATCTTTTACCAGGAAGTTCATGGTTATTTCTGCAAGACAATGTAATTTTGCACATCTTACAAAAAGCCTGGCTTTGTAGACACATAGTGCATGGCTTGACTGTCCTGCCAGTAGTTTTATCAAAATGCCATTTGCAAAACTGCATCAGTTAGGATCTTCAGCTCCCAAATGATTAAAAAGTATAATTAAAAGGAAAGGTGAAGTAACACAGTGGTAAACATTCCTGTGTCTTAGCATTTTGTGATTTCATTGCTAACACCAAATTCTAAATTTGTTTTCACTTACAAAATAAATGGACATATTATATTATTACCTTTATCACTTAAAAAGAAAGAATTAACAAATCACAGATTCTTGTTTCTTTATTTATTTATATGTCACAACGCTTATGGAAATGGGGTTTATACAAATGTGTCAGGAAAGATTAGAAATAGGTCAAATAGGTTGAAAATAATAATTAAAAAAATTTACCAGTCAATGCCAGTTTAAACTATATCTGTAGCCTTTAGCTATGGTATTTTCAGTTTTGGTGCCTAAAAGCTGCAGAGAGATCGCATAATGCATATATTGTTGCATGTCAAAAACAGAGGGTAATCTCATATAAATAGTGATTTTTTTGTAGAATTTACATGGCTAGCAGGAACATTAAAATTGTGGTTAAAATGATTATTTGCCTATTAAAGCATCCATCACAAATCTCACAGGACTGAAATTGGCTAATATGTATTCTTACATATACTGTACATATCTAACATGTTTAACAAACATAGAAAACAAATGTTAGTGCAAACGAAGCATTGGCTTGTGCTTTTGCCTATTCATGTATTTTTCACTTTTTCAGCAAAGAATGGTTTGCACTGGTCTTGTGGGACACAGTATTTTATCATTTCTTGCCCATAGTCAAACTATAGCTTAAATTCAACACTTAAATGCACACCAAGCCTGAGATATAATGGTTTTTAGAAATAGTCTACTACAGGACATTATAAACTAGCTTGTGTCTTTTTATCTACACATTCTGAAAGCATCTAATGAATTGACTTTGCTGTCATTAAAATGCTAGAGCCCATAATTACAACATATTTAAATATTTACTACTAAAATCATTCAAATTAAATTTTTATATATAAAAACAGAACCCACTTTCTATGTCCCTGCTTGAACTCAGAATTTGGTAGAGGAGAAAAAAGCCATTACTTTTCCCCATAGACAGAACCGGGATTGATCCAGGGCTCATCCTGATGCTAATAGTAAACTTAACATCACATATCCCCAAAGTCTATTGCTTAACCACATATTCCTTTGCCCACTGACAAACCTTGCTTTTAATTATACATCATCACTAATGCTTATTGTCTGAGTAGCTGCTGCTGTAACACTTATTGGAAAACACTGAATTTATGGTAGTGCATAAATACAGGTATTCCTTGTCACATATGATGATGTGAAAATCAGTGGTTAAAAAAATACAGAAGCTACCCAGATTTAGAACATACTATTGAACACCACTGACAATGTTTTCCAAATACACTTTTGAGGTACTGAGGTATTAAGATGATTTGTCATATACAGTACTTTCTTCCTGCCCACAAAGCAGCATTCATAACATCCAAGTTTATATTTCCCCGAAGTGGACGGTTCCCACCTGCTCACCAAGCCAGCCTCATCCTCTAAAATCCTCCCACTGAGGCATAAAAGACACTGCGGATCCACCTACCCCATAACTCACCTGGCTAGAGCTCCACAGACAGAAATGCATTTTGAGTTATTTATGAGTAGAGGACAATAGAAAGAGGGAGAAATAGAGAGCGAGAGAGAGAGAGAGAGAAAAGAAGATGAGAGGAAGAGAAAGGCTGAAAGGGCAGAAGCTAGAGGGATTACACGGATGAGAGAAAGCAAGAGGTGAAGGAGCTGTGAAAAAAAAAATGCTTGAGGAGAAGTAGCTTGGAAGCATTCAACTGGAAAATGGAAGGTTTGCTAATCAATAGTGCATATTATGCAAACTCCTTTCGGTGACCTCATGGCTCTCACACGCCATCACAAACTAGCAACACTTGGTCCCTGAATTCAAGATGAGGTCAAACTGTGTAGCTTTAATTTGCTTATTTTTGTTCAAAATATATGGTCAAATAGCATGGAAAATAGCAAGTTATGGTCAGATTAGAGATCCTGTTCATATCACAAGCCTTTTTTCCACAAGTTTTTTCTGATCTAATCTTTCTTGATTAATGTTTGTGATTCATATCTGTCATTAGCCTGAACAAACAAAAAGGTGCACACATTTAGCAAGTAAGCCACTGCTGGTGAGCTGCTAATGATGATGGTTATATGTGAACACATAGTAAAGACAAAATTGTTTTTCTTTTAGGCAAAATATTGATTTCTGCCACTTTTTTATAATAGTACTTTCAGTATATATACTGCATCTAATAAGAAACTTCCCAGTTATGACTTCTGTGTGACAAAAAAGATGTTTTTGATTCAGATGACAGAGAAAACAACATGAAAGCATGGATCCATCCTGCCTTGTGTCAACAGTTCAGGTGGTGGAAGAGGAGATTCGCATTATGGATGTGCAGCTGACAAATCTGCATCAAATAGCATGATGCTGTCAAGTCAGTATGAACCAAAACCAACACCTTGTTGAATCTATACCATGATGAATTAAGGCAGTTCTGAATGAAAAAGAGGGTCCAACCCGGTACTAGCAAGGTGTGCCTAATAAAGTGGTAGGTGATGGTACATATATATGGTATATTTATGTACATGTACACACACACTTCCACTTGTCAATAGTTGCGATGTTACCCATTGATTATTCTCACCCTGGCCACTTTCCACTGATCTCTTATCGAGCAGAGTTCACCATTTTGTACTCTTTCTATGCATTTGTTCAGCAAAGTTCCAGCAGTATGTAGCTGTGAAAAATTAATCGGAACACATCTATTATTAACATGTAGGCAGTTAATTATGGATGGACATTCCCAGTGAAGGCTAATGAAATTCAGTCATGGAGGTAATTAATAACGGTGCTGATTCTCTTTGACTGCATCCAGTGTCATTGAGGAGGTGGTTAGGAATTTTTCCACTTGCCAAATGCAACCTCCATCCATCAGCTCTGCTGGCATTTTCACAAATGTCATCAGGTGTGTTCAGTTTCCCCTGGCTCTTTGCTCTTTTCACCTCTTCCACTATCTTCAAATCCAAGATAAAGTGCTGCACTTTTAGTTAAAGAACTTATACACTAATGATCTCTAAGGAGGAACTTGCTCACCTGATCATATTCATATGTTTCTTTGCAGAATAGTTGTAGTAGTAAGTTATTAGCAAGTAATTGCACATTTTGTACAGTAACATCACCAGCTTTGTGCTGTATTGATAGAACCTAACTTAATCCATCCTCATAAAATGCTCATATAGTACCGTCTGGTCTGTTTTTCCAGTTAAACCAAAACCCCTTCTGTTTTTGACTTCAGTTCTTCATTACTGGCTAGCAGGTAGCCATGTGACATAGTATATGATCTAGGAATTAGATAAAAACCTCCAGGCAAGCTCCACTGGATCCATATTCGCATGTCATGGTGTTCTGTCCATGTAGAGGTTTAAGAAAAACTACAATTTTCCATCAGCTTTCAACCGTTTCTTCAGATTAACATGATACATTTACAACATTAGTTGCTAAAAGCAGCAAATCTCAAACCTTTTTAGAAACTCCCAGATGGTCCATGATTTTATTAAGAGTTGGAATGGAACAAAAATCAGTGGATGGGGGTTCCCTGAGGACTGGACTGAGAGCCTTGACTTTAAAAGATATGGTTTTGCAAGGTTTGTTAGGAAACCAAAAGTGGTTCTTTTATGTAATCAGTTGATAAAATCCTTTTTGGTATCTATATTTGTGTAAAATAAAAAATGGTTAAATGGTTTTTTCTTCTATCCAGTATAAATGGTACATTCCAATATATATTGCTAATTTATACTGTAGAAAGCAATGGGAGAGGTTGGGTGATTTATCAGGGTGACTATGATTAAATTCTTTGCAGTATGTACTACAGATCTCGCAAGCAAGAAAAAAACTACAAAATTTTACCCTCCTGAGTAGCTAAGTTTTGCATTAGTGTGAATTAATAGCAGATATTTAACCTGCTATAAAATGTCCTGTCACTAGAGACCAGAGTAGTAGTGGGTAAGTGTAAATGGAAGTGTTTTCTTTGGAATCTATGGAGCCTGCCTGTAGATTTATGTGCCATTTGTACTGCATGCTGAACCTTGTGTCTGGGGCGCATTCGGGATGGTCCTGCTTCGGTGCATGAGCAATTCCTCCCAGCTCCTTATCTATCAGGCTGATGTTTACACCACCTCCTCCTCCTCCTCCTCCTCCGCCTCCTCCCTACTCATTCTCATTTTGCTCCCTTCTCTCCCGGATCTCTCTTTCTGCACTGCTTCACACAGGCCTGTTCGCCAGCGGTCCTGACAGATAATCAATGAGGCGAATGCAGAGGAGAGCACTATGACATAGATTTCCAATGGGCCATTATGGGCGTATATAAATATATAAAATATAAGAACAAAATAGGAGTATAGTGGCAGGGAAGTGCCGCTTGTAGGATTGTCACAAGCACAGGTCATAAGCGTGGGCTGTGCTGCTACCTACTCTTGTGCCAACAGCGACAGTGCAGATGAAAAATAAAATAGGGAAGCATGAGGCTCTGGGTAGGAAAAGTTAAGATAATGGAGCTGATTTTGGCCTGGGAAACTAAGCAAACAGGTTGTGAAATTAGAAAAATATTTCAGGGAACAAATCTAATACAGATTTCTTAAGCGTATAAGGAAAAACTTTCTTACAAAGCAGAAACAAAATGCAGCAAGGATCAACAGCAAGGAGTCTTTTCTTTGATGTAACCAACACTTGCATGGTTTTTAAAGACATATTTAAACAAGAATTAACATATTATTTTCATTAACTGTCCTAAGTGAGGTGAGGCTCACACTACTCTGAAAGCTAAAAAATGTGAGGAACAATGCACTGCTGTTATTTCTTATAGATTTACAATGTCAGCATTGGTCATAACATCGGCTATTTTAGTTTTTTTCAACATAAATATGACTGGAGAAACTATTTATACAATAGTGGTATATAGACCATAATACACCATGATTTTAGTGGAATTTGGTGTATTTTTTAAAAATTGGCCAAAAATGAGGGCATACTTTTTTGAAATGTTGTCATGTTTGCTTATAATTAATTAAAACATACTAAAGGTGATGCCTAAAATTAAGCAATCTAGATATGTGCCCCAGCAGCTGCATACAGATGAAAAAAACTCATTTTAGGGATAGCTTAAAATTTTCAAACGGTTGCAGGTGCCTTTATCACAATACTGCCTTCTAAGGCCCTGACTTGTTAGACAGCAAAGCATCATACAACCAAGATGTCAATTGTATTATGTATTTTAGTAACTTACCTACACTGGGGAACCCGGACAGAGGGTCAAATGATTTCTGGGATGTAAAAAACACCTGTGTGAATTCTTCAATTCTTCACATGCATGTTGTATTCAATATAATCATATTTGCTGTATTACATTTTAGTATGTAAATAATCTGTTTTAATTGAAAACAAAAAGGTTAAAATTCTGACACCTGAATTATTTAGGTTTAAGATTAGGATTGGGACCTAATGGTTAGGATTTTATAGCCAAGTTTCTTCTCTCATTGGTAAGGACATTAACTACAAACATTATAAGCCTTTAATTTACAATCGGTGGGACCACATTTGTGACAAAACACTCTATTATTCCTGGTCCTGGTGACCCACGGCACTGTGCACACTTGCACTATTATCTGACCCAACCCCTCCATCCAGCGCATGAGGGGCTCCACTGCCAGCTGATTAGCTGGATCCGGTGTGCTGAAACAAGTAATACTTGTAACCTCACAGTGCTCAGGGTTGCCAAGGGGAGGATTAAGAAACAATGCTCTAGACCCTTTGGAAATCACTAACTATGAATATAAGCCTATTCAGGTTTCAACTGTTAGAAATGACAGTGATGACAGCTTATTCCACAGGTCTTTAAGGCTCAATATATTACTGTAACAAAGAAGTAAATATGTTATTGTCTGTTACAAACTCTGTGTTTAACATATAATTAGCAAAAACACATAGCATAGGGAGATCTCGAATTGGCACATGTGAATATCTTGAAAACTGCTTAAGCTGAAATTTTGAAGCTTAGTATGGGGACACTTCTATGAAAGTCTATGGCTTGCTCAGCAGAAGGACTTACTCAACAAATTGCCAAATTTTAGTATCTGGAGAACCTAAGCTCCATTTAAAATATATATATATAAATAATACACCTGTATTGAAACACAAAAACCCCATTACATCACTAAAATCGAATTCATTCTCTCAGCTTCTGCAGCAGTCATATTATGCACTGGAGTGAAGTACATGTAGTTTGCTACGCTTTCAAAATGTACTTTTATATTTATCAAAGGCAGGGACTATTGTACAGAGGGATTTAAACTGTAGAGTATTTACAGTAGCCTTGCTCTTATCTGGAGGACATCCCTGAAGGTCGCTATTTGCTTGAAGTAGATGAATTCACCTTCTCTTGTAAAAAAGGATCATGGGATGCTGTACTATATGCACTTACACTGAGTTTTTTGACAGCACTGCTGAATGGGAAGGAGGGAATGCAGATAGGATCTACTTTGCTCCAGGGTGGGACAATGTCATTGTGGTCTGTATATATGGCAAAGGTTACCAGTTCTGGTCTTGGAGCATCTCAACCCTGTACATGTTAGTGTCTCCCTCCTCTTACACCCATAATCAATATACTAGGGGGTCATTAGTGAGCTGACTTTTTGGATCAGGTGTTTTGAGAGCAGAAAAAATATTAAACGTGCAGAGCAGGGTTGGGTAAATATACTATATTTGTTATATTTCTTGGAACTAGTTTCTTGACACCTGCCAGGTTGCAGGTTTGGTATGCCTATGTATACTGCTTGGGTTATCTGTACTGTATGTTGTATTGTGTCTCTCTATGTGCCGGGGGTGGGGGGTGGGAGTAGCGATAGAGAGTGAGCGGGGGGTGGGGACCTCCCTGAAATGTATTTTTGCAGGTTGGGATGTTTGTGTTGGGATGAAGTGGAACAGTTGCAGATTCAAGACCCGGCCCTTGAGCAAGGTACCATCCTGCTATACCAAGACACTACTAAGGTTACTTCAGTGCATGCCCCTAAACTCTAGAGCATTCTAAGTACAGATACTTGATAATTACACGACACAAGCAAAAACTAACCCTACCCTCTAGCTAGCCAATGGTTGCTAGGACATTTAATCACATTCATTAATGGCCTTTTCACCTAAACTCTTGCTGCCTTGGTGCTTCAGCAAGAGACACCTGCAACCTCTTCTGGCTAATATCACACCATATATTGCACAGCCTTAGGAGAAGCCACAAACTTTGCCTGGACAGAAGCCACAAGCTATGGGCAGTACTCATCTCACATTCTAATTTAAAGTTATCACATCCTAAGATATAAGGGGTATCCACTAGTGAGCTATTTCTACTAGTAGAGCTCTCCATGACACAGACGGTAATGGTAGTAGCTGCTGGGTGCTCATGCCATGTTTTATTTAACCCATTACAACTGTGTCTACCACAAGAAGAACCCTGTGGCTTCTACAAGTCCTCTGGCTCGATATTCCCTACTAGCACCAACACCTTGCTATTGACTGCTATTCTTCAGCTTTACTGGTGCTGGGCATATCTAACTTGGTTTTATAGAGGTATGGGCAAGTTCTACCTTACTTTCCTTCTACCTTAATTAATGTTGCTTTTACCCTGTAGCACTTTGAGATTTGTTCCAAATGTAAAGTGCATTACAAATTAAATGTATTATTATTATTATTATTATTAGTTTGTAACATCCCTGTATTTCTTTGAACTACGGTTGTTTTTCCTTAGCCTCCTGTACTTCAAAACCCTGAATCTTTCACTTTAGCAGTAATTGCAATATCTTGCTATGCTTGGTTGACATTGTTGATTGGCTTTCTATGCCACAACAAGAACTGGTTTTTCCTTTTTCTACAAACCTTGACATTTTTTTCTGCTTTCCATACTGGCTGTTGTGTCCCCCATGCTATGTTTAGTTCATGTTTTTTACAAACACTACTTACCATTCATAGAACCCTATAACAGCTATATAGCAGCTGATGGGGAGACGAGGCACAGCTGACGGGGGCATGGCTAAGACAACACGTGGAGACGAACACAGACAAGAACACGTGGCTAAGGGAAACTGAATAAGACAGACCTCACAGCTTGTTTGTCATCAAATATGGCCAATGGGCTAGCTCATTCTCCTGGCTATTGGTTATGAACCTTAAGCTGATACCACCATTACTATATACTCTAATGTAGCACAGATGATGAATAAAATCTCTTCTTCCAGTCATTGACGACTTATCTATAACAGCAACAGATTCCCTTTAACACAATATTCAGACACTGAGCTCCATGATAACTTATTGGTACACAGCTTACACAATAGAATGTTCCTCTAACTTGTTTCCTGCTAAGTTCAGAATTGATGGGCTCAGCTTATTTATTGGCCTTGGTCCATCTTGGCCTGGGCACTGACCCACTGAGCCTAAAGGGTTCTTTAACTGGATTCTAGTAACCCCTGGTCCATCCTATCCTTGACATCTAGGCACATGTTTACACTTGTGACTTAGCATGTATCTGTTCATGTCTCTGTTGATACAGTTTCCATTAGTTAGGTCTAGTGTGGTCATGTGACCCAATGTCCTATGTCAGTAAGTTTCACAGAATATCTGCTCATTTTAGATCTTTCTATGCCCAGAGCATTAAAAGCTGCTCACTTACCAGGTCTCAGCAAATAGGTGACATAGCTAGACTCATTGCTGAGGCAGGGACATTCTCCATGAGCATGGATACTGCCTCCAAAGGTGATTCTGAACAGATTGGTGGCAGTGTTTAAAATGTTTACATGCACTCATACCGCTTCGTAGTTCTTCTTATAGGATCTACTCAGCTGCTTAAGTGGGTTTTTTTGCAGATGACTGACCAGCAGCTACCTTCTAAGGGACTTTCCATGGTATCTCAGGATTTTGTCATGTTGGTTTAATGTGGCATCTCATTTCACCACATCAGTCATGATTGTGATCACTAGATCAGATCCACAGCTTTCCCTATTCTAGCACAACTGCTCCAGCTCTGTAGGGGACTGCTAATGAGCTGATTAGTTGCATCAGGTATGTTGGGAGCAAGGGCACAATAAAATATGCAAGGTACTGAGCCACCAGGACAGGGTTCGAAAACATTATTTGAGGATTAAAGCAGTTCCCCATTAATGCTTAAAATATGTGTACCTTCATTAGGAGTGCACCACTCAGTCCCTGCTATATGTTATTAAGCTAAAGTTCAGTTTTTATATCATGCATGACTGTGAACAGCCAGATCAGTTATTTGTCCTTTTCAGTGGCAGGAATAACTCAAAACAGACTCAAATACCATCCTTAGGGCCTACACGTCTATCCAGCAGTATTTGGGTTGATGTCTCATCACCCAACCCGTACTCATTCCATGGCCTGGAGAATCACTGCCCTGAATTTAATAGTGTTTTCCTTGTTCACACCCAGGAACAATCTCAGACTGAAAGCTAGAGCTGAGGTAGGAGAAACCTTGGTAGCACTAGTATAAAAAAGCGCCTTTACACTGCTCACACATTTGCGATGGTCTGTGCAATATGTACTGACTCATCATGGCTTACTTACATAAGAAATGCAACATGTTGAAAATTTACATTTCATTACAAACTGTGGTGCTACATCTAGTCATTTGCAGCTGTTTCTGCCATTTTTCAAATGGTTTTGTGTTGCACCTGTGCATTTAGGGCTGTCCTGTTCTTTAGGACAGTGATGCAGTGGCCAAGAGGCTGCATCCTTGGCTTTGAAATCCAGCTCCAGGCTATGTCAGGATTAGCTTGATAAGCATATTTGTTAGTTAATTAGTTGCATGTGTGTTGGGAGCAGGGAATGAGCAGGTCAGTAGTGTGGGTACTCTAGGAACAAAACCACTGCTTCTGGTGTGTCTGCTCCTTATGCAAGTGGCTTATTATTGTCATTGTGAGCACACTCAATCACGCAAAGTGCACAAATGAAACAAGACCTTTGCATTTAACCCAACACATGTGCAGTAGCAGACAGCTATGAAAAGCGCCCAGGGAACAGTAACAGAATGATAACATGCTCAAGGGCACCTCAGTGGTAACTGGGTTCGGACTTGAACCTGTGACCTTCAGTTCAAGGTCCTAAACATTAGGCCACCACTTTGTGACTGTACTGGTATTGGGCATCCAATGACATGCTGCATTTCTTCATGACATTGTTCCAAAACACACTCTGCAGTCACTGCTGGGCTACATATATTACATGTTGATCTTTTAATTTTAAAAATTTCTGGTTATAGATCCACTACATGCACTTCTTGCCCTACAGGCTGTGTCTCTCATTAAAGTAGAAAATTGACCCGTGGCAATATCAGAGGTACATCACATGTTTGTCATTTGACAAGCAATGCCTCATGCACAACCCTTGGTGAAGAGTGAAAGTCTTTGAACATAGCCTTTTAAATTAGTTTCTTCCCCCCATCTACTCTCCTTCTTCGGCTGAGCTGGTGAACACTCTGGATTTCTCGCTCCAGAGACCTCAAATGAAAGATTTATTCCTCAGACGCTTATGGCATGCAAATTAATTTATGAAATCTATGGAAAATGGAATTAAAGAAGTTTGAACTTTAAGTGAGATTGCTTGCAGTAGCAGGCTGAGGAGGGCTCTTAGGCTTGTTTCTAGGTCACCCAGGTTGAGGGATGTTCATTTTGGGCTGCATTCAAATCCCCTGGCCAAATGGTAGGATGGAAAAAAATCATAATAATGTGCAGCGTAGTTTTTAGAATCAGCACTATGACTCGACTTCAACACACCGGTGCCAGTGGGAGCAGGAGCTAATCCTAAAAGAGTGGGCAGAACAGGGAACTCAAAAAACATTACTCGTGAAAGTTCTGTGCTTTGTTTGAGGGAAACATGACACGTCTCAGTTGTGGTGTACATACCGTGTCAGCCTGAGTGTTATATATCTTGACAAAATGTTGCTGGAGACCATTAAACATGAACAAAAAACTATGCCTTGTGTGTTAGCCCAGGTGACAGCTGTCAAACGATCATTTTCTGCTTGGCTGCCTTTTTCAAGACATCACAAGGGATTGGTTTGCCATGGTGGATGGGTTTTGTCTTCTGTCCTCTTCCTTATTTCTTTCCTGACTTTTTTGTGTTGACATAGATGTTGGAAAAACATATACAAATATACAACTCCTTATCTCCAAAATATATATATACACACATGGACAAAATTGTTGGTACCCTTCAGTCAATGAAAGAAAAACTCAAAATGGTCACAAAAA
>JBBPDA010000132.1:22762140-22802441 GCA_037974385.1 Arnoldichthys spilopterus | reverse complement strand
TACACACACAAACAGATTTATATGTAGTTTGAAATAGTAAACACTAATTTAGTGAAGAAACCTGCCTAGCCATGTGGGTTTTTGTGAGATAAAGAAAAGGGGCCAGAGTATATAACACTGCTTTAAATAAAGCTGAAGGGCTAATTGTTATTGAAAACTCCAGATAGTGAGAGCATGGATGAGTGAAAGAGACTAAAATAATGATACTGAGAGCTTTTTTCTGTTCTTTGTTTTTATATGAATATCATATCATATAATAATAATAATAACAATAATAATGTAACCAAACACAAGAAAGCAGAGGGAGAGAATAAAGAAGCTGGCAGAACAGAGCTGATGGAGGTTAATGATCAAGAAGTGCTGGTTGTTTTAGCTTTCAGTCAAAGGTAACTATCTTTACAATATTTCCTCATTTGTTAAAATCAGTAAAAAAAAATAATAATAGTGAACTGTGGATACTTGTGCTTTCAAATGTCTCTTTGCCCTCAAAATATTGTCACTTCGAATATTAAACATTAGAACCACTACAGGGCAATATCACACTCTTTCTGACTGTGCTGAACTATACCCACTTGTAGCAAGTGGTTAGGGTACTGCTCTTGTGAACTGAAGGTCACTGGTTCGAGTCCAAACCCAGGCACCACTGAGGTACCCTGGAGCAAGATAGTGTCCCACTACACTGTTCCTGGGCGCTATTGATAGCTGCCCACTGCTCCACGTGTGCACTTGTGATGGGTTAAATGCAAATTTCAAATTTCTTTGTGGTGCTTGAGTGTGTTCACAATTACAAATAGTCACTTACACTTTCTTTGAATAATATACTCAGGAATTGCTAATTTATCCAAGAGTGAGGCAGTAACACTTGTTTCATTGTTGTTGTTTAGTCTCTGTAGTAAGTGTGGATAGATAGCACGTAACAATGAAGAAGGTGTTTATTGTGTAGCAGCTTGATCAGCCATATTATGCTCAATTTTACTGCTACATTTTGGTGACCAATCCCTCCTTCTAACCCCCCCCCAATAAACTCTTGTGATGCCCTTGATCAAAGGAAGCCAACCTTTTGTGAGAGTATGCTGCAATGAGTGCCCCCTGCACTGCCCCCTTTTAATCATACAAGCAGTGAGAGTAATTAGAAAACCTTATTTGTGGTTTGTGCAGCAGCCTTGAGTTGCTGGCAGCTGGATGGCTGGTGTACCGGTGATGAATGACTGTAGGCCTTAATCTGAGATTGCTCTCGAGCCTGTGAACGGCATGTGATGAACGGCATGGCCTTGTGACACGTCTGATGAACTGATACAGCATGGGAATATGTCACTCTGATCCCCCTCAGCCATGGCTGCCGAAGATTTCCGCAATTGTTTCTTTGCAGGTTTATCCGCATGGTAGCCCTGAGCTTGTAACACCTTCACATGCACCATAAGGCTCCTCTGGATTTGAGACTGAACTCCGAAGCGTATTAAGGGTCCATTGCTGTTGTAGGATAAGCAATAAGCTTTGGAGAACTTTAAGCCCACAAAATATTTCAAAGTGGCCATTTGAATTATGCTATTGATAGTGTTTTATTGGAGATCTCAGTATTATATCGTTAGTGAACTCAATGAGCTTTGCAGCTTAAATAGGGAGCTGATTTTCGTTGCAGTGGCTAAAAGAAGGTTCAAGCCTGTGTATGTTTCTGGGAAAAGGTTTTATACAGCAAAGTGGTGTACCAAAGGTGTATCGAAATGTTTACCAGCATACTGTACATGCAATGTATGCTTCACACCTAGGACACAATATAAAAGCCAATTCTACCCAAAAGAAGATTTTGAATGCACAACCACTACAGATTGATAGAAAGAAAGATTTCAGTCAGTCACCACACAAGCACACATACTTTATCACTGAAGTTAAGTGGTCTCTGTTTTGACCTACACTGCACATGGGGAAGCCCTCTTTAAGAAGTCTTTTTATTGCCTTATTTGTTCTCTGCGTCTCCGTTATCTACCCCCTCTCTCTCAGTGTACATTAAGGACAGAAGGCCTCTTCAGGGAATGACCCCTCCTTTTTCACCCTCTCCCTCTCCTTCTGTAACTGTCTCTCTCCTGTAATGGATAGATGACATCCCAATCCACTCTGACGCCTTGTTAAAGAGAAGGTCAAGCACTACAGAAACCGCATAAACACTTGGGACGTGGCACTCCTTACGCAACATTTCACCCGGATCTTCTGCAGGATGATGAGAACCTCCCATAGGTCCATGCAACAACCCGCACCAATGTTTGTGGTACGGTGACCTTCAGCTCTTGCTCAGGTTTTTCCTGATATGCCTGTGAAAGTATATAGATGCTGCAATCATGTCAGCATCACTGCTGTGGCATGACTCACCCACCAGCCAAATCCCCACTCACTGGGGAATGGGGGAAATGGGGGCTAACAAAAAAGAAGCAGATGGACTACAGTTTGTAATTAACCTACAGGGTGAACCTATTTGGTTGGTGGAGCTGATAAAATGGACCACGAGTGTAGATAAAAAAGGTGTCCCTAAGCTCATCTGTGCATGTGGCGAATGCAGTAATGTACTTCAATGATATCATACTAAAATGATTTCTCTATTCCACAGCAGACTCACAGAAGGAGGCTGCTGTATGGGCAGTGTTAAACTAGTGGTTAGGGTTCTGCCTTTGCGATTGGAGTGTTTCAGGTTTAAGTCCCTGCCCAGATTCCACTGAGGTGCCTTTGAGCATGCTACCGTTCCAATACATGGCTTCCTGCGTGCTAGTTTTGCACTCCTAGGAGTGGTGCTTTTCTAATCGAGGTGTGGCTGAGTGTAAAAAGTCAGTGGTGCATAATTAAACCATATTTAAGCTTTGCATTTTAAATAAAGTGTGGGTGCATAATGCTCCTTATGGACCCAGGTACGTGCTTGAAGTGCACTAATGGCACTCTAAATGCTTAGGTAGAACAGTGCAGCTAAATTATTTTCACATGAGCAGTTTTTTTGAAAACTGATCTGGTTTGACCGGTACACACGCCATTATAATACCAATGCACTATAGATCATGTTCACTTGCCTTTAAAATGTAAGGTGATGTGCCATTTTAATTAGTTTCTTGCATGTTAAGCCCAAAACATACCTCTGAATGATTAAGAGATTTAGGACAAACTTTTGGTAAGTATTTTTATTCCACAAAATTGATTATTTGCAATATGCAACATGTCTAATTAATTTAGCCTTCGCCTCACCTTTCATCAAAAATAGAGCTTGATGTAGAAGATGAGAAAACCTCAATAATCCCCTTCTGATGTATTAAGAACAAATTTAAGAGAAAAAGAAGGCAAAACCCTGGAGGTCCTGTGTCTAGCACAGTTCGTAAAAAAAAAACAAAAAAACAATACAATAAGCAAAAAATATCACCTGTTAAATGTCACAATAACTAGATGCTGCAGCATTCTCAGCACTGCTACTTCTTGTGTCTCTGCATCTATAACATTTGTGTGTATGACAACTGGAGCATTATGAGTCACTCATGGACGGTGTTTCCTCTGAGGATCTTGGACTGACAGCCCATGCAGAACTGAAAGCATAATCATGTTAGTCACGGGTGCGGTGTCGCACACATGATCGGCACAGCTGTTAACATGTGTGAGAGTCAACATCCTTAACCATCTATATTATTCATGTCAAGCCCATGCAAATATCATTTGACATACACTGTGAAAGCATCAGAGGTGTACAATGGAAGTGGTGGTGAAAAAAAGGGTGGGGGCAGTGTGGTGTGGGGGGGTCTTATCATCAGTGGCAAACCATGACTATTAGATCTAGGCCTTCAGTGCTGGCCCTTAAACATCTTTATAAATGCAGCAAAAACACCTCTATTATAATGCTAAATTCTGCTAGCATCCCAGTGGGATTCAAGTAGTAGTTTAATGCCAATCGAATGGCATAGCACAAGAACATCCTTTAATTTAAACATTATTTAATTAATTTGCATTGGATGAAGACCTGTGAAGCTTGTAAAAGACATTCCATGTTTTATATCACACTTCCAACACACACATTAATATATATTTTACCTTGTATGTAGCATTTCTAGGATGATGCCTTCAGTAAAGACCCCTGGTGCTGCTGCTGTTTACCACCTGACAGAAACCCTCTGGTAAGGCCTCTGCTCATATTTAATGTCCAGGATGCCACTAGATATTTTGGTCCCTATGAAAGAATATAAAACTGGGCTCTAATTAATATATTATTTGTTTATATAAAATGTTTTTACAGGACCCCCTGTTTTTGCTGGGATTATTCTAACACCATTTTAACCTTAATCCACTAGTGTTTCAGCCTCAGCTTGATGATCCCTTAAACAGAGATGGGTATTTCCATTTACTCAGTTCCATGTTCTTAAGTATAATTTTGGCCAATTTGTGCTTTTCTTATAAGTAATTTCCACTAGTAGCAGTTCACCAACACCTACTCAAGTGTACTTGTGAGGAATTTTATTCCAGTTTTATTCCAGTTTTTATTCCTTATTAAGTCATTCCTGTATATCTCCTAATTCCTTCTCTTTTGTCGAAGCTGTGGGAGTGTAATTGCCTCATGTACAGACACAAGTTGGTGAAGTTGGTGAACATATGAGTATATTGCACTTTTGACAAAAATTGCAAAAAAAAGAAAGAAAAAAAAGAAAAATGAACAGGTGAAGGAAAATCAAAAAGGAAGAGTATCATATGGGCCGGTGGTGCAGGAGGAAAAGACAGATCTAGCAATGCTGCTGCGGCTGCTGCTGGTACTGCTGCTTCTGCTACTGATGCTGTTTCTACTGCTGCTTCTGCTGCGGCAGATGTTGCTACTGCTGGTGCTGCTGCTACTGCTGCTGTTGAAGCTGAGCTCAACAGAAAATGGGTAAGCTGTGAAAGAGACTGAAGATTTCATCTAGTGTTTAGATGAGTTCACATCTATGCAATGGGCATTATAACTTGACTTGTATAGTCAGTGGCCATGTGAGCTGTAGTGTTACGGTACAGACTGTTGACAATCTATTGATGCACAGTTTACCCCCTCTACCATTCCCATTAGTGAAAATGGACATTCCCGCTTATCTCCTAACTCCTTCTCTTTTGTTGAAGCTGTGGGAGTGTAACTGCCTCATCTACAGACACATGTTGGTGAAGAAGAGAGATCTTTAGCTAGCTTGCTAGTTTAGCTTGGTGGTTCTCAAATTCGTTTGCCACAAAGCTTACTATTAGCTAAACAATTACTTCCATGGTGCATCTTAACATTCAATTCCCATCAGTGAAAAGGGACCATGGCAAGACAGATATTATTTGAGAGGAACTCCCAGCACAGCACAGTAGGTGTGGGATGACTAACACAAAGCATGCATTCTAATACACCTGTATCAGCACAACACATACTGCCATGTTAATGTCACTACAGTGCTGAGAATGGACCGCCAAAATGTCATCTGATCAGTAGTGGTCTCTTTTGATTGATTGATGGGGGGTCTGATAAAGGACGGAGAAATTAATGGGCTAATGTCTGTAAAGTGAACCTACAATAGCCTTAATCAGGTGTCTCTTCTTCTATCAGACCTGTTTCTGAAAATACTTTGAAATACCGGCTTCAGTACTTCTGATGGACCAGCCGCAGCAGGAGTACACATCGCTGCTAGTGACCACCTGGGGGATAATTGACCAACAAAAAACAAATCATTAATAGTACTGTACTGTGTAGTGGTTAGCGCTGTCACCTTACAGCAAGAAGGTCCTGGGTTCAGTCCCCAAGTCCGTTCTCTGCAGAGTTTTCAAACATCAGTGCATGGGTTTCCTCCACCTTCCTCCCACTGTCCAAAAGCTTTCGATAGGTTAAGTGGATACTCTAAATTGTGTACGTGAGCGGTTGTCTGTCTCTGTGTTTCCCTGTGATGGATAGGGCTCCTGTACTGGGTGCACCCTGGCTTGGTCAGGTAATCAGGTGGGATCAGTTCCAGCTACCCTGCGCCCTGGAATGGATAAGTGGATTGGAGAATGAATGAATGAATATTATTAGTAGTAGTCATAGTATTATTGTCAATGTTGTTGTGAATATGACTGCATTGTTTTTGTAAATATAATTATAAAAATGAATTCAGTAAATTCAGTTGTTAATAATTGAGGAGGTGTGGTTTGATTTTCTGGGTTTATTTTGGTATGATGTTACCAACAGAACTCGAATCAAAACACAGTTGGATTTAATAGAATTAAAAGAAACTGACACTTATATTTTTGAACACACTCAAGCACAACAACAAAATGTGACCTCTGCATTAAACCCATCTTACCTCCACATGTGAAGCAGCAGGCAGCTATCAACAGTGCCTGGGGGGAAGGTACCATGCTCAACCTGTGACCTTCAGTTCACAAGGGCAAGGTCCTAACCACTAGGCTACCATTGCCAACATAGTTTTGTCCTAATGATGTAAACATACTGATCTAAGAGTGCTGCAATTCTACTTTAGAAATGCATTTCTGTATTTGGCCCTCTCTAAAGGGCTGGAATGCCCTGAGGGTTCCCCTCTGAATATAATTCACAACGGCTGCTGTTAATGGCCAGTGGAGTTCCCCAGGAACCACTCTTGTCTAGTATATGTGGCTAAGGCTATAAGGCATGCATTAATGCAGATCTAGCTGAACAGTAGCTAGGTGACTGCAGTGTGCAAGTGCTGCACTGCCGGTGATGGAAGCTTATTAACATATAAAGGAGCATGTGTGGGACGCTTACCCTCCTTCTGGCAGATGTTGAGAGAGTTGTTTTTGGCTGACTTTTTCCCAGCACTGTGCATTTATTACATGTTAAAAAAACACACACACATCTTTTCATGTGATGTTATGTGTTAAGTGGGTTGCCATAATTATCCATGTAAATGCTGAAAAAAAGTGATCACTCAGTTGATTTTGCCTGCTTTAAATCTATATTTGTGTGACTTTTTTGGTGTAAATGTGAAGTCTCTGTGTGTGTATGGGTTTGTGTGCATGTGTGTGCAGCAGTGTATGTGGAATATAGCTTCCTCTCCCCCAGCTGCAGTATCTTGAGCTTTGATGCTGGCAGCTGCATGAGGGGCTGGAGCTATACTGGTGTTTGATGTGAGTGCCCGGGTGCAGGGATGTGTGTGAGCACAAATGTGTGTGTGTGTATGTGCACGGTTCGCATGCTAATGACGAGGCAGCAGTGCTAAGCATGTGAGAACAGTGGTGGTTGTGGGGGGGTTTGGGGGGGGCTTGAGGTCTAATACAGCCCACGTTATTGATGTTACTCAAGAGATGCTTTGCGGCAACGGCAATTCAATTTCGCACTTTCCTTGCCAAGGCAGAAAGAGAGCAGGGAAAGGCATTAAACATATCATAGCGCAAGCTAAATGTTAATTCAAGCTGGGGAACAATGAGTGTTTAAGGTTTTAGACTGGATGTGTGAGGAGCAAGGCTTTTAAGGTGTGGAAGTGGATGCTTTAGTCCTGAATGAAATCAGGGCTGTATTACACAGGTTCATCTGGGGGTCAAAGCTTCACTGAACTCAGGAACGATCGCTTATGGCGCCCCCTTTAACTCAATTAACTAAAGGAATTCTCTAGAACTTTTCAACTTAACCTCTGTCTGCCACAATTAAGACATATGGTCAATTACTAGGGAGAATACTTTTCCTGTGCAGATAAATAGAAATATTAATACTAATGTTAATATTAATTCATTTTATTTATTGGTGCCTTTCCAGACATTTAAGGAGGCCTTACAAAAAGAGAGGAAAATATGCCCAAAAATTAAATCATAAAATTAAATGTAAAATAAAGAGAATGGAAAAAATAAAAAAAAGGGAATGTGCAAATCTAAAAATATGTCTGGATTTAAAAGTAGAGATTGCATCAATGTTGTGAATATCTTGTGAAAGGGAATTCTGAAGACATGGGGCAAGAAAGCTAAAAGATCTTGATCCCATAGTGGACAGACGAGATGATGATGAGGTTTGCAGAAGACGACCTAAGAGCATGAGCTTTACAGTAAGTCAGAGAGATACTGGAATGCCACATTCTGAAGAGCCTTAAATGTGAGTAATAAAATTTTATAGTCAGTGTTGTGTTTGATGGGAAGCCAATGAAGCTTACGTAGGACTGGGGTAATATGCTCAATTTTCAGTGATAATACAGGCAGGACAGTTTTGGACAAGCTGCCCTTTGCATAAAAGCTTGTAGGGAAGACCAGTAAGCATACAGTTTCAATAATCCAATGAAATCTTGTGAGAAAATAGTTTACAGGTTTTCTTTTCTTTTATGAAGTGCAAGCCAATTAATCAATAATGTAAAGTAATGTAACTGACAGCATAATATACATATTGAATATCGATGTTAAGCATAAAAGGCTTGGAGTATTCATTTAACTGTGTCTTTAATTGTATTTCCCTTTCTGTGTTCTGACTATCCAGCCGGTCCACCTAGCAGGTAGAACTCACATGTAAGACGACCATATGGCTATGATGAGGGCCTCATGCTGGTATCGGATGGGGGGGTGGTTGTTATCAATGGTTGACTAGCTGTAACAGCCACCTGTGTTTTTGTGCTTTCAAGCCATAATGCTCAAGCCTGTGCCCATCAAAAGGTGTTTGCTGCCAAACTCTGCATGCACTGCATGACTAAAACTGACAAGGAAAATGTTCAGCATTTGCAACAGAATCAACCCCATTCCTCTGTAGCTATAGTAACAATGTTATCTAGACATTTTTATTCCTTTACTGGCAAAAGCCTTGATTTCACATCATAAAAGTTGCTCACACTGCCATTTTCAACAGTAAATAACTGTCATTTCTTCAAATACTGTGGTTATACAGATGTCCCAGTCTCTTATCTGACTCCCAGTCATAATATGCTGCATCATTAAACTGGACAGAAATCTTTCATGTTTGAAAAGGTATTTGCCACTTTCTGATTTCCTGTATTTTTGCCTATTTGCAACATATTTGCCAATACATATCTTTTTTAGATTCTCATACAAAACTTTAAATGAGGAGAACATGAGTGAATGTGATTAAATTAAGTTAAAACACATTCATATGAAAAGAAAGTATTCTCCTAAATGTAACTACTAGTGTAGCATCCACAACTATACACAGATTATACTTTCAAAAATCATTTCTATCATTTGTTTTTTTTTGACTTGGATATTTGTTGGGAAGTGGTTAGGACATTGCCCTTGGAACCTGAAGGTCGCAGGTTCAAGTCCTCGCCCAGGCACTACTAAGGAACCCTTGAGCAAGGTACCGTCCCACTATACATCTCCCTGTGTGCTGTTTATAGCTGCCCACTGGTCCACATGTGCATGTGTGATGGGTTAAATGCAGAGGTCACATTTCCTTGTGGTGATTGAGTGTTTTCACAATGACAAGTAGTCACTTTCACTGCAGTCACGACAGTAGATTAACCATGCATTTAGAAGGCCTAACATGAGTTTGCCAGAACAGGTAGAGACCTCGGAGACCTCATGTGGTACTTGTACCTTGCAATGCATGCATCAAGTAGAGCTACCCCACCCCATGAATGTGTTCTACTCTCTGCAATTTCAGCACTAATATGCAAAAAAGTTTAATAATACATTTTATGAATAATTCGATTAATTTCACATTGTATTTATGTTTACATTTGTTTAAATATGATTTAAATGTAATTCAATTTTAATATATTGATTCAAAATAATGTTTTTTAGCTAAATTTATTGAGAAGCTCATTGCTATTTTTCTTACTGTGACAAAGACATCACACTGGATTCTGACTACTATAGTGACTACTATAAGTTTTAAGGCCCAACGTGACATATATACGACAACAATATTTAACTATTAATCTGTTCAAGACATGTGGCCAAAACAATTAACATGTTATGTATGACAAGTTATTAAAGCATTGGTGTTTTGGAAATGATGCAATAGGAACACAAGCTCACGCATTGTCACATGACTTTACCAGAATGTTCAGCGTATGTCTCTTTGGGACTTCATGAGATAAAGTCAAGAATAAAGCTTAATGAGAAACTTTCCAGAACATTTAAAGTGTTTGTTATTTGGAGAAAAATTATTTTGTGACTTCCTGGATGATCTGCTTACTGCACTCCTGAAGGAGTTTTGTTAGGCCAGTCAGTTCTGGGAAGATTCACCACTGTTTGAAAAATTCTCTATTTGGAGATATTGGCCCTGAAGTACCAGAGCCTTAGAAAAGCCTCTATAAACCTTTTGAAATACCTCTGATATCTTTCGATAATTTACTTTTTCGTCTATTTTGTTTCCTTTAATCACATTTTGATCTATGTCATATTAGTGGAAATATTCTATAGATGTGATGTTTAGATTTACCAGAGCTGGTAGTAATTAATATCTAAAGATCTGAAGCAATTCAATGTGACAAACACCCAGAAATCACAAAGAGGTAAATATCATAAATACTTATTCAGGGGATTAAGAATTTTTAATATCATATGTAAAAAGTACATTGTACAGATTACAATGACATACTTACTTGAACCCCTCCTTTGCAGACAAACTTGCGGACAATTTTCAACATCAATAGCATTACAATATATAAATAAACTAAGCTATAAAAATATCATTAGAATATATATATATATATATATATACAACACAATAATTGTTTTTTTTCAATGCATTTTTGTAGTTTTATCATGGGTTAATCAATGATGAAGAACCTGCATTTTGTAACTTATACAAATGCCCATATTGGAGGTTTTTCAAAGGCAAAATGTATTTCCACCACCATAAAATCACTATTAAAAACATTCAGAACCCTTCATTTACGTGCAGCACTTTAGATAAAGTACCATATTAAGGCAGGTTAGGTTAGGTAGGTATTGTGACATTCATTCATACAGACCTATATAGAGCCCTTTCTTGCTTGGAGTGTAGACATTATCTCCAGGATTCTTAATGTGAACACTAATGTTTTTTGAGTGAGGGAAAAAATGAAGGATAATAACACGGTTCCGACTTTGCATTGTAATTCTTTTGTGATATGAAATTCTTGTCATTTTCCTTATTAGTCACATTTTACTGGACCCCGGCTATTTGACTCACCATGCAATTCCTCATGACTCCAAAATGGAAAAAAAAAATCAGTGTTATCTTTTGAGCCATTGTGTCAAACAGAAACATTATTTTTATTTTCAAACAGAAACACTTTTCAAGTCCATGAACCTTCACTCCTGTCACCATGTCACTTTTGACACAGACCACCATCGTGCACAGTTGACCAAACAGTGGCCCGCGGGCCACATTTTGCCCTTGAACACTTTCCCTTCGCCTGCCAGATGACGTCAAGTTTGACCACCACATCCGATTTATGTGCCAAGTGCATAGCAGAGAAAATGAACATGAATTTTCCAGAGGCTCTTGGCATACTATGGAGATTATATTTCACACCCTGGGGCCAAATTTATGGGTAGTATAAAGCCAAGGATTTCATTCTCATCTCTGCCAATGGGACTGTCTAGAGGAGTCACAGCTGTGCTGCAGAGCCCATGGCTGATAAGTCTGGCACCAGATATAATTCTATCACCAAGAGCAAAAGGTTACTTCACCATCACTGACTGTGATCCAGACATGCACAGCCTTATTCAACCTGGGAGTATTCTTGGACGTCATTATGACATTAAAAGGACAATAGCATGGGAAAAAGAACATTTCTTGCTGTACCTAACAGGGTTAGAAAACTAATGAAAACTAATTTCACCATCACTCGGTCCTGTTACATATATATGAGTGGCAAAAGTATGTGAACTTCAAAAATTAGCAGTTAATTTGAAGGTGAATGTACAATAAGGTGTTTTCAATCAATTGGATGGCAATCAAGTGTGAATCGGTGCTCTGTTTTATTTTAAAACCTGGAATCTATTAAAATCTTCACAACACATGTTTGTGGAAATGTATAATGGCACAGATTAAGCAGAAAGCCGAACAAATGAAGGATATTTAGACCATTGCGAACCTCCCCAGAAGTGCTCAACCAATAAAAATGAGTCAAAAAGCAAGGTGTTTAATAGTCAGTGACATCACAAAGAAACCCAGGGTAACTGCTAAGTAACTAAAGGCTTCTCTCACATTAGCTAATGCTAATGTTCATGATCAGTTATCAGGAAAACACTGAACAACCATGATGTGCATGGCAGGGTTGCAAAGAAAAAACACTGTCCTTCAACAACACCCCTGAAACGTGATGATAGAATGATGGTTTGAGTGTGTTTTGCTGTGTCTGGGCCTGGAAGGCTTGAATTCTGAATTATACCAGTGAAATCTATGGGAAAATTTCAGGACAATTGTCTGTAAACTGAATCTCAGAGAAAGTGGGTTATGCAGCAAGGCAACAATCCTAAGAACACAAGTTGTTCTGCCAAAGAACGAGTAATTTTAATATTTTGATATAGCCAAGTCTAAGACCAGACCTTAACCCAATAAAAATATTGTGAATGGACATGAAGTGAGCAGTTCATATAAGGGAACCCTTCAAGGGATTGTCTTCAAGTGACGACTCAAAACGTACCTCTTAAAGGAATATCTTGGAAACTAACTAGCCACATATTTACTGCTCATTTGTAACTGTCTATTGTTTATTTTGTATTCTTATATACTTTGTCTTTTGGGTTTGCAAGTTTGGCAAGGTTTGTTATGGTGTGTAACTTAGCTAGTAGTATCCCAGTAGAATGACAGCTGTTGATGGGTTTAGCCCTACAGACAGATGAACAGACATGGACTACAAAGCACTGTTGTTCATCACTCTGGATAAGGGCGTCTGCAAAATGCTGTAAATGTAAATGTAAATGTAACCCACATGGCCAAATATTACTCCAAGCTGATGTGCAGGACTGATCAATATTTATCAGAAATGTTTAGTGACAGTTATTGCTACACATGGGGTCATACCAGATACTGAAAGCAAAAGTTTACATACTTTTGTCACTCACAGAAATGATTTTCTTGATGAATGAATTATTAGCCAAATATAATATTTTTATCTAATTTGTTTAATTTTGTTTCCTTTATCTCCTTGAAGACTTTCAGTGGAGAAGCTCCACTGACTTTCCTCAGCTAACAGCCAAACATTACTCTTTTTTCCATTCATACATTTTACAAAGAAGTAGTAAACTTGATACCAAGAGTGATAGTTTCATAAATTAAGTTAAAATTTTACATTACCCTAACAGAAATAGAGAGTCAAAACTAATGTGAACTTTACTCTCCCTGTGATACATTCCACTTGGCATAGTTATATACTTCACTGTATCTGCAGTATGATGTGACAAGCAATGCCCTCATTTGAGTTCACAATTCCACAATTAGACAGAAAATGGGCAAAAATGGCTTCAATAAGAGAGCTGCAAAGTGAAAATTTCTGATAACCCAAAGAAACATAAAGACTTTTCTTTTGGAAAAATGTTCTGTAGACTGATGAGTGTTACATTGTAAGATTTGGCTTAAAGCTAACAGCATTCCACAATAAGAATATCGTATCAATAGTAAAATATTGTGGTGGTAGTGTAATTACTGTGTCAGGACCTGGGAAGCTTTCCATAATTAATGGAACCATGAATTAAAATTCTTAAAATTCTTCCAGTGTGACTGAAATAAAAGCAGATATCCAAAGAAGAGTGGGCCAAAATTACTCCAGTGCTGTTTTGCTGTAGATGCTGCTAAAGATGCCACAACAAAGCTTTTTCACATGGTTTTTATAGGTGTTCTAATTTCTTTCCTTTTGTTTGTCTTTCAACAACTGTATGTCATGTTTTATTGTGTTCTCCTTGTCTACTTTTAGGTTTTGAGGATCTGAAACAATTTAGCATGCCAAATAGAGAAAACATAAAAGAATAAAAGCAAATCATGAAGCAAATACTTTTTCTTTGCACTTAGTGATGCTAGGCTTAGTACGTTTTTACAAATGTGTCAATGTTATGTTAAGGATGATATACCACCCAAACATATCGCCCCAAGAAAATGGCCACAAATACAGTGCTAAAAAAAAAGGTGGGCTGTGAGCATATGTACTGCAAGGCATGTATTTAAATTAAGTCATACAAGGTAGAGAGGAAAATAGACAGAAAATGTGAAGAAATGCTTTTTCTTTGAAAGTCTTTTGTCAAACAAATGTTCTTTTGTTCTTTTGTTTATGGAATCAAATCCTTCAAAATGATTCATAAAAACATCAACTGCAAAAACTCTGAATGCTAGTGCCTAAAGGGGCAAAACCTGAATTCACAGTGAAAATATACATTGTGTGAAAGAGTAGCCATGGATACCACAGGCCACACGCGTTCTTGGGTGCACACTTTCACACCTACGCATGCCACCTACACATACAAAGACATTTATAGGCACTGTACACAAGGTATGATCAGGAGCTTTGCAACAGAAACTGTTCTAAATAGTTGCTTGGCACTGACATAGCTGAAGACCGTCTGAAATTTCTCAAATGTCTGGAGATTAGGATTTGAACTGAATATGTACTATAAGCCGTAGTTCAACTCTACTCTTGCTGTTTTCCAGGGCAGTTCTGAGGGGTTTTTTTGGCCTTTGTACCATGGTGCATAAATTTGGGAATGCTTTAGGAATTGTAAAGTAGAAAAAGAGAAAACAATTAAACATCTGAGACAAAAATATTATACTTGGATATGTATTTACTGAGGAAAATGCTCCAATATTACATACAAGAAGCAAATGCATGTAAACCTTTGCTTTCAATATATGACGTGATTGCACTGTGCAGTAACAACAGTAACAACAGCAGTAACTGCAGCTTAACATTTCTGTTAACTGTTGATCAGGTTGGATGAATTTTAACCCATTCTTCCATACAGAACAGCTTTGTGATGTTAGATTTCCTCACATGGACGGCTTACTTCAGGTCTTGCCACAGCATTTCTATATGGTTAAGGTCAGAACTTTGACTTGGCCATTCCAAAACAACTTAATTCTTCTTTAATCATTTTTTTTTCCTTATAATGGCCATACCAAGAAATAAGCAATGAAAAAATGTATTTTATATTAATTTGTGACAATAATAACAAAAAATAATCATTTTACGTACAATTTTAAATGTTTTTATTTTAGAACAACATTTTTTATTATTTAAGCAACCACATAGATTTGTTTTTAATATAGGCTGCTATCATAAAACCCAATACATAAACATAAACATACATAAAAAATAGTAAAGATCAAATACAATTCTTGATTCAAATTCTATAAGAGATCCATAAAATGTCTTCAAATGTTTGTCCACCTGCAACTAGCATGTCTTTGTCTAACATCCGGTTTATGGAAAAGGTCTACTAATTAAAGACAAAGTGAAATCCAGTGGACTTTTTTTTTTTAACCATAACTGACCTTATGGTAGAGAATCAGCAATCAGGTTAAGTTCAGTGCATGTTTTAGTTAGATATAGAGACTTAAAATGTGTTCAAACGAATAACTGACGAGATCATTAAAGGGTTAAAATGACTTTTGTGTTTAGTTTTCTTGTTCTGTTTCATTTCTCTTGAGAAATCTTCAGTTCATGGAGAGATGTTTTGCCATTTTCTGGTTTAATTCAGATTTCATTGTTCCATCAATGATGGCAAGGTTTTTTGCATATTTTCATATGCAGCAACTGTGACCATATTTCACAAATAGTTTTTACTGTAATGCCGTTTTTAATCTTCCATTTAAAACCAAACATTTTTTAGAACTTTCTTTTATAGCCAGCGTAATCATTTTGTGCAACAGGAACTCCTCTTTGACATCAGACCAGACAGCCTAGCCTTCACTCCACAAATGCATCAAGGAGCCTTAGGTTCCCATGACCCTCTCACAGATTCACCAGATGCCCTTCTTTGGATCACTTTTGGTAGGTACTTACTACTGCATACCTTGAACACTCCACAAGACCTGTAGTTTTGGAGATGCCCTCGGTCAGTCACCTATAGCCATCACAATAAGACCCTAGTCAAAGTGACCACACAGCATGTCAATTTTAAGAACTGACTGTTCACTTGATGCATACTATATCCCCACCTCTAACAGGTTCTAGTCAATGTTATTAATTTCGCCAATCAGTGGACGTAATGTTATGGCTGATCAGAGTATTAGGGCTTTACTCTGGCTCGATTGAGCTAAAATACAGATTCTATTCTTTTTTATAAAATTGTGTTTACTCCTTAATTTTGAGCAATTCCGTCCACTAGCTTCCCCTCATCACACAATACTACCATGATAGGAGGGGGAAGGCAAAAGCACTTTTTCAGAGAGAACATCTTTTTTTGAACAGCCACTAACACAGCATCATTGGACAGCTCAACACTTCAACATTTCTGCTATGTCAAATAACAGATGCCTATGTTCAGCCACTTTATCCAAATAACTGTTTTTGTACATTAATGCAAGTGACACTTGGGTAACACTTAAGCATAGCCACTGCTTCCAGAATTCAGTTTTTTTTGCACATATCTTAATACTGCAAGTTATATTGCTAGAAAATAGCAATGCAGTTCTACAAACTGTAAATTCATGCTGATACTCAAGCCTAAGCTACTTCTCAGGCCAAATTACCACTGGCAACTGTATGCCACATAAAATGCATAGTGCTGTCCAAGTACTCAGACATGTTTGATCATAAACATCATCCAATGTGTCTCTGAGCACATGATGGTTAATTTCACTGGCATTTTGCCAACACACATATTGTCTTGTGTGTCCATTTTTTGTACTGTTTCTTCTCATTTTTTTATTTTACTTTCTGTATTTATAGTCTGTATTGTCTTGTATGTCTGTCCTGCATTTGCACTGCCTGAATGTCTAAGAAAAATGTTTTGCTTTGTCTGTTTGCACTATGTGTATGTGTACACTCTGGACCTTGAGCTTCGTCATTTAATCTCTCTGTATACTCGTATACAGCTGTGATGACAATACAGTGCACTTTTACCTTGACTTTGACTTGATGAGGGGAGAGTGAGGCCAATTACTCTCTACTAGTCTCCTCTTAACAGAAGGCGAAGGCATCACTGGAGGATAGAACTCAGTGGTCAATGGCAGCAGTGGTGGTGTAATGGTTAGGGAGTTCTGGATTGTTAAAGGTACCACTGAGGTACCCGTGAGCAAGGACTGCTTCTACATACATGGATCAAATGCAGATGTTGCATTTTGTTGTGATGCAGTGTGTGTTGTGGGGTGTTCACAATGACAAATAAGCACTCACACTCAGTCTCTTCATAATTGGTCCAACATTTTAGACAGTTTAAGAGAATTTAGCCACTAGTGATTTTTTTAAGAGACTGTAGTTTGCTTAAATAATGATCACTTGAATTATCATTTTACATAATAATCTAATTAATAATGCATATATAAACACTGTATGTGAAGAAATAAACTGGCTACAACTTGTTCTCGTCCTTCATGTTAGGTGTAGTACATTATCACCCTGTGTTCTGAGTGCTGTACAGCAGTCTATTAGTGAATAAAAAATAGATGCTGGAGTTACTCTTCACTTTAAGTAGAATGTCTGGATAGTCTAATACCCCGCAGTTAATCATGTTGTGTGCACACCGAGGTGTTAATGGTGCGAATTCGGAAGCATCAAGCAAGTGTGCTGTAAGGGTGGCACCTTGGCATGCTGTTAGAGGAGGTGTTAATTTAAGAAAGGGCTAAAAATGTGTGCACTTAGACCCTGTGCAAGCCAAGTGTTGAGTGGAAAATTTTACAAAGGCAAACAAAATTCTTCAGGCGACAGGTGCTAGGTAGTGTGCACAGATAGCGTAGATGGGTGAGTCTTCATAACAGTGAATTCATTCGAATTCTGGCACATGGTTTGAGCATGGTAAAGAAAACAGCATAAATGAAAGCTGATGTTCATGCAGAAGAAGAGAACATTCGTTAAGCATGTTATGCACATTATGCACAGGCTGTAGGTCTTTTTCCATTTTAAGCAGAGTTGTCCAAGAAATCTCCTCCAATACACACGCCTTGATTTTTCAGTGATGGCTCAAAGAAAACAAGCCATAATAAATGTTCTCTCAGGATGTGGGCGCTACACTGTGTGTTTACATTATGTAAACCCATTTGCCATGTGCTAAGTGCTGTTGCATTTGCTATGCGGCGGAGGTTTGTAGCTGGACTGGGTGTCAAAGCCTGTCTCTCCTATTAACTCATGGCAGTGAGCAGAGGTTCAGTGCATTCTGCCTCCTACCAGCCTTTGCCCTCAGATGCATTAAAGTAATTTCACATTAGATGAAAGGCTTTCAGAAAACATTTTGGGAGTAATTTTGGAGGGTATGCCTCATGCTTTTTCTCCTTAGCTATTCTTAGCCTCTTACTTGGTGACTGTTCCAAAATATTGAGACAAATCATGCCTCAGGGGAAAATCCTGACACTTGCGACATTGCACTTTGATGAAGAGAGTTATAAATAATATGAGCCTCCAAAGTGCTATGAGTTATATATTAAGTATGCTTGCTCCTTGCAATCATCCTTTCATGTAATGTTTGACATTTTGTAATGTAAACTACCCCGACAAGCTGGATTAGACAATTTAGTTTCGCTTACTGGGATACCAGGGCATATCTGTATAGGGAGGCAGATCTTCGGTCCAGACATTTAAAAGCCCATGTTCTACTTTTTCCTTGTGTTTTACCTAGCCTCCAAGGTCCACATATACATTTTGTGTGGTTTTATGTTTAGAAAATGGTGGTTTTATGTATCATTCGTTTTTACATGACCATTTCTAACATCTCTCTGCCTCATAATTGAATAGGTTATTTTTGGCACTGTACTTTTAAGACACAGATATGATACTTGCATATGAACTAATTGAAAAAGAAACCCAAGTTAAAACACTTCTTATAACATCATGAATGGGTGGGGATAAATTGCTGTAGGCTGAATACGCAGATATATGTGAATGTGTTGGATTTTGGATCCACATAAGGTCAACCATGTAGGAATAACAGCCATATTTATGCATTCATACATAGTTCAGGAGGCCAGAAGTAATCCATCCATCAACTTTCTACACCACTTGCTGGAACCTGGAAGCTGGAACCAATCCCGACTGACTAAAGGCTCAAGGCAGGGTACACCCAGGACAGGAAGCCAACCAATTGAAGGGCAACACATAAATGTCTGTTATTTATTTTATAACTACGAGCAATGCGTTGGTCTTCCGTGTAGCACCCCTCTCAGTGTTGCTCTACGCAAAGCGAATGCTTGATTGTTTCCTCTGTCCTGGAAGTCGCTTTGGATAAAAGCATCAGCCAAATGAATAAATAAACAGACAACCATTCACACACACCTACGGGCAATTTAGATTGTCCGATCAACCTATTACGCTGCTCTTGGGCAGTGGGATGAAAACCCACATGAGAGCTTGCAAACTCCGCACTGAAAGGCACCCATGGCCAACCCGGGGATTGAACCCAGGACCTTTTTGTTGTGAGGTGGCAGTGCTAACCACTGCACCACCATACTGCCAGCCAGAAGTAATATTTTTTTAATTACACAATATTTTTTTCTGAAATCAAGGATTTAATTAAGGCTTTGCTGCAGTAGTAGCCTCTATACTTCTGGGAAGGCTTAACACTAGATCACATGTTCAGTCATGAGAGCGTTAAAGGTCACAAATATACTCCAACACACTTCAAAGCTATTGGATGGTGCTTCATCACTCTAGGGCAGTGGCGACCAACCCTTAAAAGAGCTACCATTCTAAAGGTTTCATCTCCAACCCAAATCTAGGATGGCAAATTTAACTAATCACTTCTGTAAACAATGGATCGGGTGGAGCTGAGCCTAAAGTCTGCAGGAAGACAGGGTTGGTTACCACCACTCCATTGCAGTTCCATTACTCCAAAGCCCAATACTCTGACAAGAGCCACATTTTGATGAAGTATCTCTAAAATGAAGTCTTGTGTAGTGTGCCAGATATGCAGTAGTTACTACCTATTCAAAATTATTCAAAGAAAGGCAGCCGGTGAACAACTAGTGATGGGGTCATGGGCACCCAAGGGTCACTGATGCATGTGGGTAGTGCATGCTAGCTCATCTGGTCTGATCCCTCAAAAGAGCTCCTATTGCACAAACTGCAGAGAAGTTAAAGAAGTTAAAGCTGACTATGACAATGTGTCAGAACACAGTGCATAGCAGCTTACTGCGTATGAGGGTGTGTAGTCACAGACTGGTCAGTGTGCCCATGCTAACCCCTGTCCACTGTCCACACCACGTACAATAGACCTTCAGATGTCTGATGAAGCCCTTGCCATTAACAATTCAGTGCTGTTTTGGCAGCACAAAGAGGACCTAGAAACTTTTAGTCAGGGGGTTTTAATGATATAGCTGCTATAGCTCTGCTATGGCCTTCCCAGACAAACAGTTAGTCAGATCCCTCAAGTCCTCATGCAGAGTGCACATTTTTTTTAAACAAAGGTTTCTAAATGGTTCTTGGCTTGCTACAGTCCAGGAAAAAAACTTTAATCGGTTTACACTATGTGATGGTTCCTAAAAACACTTTTTCAAATGGTTCTTCACACTCACATATAGTTAAACAAATAGTTCTAAGATTCTTGAGGGAACCAAAATCTTAATCTGTGTCTGGGAAACCAGACCTCGTATCTGGTTCTTCGAAGAGTCATCTGTATTACCTTTTTTGGCACTTTGTGCTTCACTCTATTAAAAATTTAAGAGAAAATTCTTTCTGGTTCTTTTCCCAATCTTTCCTAAACATTTCCTCTGTCCCTGGCTGGACCATCTGCCTCCATAGCCCCTGGACTTGCCTGCTGTGCTGGGACCCCTGAAAGTTACTGAGATTGTAATAAACATAAACTTAGACTTCTACATCGATATTTACAACGTTTAAGTTGCTGCTCTGCAACCCATTTCATCCATTTATGGCTCTTTTCTTCTTTGAAAATGGGCCATTAGGGTGTTGTAGAGCTGCAAGCAGAAGTTTGGGTATGCTGTTTATTTGGCAGATCTTGTTTATAGCTTTGGAATATGAAAATGAAGATCATCAACATCAGGGGCCATGAAGTATTTGTTTTGATGTTTACTCAAGTGTCCCATGAGTGTTTAGCTAGAGATACACCACAGATGTGTTCAATGGGTTATTTTATTTCCCATCTAAGAAAATCCTACATACAAAGACTGCCTGTTAAAAATGAACTGTCAGGCCTAAATGCCCAGAGAGTATAAATGAACACCTAGAAAGTTAAAATTTAATGTCAATGTGAAACATAATGAGTTTGGTTAAAAAATGTAGCAAATATATTCGTCATCCCCCTCCCCCCATAAAAAAACATTGAATTTGCCAGAATAAACTCTTATAATCAAATGGAAACCAAACAAGTATAAAGGTAGACCTAGGCAGTTATAATGTAACTTTAAGGTAAAATGTAAATTGACTTTTCTAGGAATTCATTCAACAAATGGTGACTTTACTGTCCAAACCTGGAACACAATTCCTCAACTGTGTTTAGTGGCTGTAAATTAAACATTGGTAACTGCCCCTCTCAGCTTTCCTACATGTCATTTATGTGCTGTGCCTTTAGTGTAACACAAACTTTTGTCTTCTACCAAAACACAAGAGGTTGAGGGAAGGAAAAAGGACAGGGTGTATTATTGGCTGCTGCAAAGCTACTGTCTGATAGTGCTGCCACAACACAACTTGTATCAAATGTAAATATGCTCTTCCATTTTCCGATGTCTGTGTGATAGGAGGGCTGCAGGAGACTAAGAATACCTTCTTCCCTCTCCTATGGGACATGTCTCCCCAGGCTTTACATATCATAGGGAGAGTTTTTATTCTCTTGTGAGACTGCATGGGTTCTTCAATTTTAAACTCTCTCTATTTAAATAATCAATTGGCTGAGACAGTCAATTCAATAAAACATAAGCCAGTGAAAAGAAACATCTATTTTCAGCACTAAACACTCTTAAAATACTAGAGCACCTCCAATGCTTGTGCCAGCATTTCAGGAGGCACACTACATGGAATCCTAGGCCTTGTTCAGTGAGTCTGCAGAAGTATTGCCACCCTAGCTAAAGGTGGAAACTGTTAAGTAATTGTACCTGCTTACCAAACTTAAGTATTCTTTTGAAAAATGTATTCATCACTCAAGTATCATTGAAAACAAATACTGAGTACATTTTACATTTCAGAGAGATATAACCTACTTTTTATGTCATACATTTTGGCTTAAACCTTTAAAGCATTTGCTAAAGATCTCAAATGCCAGGTGATTTGTGTCTTGACAATCAGTTGAGCTTATCTGATTTGTCTGTGTTTATTCAAGCATTCAGCCAAATTCCTATTAATGCAAAATGAAATTCTCAATAACTGTGCTAAATTGTCTTTGCGTTTAAGATTTAAGAGCATTAAAGAAGACATTTGTTAAATCATTTGTTTTATTTAAATCTTTATAAGCATAGCTGATTTTCAGTAATAGCTGTTTGGCTTCTAACTGACACTTTAAAATTGAGACATGGCACTTCCACTTTAGACATGGCACTTCCTTGCATAACTTTTCTGTCACTGTAAAATAATAATAATAATAATAATAATAATAATAATAATAATAATAATAATAATAATAATAATAATAAATAGCAAGCACCTTCAAAAAAAACTTTGAATGAAAAGGCAATGCTTTTCATTTGTAATGTAAATTTTGTTTTTATTTCTGTTCTGTTGGCTGCACAAAGGATAACTGCTTGTTCATGTGTTTTGGACAATGACCTACTATTCAACAATACATTTTCATGCACTGTTAGAATTTACAACACTGTTCTGGTCCTAGATCTCATCTGAGGGTTATGACTGTGTGTTATGACTTTGGGTTTCTGAGTTTCGCTCCTGTAGAAGAGAACTGCATCATTTACTAATCATTATTGCTGCCCACCATTTTTTCAAACATTTCCAGCTGTGTGTAGCTCCTCCCCTTTTGTTTATCACAGCACTATGAGACAATAGTGTCCATCAGCACCACCATTTAAAAATCCACCAAAATTAAGTCTGTATGAAAGTGACTATTTGTTATCGTGAGCACACCCCATCACACCACAACAAAATGTGACCTCTCTAACCCACTCACACATGGAGCAGTGGGCAGCTATCAACAGCACCTGGGGAACAGTGTAGTAAGATGGTACCTTGCTCAAGGGTCCCTCAGTGGTGCCTAGGCTGGGACTTGAACCTGTGACCCTCTGATCATATGGGCAAGTGCCTAATAAGGCTACCCCCATTTTTGTGGATTGTATTGTGGGTATTTGTGCATACTCAACTTTAACAAATATATGAAAGTGAAAATTTGTCATTGTGAACACACTCAAGCACCACAATGAAACATGACCTCTGCATTTAACCCATCAAACGTGCAGCAGCGGGCAGCTATCAACAGCACCTGGGGAGCTGTGAAGCAGGACAGTACCTTGCTCAGGGGTACCTCATTAGTGCCTGGGCTGGGACTTGAACCTGCGACCTTCAGATCTGAAGGGCAATGTCCTAACCACTAGGCCTCCACTGCCTATCATATACCACAACGCTAAAAAAAATAGAATTAGTGTGATGTGCACAGTTGAGACACACCATTAGTTGTGTGTTGTCTACTAAGAGCAATCAATAGATAAAACCTCTGCCCAGTGGAGGAGTGGCCCACTTATCAGTCTGTGCAGATTTAGTCGTGTTTTTATTTTTATCATCATTATGGTGTCGTCTGAAAAAGGCCAGTCTGAACAGCATTAACTAGAGCAGGTCTTCCTAATTCTACTTTGTTTAATGCGGCGTGAATGTAGGCGCCCATTTGCACATCAGGCTGATGAGCAACCCTCCTGTTGCTCTCATAACTCAAATTTCCCTTATGATCCACCTACAGCGACTACAGCCGGGGGCGGGGTGGCTTTCCTTCCAGAGATCAGCCGCGCTGACCCTGGATCAGTTTCCCCACGGCACGATCAACACGCCCAGCCCTGTTGCTCTGATCCCCGACCAGCCCACAGTCCACTCTGGAGCTCCGCTTCCACTCCAAGGCCCCCAAAGCCCGAGCGAAGTCCCTCCCTCTCCACGGTAAACTCCCACCCAGCCCTAGCTCCCTTCTCCGCAGCCCTGTCATCCCCCTCTTTCGATTTCCAGGCACGGCGCGGTGTCGCTTTCCCTTTTTTTCCCCGAGTGGCGTGGCGTGGCAGCTGCGTTCTCCTTCCCTGCACTACACTACTTTCCGTGAGGGAGGAGAAAGAAGGGAGCCCACCCACCACAAAAAAACAGAACAACACTCTACTGCACCTTCGAACCGAGGCGGAACATTACTCTCCGTCTAGCTTGCACTTATCTCGGGAAAAACGCGAGAAAAGGGGGGGGGAACGAGTTGTGGGCTGTTGTTTGGAAGAGCCGCCTTTTGGCTACTTTACTTCTGTACTCCTCGCGCGCGTTACCGCCACCGTTATATAAGCTGCCCTCTCCTTCAGCGCTTGATCTCGTGGACTCCGAGCTCGAGCTCATGAGGCTAACGGCCGCCTGCGTGCACCTCGGCGTCGCTTGCTGAGTGAACTTACTTTCCTCCCCCCCTAAGTGAAGCGAACTCCACACAGCGCCATTCTGTCAGCAGGCTCTGTACGAAGCGTGTGAGTGTGTGTTGGTGTGTGTGGGTGTGTGTCCGTTGAGCCGTGTGGACAGAGGCGTCCATATAGAGCCGTGAGTTGTTTTTTCCTGGAGTTGTGGCGTGTGTTTGTTTGTTTATTTTATTTTTCTGAGAAACAAGCCGCCTTGTTTACTTTCTCTCACAACACCGACATTTCACCTCTCTCTGGGTCTAGTTCAGAGACTCGGTGGAGAGAGAGAAAGAAGGAGAAATAGCTTTTTTCCCTACACGGGAGACTGGATTTCTAAGCTCTGAGGTACTTCCATGCAGTGAGGGAGGAGGAGGAGGAAGGGGACGGGACCTGCACGTTTCTCTGCGGTTTCCCCAATGCCCTGCTCTGCCTGACAGAAACGACCGACAACAACAAAAAACAGGTTTGTTCATATTTTCCCCCACTATTTCTCGTTCTCCACGCTTGCTTCGTTTCCACAGGTGTGTTCAAGGGTGTGTTTGTGTGAGTGTGTGTTGCTGGCCGTTTTTTCTTCTTCCAAACAAACCAAAGTCGAGTCAGTTTAATTTCTATAGCGCTTTTTACAGCTGGAGGTTGTAGCTTCGCTGAACCCGGGTTCTTGATGAACAGTTCTACACTGGTTTTCACACACAGGCTATTGTAGCAGTAGGTGGTGTTCGGGCAGTCGGTGCTTCACATTTGGAGCAGTTTTAACAGCATCGTTTGTCCCATGCGTTTATTTTAGCAGTCTGTCCGTCCAGAAGAGCCACATTAATGGCTCCAGTGAAGATCATGTGTATGCGGAAGTATCAGGGAAGATTTCTGCTTCCACAGTAGTGCAGATTTTCCCTAAATGGACAACCGGTGTTTTCTACGACGCGCCATTAGCTCGGACGCGCTGGCGTGAAATGTGCGTGGAAAACGCCGAGACCTGCTGTGGAGTTGGGACACTGCGACTTGAACTGAAGTGTGTGTGTGTGAGAGAGAGAGAGTGTGAGTGTTTGAGACATGAAATCGCAGCAGTTGTGACCACAGCCCACCTCGTCGCCTTTGACGAGCCCCTTGTTTTAGAAGGACGGGCCAGGACCGAAAAGGGACAGCGAGGTGTCTTCTTCCTCCTCTTTTCCCCACATCAAAACCGTCATTTCGCGTCCATTGCGAATAAGGAGGCTAAGCTTTATTCATAAGGTGAGCCAGTGACGTCATGCCGCGCGCGCGCTGGGGTAGTCTGCTCATCTGCTGCATGTACGGGCTGCACTGAAGGGGGGGGGGGGGTCGTCGCGGCGACGCTTGCAATTGTTGGCTCTCTGAAATGGATTTCTAGGACTTCCGATGAGGGGTTACACCTGCCCACGTTCCAGTTTTGGAATGGAGCTGTAACATGAGCTCCAAAAGTCAGCATTAAGCAGAATGTAAGACGGAGGAAGATCATAGAGCTCTGGTACTCCTGGGGAAAACCCCAAATAAAGGTAGTGTTCTTTAGATCTGTTGACGTACTTGATGATGTGACCAAGTACTTCACATCAGTCTGACAAACATAATATATTTAGAGCTGGTTGACTTATAATCCTGTTGATGATCTTTGTTGTTCCTCTGGACTTACCACTTTTATGACATTTACTGGCCAGTATATATGTTTACAGTGGGTTGTGCTGTTTGCGATTCAGTAATTTTTGTGTTGTGCTTGAATGTATGCTCTTTGGGGCTGTTTTGTGTGTCTTGTTTATGAGCTGCTGGCTTGGTGCAGTCCGAGTGCAGGCCACACATTTGCTTTACAGAACCAAACACATTACTTCAATACAAGGCCAGAGTTGTGGACGCTCTAGCAGAGATGAATTGGCAGATTTGTTTTCTGAATGTCCTGGCAGTTAGTTTGTTTATCATTAAGCACTCACAAAGACCCCTTGTTCAAGATCCTATTTTCCTGTTTGTTTCTTTTTTTGTGCATTTTGTTCATTTATTTATAGAAAATCATTTTCTATCTATAAACATCGCATTAGCGTTTCGGGTGCACAGAAGACATTAAAATGTTGCTTGTTCTCTGTAGCTTTTTTTTAAATTTTTTTTTTAATTTTTTTTTTTTTAACCATGATCTGAAGGATGTGAACAAGCCAAGTTTGCACCACAGCTTGATCATTTATTCCAGTGTATGCTCAAGTCAGATTTTTCTAATGTTCCTTTTTGAGATATTTATGGGTCATCCTGCATGGTTATAGATTAGTCAGCTGGTTTAGCTGCAGTCATTTGTCAAGACATATTTTAACATTGCTAAATCACAACATAAGGGCCTGTGTACTATTTTATTTTTAATTTAAAGTTTCAGTTTTGCTGGAGAGGTCACATTCCAGGAAAATGACCGAACAAACTCAAGCTTTCCATTAGCAAATGGAATTGTATGTTATGAAACACTTATGTTGACAATCATGGGACATGTTGCTAAACAAAGCATTGCAGTTTTGAAACCATAGTAGTTGGGAACCTTTACTGTGTGCATGTGCAAACTTGCGTATTTCACTTCCTTTATAGGGAATAAATGCTGCTGCAAAAAGTTTTCATTCTAGCAATCCTCAAAAATATGAATGGAAATACCTCTAGCAAGCCAACAGGGAGGTTAATGGAGTATTGACTGAAGATAATAAACGTTTATTATTTTAAACATGTTTAATACAATTAAAGTAATTCATTAATTAATTGTTATAATGCAACCGATTCTACTTAAAGAATTTCCTTTTTGTATGATGAGCAAACAAACATTGTGTTTAGTGGTAAAAATGTTCCTTGAGTGTTCTGACAGATCATTTTCCAAAAAAAATGTTTTTGATATAAAGTTAATGTATATGTAAAAAAAAAATCTATATTATAGATCTTATTGTATTTGTCCATATTTAATGTGTTTTTTTTAAATATCTAAAAACAGGTTTAGTGAATTTGTGATAAAAATACATCTTACTAATAAGGATAGTCTTTATATGTATGTTCCATTCTCTCCCCATGGTTTGTGTACTGCACTGTGTTGGCCTTAACATTTTATTCAGTTCAGTAGAGTTGAACTGCAGCAAATGTTGATAAACTTTCGTCAGCAGAGAATAGCATCTCTTACGTTTATGTTGTGAACACTGAAACCTTCATTTAATTCAGTGGACCGCTGTAATTGGGCTGCCCCTGAGAGTTAGCCAAACCATAAGTTGATGAGACAGATTTTATTCAGCCAAGTCTTTGGTCATTTAGTTAAAAAAAAACAAACAAAAAAAAACATCAAGTGCCATTCGGGAGTTGTCTTGTTGTTAAAAGTTACTACTAACTTAAAAATAAATAAATAAATAACAAATAATTAATTAATTAATCTCAGACAGGAAATTATCCAAACTGCCAAGACATTCAGAATCACTACCGACTTTTGCTGTTAGCATCATTGCTAGACTCTGACTGTTGCTATGCTGCTAAGGCCGTTGATATTCTTCATTGCTGCTAGGCTGCACCATGCAAACAGTGAACACGTGGAACATTTCTCAACTACACAAGTGAGTTGCTCCAGCCTGAATGGGGGGACACTTTGGTGTGTCCTCAGCTCTGTAAACATGGCAGCAGTGACCTTGTTACTGGGATTTGCATAGGTCTAATTCCCCAAATATTATTATAAAATGTTATGAATTTCTCCCCACTACTCAACGCAGTTCTAGCCAGCACAGGCATCTGTTGTCTTGCACAGCTGAATTGGTAGTCCACACGGTCCTCCAAGTGTGTTACGCTCTCCAGTGACATGGCGTTAGTAGCAGTTTGAAAACAAGTGACTTGGAGATAGGTTGTTCTAGCCTTCACCCCCCAGTGCTGGTAGTATTGTGTGACTGGGATAGAAACCTGACATGTGGGTGAAATTGAAGATGATTGAATTAGGGGAGAAAAATCAGGGTAAATTAAAAAAAAAAAAAAAATAAAAAAAAAATCAGTTCTGTCAAAATTGGAGCTCCACCTTAGCCCCAACTTTTGTGCCACTCTTTAGATGCCCACGTTTATTCAGTCGATAATGAGCTGTCTTTTCTTTAGCATATTTTATTATTGTAACACTGAAATGTTAATTGATTATATAGTGTAAGGAAAATGTTGCTGCATGTTTTATCAATCATTCTACTGTGAAACTGCTGTAGTAATTCAAAATAGGGTTTAGATTTTGTTGTAAATTAAAGGTAGGTATGCATGATTGTCAGAATCATATCGGTAGATTGCGGTAAAAGCAGAATGTTGGCACCAGCTGATAAGTATATGAAAAATCTCAGCAATGGCGTGTATTCTACATTGGTGCATACCTTATCTTTTTAGTGCTGTTTATTTCTGCTACTTTAATTGGTATTTATTAGTATTGTTGTTTAGGACTGCATGATTTGCATAAAATATCAGCATTAGGATTATACCGTTCTTTATAATGTGATTGCAATGTTTTTCGATATAGTGCCCGTATATGTATCTAATTAAAAAGGCTTGAAGTATGTAGGTATTGTTATATCACAAACTGTGTTCACTTCCCCTGTTCTTACAGTCCATATATAGAAACTAAGCTTTAAATTCTGCCTGTTTTCAAATCATAGTTTTTTTGTGAAGTCACAAAACCAACACAGTCACACATCTCCTTATATAGCTTACAAAAATTTAGCTCCACCCAAGAGGATCTGTGATTGGTTAGAGGCTCATTTGTAAATTGCAGCCTTCCGTTATCTCGGTATTGCAAAGACCAGTATCACAAAGATGTACAATGTGGGCTGCCATTGTTGATGCAAAGTGATGTGATGGTTATATTGGTATCAGCAGATATTTGCTGGATGCAGAATGTTCACATGACCGTGGGATAAAATGCTTAAATTTTTTTCCATTTTTGCCGCATTTTAAACCTTTTTATGCATAAGTATAAGTTAAATGCAAGTCATATTTTTCTAACCTTGGTAGATGCTGTCGCAGTTTCAGTTAAGTATCGGTATTGACCTCTGCATATGTAGATGACAAAAATGGGATATGGGCATAATCCTACAAATCCCACATTAGTTCGTCCCTTATTAAAAGCAGCAACATTGGCATATTTAGCACATACTATTGATTAAACCTGACCGAGCAGCCACAGCACATTGACATAGCATAGCTGGTCATGTTGCAGGGATAAGCATTCTGTTGAACCACAGGAAGACCATTATGAATGCGTGTGTGTGCGCGTTTCGCACTTTACATAATCCTAGGAGGGTGTACATGGCGCAACCAACTTTTCGTCACTGGTGCAAGCTCCAGAAGACTGATGCAATTTATTGTTGAGCATATCAAGCTGTGTTTACTCGACTAGCATCTGTTCTCTCTAATTAAGTGAGAGTGCTATGCTGTCTTGTGTTCACTCCCCACCAAAAAGAGATGGGGTCTGGGCAACACCAGGCTTGAGCTCTTGTAAGCAAGTCTCTTCAGTGTGACAGCAGTCTATAAATGGTGAGAATTCTGACTCCAGAAGTCAGACTGTTGCACACAATGTGACCAGATGCGTATTCAGACTTTGTCAACAAGAATGGGTATTTTGTGAACTGGATAAAGATCTGCACCTGTGAGGTGTAGGAGATGAGAAGATGTTTCATTAGAGTAGTTAGAGATGATCTTTAGGTGTCAGATAAGCAAAAATGAGAAGTAAGTTTCAGCCATTAGACTCCTGTTAGTTTCTTTTGGATTTAGCCCTTGGAGGGAGTGTGTTCGTTATATCCCTTGGGCCCTTTCCTCGCAGGCATTCAAATCTTAGATAAAAGAATGTGCTCTGAATGATCTAGTTCTTTCGATCGACTTCAATGTGATGTTGCAGCCCAGATTGTAATTCTGTATGTTTTACCTGTAGGGGGCAGTAATCAGGCAGTCCAGAGTGTTTTTAACCAGTGCGATTTGAGGTTTATCCATTATTAAATATGGATCAGTTGTCGTCATTAGACCTGATCCTTGACCTCCTAATGTCAAAAATCCACCTGATACAGCGAAAACATAGCCGCTGCTGTTGGGCTCGTCCTCTGACTGCAGAGTCGTGGAACATTTCTGGTCCTCCAGAAGTTAAGCTAATAGCATGCAAACGCAACAAAGACGTTTTCTTTGCGCTTATCGGAATTTCTGTTGTGACGCCAACCTAATGCTCAGCCGAACGAACGCAAGTCATGAAAGCCCGTGTGGACTGTGATTTGCTCCAATGAGCAGAAAAATGGTGGGTGTTCAATGCCTGCTCACCACAGACACCAGAAAAACGCTTGATTCAGTTGTCCGTGTGGACAAGGTGTTATATAATTTCTGCCATAATTTTACTTTCTAGTGTCATGAAGATGACTTTTTTTTTTTTATGCCATTGTCACCAAATGGAGACAATGACAAAGAGCTGGTGTGGAGTGATGCTTTATATGGTACCTGTTTTAAATAAAAGCTATAGAAATAAAATGGACTGAATTGGTTGGTGTAATTGTGAAAAAACCTCTGTCTTGGAGAATGTTAAACAATTTTTTGATTCACAACTTTGTTTGACTCTAATGCAAGACTCCGTGCTCAATCATCTTTGCAACTCATTGGAATACCAACATTACCAGATTTAAAACGGCATCTGTGCTTGTCTGCCAGATCTTTGCTATGCCACCAGTTATCTTGAGCATGTTTTGTCACCTTTGCCCTTTTGTGCCCTCCAGTTTGCTATTAGTGGGAATATTAACACCTCTAAAGAGGCCAACAGTTGTTCCCAAGTCAAGAATGGCTGTATAATGATTAATGAGTTCGGGCGATTTTTGGCTTGGGTTCCTGTCTGTTCTCTAATAATGCAGTTTGTGTGCTTATGCTAATTGAGCTAGTGTGCTGCTGTGCCTGCCAGCTCTACCAAAGAGTTCACACCTCACGATGGGCTGGGAGTGACCAGCCCTGGGGCTCAGCTCAAGGCAAACAGTGCATTCGTAAATAAAGGTGGAAATCGTCGGCATTGTGTTCATGCCGATGTGTTGTGGCATGTGTTTGGATGGTCAAGGGGGTTTGGGGACTGGGGGGTGGTCCGCTGCTCTGGTAGGAGCAGATGAGAGAGCAGGCTACTGAATGAGCTGATGAGTGTGGGTTTCCTGTAACAGATGCTTCCACTCGCTGTGTTGGAAAAGCAAACGCATTTTATTATTTACCCCTTCCTGTTGCATTACGCTTCAACGCTGGTGTTGTTTTCATTGAGGGCAAGTGGAAGTGCTGTGCGCCCTTCCACCCTTTCTCCTCTTATTAAACCATGGTATGCGCAAGTGCTGCATATATCGAGCTCTCTTCTCTCCCTTGAACTCATTCTCTTCCCTCACACCCTCGTGTTGGACTCTCCGAGCAGTGCAGCCAGGCACTAAAAGGAGGGCTTTGCATGAATTTAGGATTTCCAAATGCAATTGAATTATATGCATGTGCCAGTATGAAAGTACATGTGTGAGAGCATTAGTGGGTGTATATGTGGGTTCCCTTGGAGGACATGCTTTGACTATATGAATGTAATCTGAGCACACCATATTGGCTTTTATAGAGGGGTACAGTGGATGGGGGTGTGGAGCGAGACACTGACTCATGGAACTGTACAGCGCAAACCAGCTAGGGAGTTTGTTGGTAGGACATGGTAAAGACAAGCACGCATAAGCTTGCACACTATCTCTAAAAGCTGAAGGTCCTATTATTCCAAGATCAGCTTTATTGTTCTTCTAGTGGTCAAGGCAAGGATCTGAGCAAATGAAGCTGGTGGTGGACCAGCACAGAAGGCCACCCTCCTGCCAGGGCTGCTTCAGAGCTTTGTTTGAGCGATTGTGCTGCTCATCAGGCCCACGCAATGAAGACGGTTACATAACGATCGCTGATGTCTCCCAGCGCTCTTGCAGGAGTCAATCGACAGGTCCAACGTGCTGCCTCCAGTGCTGGCCTTGTCCTGCGGGGGCTCCGGTGGGTGGAGGCGTCAATAATCTGAAGGGAGGAGGAGGACGAGGAGGAGGATAAGAAGAAGAGATGGAAAAATACAAGGCTTTGTAGATTAAATCCTCAATGGGGGAGGCTGACGCAGAGCAGTTTTGCTTGTCACATTGAATAGAACTGCTTTGCCTCACGTATCAATCCGTGGATCATTCTTGAGGATGAGAGCCGGGGGAGATGGATGGAGGCAAGGAATCTAGCTCAGAGAGCCCTTCAACCTTCTATAGAAAGCACTTGCTTGGAGAGGGCCTAGTCCACCATATCTATCGTCATGCCCTCAGACAATGCGCAGACAGGCTTAAGAGCATGATCGGTCAAGCATCAGCTCAGGTCGAAAGGGCAGGGTTGGGTACAGGCCTGAGGTTGGGAAGTGTAGAAATGGCCTTGATGAGTGTTGCCACCCTCACAGTGTCTTGCATCTGAGCTTTCAGCATGGTAGCAGTGGAGGATAACTGTAGTCAATGGGGGGATACCTCACATAGAGTGTGTTGGAAAGGAGCAGAAAGACCTTGGTTACACTTGGTTTGGGGCTCAGCTGGGTCCTCTCCAATGAGGGAAAGTCTTTTTGAAAGCCGCACTGAAATCACACTTTTACTCTGGAAATGCATTTGTTTTTGAGAAGATAAGAAAGCACAGAACTCTGACAGGTGGCCTTGATTGCCTGAGACGATGGTCATCTGAGGCCATCGGCCACGAGTATCCCCTGGAATGTGACTGCAAATCAATTTATTCACTGTGTCTGTAGTGATGGGAATTTCAAACAGATGATAAGAAAGCACCTGGAAAAAATGTATGAAATGGGCACAAAAAATATAAGTGCTGTGCACCCCTTGGTTCTCTCACTACTTCACAGTTCAACAGCATTCTTTGTTGGATATTTTGGCATTTTTGACATCAGGTTTTATTTGTTTACATGTTCACAATAAAGTGTAAAAATGTAGTTTGGAGTAATCGTGTAATTGCTTGAGATGGGGTCCATAGATCCGCTTCGAAGAGTTTAACAGTTAAACTCCCTCAGAGACACCCGGAGAATGTTTGAGTTATGCACATGTTGATTAGCTGTAATCAATACACAAGCTGATTGCCTGATCAAACCTAAGCTTTCTGTCCTCCGCACATTCTCGCTCACTCTCCCCTTCCCTCTCTCTCTGTCTCTCCCTCTTTCACTCTATCCCTCTCCCCTCCTCTCTCTCTCTAACCCCCCCCAGCTCCTTCCCTATGTCCCTCCCTTCCCCTCTCTCTTTTGCTCTCTCCCTTACTCCTTCGTTTTCTCTCTCTCTCTCTCTCTCTCTCTCTCTCTCTCTCTCTCTCTCTCTCTCTCACCCCCTGTCTTGTGCTCTCTCGTCTCTGTCGGATCAGCCTACTACATATTCATCTCTCCTGAGAGGATCAGACCCGCAGACAGTGTGCTGCTTGATTATTTAGCTGGAGTCAGCAGACTGTGATAAGCAGCGGTTCACATGCTACGGAAGTTCTTCAAGGGCAATAGAAACTTCACTACCGGTGCAATCCTGTCTGCCACTACAGTGCCTCGTATTAGGGACACACAATTAAAACAAAGCCACAAAATCCTTTGGTAGGTTAATTATAGCCGAGGTTTCAACCAGGCAGTTGTTGCAGAGAGGAGCACTTACAATGAAAGGCGTGATGTGATCAAAGGGAGCTGACAAATCAGGACTCTAAAGGATCTTTGTTGTTTCAAGAAGAATAAGCCTTCTCTGACATGGACCGCGTTTGCTTCAGCATAAGATGAAGTTCATTTTCGGTGCCGAGCACTCACGATGAGCGATTCCTCGAGAATTAGCTCTACTTCAAGAGCCTCTTCCACTGACTGGAGCTGCATCTGTCACAGATGTTCTCTGTCCAGGGTTATTCCTTAAGCTGAGGGATGAACACAGGCAGGCACTGGTGCACAGGAGTGATAAAGAGATGGGATTGATGAGGAGAAGAGAAGGGTAGAGTTAAAAGGATTAGTCTCTGTGTGAAAGACCCATTAGAGTGATACTGTCAGGCTCCTAATTAAAAATCCTATGAAATAGGGTGTTAGCTTTCAATTAAAGCTAATTGAGTGCCTTTCGAAAACAGTTGCAAGGTTGTTTATGATACATGACAGCTGATTTTGACTTCTATAGCTGTGAAGGTTTTGAAATGGCCTGGCTACTGAAGAACAAATGGAACTAGATCAATTGCCAGTGTCTCCTTCTGGTTGATCTGTGCATTGAAGCATTTTTCAAAGGGGAAATTAACTATTTGTCATTGGGAACACGCCCCATCACACAAAGTGCACCACAATGAAATGTGACCTCTGCAATTAACTCCTCCACATAAGGCGCAGCAGGCAGCTATCACCGCGTAGCAGTGTAGCAGGATGGTACCATGCTCAAGGCTACTTCAGTGGTACCTGGGCCAAGACTTGAACATGAGACCCTCCAATCACATGGGCAAGTCCCTAACTACTACTCCACTACTGCCAAAAATCACATAATTCAGAACAAACAAACTGTTTTAATGTTTTTGTCTTTGCACATGTTGCGTTAAGACTACAGTTCATGTAAAAGCAACAGCAAACATCAGCAAACATTGCTTCAGCTGTAAACACTGTCATTCTGCCACTGGTACCCACAGGGAGGCAGCCAGTGCTAAGTGTTGAATAGCTTGTTAAAGCACTAACTCAGTGTCCATATAGAAGAACAATCAAAACTTGACACTTCAAGGAAACCGCATTTGTATGTTTTTCTTTTGGCAGAGATTTTTTTCTGTCTATGATCATGTTGAGTTGGAATATGCCATGGCTTGCGTTGTCATGCAGTGAAAAAAACTGATTTTTAATTTTTTAATTTTTTATTTATTCAGGTAAAAATAATCCCTCTAACGCTGATGGCACAGGACATGCCTTGCAAGAGCTGCCCGTCTCTTTATTGTGCGTCATGATACATAAAATGGGAACCAGAATACACATCTTTTAGCTTGTCTTCTTCCTTAAGGTGAATGCTGGATTATGCCAAAATAGCTTGCTCAACCTTGACAATTGGATATTTGTGGGTAAGAAGGTGAAGTGCAGATGAATCATTCTAGTGCAGTCATGCCCAGAACCAAACATTTGCAAAGCTGCGGAGTTTCTCTAACTGGCAAGTAGAGAAAGAGTGGAATATTATAATTATTGCTGTAAATGCGCTTAAAAAATCTGCTTAATTTCCTAAGTCTTTGATGCTGGTGACCGACTTGACTCTTCTTCCAAACGCTCTCTATCCTCTTTCTACTGTTGGTTGGTTGTAGTTGTTTGTGCCTCAGATGTGCTTAGAACAGACACAGTGCTAATTTAGCTGCCGGGCAAATCGCCAAGTGGGGAACTCTTGGGTGCAGTGCCTCCCCGTGAGGCTCTGGGAGAGAGGGTTGGGCTGGGTTCTGTTCCCCTTTCGCTGCTCATCGAATGCCTCCGTCTCTTGCCTCAGTGGGCTGAGACGTCTGTCTGCATTCTGATTTCCTCCTTGAAGCAATGGTCAGTTCAAATCTGGCTCCTCAACCGATCCACTAAACAGTAAAAATGCCTCTTGAAAATGACCGTGCATTCAGATCTACTGGACTAGCTTTTCTCTAGAGCTGTGTTATGACATCTGAGGAAAAACGTGTGTCAGACTTAGATCGCACATCCCATCTCATTATTCATGAGCGCTGGAATGACCGCAAGGCTGGTCTTTTAGCTCTCTGCCAGCACAATGCATTTTCGTCTCGGCACGCACTGGAGGGAAGGACTTGTTTGGGTACTGGAGAAGGGTGTGGTGCTTACACATTGTTCCTGAGTGGCAGTGCTCATGGAAGACATTTTCTCCACAGGAGTCCGTTAAGGTGTTATTTTTCCACCTTTTCAAGGCAAATTCTAATTGCTCAGCACACAGCTTTAGTAGTGTACGTGCATTCTGACATTTACATGATTAGGTACATATGATCATGTGAAATAGTACTATCACATTAAACCAAATATAGTACATTTCAGACTCTTTAGTACCACAGATAAAGGTGAAATAGGAAAAATAGCCTTTTCATTTATTTGTGTGTCGTGTGTCTGTGTGTGTGAGATTCTTCTTTAGAGGAAGTAAGTACACCCTTGGCCTCAGAAGCTAACACCCACTTCATCATAAATAACTTACATTAGCCATTTTGCGTAAGTGTCCAACAATCTCTGACATCAACTTTCTGAAACTCTTGAAATGTAACACTATATTTTGAAGGGGTTTATAAAAGTCTCCTTTTTTTCTTTTAAAGCCATTCTTTGAGAAATTTGCTTTTGTGCATAGGATTAGTAGTGAGCTTTATGGTACAAAATTTGTCACTGTATAATTAACATTTATGATGGTTTCCGTATATATCACAGTATAGCTAGTTGACTCTTTTCCCCAAATAGAAACCTATTCGAAAACAATAAGCCAATTTCTGCAAGTTAACAGTGGCTTATTGCCTTCTTTTATGACAAATAACCAAATTTAACAATGGTAGTATATATTAAATGTTGGGCAGTGGAGGCCTAGTGGTTAGGACATTGCCTTTGGGACCTGAAGGTCTCAGGTTCAACTCCCATCCCGGGCACTGCTGAGGTATCCTTGAGCAAGGTACCGTCCCACTACACTGGTCCCTGGACACTGTTGATAGCTGCATGCTGCTCCATGTGTGCACGTGTGATGGGTTACATATGTGAGAGGTCACATTTTGTTGTGGTGCTTCAGTGTGTTCACAATGATTAATATATTCACTTTCACATTTCGTTTAAAAAAACACAACCGAACAATAAACAGGTAAACCTGTAACTTACTTTTTTTGTAATTGCTGTAATTGTATTTTTATATTATACATTAGCCCTAAAATCCATCCCGAGGATCTTCTTATTAAAAGACCCACCAAAGTCTGCGAAACTCCTCCTACTCTGAGGATAAGCTGCTTCATCATTAGAGGAAAGGTCCTTGCATAAATATTGTATTTGTTACTTCAATCTAGCACTTGCTTTTACGGTCAAACTGAGAGTGTTTTGATGACCTTGCCTCTAATGACTCATATTTGTGTAGTTTTCCTGCAAAGTAACTCACTTGTTGCCATGTCTGTGTGGGCGCATGTGTGGTAGTCTACTGTTTCTAGCAGCACATCAGTGCTAAACATTTGGGCTCTTTTTTTATGATGCGTCCAAACAGTGCAGTCTCAAGCAAGTTCAGCGCTTGTGGTATACTGGTATGACTATAAATACTAACCTTAAACCTTAGGACAAATTTTAAACATTATACAGGATGAAGAAGTATACTGCTCACTGCTACATAGGCTTTTTATCCTTCTAAAAGGTCCACCTCTGGTATAGCTTCAACAAGCACTTTTGTATATGATGTAGAATTTTTTTTTTTTTTTTGAAATTCCTTTTCCTTTTTTGAAAGTCTTCTTCTTTGTTTTTTGGCAAACTGTTTTCTTGCCTGAATGGGTTTTTGGAGAGTAGATATCCAATCTCTTTCTGTTTGTAGACAGATGCACTGTATCTACCAATCCTGTGATGAAAGTCTGAGGTTTTAGAGACATTTTGTACATTAGGTGGTCTGCTTTCGAGCTGAATTTACTGAGGCAGCTGGTCCTGAACAAATGGACAGTCATTTAAAATCTACACCACTTTTAGATGACTTTTCTTACAGTGGAATTGTTGGTCATATCATTTAGATAACTTTTAAAAACCCTTGACAGACTCCTAGGCATCCTAGATGTTTTCTCTAAAGGCCTTAAGGAGTTTTTTTTAGATCTTGGCATGGTGCCACTGCAAACTTCAATAGCAAAGATGACACCAGACCCTAGATGCCAGATTTAAACAGGACCGGTTCCACCTACAGGAAGTTCTCATCAATGGGCCATAAACTGGAGCACCTGATTCGAATTTTATGAAAGTGAAATATGATAAATGAGAGTGAGATAAATAAAAGGGTGTACTAAATTTTTCCATGTGACTGATCTGCTTTTTAATTGTTTATCGAAATTATGAAAATTGTAACGAAAAGTGTCCTTTGTTTGGTTACCTTTATACATAGGCATAATATCAAGTCGGATTAAATGTTTGCTTGTTTGAAATATGTTGGAAAAGATTATTTTCCATGGGATGTACTTATTTTTTCACATGACTGTATTTTTTTGTTTACATTTGGTGCTTCTGTCAGTCATATAAGCAGTAGGTCACTTAAACATGAATAACTTCTCATATATCAGTCTGATCAGGTCAAACTATTTTTGTTGAGCATCGCAGCCTGCTTTCTAAAAGAAACCAAAGCCTTCTATGAACATGTCAAATGTTCCACACCGTGATTTTGAGAAGTTGTTCCCAGACCATGCGCTCGTCTCATGTGGTAATAACTATTTTTCCATGTCACACCCTTGTTACATTTAAGACACTTATGAAGTTTGAAACATAAACTCAAATGCGCTAAAAATGTATATTATTTATACATACACACACACACTGGCATTATACGCCCATACTATCCTCTTTAGCTGCTGCAAACAAGAGCTCCCAGTCAAGCAGAGAGGCTGCAGGCATAATGGCAACATGTGAGCGAGGCTTAGTGCCAGAAGGTAGTGCAAGAAGAACTCTTTGTTGATGACTCCCTCGCTCTACTTTTTCCATTGCTGTGTTAGAGCCAGCTGCTAATGTGGTTTGGCATGTGACATAACGTGGCATAGTAGATCGAGCCATGATTTGTCTAATGCCAGAGAAGAATCGGGGTGTTGAGTCCTGCAAGTCGAATGAGGGCCTTTTCGAGAAATTTCATTAGCCTGGTTTAAAAAGCCTCATTATACTCGTCCAACAGTTCATATCCAGAGAGCTTGCTTAAGTGGGCAGACTCATTCCAAGTGCTTCTGCAAGTGTCTTGTGACACTTGTGAAAAGGGGGGAGCAATTCAGCATTAGTCACCTGAGACTTAGTCAAATGTTTCCTTTCAGACTTCTCAGCCTTGCCAGCTTTTCCACTAAGCTAGCGGAATTGTCTCATGTGCCTCACATTTTGTCTGTTTGTAATAGAATTTTTCAAATCCGTGCTCGAGTTTTCTCTGGGGTCGTTGACTAACACTGGGTGGAGCAGTCTTCTGCAGCAGCTATGAGACTATGATTTTTCTCTGCTGATCATTTTTGAGATCTTTGGATGGATGGGAGTGCACACGCTACAGAAACAGCTGGTTGCTCACTAGACAGGCCCAAGGTCTTTGGTCACCTACTGTGGCTTACCCCTGGTATTAATGAAACCAGAGAGGCCTGGTGTAGGTCAGAAGGGTTTAACTCTCGACCCAGCCACAGACAGCACTGGCTTCCATGTGCTTTCAGCCGAGTAAAAGATTGCTCTTTTCAAATGGAGCCATGCCCTTCTGTGACTGATATAAGCTTTCCATTTACTAAATGCATTTTTCTATTTCTTCTGAAGGCGGGAGATTGTCACTTTAGCTTTGTCAAAAGTTGGAGCAACATAAATAGATTTGTGAGGTCATAAAATTACAGGGTTATGCATTGGGTCATATTAATATTAACTTGCTTGTTTCATTGCCATGTGAATGTGTTTTCGCTTTGTGTGTGTGTGTGTGTGTACATATACACACGTGGACAAAATTGTTGGTACCCTTCAGTCAATGAAAGAAAAACTCACAATGGTCACAGAAAACTTTAATCTGACAAAAGTAATAATAAATAAAAATTCTATGAAATTTAACCAATGAAAGTCAGACATTGATTTTCA
>JBBPDA010000132.1:22711446-22762040 GCA_037974385.1 Arnoldichthys spilopterus | reverse complement strand
TTAAAGTTATTTTTGTGACCATTTTGAGTTTTTCTTTCATTGACTGAAGGGTACCAACAATTTTGTCCACGTGTGTACATACATATCATAGGTTGCTTCGGTTTGATACTGGGATCTGCCGACAGTATGAAATATCACTCAATCTGCACACATGCACACATTATAATTTGAACATTTTGTTACTGAAGATCAAATACAGTAGTCTAGCAATCAAAGTATCTCTCCATACAGATTACTGCACACAGTAAAATAAAGTACAATTCATTGTGGAATGAACATGCATCGATTTTTATGCATCACATCGATACATTGGATCGTGCAGTATTTTGGTTGGTATTTTGATGGCTGATTGATAAAGCAACCAGTGATTCCAGCACTAGATTAAATAGAGCACCCCATTACAGCGGACCAGTTTGAAGGAAGAAGAATGTACGGGTATGTGTCTGTTGAACTCTCTGTTGAAAACCAACTGGTCGCTCTACTGTTGGTGACACTTTGTTTTAAGAGCCACTGTTTCCGACTAATGGTCTGTTCTATAAAAGGACGTTCGTGCACCAGCTGCCCCACTGCTGAAGGCACAGACCCATAGATTCCTGTATGTTTGGGTGGTCTGATTCCTCCCCCTACTCTCTAAGAGACTCATGATAAGAGAGAATGACATTTGTGAAAGTTATCAGGGCACCATCCATTGGTGCTCAGGGTGACTCAGATTCACGATTCAGATAAGGAAACCAAAGCAAGAGTTGAAAGGAAGCTGAGAAGCAGAGAAATAAATGGGAGTGCGGCTGAAGGCATGAACACCCTGCTACAGTCATTGGCACTGTAGGTGATCTGAGCTGAGGCTCCATTGAGTCTTGTGAGGAGCACAGGCAGTGTTTTATATTCAGACATGCAGGCGCTCATGGCCGTATATTCACAGGTTGCAGTGAACCCAGACTTGAGTCCAGCGGTGAGCGGGAGTATTATGCTGCAAGAGAGAAAGCCCTCTAGCCTGGTTTGTCAACGGTACACACCTCAGCGGCCAGCGTTTTATCATCCCTAACGAGGGAGGAAACTGTTGAGGTGTCTCAAACAGAACCTTTTAGTGCTTGATGATCCCAGTGGGCGATAATTACTCAGGTATTGGTTTTGTTTGTCGTGTGCAGCTATTGCATTCTTAGCCTTTTCCTATAGATATATTAGGTTAAATGTTTACTCAGACTTTACAACCCTGTTTACTTTGAAACCTTTAACAAAGTAAAATGATCTTGTGAACCAATGAGCTGGAAGAAAGCTGCAATAATTAAAGCATTAATTGTACATTTCGCATTGGAATCAAAAACCCCCATGGCAGGATAAAGACATTTCTCTGAGGTCTTATATTATCTTAAAGGAATTGTTTCAAGAATAAATGATCAAGATATTCCTTAATTTTTATACATTGACAAAATAGAAACCAAAATAAATGTACAAAGACCCAAAAATGATAAACAGTTTTGTAAAATATTTCATCTGATTTGGTTTTTCTTAGATTTGAAGAGATTATTTTTGAACTTACAGCAAAATGTTCCCACTTTTACAGATTTTCCGGTTTTCATATAATTATGAGGGCGATTGGTTCTCACAAAAAGTAAAAAAGTGTCTGTGTGTGTGCGTGCGCATTAGTGTGGATTTAAACCTTTTTAAACATTAAAAATATTTTATTCAGTTCAGGATCCTCAGAAGGCACAGTATGCACACATCCCCACCCACCACTACATCACTGCATGTAGCTTTTATTTATGCCTGTGATGTCACTCCTTCATTTAAAGACAGGACTGGACTTCTGGAGCTTCCTCAGCCTCTCAACATCCATCCTGCCGACCTGCGATACAACGAGAACAAAAGCTCTTGTTTTACGAGATGAATAGTTGTTGCAGTACATCAATAATTTAACACAAATAGCACCGGACAGACTATATCAGAGGATGGCCCTGTGATTTTTCATTGTTTGAGTGAAGTGACAGGGTCATGTTTCTTTTCCTTTGTGTCAGCTCTTGTTGTTTACACCAGTGTTGAGAGTAGGACTCCAAAACGAACAAGGGCAGTTGTAACCAGTGTTCCCAGTTTATCATGGCAATCCTGGGCACTGCTTCAGAACGTGGACTATACTCTGGTCCTTCTTCTGCCTTTTGGTAAACATGAGCGGCTCTGCAGACTCGGACCCCGCCCCAAGGTTGCACCTTGCCAACTCTAATCAAAGTTCCCAGGTCTCTCAGCAAGTGCCTCCACCACTCGTTAACACAGTGCGCTAATTGAAAACGCTGAACGCAGATGCTACCGGCACATCAAAGTGCTTCCCATCAAAGCTCTCGGAGGCAACACACAGGTGAGAAGGGAGGACATTACATACCGAGAAAAACACTGAAGTTCAACTGAGCCCTGCTGTAGCTTTTCGGCACTCTTGGCAAAGCATGGGAGTATGGCGGAGGCTGTTGCTGTGCTAGCTTCATGATCGCACTCGTTGGGCTGGCTTGGCCTTTATGTTGGAGCAGTATTTGTCCCGTGTGTGTGGTAATAAAGCGAAAGTGCCATCGATTTGCTGGTGTTTGTGTAGCGCATATAGCCACCCGTGCTCTAACAGTGTCAAAATGACAGTTTCAATTCCATCCTCAGTACACTATAAAGATTCTGTCAGATGCCTGTTATCTTGGCAGTATTGCGTTGTGTCTCTCTCTGTGTATGGGTGTGGGTGTTGCTGAGGCTGGTGGTGCTGGTGACTTTCATCAGTGGCATTTCATTTAAATGCCCAACTCCCTGTTGACCCCAGTTTGTGGTGAATGTCATTGTGTGTGTGGGTGTGTGTGTTGATTGGTTTTGTTTAATGAAAGTGGAGTTCATCTAGGCAGATTGACAGTCAATTTCCAGTAACAAGGCCACACCGAGCAGGCTCACTCACTATGTAAAGGTACTTGGAGTGACAAGTTTAATTCAATAACAGGAACCAACTCTAATCAGAGCAGAGTTTTTTTTTTTTTTCTTAGGATTGAGGAGGTTCACCTGATTTCTTCATGGAATTAAGAGCATAATAAAATTTTACTACAGGCTTTTAGAATTTGAATTGAACAGTAAAATGATGTATATAATGTTAGGACGAAAAACTATTACAATCACAACATATCCATCACATAAATTATCTCTTTAAATACAAGTTCAGTATTTTGTTTTTAAATTGGATGTCTTAGTTTAGCTCTGTAGTACTTCATTGTTACTTTTACAAAATATGTAGAGATTTAAAATCAACTATTTTTAGGTCCAATCAAATTGTAGGAATAGGAATGGTCCTTTTGAAGTGATACTACACTGGATTGCAGTATAACCGTGATCTAGATGGTACAAATTCACAGAAACCAAAAATACCCCTGATGTGTCAAAAGCTGAGAATAGTAATTTTAAAAGGAATTAAAATAATCCCCAGGTCGGCCACTGGCGCCTTTCTGTACAGAGTTTGCAAGCGGTCACGTTGGTTTCCTCCGGGTGCTATGGTTTCCTACCACTGTCCAAAGGCCTTGCAATAGGTTGATTGGATACTCTAAATTGCCCATAGGTATGAGTGTGTGAATTGTTGTCTAAGTGTTGCCCTGCGATGGGTTGGCCTCCTGTCCTGGTCCTGGTTCAAAGTCAGCTGGGATTGGCTCCAGTTTCCTCGTGACCCGAAATGAAAGAAGCGGGTGGAAGATAAGTAAAAGTAAGAAATATTGATTAAAAACACTATTTGATGGGTGTCCTGGGCCAGATAGACTTGTTTAAATAGTTTTAAAATCAGCAGGTCATAGGTGGAAAAACTAGACTACTGTGAATTTTTGTTTGCACAAAGAACTTTCATTTCATTGCATTGTTTACATTTGAGTGTGGCTAATGTAAATTACAATTAAAATTTCCCAGTGAGGTTACACATAAAGTGCAGTACAGATTTATCATACATTTTCCTCCAGAAGACCGTTTAAACAAATTTTCCTGACATTAAAGGCAATCTTTTTTTTTTTTTCTGTTTTTATAGATTATTGTAACATATAACATCTTAAAGATTGTGTTTTGCATGCAAGATGGGGCACCTCCAAGGATGAATGTAGATCACAAAGCTTCTTATATTTGAGTGGTGGCCTAGTGGTTAGGACATTGCACTGGGGACCTGAAGGTCGCAGGTTCAAGTCTCGGCTCAGTACCACTACTGAGGTACCCTTGAGCAATGTACCGTCCCACTACTCTGCTCCACGTCTTGGAAGTCGCTTTGGATAAAAGCGTCAGCCAAATGAATAAATGTAAATATTTCAGATCATGTTGAGTGCAGAGTGCAAGAGACAAAGCTAGACACGCCTTGTAACACGTTACGCCCTTTCTCTGATCCAGAAAAAAGCCCTATGTTATTACGCAAGATCACATACAGGCTTCTGGAGGCAATCTAGTGTAGCGTGTATGTGCATCGTGTACATGGATGATGACCTGAAGAAATCTCAGACAATCTGTACCTGAACAACAAACCCAGGCTTCTCTGCGATGACCTGAAAAATGTCCGTTGTTATCCCTTTAGTTCTTTCTCAGATCTTGTAGGAATTTTCAGTATGTCTGGATCATTGGGCTTTTTCCTTTTACTTTTGAATTCGCCCTCTCATTTAGTGGCCGTCGGCACGGAACAGTTACTAAACAAAATTCCAGCCCACACAGCTTTTCGGGTGTGGTTCAATGGAACTGGGCACAAAGACGGGCGATTATTTCCCTCCGCCTGGGGAGGCGCAGGGGGGTGGGCTGCTGAAAGAGGGAGGAGGGATGGAAACGGGACAGAAGAACAAGGAACAAAAGCATTAGCCAAAGAGAGGGAGTGGAAAGTTTTCTAGCACCTTTTTCTTTTTTTTTTTCTTCAGTCAGGCCACGCTTATCCCAATTGTTTCATGACCGAATAAATGAACTGGGCAGAATATGTAGTGTACTAGGCCTAGAGGTGGGCAATGAGCAGTTTGGAATGGCATTCCTCTCTGTCTCGGTTTGTATGAGTTGGAGTGCGAACTGGCACACAGAATGGAATGCTTGGAATTAGGTTCACACATGACTCGTGAGGCTGTGCTGGGTGGGACTATTCCATACAAGCGCGCACACACACAGTCACTCATAGACCTTGTGGACCTTCAGAGACATTCTGGTTTTCAAAAAGAGCAGTGTCATTCTTTTGTGATGTGGATAAATATGGGCACTAATTATAAAATACCATTAAGCTCCTGAAGAAGGGTGGGCCTATGCGTGGTACATGTTGCATTGAAAAAAAATTTTTTTTTGTGTTGCCCCAAACCATGGCAGCTTTGGTAATTGGCTGTCAGCTTGAAGAGAATTAATGGACTTGGAACACAGGGATTAAAAGACATGCTGCGCTGGTGGCTCTTAAACTTTAAAATGGCATTGAGGAGGCAAGAAGTAAACTCGAAAAAATGATGCATCGCTTATCCAGTCCTGCATGACCGAACTCACAAACGCATAGAGACATGCACACAAATGAGCTAAATGAATTCTAGGCATACTGACAAACATGCCAACTCAGAGCTTAGCAGACAGAAACTCTGGCTTGTACACATATATAGACCCACAGACATGCTGATAAGGTAACCAAGGGGGCACCACCAGAAGGGAGAGGGAGCAGCGGCTCATGCTATAATTAACCCAGCACAGTCATTAATGCAGGGATCCCCTCCCAGTGCACCCGCCAACACTTTATTAATAGCCCATTGCTGGCCTCTGGACAACCCCCACATCTCCATGATTTAAACAGCCAAGGAGCTTGGATTCACCTTTCGCATTGTTCTGCCTTGAGGAAGAAGTTGGCCTTTTTTGACAATCCAGTGCCTGCCAAACCCTAGGAACTGCCCTGAAGTTATGTATTTAGTATTATTCTGGTCTGGATAAGAAACTACGAATAGAGATCATTACTAACTAAACACCTGCTCGCTTCCTTGAGTCTTCTGTTGAGTTTGGAGGTGATTGTTTTTTATTAATTTAATTTTTTCCCCCCAAGCTTACATAAAGAAGAATGCGTTTCAATTTCCGACAAGTCCCACAGTGCATCGTTCAGGAGAGACAGAGAAATGGCCATCTCCTCCGTCTGCCTTCACACCCTACCTTTCTACTTGTCACTACACGTCAGGCCGACAAATGGAGCCAGTGATGCATTGCGCCAGGATCGTCTCTCCTTTAGTGACTGCTCACAGCACACTTGACTGGTGCAAGGGATAGTGGTGTCGCTTCTGCTGAATAACTGTTCAGTGGCTTGTTTGATGTAGTTGCAACCCAAAGCATGGGAGGTGAAAGCTGGGGTTAGGAGGGTCACTTGCTTATTCTTCTATGCGTGATGGAATACATCATAGCCACTGGGATAGCTATGATACATATAGCACTTTTCCTTTTTTGACAACCCACGGTTTGATTATTAGTTTTGGTACAGAGCTTTATCTTGAGAAGTTCTGTCAGTAGGGCGAGTATTTGTCAGCTTTGACAATTTGTGCCCTGCAATTTCATTTTGCCAGCTTTATAAGGGACTGAATAATTACAAAGTATGTTTTTAGACCATAGCAATTTCTGACGTCGAGTCGCTCTGTTTAGCAATTCTGTGTTGTTTTCATGATCAGCCATGATGCCACTATCATTATAATCTTACCTGCGGCCCACTGCATTGATGAATTAATAGTGAGATAAAAATACTTTTAGATTTAAGTTGACGGTTGATGTGAATTGCCTTAGCTTAAGAGTGAGAGTGTGATGCTCTTTTGAAGTCTTGTGCCGGAAATATGTTTTTGTACAGGCTTTTATTGAGAGTTCGCCTGAAGGAAACTTTGATGAATCTGTGTTAAAAGGGGATGAGGGGGATGTGGTTCCTCAACCGGAGTGGCCTGGGAGTAGAAAGAGGGATGTTGATAGATTAATTTCCTTTTATTAATTGATGTGAACTGAAGTCCAGGGAAAGGCAGCCCTCATCGTGAGGAAGGCGAGCATTTGCAGTTCAGAGATAATAAGTCACCCTTAATGTATATCGCACTTTACACAAAACCTCATCCGCACATTGTCTTTAAGACTGTAATGTGCTCATTAGTATATGTTTCCTGTTTTACGGTGCACAATACCCGGAGTTGTAATAAGCCCTTTCTATGCTCATTTAATATATTTTTGTTTATTTTTTTGTTTTTATATTAATTCTTCATCATGTTCTTACTGCCCTGTTTACTGGCTCATCTCGTCCAACACATTTCATTGTACTGTTGACTCAAGGTTAACATGTATATGATCAGTAAACTGAGTTTGAACTTGAACTCTGTGTTTAACCTGGGTTTTAAATTGTATTTGGCACTGGGTTGTCATATTCACCTTCTTAATCTCTATGTGTAGGGAAAGGAAGTGTTCTATGGGGAAGGACTTGAGCAGCTACATTAACTTATAAGTAAGATTCATGACTCCAGTGGTTTGATGGGTCTTTAAATATAAGAGTGATGGTTTTACAATAAATTAAGGGTTGACCGTTTATTGGGGCCGATTTTAGGTGTTTTGCAGATTATCGGTATCTGTGGGTTTTTTTTAATGCATAACCAAACTCTAATATGTAATTAAGCAAAATGTATTTATGGTATTAACGCAGGAATATGATGCTTTATTTTTAATGTCTTAATGTCACAACCTGCTGCTGCTTAATTTAGAATGTTATAACATTTAAGGTTAAATTTAAGTTTCTCAGATTAATGAAGTTACTAAAATGTTTTTTATATTATTTAAAGTTGAATAAAATAATGTTAAGTGTTTATAAGCAATAAAGTTATTGAAATAAATTTGTGTTGGTGTTTGTAAATTCTGTCAAAATGGTGCTTTTTTTTTGCATATTGGTTTGAAATATTATTAATTAGCAATAATCGATATTGATATCGGCACTGAAAAAACAATAACGGTCAACCTCTACAATAAACTGTTGGAGTTCGAGGATTAGTGCCACTTGAGAGGTCTGGCCTAGATTTTTCTGGTCTTCATCACTATTAACATGCTTTAGGTGCCTCTGAAACAAACCAAAATACTGATCTAGTCTTGACGTAGGTAAGGAGTGCCCTGAAAGTGGCTAAAAATGCTAGCATGAACAAAAAAGAGATTTCTTACTATTTTGACAACATTGATTTTTCAAGATCTCTTCGCTATTGCTACTGCGTGATCCGTTCTCGATCTCTGGCTATTGCCACTACATGGTCCTGTCCTGGATCTTTGTAGTCAGTCGTCTGTCGCTGGTATAAGAAATCCACCCCATGTTCCTTAAAAAGCCTGGTGCCACAGTCTGTAGCTTTGACTGACCAACACTTCTCTCTCTGCTGAGATGGAGTGCTGACCTCAGTGTGCCTACTGTCAGACACACAAACATTCTGCTGCTTCCCCAGAGGCTCTGTCCTGTCATTCAGCCCTGTTTGTTCCTTCTGCAGCCTGGAAATCCTGAGGGATCCCGTTGTTCAGTTACTTTTATGACCATGCCTCCTGCAGAAAAATAGTAAAGCAGCACTGCGATTGCCATCTTCTCAGCACATTAACCGAGCCATTATACTATGGCTGTTTCACGGTCAAACGCTAATTTCTTAGCTGAATTGCTTTCTCATATGCACCTTTCTTTTGCTGTACAAATCCTCAAAAAGCAAAATCTATGAAGAGGAATAAAGATTTTCAGAGCACAATGCTGCTAAAATAGTTAATGTGTGTTATAACCAGCCTTACTCTTCTTACACTGTCGTGACTAAAACTAAGCGTAGAATGGGAGCTGTAGTGGAGAGAAAACTATGTTAAGTAATGTCAGGTGTTTATCATTATTCCCTCTCCAACACACTTTCCCCAGCTGGGATCCCTCCACACCAGCGCACGTTTTTCATCCTTGTGAGACGAGCTAGCATCGTACTGATAGCTTGGAGAACATGACTGGGATGCAGTAGCTGTTGCAAAGGTCATTAGTTTATGTGAATTCAACATTAGAAACAAACTCTGTATGGCTGTAGTACTTGAAAAATGTAAGAAAGGGTGGCACTGTAACCTTTAACTGCTCAGATGACCTTAGAAAAATTAGAGGTTAAAGGGAGTGAAAATCCAATTTACAGTTTCCCACTTAATCCAAGACCAAAGTTTGCTCATTTCGTTTTCTTGCGGAGCTATGAGACTAATGTAGCAACTAAGTAATGAACGCTTTTACCAATCTGACACATTAAAACCACTGAAAAGTGAGTAACTTTGATTATCTCAGTATCTTGGCAAATGTCAAGTAGTTGGATATATTAGGCTTCATGTCAGTTCTTAATATTACTCAGTTAGAAGCAGGAAAATGTGTGGGGTGAGTGGGTGAGTTTAAGGTTCTAACCACTTTAACAAAGGCCAAACTGTGATGGCTACACAACAGGCTCAGAGCATCTTTAAAATGGCAGGTCTTTTGGGTTTTTCGTGGGCATGCAGTGGTTGGTACCTACCAACATGATCCAAGGAAGGACAACGGGTAAATCAGTGACCAGGTCGTGGGTGTCCAGAGCTTATTGATTGATTGAGCTAGCCAGTTTGGTCTGATGTCGTAGAAGAGAAGCACAAAATCCTGGATATGATTGTTGATCTGTTGATAATGTCTAGAGTTAATCAGATAAACAAAAATCTGTGTCATTTTATTGATTTATTTAAAAAAAAATAAAATGTTATTCCAAATTGACAATTTTGACACAAATAATAGACTTAGGAAAAAAAATTCCCTCTGGATCAATAAAGTATCTATCTATTTATCTATCCAGAAGAATATTGCACAATATAGAATTGTAGAATACATTTGTGTTTTTCTCTGTATAAAATAACTCATACACATATATAGATTTATATAGAACACTTCATACACAAGTGTCTTTTTATATTTTTTGTAAATGTACTTTTTAAAATCTTATTGTGTTGTGTAGTTTTTCAAAATAGTATATATTGCTTTACCCCTGTTCTGCTGCTCTTACCTTTTGTACTGTCATAGCAATGCAAATGTCCCACTTGTGGGACTAATAAAGGTTTATCCTATCCTATAAAACATGCAATATGTAAGAAATGCTCATTTTTTAAATAAATTGCACAAAACTGGTATTTCTACACTGCTTGAAATGGCTCAAATAACAAATATTACAATTACAAATAATATTAAAAAAAGAAAAATGTAAAATACCAAGTTAAGTTTTAACAGGCTATGCTTCATAAAATAGCTTTTTAACAGCACAGACACACAACCAAACAATGTTATGCTGAATTTTAGGCAATGCATTCATGGGAAAACCTCTCTCCTCTCTTACATTTATTCTGAGATTTCAGATTACGTATCCTGCATGATCTCAGTCATCAACATTACAGACATCCTGTGATAAAACTACATTACAATGGTTCCCCGTGGAAAAGTTTCCCATCTGAATAGTACCTTAAATGTACTTGCTTGTTGGGGGCTACACAGGTTTTGCACATTAACACTATTTTTATTTAGTCTCACAGTGTAAATTGTGTGCCTTAAAACCCTGGAACATGTTCAGTTACCATGCCACTTTTCTTAGAAAAAAAAATCAATAAATCAAGGTAATTTTTTTAAATGTTAGATTTAAAATTAATTCTACATGTTTGTGTTTTCCTTGACCACTATAATATGATTTTGTGCTATATTACATGAATAAGGTTCAGAATTCCTCTTCTTGTTGCGCCATTAAGGAGATGACATTTTGTCAGAATTTACAATCTTTAAATATGACTTTAAGCCGAAGTTGCACAGAAACAGCTGAATAAAGGTTTCGAGTCACCTACTTGAATACTGCATGCTGATTCGTGGATTGGCTAGGTTGGGTTCAGATCTTTTTACTGACTTAAATCTTTGAATCTCCCTTAGTATAATGAATGAACAGTACATGAAAAACACGTCACTACTGGTGTTCGTTTTCAGCTGTGAAAGGAACCTGAAATACTTTGAAAATGGACACCAACAGGTTTTGTGACAAAGCGTGTTTAGGGGTCAGAATAACACATAACAGTCTGTAAACTGAACGGAAGGGTTGCTCTGTACATTCGTGTGTACACTGTCAAGTACATGGCTTACCCAGAATTTTAGCTTTAGTTGCATGGAAAGATACTTCACCATATTGCTGGTGTTTCCACACGTACTCGAAATGACCATTTTACAGCACTGTTGTCTTCTTTCTTTGTAAGAATGAAACGATTCTTCTCAGAAGACACATAGACTGAAAGAGTGAAGAACTGCTAGTTCCTGTGTTTGCCTCATGCCTCCTTGGTCTCGTTCCTCTGGGCTGTTCTTCACCTTTTGATTTTGTTTTCCCCTTCTTTGTTATTGTGTCATGGTGAAGTGTAGGCCAGTGGTGACTGTGATTTTTCTCATTTACGTAGTAATCTGAAACCCTCTGTGTAAGTGAGGAAGGGTCATGTCCAGTTAATACATTCAGGGTGTTGTCTATGGGATGAAAAATGTAAAGAAAATGAGGGTCAGGACACTGGCCTTGCTGCTGTTGCTGCTCTCTTTTTTGCAGTTTCTTATTCCTGCTTTGTGTATTCATGACTTTTTTTTCTTTTTTTTTTTATACCCATTGAGCTTTTATCGGTCTCTCAAATACCCCCCCCCACACACACACTTCCTTCTGCCAAGGCCATAAAATTCATGCTTTTTCCTCATCGGCCTCCCTTCCTCTGTTTTGCCTCTGTTCTTTCCCCTTCCTCTCTTTTTCCAGCACCTCGCCCTCACTGCTTCAACCCCCCCCCCTTGCCTGCACTGGGGGATTTCCTCTTTCTCTCTGGTCATGTGACTGCAGGGTGTGGTTTTGTTCAGTTCCAAATGATTCCGTACTCTAGAGGCAGAAGCAGCGAAGAAGCAATGCACACCACACACACATCCACTGCAGCTAATTTCTGCAGAAGAGTTGTTGTTCTGGTAACATGATATAGGATGATGAATGTAACAAACATTTAGTAAAGGAAAGCAGTAGAAAATGCATCTCGAAAGACAGGTTTACATTTAATACAGCTTTGCCCGAATTACCAATGTAAACGTCATGTGCAGCCTGAGCAGACACAAGAAACCGTTCACTGTGGTCACTCGCTGTGGGGTTAAACTAATCTAATAATGGAATCAATGGGAAAGCATCACTTCTCCAATTCAGGCTCCCAGCTGTGTGCCCTCGTGCAGATGAGAAGTGAGACCAGGTTCAGTGTACAAATACCTCCTGGCTCAGGACAATGTTACTCATGATATAGAGATCACACAGTTGCCAAGGGCTGCTCTTTAACTTGAAGACTTGCATCTCGCATCTTGTGGGGTGTGTGTGTGTGTGTGTGTGTGTGTGTATATATGTGGTGTGTCTGTATATGTGCGCCAGCAGGTGGGTTTGGTGCAGGGAGGCAGCTGAGTTGGAGTCTCTGCATTGTGCCGGTTTAGTATGCAAGGCAGGTGTGGCTGCAGTCAGAGAGAGGCTGGGCGCAGGCCGCCGCCTACACACAAACACACACTGTGTGTATTCCACACTGTCCCCCATCCCATTACACACCTCCGGTTTCACACATCTGCTTGTCGGTCTTTCTGTCTCTCTCTCTTTTCTCTTTCTTTCTTACTTTCTTTCTTCTCACATTTTCCCCTTTCCCTTCTCCCGCACTCTCTCCGCTGTATAGGGTCTCCTCTTTTTCCACAGCATTAATTAAATCTCTCTTTTTCTTTCTCTCTTTCTCTCATTTTCTCTTTCTTTCTTTCTCACTTTCTTTCTGTCTGTCTGTCTGTCTCTCTCTCTTTTTTCTTTCTTTCTCTCTTTTTCTGTCTGTCTCTCTCTCTCTTTTTCTTTCTTTCTCTCTTTTTCTGTCTGTCTCTCTCTCTCTTTTTCTGTCTCTCTCTCTCTCTTTTTCTTTCTTTCTCTCTTTTTCTGTCTGTCTCTCTCTCTTTCTTTCTTTCTCTCTTTTTCTGTCTGTCTCTCTCTCTTTCTTTCTGTCTGTCTCTCTCTCTCCTTTTCTCTCTTTCTCTTTCTTCCTCTCTCTTTCTTTCTCTCTTTTTCTCTTTCTTTCTCTCTTTTTCTTTCTTTCTTTCTCTCTTTTTCTCTCTTTCTCGTTCTTTCTCTTTCTTTTTTCTTTCTTTCTCACTTTCTTTCTGTCTGTCTGTCTGTCTGTCTCTCTCTCTTTTTTCTTTCTTTCTCTCTTTTTCTGTCTGTCTCTCTCTCTCTTTTTCTTTCTTTCTCTCTTTTTCTGTCTGTCTCTCTCTCTCTTTTTCTGTCTCTCTCTCTCTCTTTTTCTTTCTTTCTCTCTTTTTCTGTCTGTCTCTCTCTCTTTCTTTCTTTCTCTCTTTTTCTGTCTGTCTCTCTCTCTTTCTTTTTCTCTCTCTTTCTGTCTGTCTCTCTCTCTCCTTTTCTCTCTTTCTCTTTCTTCCTCTCTCTTTCTTTCTCTCTTTTTCTCTCTTTCTTTCTCTCTTTTTCTCTCTTTCTCGTTCTTTCTCTTTCTTTTTTCTTTCTGTCTGTCTGTCTCTCTCTTTTTTTTCTTTCTCTATTTTTTTTTCTTTTTCTCTCTCTATCTGTCTGTCTGTCTCTCGCTCTCTCTCTCTCTCTCTCTCTCTCTCGCGCGCTCTCTCCCTCTTTTTTAAATATAACGAACTGTTTAATAATAAGTGCTCACCTTTATACTCACCGTTTATTTGCTCACTGTTCGTCTTGAAAACCATTAGTGGTTCTATGTTTGAATGTGTCTTTTGTTGAACTTGGGCATCAAATTAATGCTAAAACTACCCCTCCGTGCCTCACCTGGCATGAACCACATTTTTACAGAGACCTTTCAGAGCTGATTCAGTCTTTATTCACATCCGGCGCACAGGCATTAATTATTGGAAGTGCATCAGTCTGTTTGATTGTACCCCCTCCCCCAGACTCTGATGACTTATCTCAAGCTGCTTTGGAGAAGGAGCTTCTTTCTTTAGGAAGGAGAGATTTTACAGAAAATGCATCGCTGTCCTCCTCCTTTACTTTAATAAAGGGTGTCAAGCTGGCCATCTAATTTCACCCCCTTGCCGATGGAAAAGAGATAAAAGTCGCTTTGTCATTTCAGTCACCGTATGAAGCTGTTGCTTTTTTCAGGTTTCGAGGGATGCAAACAAGCTCGATTTAGGCCGACATCTAAACACCGGGGGAAGACTATTGAAGCCAGCGTCATAATTGTTGCATGCTGACTTGCCGTCTGCATGGGGCTGCCTAGACCGGCGGGTATTTAGATATTTTCCCCTTTTTTAGTGCCGTGCCATTTCAAGTTGAAACTTTTAAAAAAAGTCGCAGGGATGCAATGTAGAAAGATGAGTCATCCTTTGAAAAAAGTACAGAAAAAGAGAAAGACGGAGAGGAGGGGGGGGTGAGAGAATGAATAAGAGCGGGAGGGAGCAGAGGGGTCTTGCTTTTGCGCAGCCCCGACGCTGTGGAGGCGGACACGGAGCCTTAAGGCCCACGCTGGCACTGCCATTGCAGGACTGCAGAGGAAACAGATGGGCCCATGATTTACATCTGCTGCCTACGAGCTCGAGCTCATACTCTTTAATCTAAGAGCAGTGCCTCCTTGCGTCTCTCTCTCTCTCTCTCTCCCCCTTTCTCTTTCTTCCCGCTTCTACTCCCAATCAGTCTTTCCCCATTTCTCACCCCCTCCCCAACTCTGACTATCTGCTTCTCCTTCTCAGTCCATGTTCTGCTTCCCTCTCTTTCTTGTTCTCTCTCTCTGTTTCATATCCCCCTCTCCCCTCTGTGCTTCCCTCTGGTCCTACATCATCTCAGGCCTCTACCCACTCTGACAGCAATACTGATATGACTAACTCCTACTCCCTAATCTTCTCACTCACACCGTCCTGCTCACACTACACACTGGGCTGCTTAGTGTGCACTAAGTAGTGCACACTGTTGGGAAACAGCATGCAGCCTCCATACCACTGCCACCGCTGAGCCAAAGAAGACATCAAGCTTACTTTGTTACTAATTTAACAGAGCATCCAGAAAGCGACAGAGCTTTTTTAATACCATGCAGTCACTGTCAGATCGCAAAGAAAGGCACAATTATAGACGACAGTAGATGCATGGATGCTCTAGCACGGATTAGGCCTTACTTACAGCCTTTATAACCCTGCACATACTGTTCTTAGGGCTAATACAATTGCTTCAATCTGTTTAAAGATTTAAAAAAAAAAATCTATTTTATTTTTTACATTTTCTAATTTAATATTCAGAATTTCATTAAGGTTGTGTGATTTGTTTTTGTTCATTTAAGTCTTTTTTTGGGGAAAATAACTGCTTTCTTCACTCATACCATAATACGTACTGGTAGCTGTAGTTTCATTGCAGCACTTCACCAGCAATTTTATTTTCTTAAACTAATGACTTAATGCCAGATCACCCATTAGCAGATTTTAGGTCAGAGAAGCATCTTCCCAACCAGCGCAGCTGAAAGCAGTTGAGTGCGTTTGCTCTCGCATCCTAATCACTCTGTTTACAGTCTGATGTCAGGTTTCGCCGAGGCTCTGGAGCTCTCACGGCAGTATGCATATGTATGAAGAGCAGTACGTGGGCAGCCCAAGCGCTCCCCCCCACCACCCCCCTCCCCTGCCCTCGATACAAACTTCGCTGCCGGCTCAGTTTGAAGTCAGCTTTCTGTGTGGGCTCTCCGCCGTTGCTTAATGCATGATCCGTGCCAAAAGTTCACCGACGAGAGTGCGATTCATCTGCCAGTTTTTTCGCCTCCCTCCTCACCGATTCATTCTCCGCATTGCAATAATTGCCTCATAAGTGCTTCATTAATTGAGAACGGCGGAGCAAACTTGAGGCACTGAGTCAATTCAGAAAAAGCAGTGCAGTCTGAAACGAGCACAAACGTGTTTAAATATTTGGTGTTCATCAAGAAACATGGGTAAAGTTTGCGGAGAGCAGCTTTTGAGGATGTTTAGTAGAAGGCTGTTGGTATTTTGTGAGTAAATGTGATTGTCTATTTAATCAAGGTTTATTCTGTTCTGCCACTGTTCATAGCAGCACATAGCTTTTTACGCTTATTGCAGATATTTAGTATATGTAAATAGTCACACAACGCATACATATTTCCATAAGCGTCTTATAATGTTTACATTTCTGTTTTCAGCAGTGACTACATTTCCAGCTGTTAAACCATTCCACTAGACAGGAGCTCCAGGAGAAGACAAGTTTTATGGCTTGCTCTTACTGAATGAAGAGTAGCTGACTGAGGTTGTATTTCTGCTGCAGCTGTAGGCCTGGCCCTCTTTAACACCCACATGTGTACTGGGCGAGTGGGCATAGCTCCGGTTTCGTAGGCTGCTCGTACAGAATCCCTTCTGAAAAGCTTCATGACTTGATAACTTTTCATAATCTATTATCTTTTTTTTTTTTTTTTATAATCGTTTCATAATTCTGCTGAGAGGAAATGATGGATGTACTTGACTTTTAAGCGAATATCCAAGCATACACACGTCTTTTACTTATTAGTTCTTATCATTATTAATAATGTAGTCTCATATTATTGCACAAAGTGATTTGGGCATTAAGTCACAGCGAGATGCCACTGCAGATCTCTTCCGAGCTCTCCCCTAACAGCACTGTTTGATTCCGCTCAAAATATGAAATCCAGTAAATCTAAAGCATATTTTTTTGTTGAAGTGTGCACTCAAGACATGAATTAGAGATGCCCCAGTACCACTTTCAGATAGTGGTATCAGATATGATGTGGTTACAACAGCTTTGGCTATGTGCCAGTACAAATACTTGTTTTACTCTTGAAATGCAATAAATAAAAAAATTTAATTCAAATAATAATAATAAGCACGGGGCAGCACGGTGGTGGAGTGGTTAGCGAGGTCTCCTCACAGCGAGAAGGTCCTGGGTTCGATGCCTGGGTCGGCCGGAAACGGAAGAAGCGGATGGATGGATGGATGGATGGATGGATGATTGTCAGTTAAGCACCTAAAAATACTTCCCCAGTATATTGTAACAAGACTGACACTCTTCATACACTACAAAAACAAAAACACAGGTACTGCACTACTTAAAACAACCAACAGGTTTAAAGTTAAAACAGTGTAAACAACAGGATTCAGCAATGTTAACAAAACAAATACAAAACTGTCCTTTACAGTGCAAATCATATGCAGCTATGTGGAAAACACACAACTGTGCAAACACATAACAAACAACATATCAGCTGACGGAAGAGAAGCATTGTGCATATTTAGGTAGAAGACAAACTAAAGTGGTCTTCAGGAATAGCATGGTTATGTGTGTGTTCTGGGAATAATTGTGGCATACGAAACTGAAATCCCACCTCTAGACAGACAAGTTGTTATGCTTATTAAATATTTACTTTCAGTGAGTGGGGGGTGGGATAGGGAATCTATAAAGCCGAAGTTCACATTTTCAGTTCCCCCTTAAATGGGACAGTGCTGTGGGCTGTGCAGGTATCAGAATGTCACAGCTGGACAATTTAGGGTGAAACTGAAAAATGTAAAATGCAAAGCGAACAGTTAGTGAGCATGACCTTAAAGAGACATGGCACGACATTAATTGAGAAGGTGCTGATTTCTGCCATTAATTCCTTTATAATTTCTATAGGAAAGACTAAACCGCATTAATTTCATGTAGTCAATTCTAGAGATCATTACCATTGCTGGTCTTTTTCAGTTGAGTGTTCCTTTTGCTCTCTCATTTCATTTTGGTTGTCACACTGCTGAACTACTCAATTTTGTCCATTATCCTTTTATAGCCTTTAACATTTACTAACACATACTTTAATAAATACATTTGATTATTCATGGTGATACTGAATAAATTAGTTTCACCTGTGAAGAATCTGAAAGGTTTGGGGAATTGTAAGCAGCTGTAATACTGTACCATTGGTCACACTACCTTCTTTGAAAATTACCGACCTTGCAGATCTTAGGACCCCTGAACTGTAATTTACCTTATTCTATTTTACAGAAGAATACAGAATAAAGCCTTTTTGGGAGTCCTGCTAAGTTCTGCTTCCTTCCAAATGGGCTCTTCTTTTCCCTCTGGCGGTTGGTGACATTTGGTAGGGTCGATGCTATTTTGTTTGAAAACACTGTTGGAGCATGCTCATCTGGCATTTCCGCCCTCCGACATTTACACACATCCATTACATCAGGCTTATGTGCAGGCTAAACTCAATCAGGTGTCCTCAGGTCTGCTTGCAACATCATGCACACATTTAGAGAGGAAATGTCCTACCTTTTCTGATTACCCATATTTCACTTTCAGTTAGCCTATTTTTTTACTATTTTGTAAGTAGATTTTTTTTTTTTTTTTTTTTTTTTTTTTTTCTGTCTCCTTTTTCTGGTTACAACTGTGAAATCGTTGGTACCTAAAGAATAGCAAAGGCTTACCGGATATCCATTTCACCATAAACGTTCATTAAACGAGTTTAATTACAAAATCTCTCCCTTGAATTGTATTAAATGCATTGTGTGCCACTGGAATAGAACTCATTTGTACTTTGCTGCAGTGCAAAGCTAAAAAAGCAACCTACGGACACTAAACATGGCTTCTTCTTTTTTTTTTTTTTTTTTTTTTTGGCCAAACTCTCACTTTAACGTACACTGAGAGGGTTCCACTTGGATGTGCTCAATGACCATCTCCCACAAAAGCCTGCTGCGGACACTCTGGGATGGAGAATCAGGTCACTGTATGTTGATGAGTATCTGCCAGGGGGTCAGTCACTTTCTTCAGAGTCCATTCATCATGAGCGCTTCTAGAGTTGAGACCTTATTATGATGAGAATATACACGATGTGGTATAGCAGCGCAGTGACTGTCAGGAACAGGTTAAATCAGTGTAATTTATAGCGAGGCTTAGGCTAGGACTGCAGTAGAGCAAAAACACAAGAGCTGTGGTCAGTAATCCAATCTGGGTTAAAACCCACCTCAGGGCTTTGCACCACTGGTTAGCCTCTCATGGATACTGTAAATGACTGGCTATGTGTGTGTGTGATGGGGTTTGAAAGAGAGAGATTGTCTATAGAATGGTTATATTACAATGGAATCCCATTGTAGTGTTTCATTTTGGATCAATGCAAGCGTACATCAAAGAGTGACCTCCATTTTGAGGATCTGAAGTGTTTAAGGAAACCCACTGGAGCTGGACCCCTGACTATCTCACATTAGCACAGAGCTCTTATCTCCAGTGCTGACAGACCTCATACTGCCAGCTTAATCTGAGACCAGAATCCCTCTTTGTCTGTCTCTCTCTCTGTCTCTCTCTCTCTCTCTTTCTCTTGTAAGCGCCCAGACTGGCCGGCAGGGGACGGTTGAGAGCCCTGCTTTCGCGCTGCGCTGTGTCGCCATGGTTACGGCAATCTTGCTTATTTCACTTGGGCCTAAGCCCTTAAAGGTATGGTTGTCTGACCGGCCGGCGCCGAGTCATTGTCCCTGTTTGGCAGGTGTAGCTGACTGCTTTAGTCACACCGGACTCTCGTCGGTAATTTGTTAAAGGTTCTGGGTTTTAACTCCGGGTCTCCCTTTCCTCTCCCTTTTTCGTTTACTCCAGCAGTAGGTAGTGAGCGAGGCTCTGGTAGCCGTCTGCTGGGGCGGATTTTTATACCTCAACTCAAATCCGCCTGTGGCTATGTAGGCAGAGGGCCCCCTTTTCCTGGCTCTCTGGTGAGCGTGCCGGCCGCGAACAGGCCGTTAAAGTCATGGATTGCCTGCGCTCCATCTAGAGTTGAGGCTTTCTCTGTAATTAATAGTAGGCGTGCGAACCGTAAGCCTAGAGCGCTGCCGGCTAGCGCTAGCTGGACTCCTTAACGACCAAGGCGCGAGGTCCGCGTCTAGCTCGAGCGGGCTCCCGCATACGGCCGGGGTACGGCTAGTAATAGCCCACGCTTGCTTCTAGAGATTCTTTTTCTTTACCCTCAAACCCAGTAGCCTTTTCCTTTACCTGCGTTGCCTCAGGGCGGCCCCTAGCTTAGCTCGCGGCTACCATCTAGCGAGCTAAGCTAATGCTACGTACGTTAGCCACCACCGCGGTTTGTTTACATATTGCGCCGACGGAGGACTGTGTAAGGCCACCCGTTTTCCACCGACGCAATATTCCATTCCACCTGTATTCAGCCAGGGCCAATCAACTTGTCTAGTCTCGTAAAGTGCCCCCCTTCTCGCTGACACGAGGGGGAGGCGGTGTCCTCTTTGCTCCCTTTGGGCTCATCTGAAAACTGCGTTCTCTTTCTCTCTCTCTCTCTCTTTCTCTCTCTCTCTCTCTCTCTCTCTCTCTCTCGCTTTCTCTCTCCCTCTCATTGTTCCCCTCTCTCCTGTCTGTCTGACATGCTCACTCACTTTCTGTCTTAGTCTTGCTCTCATTCTTTCTTTCACTCACTCAGAAACACACATACACAAATATGCAAACAGAACTGGGATGAATGGCACTGAAACAGTGAAGCAAATGACTTCTCTCTCTATGTGCCAAAACTGGGGATTCCACTGGGGTGCATCATTTATGTATGACCAGTACAGAAAAAGAAACTGGGCTTTCTTCCCCCCAGTGAATCTTCTGAAATGTGTAAGTGCTTCTCTCGTTTGAGCTCTCCAGCATCTATCCCTCTACATCTGCGGGTGGAAGATCTTTCTTTTTTTATTCCTTTTTACAGAAGTTTATGAAAGAGACTCGAAGATGTCAAAACATTCTAGGTTTTTATTTCATAATAGATTTTGTCTTTGTGGGCTATTTTCCTATTGCCATACACAATTCAGACAGAAATGAGGGTTACGCACTATGTTTAAATAGTGTTAGCATTTCCTTTTAAATCACTTACATGTGTTTCATTATAGTGTTTAACATTTGGCAATGAGACCAGTATTAAATTGCTCCTCAGTCTAAAAGTTTCCCCCCACAATATGTTCTCTGTTGCAGAGCTGAAGAAAACCTGGGCTTTAAAGATGTGGTAACATTCGTCCTGGCCAGCTTTTCTCATCAGAGCTCCTCTTTCTAATGGTTCTCTTCCACTTCCCACAAGAAGACAGAATAACTCCTCATTTAAGGCCGCAGAACTTTAAATCTGTTGAACCCGTCACAAACCTGCCTTTCTTCAAAAGCATTTCTCTTCAGTGAAGTCCTACATTTTGCGACAGACCCACCCACAGAGTGTCCAAACTAGTGGACCGAACGGCAGCAAGGGATACGAAAATGGCCAACAACACTGCGGACCATCCGCCGGGGAACTCGGTGGCCGAAGGCAACCATGACGGAGACTTTGGCTGCACGGTGATGGAGCTCCGGGAGCTGATGGAGCTCAGGAGTGCAGAGGCGGTCAACAAGATCAGAGACACCTTTGGAGATGTGCAGGGGATATGCCGCAGGCTGAAAACCTCCCCCATTGAAGGTAAGACACGTACACTCCTACACCCATTCCTTATTTAAGCAGCACAGTTATATGTAGTGCCTCTTCACCAGCAGTTTCCAACCCTTATTTTGGAATACAGCCCCTGTATGCCACATTTTAGATCAGTGTAGTGATCCGTCTGTGGAGCTTTGGATGCATTATGTACATAAAATGAATAAAAGCAAAGAATCTGTTCCACAATAAGGGACTGGGTATTGCAAGCTGCCAAAAAAGGCTCCATGTAAGCTGATGGCTAGTTGTAGAAAAGAATAGTAGTAGTAGACTGTGGTGGAATGATTTGGCAGTATGCCTGTGTCAGAATCCTCTTATTCAGGTTGTCATGTAAAAAATAGCTGGGTTATTACATTCACCCCTTATATTTGATGGTGATTAAACTTGAACTCATGCTACTATTGTTTGCTCCCATGTCTGTGTCAGAGTTACAGGCCATCACAAAATGACCAGAAGAAAAGGTGTAATTTTCTTCTTTTCTTCTTCTTCTTATCTCTGAGTAAATGTGCTAATGCTCTGACATCAATGATGGTGTGTGCAGAAGCATTAGCAGATACTGGTTCTGCTACTAGTGATAATAGCAACATTGTTTTCCTTGTAAAACAACACTTTTTTTTTCTGTAGGCATGATATCTGCCATCAGCACCGAGCATGTTCAACCAGACAATTTCATCTATGCTAGATATGTGTTATTAATGTTGTAAGGGCAACATTAACACAACATGATAATGCTTTAAAAAAAATGAATGAGTTTTTTTAAACCAGTAGCTAGTTTTTAGCATCACAGGGTCTTTCACTGTTACGAGAGATACTGAAACGTAGGTGGTAAAGATGCTTCTACATATCATACCGTGGAGACGGTGAACTGTTCAAAATGCTCCCCACGTTTATCATCCACTTCTCTGCCACTACACTACTCTATTGAATCCAAAGTCTGTCCAATCCAAAGTCTAGTGATGGAACTGGCTTTTTAATCAGCTTATTGAGGCTCTTGGGGTCCCTGGCAGACCACTGCACCACAACAGCCATCAAACTCACAAAAGATGTTTTATTCAGGCCTGCAGAAAATAAGCTGCAGTTACCTGTCAGTGGTAGCCACAAAAAGGGGGCAAGTCAGCTAACATTATAGCAACCTTCACCTTTCGCAGTTCAAAACAATAATAAGTCCACTGGCAACATCAACAATCTCTCAAGGATCTTCACCAATCTATTTCCATGCCATATTCATCTTGAAGTTGTCCATAAAGTCAGAAACTGATGTGTCGAACAACACAGGGAAACCACGAACAGTGGTAACCAGCTTGTCCTTCATCTTCCACTTTTTCATTTGATGTAAAATAAACACTTTGCATAGCAGCAGGTAGCACACTCTTTGTTAGCAAGCTCAAAGCAAGCCTTAGCCGCCGCCCTTAGAAATCTCTACTTTTGCCTCGCTTGGGAATGCTGGAGTGAGAAGTTTAATTTTTGCATTTAATAAACATGTATCTTCACGTCATTTTATAGTATAATGTCCACTATAAAAACCTAGTTGACATTCGTTCATTTTAACATATAGGTTAGATGTTTCAAAATCATTTTCATAGAAGATATTGTTATTAAAATGTGAGATTGAGTATTTGTCATTGTGAGCACAGCACACAGTGCACCACAGCAAAATGCAACCTCTGCATTTGACCCGTCCATGTAGAAGCAGCGGGCAGCTCACATGGGCAGCACCCAGGGAGCAGGGCTAAGGGACACTTGCACACAGGTAGCTCAGTGATATTTGTACAGGGATTTGAACTGGCAACCTTCAGGTTACAAGGCAAGTCTCTAACTGTTACACCACCACTGCCCTTATTATTTATTTATTATTCATTAATTTTTTATTTAAAATGCTAATAATGGATTTAACCCATCTTCTGCACAATTCCCCCTGTCTGTGTGCTTTGGCAAAAAAAAATCATATTTTTACCAATACATGATACGGATTTCTGTGATAATTTACACTACAATTCATTTAATTACGTTAATTTAATTACAAATAATTAAATCGCCTTTACTTACATGTTCGAACATGTTCACCACCACAAATATTTACCATCACACCTTCAGAAGTTGTGATCGAGGTGATTCCTCCTGCCTCAAAGTCCTAGTCTGATGAAGGCCTAAGTGGGAAGTGAACACTGTCGCAACTAATGGGTTGAACTGGAGGAAGAGTCCAATTACGGAGCTCAATGACTTATTCTAGTGCTTTAAGTGGCATTTGATGACATGATGATTTAACTCACAGTGTGGGTTTTAGTTGCTCTTTGGCTAGTCATGCATAAGTTCAAGAGGCTGATTACGGAGGATTTAGTTTCTCTTGTAATGTAGAGAGCCCTAGACATTCTTAGCAGTATCTTCAAAGCCCCCTGAAGCCACAAGTGTGCACTGGTTGGATCATCTAAAGAAGATGAACACACAGTCCCTGGTACAGATCCTGGAATGTGTGTTTTGACCCATTTGGTAAAATTTGGTGTCTTCTCTACTGACTCTGGCAATAAGATATACAGAGCTAAATAATTAATACACACAATAGAAAATCATGTACAAACATGACACGAAAAGCTGATTTTCAATTTGAAATTAGCACGGCATCAAGTGGTTCATGTTAATCAGAAATCAGCAGCGCTGATGTCAACCTTCAAGGCATATTGGCAACGTTTCAGTGACAAACCCCATTTTACAACCACAGTGATAATGTGTTTTCCATGGCCATGTCCCTGAACCCTTTCTCAGAATACGAAACCATCAATAATTTGGCTTTGTAAATGAATTCATTACTATCTGCCGCAGCGTCATTTGGCTCCTGTCTCGAAAACCAGCAGAGCAGGATGTACTTCGCTTTGATGGAACTGCATTGTTCTGCAAGGAGCACAGCACTACTTCTCTCTGCTTTAACATATGGCCCCACTAGTCACTTCCAGCATCGAAATTTGTTCCACACTGTCTCCTAATTACTTCATAGATCATTGCTTAGTTCCATTTAGTAATCAAGGGACAGCTGTACTGATGCTTGCCACACAAGACATTACTCATTTTAATGAAGGGAGTGTAATTATATTTTCTCTTTCAGCCTAAAACAGGGGAGTGGAAGGAAAAGCAATGTTCAAGCCAAATTTGATAAGCTGTGTTTAGATGGTCGACAGGGCACTGAATGTGATATTTTGAAGCATATTGGTCAGAGGGGTCCATCACAAATGAAGATATGACCGGTAGAAGAAGTAAATTGTAGGATCATGAATCTGTATGCAAATGGCATTCCCTGTGGAGGTAGAGGGATGGTGTGGGAAAATCATTAGTCAAGATTGTATGTAACAAATAAAACATAGTTATACAAGTGCAACCTGTAGTAAAATGTATATTGATTGGTCCTGAGACTACACATTTTAACACTTGGACTAAAATAGAAGATATTGAGAAAGATAAATCTAAAGTAATTAACATATAGAAGAAAAATATATGACATAAGAAATAAATAATTAAATGTAAACTGTGTGTTTTTTATTTATATATATATATATATATATATATATATATAAAATCATTCTTTCTCTGTTACGTATGCAGCTTTGTGTTTGTTAAATCTGCAACCTTTGAGCATAGCCTATAAAACAAAGTCAATACTCTCAACCCCCCGCCCCGCGACACACACCCATGCACGTTTTTTATTTCCTTGGCAACACTGCCTAGGAACTCCCCAAATTATCATTTACTCATCCATGTCGGTCTCATGCTGAGTTGAGGACCTGTAACCGGTTTGAAAATCTCAAAGGCATGAAAAATCAAACATTTAAAAAATACAAAATGTTAGATTGACAACAGTACTAATTAGATGCTGTGTGCACTTTAGATCACATAACGCTCTACTTCATAAGCCGCAGGTGCACACTGAATTTCACAAATACTGGCCAGAAAAATCTTTGTCCCGGGACCTGCATTTATTTGACGTAAGAGGTAACCTTCACTGTGTTCTCTTGCAAGATTTATTGAGGGTTTCTGCTGAAGGCTTGGCAGCTGGCACACTCATGAGATGGCCTGAGAAATGCTTCCTGAGTTTTGTGTCTTAAACAGGTGGCGCTTAAAAATCGAGATTAGGAGTGATTTATGAGTTATCATTAAGGCTGTCATGAGTAGTATTTGCTTGCAAATTGCAAAAGCAATTTTTATAAGGGGGGGGGGGGTATTTTGAGTCCAAGAGTAGAAACATTTTTGTCCAGTTTACAGTCTTTAACCTTGAAATCCCATTTCCCATCTGCAGATGTGTCAGAGTTATATAATAACTTAGCAGAACGTCTTTGGAAGAGTGCCTTTGCGCTCGGGCATGTAGCCAGAGTGTGACAATGTAGATGACTCCATGCCCACAAAGAGTGCAATTCATTCCTTTATGTTCCCTGGAGGAAGTTACTATGCCACCCAGAGTGTATCTGTGTTTTAGTCTATTTCCTGATGTATATCTTCATAAAGTTTACTGGGCAGTCCATTACCACAGATATTTATTTGGTATCGGGTTGCCTTGCCTAGCAGAAAACAGAAATGGGCTGTGTGAAGCCATGTTTTGGAGCCTTCATTTCATTCCCCCACTCAGCCAGCAGGCCTAATCAAGACAGAGTGAATGTAGATCGAGTGAGGGAGGAAGCAAATGCAGATGGACGGAACCTCTACTACATTATCTTCCCTTTACTGTAATATGCCCCCCTGGGCTGAGAGAGAGGATAATTGCAGAAGGAAGCAGTGTAGATGGTGTCTCCCTTGGGTTGAGCTGCCCAGTAATGTCCTAAGCATTAATTACAGTGTGGAGGACAATGTGAGGTGTGGTTAAGCCAGAGTCAATGGGCATCAGGACATATGCTATGGAGTACGCAGGGTTTAACTAAACACATTCAAAAGACCAGTTCAGTCTCACTACTGACAGAAATTGGAAGAGAACCAATAAGGACTGTGTAAGGACTACCTCGGGGAAGACGGCTCGTCTTGTTGCAGTACTAATTTATTTCCCTGTAAAAGTACTTTTTGAGTACAATTACTATAGTTTCACCTCTTTAAATACAGTGTTCTCGACTTTTTCAGCTTTCTGATTGATTGATTATTTTTATGTAGGTTAGTTTTAAAATATTAGTTATCCATCAGTTTTTCTCAGTAAGGAAATTCAAATTTTTGACACTTCTTTTAAATGTGTACAGGTAAAACCTGCATACAAAAATTAATATCTGTAGTGAAGCGCTGCTATGACATTACATTGTTGGCCCCATTAGCAATGTTTGTCAAGCGACTGCTTAAGAATCTGAGCTTGAAAGAACGAGACTAAACTAGTGGCTTTGATTGTTAGAGGTCAAAACCCATTGATATCCCACACACTTGTGTGTGTGTGTATATATATACCCAGGGGTTTGTGTGTGTTGGAAAGAAATGGGTGTACTATTGAAAAGGCGCTAGAGGCAGAGGAGCCAGGGGAAGCAGTGTCAGAACCCTTCCATGCGCACCAATAACCACGACCACCTGGTCTTCCATACAAGTGAGGAGCTCATAGTGGCCGCAGATTGCAAGGTAAATTGTAAATATATAGCTGTATCTTAATCCCATGGAAATTGTTGATTCTTTTAACTTGTTTATACATCAGCAGGTAACTTGTGCAAGTGTTGATGTGAAAGTGTGCGTGTCTACAGTTAGAAAGAGATTGGACATATTTGACCTGCATTGGAGGCACACCAGAAAAAACCTTTGCTCTCCCAAAAACAAAACTAACAAACAACAAAAAACTGAGAAAAAAAGAGAACAGTTTGCCAAATAACATATGGGCAAAGAGCAGAACTTTTGGAATAATGTAGATACAGTTTGTTGGGTGTAGTAATAGTACACATGTGTGGAGCATTTCAAGAGAAGAACCCCATACCAATTATGAAGCATGGTGGTGGAAATCTTATGGTTTGTGGTAGCCTTAGGGACTGTGCAACTTGCAGTCATTGATTCAGCTATGAATTCTGCATCATGTCGAAGACATGTTTGAAGTTAGTGTGAGGCCATGTATCTCAAAGTTGGAGGTGGAACATTTAGCAGGGTAAATATGGCAAGGAAACTAGCAGTGCATGAAGAAGTGGCTCAGAAAGAAGGGAGAGTTTTTAACTAAATTGAAATATTGTGTGGAATTTGAAAAGGGAAGTGCATGCAAGAAAACCCTAAAATACCTTGAACTCAAGTGAGGGAATTTTGTCTGGAGGATGGGTTTTCATCACTGTTTCATCAAGCTGACGTCAGATGCTGGTGGATAATTATGTTCTCCACATAAAATAATGTCCTTTGATATTTTTGTTCAATAATTGATTAAAAATGTGATTTTGTTCATGTGTTTTACCTTTATCTGTAGGGACTGTATCAAGTATCAAAACGTTTGCTTATTCAGCATAACAATTTTCCCCTCAGTGGCCCCAAGGGCCAGTTGATCTGAGTTTCCTGGCACCTTGTATATTTTTACTGGCTTGAAGTCTTTTAAGTACATCCGTTCATTTATTAGTTGTATATACACTAATGATTTTTCCAAACAAAAAAGAATAATGCACTTTGTGAAAACTGTGGCTTCATTGCAAACGTTGATGGGTATCCCTTGCACTTCCGACGATATCACTGAATTAACACAAGCTTGGATGTAACGTAATTTTCCTATACCATTTGTAGTATTTCCATATTGGCACAGTTCATTCACAGTTTACGTTTACTCCCAAGTATGCAAAATGCCTCCTGACTGGAAAGTTTCCCACACTGGAACTTGAAGCCGAGTTTGCCTGTGTCTTATCCAGTATTTTCATATTGAGGCAGCTTGTCAGTCATTATCCGTGACTTAATCTTCAGATTAATATAACTATACAATTAAAAGATGTTTATTAACTAAGCACACAAATGACCTCAGTGAATTAGGTTCTTCACTCCAGATGTAGTTTTCCGTGACACTAGAAAACTCTTACTTCTTTAAGTTTCCTCTTCCTTTGACCTTATTTTCAAACTACTAGCTGAGATAGGAAATACCGACAAGGAAAAAAAAATCGAAGGTTATCTTAAGTAGTCTGTCTGGGGTGAAATGACTCATGACTGTGATTGGTGGAAAACTGACCCAACATACTTTTTTTTTTTTTTTCTCTGAACCGTTGAGCCATGGCTTATGTCAAGCACTGGATAGTTTTTTTCCACCATGTCTTTCACAATCATAAGTATATTCATTGTAGCTAGCACAGTGCGACCTGGGGTGCAGTTTTATCAGTTGGCTTGGGGCACATAAATGTAAAAAAAAACGTAACATTGTGTCTTAGGAAAACCAAAATTCTAACTTCTGACTAGTACTATATGTAGGACAGCAGTGAATAACGTTTAATTTTTGAGCTCCAGATTTGTCTGTTGTCAGTTGGGTGGTACCAAGTATCAGCAGCTATAAAGTTAATCTTTTAATTTGACTGTATCATGGCTGAAGTGCAAACATGCGTGTGTACACACTGCAGGCTACATGCTGACCTGGTGAAGGCTATGGAAGCCATTAATCCTTTAAGATGATTTAGGCAGCTTGGGTTAAGGGGCCCTCCATAGGGGGTCAAGGCACATCAAGGTAGTTGCCGTCATGAGGATCAGCTGTGATATCAGTAGTTTGTGCATGTGCGTGATGTATTTTTCTTTGAGAACCAGGAACAGCGCTTATTCCTGAATTAAGACCTTCCGTTACCCGAACATACTCAACTAGGGCGTTGATTTCTGACCAGAGGCTTCTTTTTTGTAGCTAATAACCCATTTTGTGTACCTGCTTTTATCCCTTATGGTTTGCCATCATAGCTTAACAGCCAGTTACCGCCCATAATAAAATGTTAGTTCATGTATTCCTATAAAAAGCACACCTCTAGCTGTTTCTATTCTAAGACTTTGTTGCATGCAGAGTGGTCCGTATCCTTTCATCTCATCATCGCCCAGACAGGGCGTCCATATTTAGAAAGCTCAAATATTATTAACGGACATGTGGAGCTATTTTACAGTGCATATCGTTTGCGTGGCAGTTGCAAATGCAAGAAGCATGTGAGCTGAATGTAAAACTACAGTGTTTGTAATTGCAGCATGATGATACAGTAAATGTGATGTTTAAATTTGCTGAGTTTTTGACCTTTTTAAGAAAGTGAATATTTAAAGCAAGGTTAATAAAAGAAAAAGACATTTTCGCGTTAAGCATCACAAAAAGTGAAATCAGTTTTTTTCCGAAACACTTAAAACATAGCTTGTGTTCAACGGCTCATGAGTTTTATGCATGTAATTAAAATTCAAGCGCACATGGCACTTTTTAATTAACCAGTACTGCTTTCCTGATTATATATGCACTTTAATTAATCAAAAATTAACATTATTCCAGGTGCATCAGCCGGGCAGCGTTTGCTTTTCTGGCTAAATGTAGATGCCATTTGATGTCACGTTGACAAATGGGCACTCATTGAGTATGAAATTGTCCCCCATCACCACCTCCCCTACCCCTACTCCCCATTTGTGTGCGCTTGCGTGCTCACATCATTTCAGTGACAAGTCATTCATATAATATGAATGACTGTAATTAGAGCGAAATACAGGGCAAGTAGATACATGTACATTGTAACCTGCATCAACTGAGTTGATTCCATGATGATGATGAATACTGTTGGCAAGCCAGCAGCTCTGTATTGATGTTGTCGATTTGTTTAAGATTATCGGGATTCATAGACTTTGAAACAAATTTGCTGACGTCATAGAAAAAGTGCGGAAGTTTCTGAACAACACATGCTTTTGTGGAGGCCGTGCCTTATTTTTGCAACATAAGCTGTGTCAAATATATCCACTGTAGGTGTACATAATAGCAAGCTGTATGATGAAATTAGCTTTCAGGGAGAGTGATGTGATGGAAAGATGGCTAAGCTGTGCCAAGGTGCGCACACACACACCCTCACTCACCCACAAACTCGCACTCAAAAACATGTACACACATGCGCATGCACAGAGGCACACTGGCTTGGAGAGAGAGTGCAATGGCTGCACTCCAAGAAGCCACAGCCCTTATGCTGTCCATGTGTTCAAGAACTCTCGCCACTCTCAGCTCATCCAGGACAAAAAAGCAATGTGCACGATGGGATAAGTTAGTCGTTAAAGTGAGAAAATGGGGCTTATTTGAAGTGGAATCGAAGCCCTGAATATTCCAAAGAACCGTTAGCACTAAATGCTGTTGTCAGTGGGTGTAGCAATGCTGTTTACCATAAAGCCAGATCTGCTAATACAGATGGGTTGCGCCACAGAGGAACTTCACACCATGCAGAAGTACCGAATGCAGTGTAACGCACATCCTCGACTGACTCGTGCATGTCGCAGGACAAAGAATGTGTGAATGTGACCCGGGTTTGCTGCAACATTCTCTCTTTTTCTCACTCCCTCTCTTTCTTGGATCACTTGTGTCCCGTGTGTGAAAACGCAGCCTGTTGTGCTTGGCCATCTTCCCAGCCTCTGTGACCGCTGCAGCCCCTATTAATGGTCCTCCTCCATCGCCTTCACAGCCGACTCCCCTCAGAAACAAACACACACAAACACACAGACAGCCAGGCTTCACCATCAGTCACCTTGACACCATCCCCCCATCGCCTACGCTTCCCACCTGGATACGTGACTGAAGCAGTCAGCTTTTATCAACCTCAGTGGTATAAATGTTTGAGTAATATTTTGGTCTTACTCTATTAGATTATCGGTTTGACAGACTTCGGCTTTCTTTGCAGTTCAGGAAAAAGCTAAGCTAAGAGGGTTTAGTGATCCTGTTTCAAAGTTTTCCGTTTACCTCAGATTAAGCTAAGAATCTCATGTTTGACCTCACAAAAATCTCAGTTTTCTGCTTTAACTTTTGATGTTCATATCCGATTTTGGTTTATAGCAGACTTTTTCTCGCAGGGTAAAACATGCACACAGTTAGCTGCCAGTGTTGCTGCTAGGAGTCTAAACGTAGAAGTAATCGCTCACATGACAATCATAATATCATCACATTGCCCAAGCCTGTGGTGACACATCAGATTCTTGCCTACTGTAAAGGTAGCAGCAAAGAAGTGGAGGTTTGGATGGAGCTGCAGTTTCCACTTGATGCTCTGCTGCTCTTGATCTCCCCCCTCCTGCAACCCTGCCTTCCTCTCTTCCTGTTAAATCAGATATTCTGCACCCTGTCCGACTCGGAGTAACATTTATGTGACTGGCAGTTCTCCTCTGTACTTTGATGGTTGTGTTTGACAAGGAGGCACGGAGTGCCTACTAAATGTCCAAACAAGACATTTTTGCTGGGAGAAATTTGGTGTCTTCTTTGGCGCTGACCGGAATGCCATTAGGAACACAACACTGCTGCTCATTCTTTCCGAACTCCGAGCTCTGGTGACAGAGCCTTCAAAAACAACATCTGGGCTCAGATGAAGTGCTTGAGGAGGAGCTGCAAAACTCCTTTGTCATTGAAATGCTGTTTTCAACTCTGCTTTTCTTCCGGGAGGCCACGGATGTTTTTGCCTTAATTCCCAATCTTGTAAAAGCGCCTGCATACATACAAATCACTCCACTGCCAGCTAGCCACCACTGCCCAGACTGCTAATGGCAAAAGAGAGAAAGAGATGAAGAGAACATTAGAAATTAGTTCTAACCTTTAGCCCCTCCAGACAGCTTGGAGAAGCTGCCAAAATAAAGATTATTTGTTTTCTGGGGACATGTCTAGTGTTGTTATAGGGAGCTGTGTTGAGAAGCTCTGGGAACCTCTGGTCAAGTCCAGCTTCAGTTTTGCTTCACCATTAGTGATTGATAAACAAGCTGAACTCGAGCAGACTCACCTGAAACCCTGATGAGTCTCCATATGTAGCCCTGAGTTAATGAAGTGAGTGTAATCTGCATGAAGAAAGGAAGGGAGGGAGAGAAAAGGAGACGAGAAGGGGAGCGAGAGCTCTTATATCCTGGGAGAAATAATCCCTTCAAGTCAACCCATTTTTACCGCCTTAAGAACAGGAAATCCCATACCCCTCCTTGCTTCTTTTTTCCCCTTCAGGTTTTATCTCGGTTCTTGTATAATAAGTTACATTTTCATGGGCCTGTTGACAGTGTTCCGTTCCTTCTAAAATTGTCAACACTCCAAGTAGGCAACCTCTTATAGCATTGTGTCTACAATTTAGAAATATCCCAGACTGCTAACTACTTTTATTAAAAAATGTGGTGAAAAAGGTGTGTGAACTTGTATTTTTGCTGTGTGGCCTAAACATTTTGAGCAGCCAAACGCCATTTTGGCCTACTCCTGATTAATGAGGCTTTAGTGTTAACATGCGGTTCTTTGTTTTATTGCACTTTTTTCACTGAACATTGTTCCAGTAGTGCTATGGTGGCATATTGATGATTTCAGATCCATAGCTGTAGTTTTCAGATTGTTGGCACTTAGCACAGATTTTTGCAGGACTAAAGAGACTTGCAAAATTGGCCAGTTTCTTCTATTTGTGGACAAAGCTACCAGTTACCACTGAGCAAGACCTCATAGACCACCAAAGCTGTCACCATCTGATAAATAGTATTTTTATCTTTTGAGAAATAAACGATTGGGCTGCACTCTTTCTTCAGATCGGAAAAAAGAAAAGCAGGCAGTTCTGTCCTTTCTTCCAGCTGTCTTAGCTCATTGCTATATATCAGAAAGGATGTGTAGCCATCAAGATGATGTTTCTACATAAAGGAGAAGACCAGATACTTTGGAGAGTAGATCCCATTTTAGATGTTACAGAAATCCAGATTTTGAAGGTTTTACTTTTTGCTCACACATTTACATAGCTCCAGTCTGATGCTCTGCCTGGTTTCCTGCTGCAGAGGAAAGTAGTGCATCCCACACAATATTTCTTACTTACTTGCTGCTTTTGTGCTTCCTCCGAGATCTAACCGTCTGTAGAAGGCAGTACATCACAACTTATATACTCATGTTCCAACAATGGGAATGAATGGCGAGCCAATAAGAACTTGGCAGCAGCACTTTTTCACTTTATTGTTCGTGCTTTTCACACCATATGAGCGAAAGAGATGAAGTGAGACCTTGAAGATTGGTGGCGCGATCAGTGAATTTTAACACGCCCCAGCCAGCAGAGGTCAGACTTAATTAAAGGGGAAGTAGGACTAGAAGCGCTTGGGATATTATAAGCACATGCACAAGTTGTCTCTCACACACACACACACACACACACACACACACACACACACACACACACACACACACACAGTACTGTCCAGCTGGCACATTTATGGAGTGGAAATGATATGGCGACTTTTGCGGGGAGCATCTGTTCAGAAACCCTAGTCTTCACACACGACTACATGCAGGACTCTGAACACACACTCACTCACACATCCATTATGCTTGCATCATTCAAACTCTGTCATGCTTCGAAAAGAACTAATGAGTCTAAATTGATCAACAAAGCTGTATTTCATTAAAAGAAACCTTTACTTTCCTGTAAAGTCTTTCATCCTGAAACTCAACAAATCAAATCACTGTCAGCTAGCAGTGTAAACTTTAGCATACAATGTCATTCAGTATGCTGAGGCCTATTGGCTTCCAATGCTACTCACTCCCTTTACTGATTAATCGCGCTTGTGCACATAAACCATAAAATCAGTATCCAAAATAAACCACCTGAACTGTGCAACTATTTCACAGTTTCTTATTATTGGATGTGTGTTCTGATTAAATGGGCATAACCGCAGTGATTTGTCTCATTTCTGTCCAGCTAATACTAATATCACGTATATCAGAGACTGTTTGATATGAAATGTCACTTCAGCTCCTATGGAGTATCCACCCAAGATGCTTTTATTGTTTTGCATGCCTTGTGCAACAGGGTGTGAATGGATTGGACTCTTGCAATGGCTTGACCAATAAGTGGGGTGCATGCAAATAAGCGAATGTCATCTTTGTGGCCTCTTTAGATCGTGCAAATTGAGGCCAGAGTTTTTTGCACACAGGGGGCTAGCTGCTGTTTACACACATCTTCCTCATTTCAGATTAACTGGTTCTGTTTGTATAAGATGGTTCATTCATTGGGCAGAGTCCATGAGTGAGATAAATGCTTTAATGGAGAATCCTCATTAACTAGTGGTTTACTGTACTATGACTTGCTAGAAACTGTTTAGCTGAATATCAGCAGTATTTGTTGACTGGCTGGATTATGGATTTTCATTTTCAAACGCAGAAAAACATGTTGGAATATATGCAACAAAACTTGGGGAATTTCATTAATAATGGCTAAAAAAATGAAAATTGAAAAATTCCGCACTTTTGCTTTTATACAGCAACGCTTGAAAGTTTGTGACTCCTTAAAAATTAAATTTATTAATTGAATGTACTTAATATATTTAATCAAAGCCTGAAACCAGAGTCCTAAACAATCTTTTAAAGCAGTTCTGTTTACTGCGCTGATAGAAATGGTTCCACTGTTTATCTCAGTTGAGTGTTTTGTTCCTCATCAAGGCTTTTGTGGCAATGGGTTATATTTAGGATTGTTTTGCACTCGCATCATTCCATGTATTGTCAATCTCTAGGGCTGTCTGGAAACCCAGCCGACTTGGAAAAGCGCCACACAGCATTTGGGAAGAACTTCATCCCTCCTAAGAAGCCCAAGACATTCCTGCAGCTGGTGTGGGAGGCGCTGCAGGATGTCACCCTCATCATCTTGGAGATAGCAGCCATCATCTCACTGGGCCTGTCCTTCTACCACCCACAAGGAGGCGACAGTAATGGTGAGGCAGCATAGGACTTTTCCAATTTTGGAACATTTGCATGTGCATATGTTTAAGCTTACTCTGCTTTTAGGGTTTGTTCAAAATTCCAAATATATAATTCATGCCCAGTCAAGCTTGCAGTAAAGAGTTGTACACCGGTTGTGACAGTTTGCAGAATTCTAATACCCAGAACTCTGCTTGATATTTTATTAGTTTGTTTTAATTTTTTTTTATTATCTCGCAAATCATTTTTGGCATCTCTTGTGTATGGGAAAAGCATCATTTGGTGCTGACTGCTCGGAATACGCAGAAGCCTCTATTGGCCGCTGCTCTGAACTTGTGAGTTTCCCCATATGGCTCAGAGTGCAAGAGTGACCTTTAGAGTCATCTAAATCTCAGGAGAGAAAATTAGGTCGGTGACGCGGAATCCAGTGTTGGTAAATAGTGCTGGCAGCCAAGGAGTTTTTTTTTTTTTTTTTTTTTTCTGTTTTAGGGGGAGGATAACATGCATGGGTTTATGTATTTCTGTGTATATATGGACATTTTGGCAGTAATTTGCATGAAGGGAGTGTGACATTGTTTTTAAGCATGACACTTGCTAAATGTCATCCAGGCTTATGAAGATTTTACCATATTTTATCTGCTCTGTTTGTGTGTTTTCAGCATGCGGCCAAGCCGTTGGTGGTGTGGAGGATGAAGGTGAGGCTCAGGCTGGCTGGATTGAAGGTGCTGCCATCCTCTTCTCAGTGATCATAGTGGTGCTGGTGACTGCCTTCAATGACTGGAGCAAAGAGAAGCAGTTTCGTGGGCTTCAGAGCCGCATCGAACAGGAGCAGAAGTTCACGGTCATCCGCAAGGGCCAGGTCATCCAAATACCTGTGGCTGAGATTGTGACTGGCGACATTGCTCAGATCAAATATGGTGAGATTTTCCTTTTTCGGGATGGCTACCGAAATTATTTAAATTAAACACTTCAATATAAACAGCAATAAATGTAAGGCTTTAGTCAAATTCTAAATAGTTCAGAAGCAATTCAATGAATTTATTATTACTTTGCGTGTGTATATATAACCCCCCTTTTGTTTATTTTGGCTATCCGGTGTGTTGACCAGAGGAGGATGGGTTCCCTTTCTGAGCGTTGGTTCTCCCGAAGTTTCTTCCTACAACTTAAGAGTTTCTCTGTGCCTCTGTTGCCATTGGCTTGCTCATTAGGGGCTCGGGCCCTGATTCCGTAAAGCTGCTTTGTGACCGCGTCAGTTGTAAAAAGTGCTAAAGAAATAAAATTGACTTGAATAATAAAATCTCACCAAAATGATTAGGTATTATGATTTACATTTAGAGTAGAGATTTAACAGTACATCAGTGCATAGGAACATTGTGATTCAACTACATCTGTTGCGTATATTAGGAGCTTTTTAAAAATGTAATCCTATATTATTCCGTTAAAGTAAAAAAATTAATTTATTTTTTCTAAGGATATTTCATTGATTATTTTTTGCAATTTAATTCTTTGGACAATCTGTAATGGTGCATACTGAGGACCTGATGCTCATGCACGTGTTGCTTCGACTATAACTAATTCATGGGCAGTGGTGGCCTAGTGGCTAGGACACTGCCTTTGGGACCTGAAGGTCGCAGGTTCGAGTCCCAGCCCGGGCACTACTGAGGTACCCTTGAGCAAGGTACCATCCCACTACACTGCTCCCCGGCGCTGTTGGTGGCTGCCCGCTGCTCCACGTGTGCACGTGTGATGGGTTAAATGCAAAGGTCACATTTCATTGTTGTGCTTGAGTGTGTTCACAATGACAAATTGTCACTTTCACTTCACTTCAAGCTGGTAACTCTATAAAAGTAGTTATCTTGATAAAAGTTCAATGGTGAATTTATTATTAATTGAGATACTTCTTGTCTGACGTACCATTTATGACAAGAACACTTGATTAATGATGAACTACATCGGAAACAACTGTATTCTCTATATACATGTGTGATGCTTGTGCACATCATGACAAGTAATTTGGCACATTGGTGACATGGGGAATAACCGTGATTTAGCAGACGTCACATGATCATGCTGCTGGTACACCTAAGAATAAATTAGTGAGCAGCAAACAAACAAAAGCTATGTGGGAAGTTTTCTTTCAGAATCTCGATCATAACAAGAATAAGTGTATAAGTGGAAGCAGGAGTGAGAAGGCTATAATCAGTGAAGTGAAAGTGACTGTGTCATTGTGAACACACTCAAGCACCACAACAAAATGTGACCTCTGCATTTAACCCATCACACATGCACACGTGGAGCAGCGGGCAGCTACCAACAGTGCCCAGGGGGCAGTGTAGTGGGACGGTACCTTGCTCAAGGTACCTCAGTAGTGGCCAGGACTCGACGCTGCGACCAAATGCAGCGTCCTAACCACTAGGCCACCACTGCCCACCATCATAAGAGTTGGAACAAATTCCTCAGATGACCCTAGATGATACAGTAGATGATGATGCTCTGTTGCATGCACACATGACCACTGTGCTTCAGAATCAGTATCTCAACCTAATCACCCATAATCTAGACTTAAACTAGACTTATGTTGGGGACCTGACATTTCTAAAGCCCAGTTAGTTTGCCCTCAGAGTCATATGCATTTCTAGCAAGCTTCACAAACGGGTTTCTCAGTGTCTCAGAAGTATGCTTTAGTGTGCACAGCGCCGGAAGTAGAAGATCGTACATGGCTGGCGGTCAAAAGCTCCCGTTTCAACCCCAGCACGGCTATGACTCATGCTAACAGGCCTGTGTGAGTCACGGAACTGCTGCCTAGGCTGGCCGAGACGTGGGCGACGCGTGGGGCTCCGAGAGCCACATGAGAGCACCGTCTCCATGGTGGCCGAAAGCAGCCTTCCTCCTCTCACTGCGTCTCTTTTTGCCTCTGTCAATCTAATATTTCTCTCTCTCTTCTGTACTTTATCTGTCTTTTTCCACTGTATTCTGCTTCTAAGTTTGTCTTTGGTTTTAACATCTTTCCCTTCTTCTTCTGCCCTCAGGTGACCTTCTTCCCGCTGATGGTATTCTGATCCAGGGTAATGACCTGAAGATTGATGAAAGCTCGCTCACTGGAGAGTCTGACCAGGTCAGGAAGTCCCTGGACAAAGACCCCATGCTGCTGTCTGGTGAGTGCCTGTTCTTTTTGGTCTTTGTTGGCCAGATATAGCCACGAGTTGCTTTAGACACCTTTACAAGGTAGCCATAGGTATATTTACAAACCTGTGGGAAACATTTTTCAGCTTTTTGTGTGTTTTGCATCACTAAAACTGCATGCAGTCATTTTATTCAGCTGCACAAAACACAAAGTGAACTTCTAAAATTGCAGTTAGGTGTAGTTTACCTTTAGGAGAAATCTGTAATCACTGCAGATCTTTTACATTATGTGGAGACATCTCACATAATGGGGGGGTTGTCTATGGTTTTTAATGCAAATCACTTTCATTTTGGTTAGGAACTCATGTAATGGAGGGTTCTGGGAGGATGGTGGTCACTGCTGTGGGCCTGAACTCCCAAACTGGAATAATTTTCACCCTCCTTGGAGCCGGCGGTGAGGAGGAGGAGAAGAAGGTGAAGAAAGGTGAGTCCATACATAGTCTATATAAAACGTATCAACAGAACCTGCCAAACGCCAAATCAGTCAGTGCGCTTCTGCTAATACTCAAGTCCCATATCATCTTGCCTTGTCAGAGGTAAGCACTATTTGAGTGGTACCCATTCCGGGTTTAGTTTTGCCCATGAAAGCTCTACAAAGCCAAGGAGTGAAGTGCCTGATACTAGAGCAAAAGATCAAGATGAAGCATCTCTGGACTCTGTCAGTGGAGATCAGTCAGTACCTCTAGTAGCAATTCTCCTCACCTTATTTATTTCATGTATTATATTAATTTCATATTTTTCATGTAGTACTAATCCCTTGAATCGTTTGGTTTAGTTAGTTTCTGTTTTGTTTGTTTTACTTTCCTGTTTCCGTTCGTCAAATTTACATCCTTCAAGCATTCATCCTTGCTGGGCTGAACGTGTCATTTCAGAGGAAAGACAATTGGGAAGCCTGTTCTGCGTTCAAAAAGGAAGCACAAAAACTGGTCACGAAAACACTGCACACTTGACGTTAATGAGTTATACATCTGTAGAGAGCACTTTGCTCTGAAAGTCACCTGCCCCCTTAACTCGGCACCTTCCCTTCGCAGTCTTGCGACTGCAGCTGGCCTCCATGGTTCCCCAGACACGCCTCAGACTCTAATTGACGCTAAATGAGAACTGTCACAAGCACACACACACACACTGTTCACACGGTCCAGCGACTGTACGTTTTATTTTCATATTTGCAGGACCCTCTTTGATTCTGTACTTAGAAGAGAAAAGGTCTTGCGTGTCACATTGCCCTTACTGTCAAAGAGAAGCCAGCATCAATTATCGCGCCGCCATGAGTGTGCCTTGTTCCAGCACAACTATTGCGAAAGTGTTTAGAAATGCAGCTCACTGCGGATACAGTGACAGTTTTGGCAGCCTTTTTGACATTTTTTTTCCTCATTTGACATTGTTATTTCAGTTTAAAACAGTGACATGAAATTGGAGGCTGGTTATGTTTGACTGCTTGCAGGGACATTAACTTTATTTATGTCAAAGTTGCTCTATAATTCCATGAATAAATATAGGCAGGCATTAGAGAAAAATGCCTAAAAGAATACTCTTTTCAGTATTGTTCAAGCTAAACTTTATCATGTGCCATTGTTAGGGTGAGCAAAAAAAAGGACGGACAACCTGTTTACATCAAGCAAGCTTATAATATAGGCCAATAGGCAGATGTGTGAGAGGTGTTGGAAAGGGCTTTTGTTTAGAGACTGATGCAATTGAATTGGCTGTTAGCCTTCTCCTCCAAGCATGTTGAGCTGTCTAATACTACAGTAGCAACATGCTAGCCTTACCCTCCAAGCTGTCACTTTGTTTGAAGGGGGAGACCTTACTAGCTGGTAAGAAGTGGACATGGATAAGTTAGGGAGGGTACACAGAGATGTGCCGAATAAAGATAAGAAATCTGCTGCAGTTAAAATTCCTTTCTGAATTCCAGACTAGCATGTTTGCTGACGCAGCCTTGTCAAGATTACAGTTTAGACACTGGAAAATGTCTAAGGCATTGCTCTACTAAATCAGAAGATTCAGAATTTGGCTTTTTTTCTTTTTTTTTTCTCAATGACACATTTTAGCCCATGTACACGTGTGAAGTTGCATTGATTTGATTTTTTTATATCTGGTTTTTTAAAGCCTTGTTTCTTTTATTTATGTCTGGTTCATTTACTTTAAACCATGTTATATCAGCCCTCCGCCCTCTCTCTCTTGTTCTGAACAGGTAAAAAACAAGGAGCCCCTGAAAATCGCAACAAAGGTAACCCCCCCTCCCTTCCCTTCCCTTCCCATTCAGCGACAAGTCTTGGAGTCTCGTGTCAATCTCAGTCACACTTTCACCCTACTCTAGTTCTTTCAACCTCTATCTCTATCTCTATCTCTATCTCTCTCTCTCTCTCTCTCTCTCTCTCTCTCTCTCTCTCGCTCTCTTTCTCTTTCGCTCTCTTTCTCTCGCTCTCACACACTTTCTTTCTCACTTTGACTCTTTCCTGCTGAGCCCCTGGGAGCATCTTCCCGCCTTGCTTTACCTGTGAAAGAGTGCAACTCTCACCTGCTGAAACAGAGCTGAGGACCTTTACTGTGTTTTATACACACACACACACACACACACACATACACACAACCAGAGGGGGAGTTGAAATGAAGGGCTTTAGCTATAGCAGACAAGTAGTAACAAGCAATACAGTTCAGCTTAGTTCTGTTTGCTTTGAATTAATGTTGGTTAACCTTGGAGAAATATCCCATTATACAAAGGGAGGAGAGTAACTACTAAGAGAAACTTAGTGAGTTAGCAAAGGGCTAACAATGAAATGCTTCATATGCCTATACATCAACTGGTTTAGTAATTTGTCCTTGTATTTTATACATCTAGTTTAAATGACTTATAGAACCATATGGAGCAGTAAAATCACACATTTTACACTGTACACATGTGATGTCTTTTTTTTTTATATATACTTGAAAAATGTTTACACGTTTTGCTTAGGTGTTGTGATTTGAACCGATTGACGTAAAAGGTTTTCTTAAACCCAAATAACTTCACCCATCCGTAGTGTGTATGTATGTGTGTATGACATTGTAAACAGTAAAAAAGTGCTGTGTGTTTTGCTCAGGCATGTCATATTCAGTATTATCAGGCATATTCAGCATTACAGGGTGCATCATCCTCCCTTCCATGCTCCAGGAAACAGCATCTGCTCCAGACAGCAACACTCACATAGATTGCATGGCTCTGTCTGCCCTTGGATACGCACACACACTCTCTCTCTCACACACACACACACACACACACACACACACACACACACACACACACACACACAGGCATATACCCTGGCATAAAAAAGGAAGCTAAGCGCAAACGTGCTGAGTTATTGCTCTTGCACTACTTAAACCTGAACATATTTGCATTTTTCCACAGTTGCATTGCCCTGTATTGACAGCTCTTTCTTGGATTGTACCGTATCAGTGTTAGGGGGCTGGTTGGGAAGCCATAGGAGAGGTTGCTGGACTCATCAAGCAAAGCTCTGGGGGCAGCTGAGTGGGAGTTGCACCCTTGCCAAATCAATGGGCTGTGAATTGTTGTTGTTTTTTTGTCTATTTCTTAGTTCCTTATTGTCTTTCACTGTTGCCTTCTTCTAGGGTGTGCTCAGGAAACTCATGCTGTCTTGTACACTGTTCCCACAGTCAGTGTGTGATTATTCCTCTTTTCTGTCTTTCTCTCTCCCTTTCTCTGCATTGTGCTCTGTAAAAAAAACAAAATCCAGATTTTCAGCTTCTTCCTCCTCTTGGTCTTTCTTGATTATTTTTGTGTTGTTCATCTTCCTTGGTTATTATTATTAATAATTATAATTATGTATTTCTTTATTTACTTTAATTTGTTTATGACGTTCTTTCTTAAGTTTTTAGTTGGTTGAGTCTGTAACACACTCGCCCCTCCCACCTCCCCCACCCCCCTCGTCGTGCGTGCGTGCGTCTGTGCGTGCTGTCAGTCCGTCGGTCAGTCCGTGCATCTGGTCTGTCAGTCCTGCAGTCCATGTGTGGCCACTCGATCAGCCCTGTTACACTTTAAAGGGCTCTCACACATGCAGTCTGGCGAACAGAGTCCCAATTCCCCCTTCTCCCCCTGTTCCAGTGCCTTGTTTCAACCCAGTACCTCATATATTTCCATCACACTAGCAAGACGATATTGGAAAAGATGTTCCGAGCTAATTTTACACTGCTTCATAATGCCGAGGGCTATATAGTGCTCCTTATGGCAGAGATAGACAGGAAATTGGGGTGGGATCAATGTTTAACCATAGCAAAAAGCCTAAATTGGATCTTAAATTCCATTATATTTCTATTTTAGCCAGAGCCCTAGTAATGCAATACATCTGTCTTTGGAATAATTGAATTACTACAATCATAGTTTGAGATATTGTGATAAGGGTTCTCAACAAAGAGGTTTTTCTTTTTTTTCTTTTTTTTTTTTTTTTTCCCTGATTCTATCGCTCTTGTTTAATGTGTAATCGCAATATCTGTCTCACGAATGAATAATTCCTTTATGAGGCAGCGTTGAGTCAGAGGAGTGTAGGTTTAGGGTTCCTTAACTGTAGAAAGTCATATACTACAACACTGATCTAAGACATCTGTAAAATGTTGAGGCTTGTTGTGGAATTAAACTTCTCATTTTAGTTACGCTCATTTACATAATTTCTGCTCTTATATGACATTAAACATTTGATTGTAATCATGTTTCTTGAATGTTAGCTGGGTTAAAGATTTATAGCTAATTTTAAAATGGTTATATGCTCATTCTTTTGTATACATGGTATACTTGTTCTGTCAGAAAGTCTAGTTCATCAGAAATCACTATTCGGGATGAATGAATCAACTCCCCTTTTGTTAATATCCACTAACTCACGTTAATAACAGCTGTTGTAAATCTGAGTTGATTCATTTCATCAATATTCGCTAATGTCAGAAAAGATCAGAGTCTTGTGCTGTTCTGTTCTAGTTGTTCTGATTGACTCTCTTTTACTTCCAACAGTCAATGAACTGCCTACTCTTTTCTCCCCTCTGCCGTTCATCCCTCCTTCTCTCCCTTTATCCATATATCTTTTTTTATTTCTGACATTCTTCCCTCATTCCACCATACCCCCACCACACCCCACCCCCTTCAGCTAAGACCCAGGATGGTATTGCTCTGGAGATTCAGCCACTCAAGAGTGAGGAGGGGGCTGAGTCTGAGGAAAAAGAAGAGAAGGAGGAGAAGGAGGTCAAGAAGGTCAACGTCACGAAAAAGGAGAAATCTGTACTGCAGGGCAAACTGACCAGGCTGGCAGTGCAGATCGGGAAAGCAGGTGGGGGCTGTCAAATTGACAGCTAATAACATTAAATGCATTTGAATTAGTCTGACCTGTTGCCACACTCTTTCTGATGATGATAATCCTCTAGATGTGAAAGATCAGTGGGTAAATATTACGTTTACCATAGTAATAATTTCTGAAGCTGAAGTAAGTTAGCAAAGATTAAATTGCCCCTGCTTTTTTGTACTAATCTGAATATTCATATTAATTACCCACTGAGAGGTTATTTGTTTATATGACTGTTCGCTTGGATTATTCTGAAAAAGCAGAGTTAGCTTTTGGTCTGCTTCAGACACCTCCTTTTACAAATGAGTTCATTTGTCATATTCTGTCCTGGTTCAGTGGGTTTATTTTACTTATGGTTTAAAGAAACGATGTCACCCAGTAAGGAAGCAGGGCCTGTCCCTTTGGGCTGTACTCCACATAATTATCCCACTTCCAACAGTACGTGGCTGGCAATCAAGTCGAACTTGAATGGTGCACATCAGCTGACAGCTTTTGTCATTGAGGCTAAGAGGAAATCAGTGGATCCAACCAAATTTTCTCTTTCTGTCCAATCGTGGAAAATCCTTTTTTTTTTGGTAACTGAATAGTTTAATGTACTATGTAAACAGTATTGAAACGGTTCATACAGTTTATACACCAATCAGCCATAATATCCAAACCCAGTATCAAAAAGGTTTTTCTTCCCAGTTTATTCAGTTCATACATTGATCAACTTTAACACTCAAATTACCTGCCTGATATTGTGTGATAGTGTGTAGGTCCCCATCATTGTGCCCAAACAGCTCTGACACTTTGACACCTAGATGTTCGCAGCAGCTCCTTGCAATGTGGGGCCTCCATGGATTTGACCAGTTTGTTCAGAACATCCCACAGATGCTCGATCGGACAATGAGATCTGGGGAATTCGGAGGTCAAGTCACCTGCTGAAACTCTGATATGTTTTTCAAAAAACAATTTTTGCAGTGTGGCAGGGTACATTGTCTTGCCGAAAAAGGCCACTGTTTTTTGGGAATATCATGGTCATGAAGGGATGTACAATGTCCATGGACCACAGGTTTTTAGGTGCATTGCAGGGATCGTTGTCAAGTCCAACACTTTGTCCAAACACAATGTTTATTTTACTTCAGATTTCACGGTTTCCTCTGCTAAAGCAGCCATGTTGCAGCATGTTTTTCCATTCTGTTCGATTCTACTGTCCCATGTACTCTCTAGTATAGCCGTCTGATCTCACTTACATATGTGCATCTTAAAGTCACAGTAACAAAATCCCCTGGTTTATTCGAAGTGGTAAACAGAGGTTAAAAATAACCATGCCAGATAAATTTTGACTACCTTTGGTACATAATACAAAAAAGTAAGAGCAATGTACAATATGGCCTCTTTACCTTTTTCATTTTCCACAGGTCTAATTATGTCTGCTGTGACTGTCATCATCCTCATCTTGTACTTTGTAATCCATACCTTTGGGGTGAACAAGCAAGAGTGGAAGGCTGAATGCACACCAATTTACATTCAGTATTTTGTTAAATTCTTCATCATTGGTGTGACGGTGCTGGTGGTGGCTGTTCCAGAGGGGCTGCCCCTTGCGGTCACCATATCCCTGGCCTATTCCGTGAAGGTGAGCTCCTCGTGTGGGCAACCAAGTGGTCAGCTATCATTAGCCACTTTTCTTATCTGCAGTATGTTTTGTGTAGATGCTCAAATAAAAAAACAGTACAGTGCAAAAATCTTGGCTACCTGAGAAAATTCTGTTTCTATGGGCAGTCAAAATGTATTTAAGTGTAAGGATTAGAGTAAGTACACATAAACATCAATGCAGCAATTTGTGACTTTATTTCTGTCAGTGTTTTGGCTTAACCATATTTAAAGCTTTCCTGGGGCTAAGTATTTGTAGCTACCATCCAGTATCTTGGGTATACTTTCTAATCAATACTTAATGAATCACAAGCATTAACAGCGCACTTACTACCCCTACAATTATTTGAAACAGTTTTCTTGGCTAGACTGAGACTTTTGCACAGCAGTTTGTGTTTAAAGTGGTATATTGTTTGGTGGGTTCTTTCTCTTTTAAATATTCTCATATTCAATACGGTCATGTAAAAAAATAAGGACATGTAATGGAAACTCTTCAAAACATTTCACCCTACTTGATACAGTGTCTACAGATGACCTGGATTAGAATTGAACAAATGACCAACAAAAATTATATTTTGCTGTGTGTAATTTAAATGAATTATACCGGTTTTGGTTACAGGGAAAATGTTAAGTACAACTATTACCCTTCCAGGTCCATGAAATTATAATTCGGAATTCCAGATTAGGTGCTTTTGATTAGAATCCCTGCAGGTGGAAGGGGTGGGAAGGAAGCCTTATTCTTATTTAATCGGAAGTCCAATCTAAACTCTTACTCATACCAAGATCTTTAGAACTTCAATACAAGCCTTCAGTAAGCAAAGGTTGTGGATACCTGTATGTCTGGAAAGGGATTTAAAAAGATTTCTAAATTATTTTAAATAAATCATTCCATTATAAGAAAAATCATCTTCAAGATGTGTGGATTTCAAGTCAGTTTCTCTGGGACTGGCTTCCCCAGCAAATTCTGCTTGAGCAGACTGTCTGATCTGGAAAGAAGTGTCAGACTTTTATCAAATGATCAGCAGGTAACCTTTGCAGCGGTTGGTGTGAAAGTGCATATGTCTACCATCAGAAATAGATTGGACAGATTTGTCCTTCATGGGTGGTTTGCCAGGAAGAAACATTTACTCTCCAAAGAGAACATGAAAGCCAGACTTCAGTTTGCTAATGAATGTATGGGCAACAATCCAGGACTTTTGGGATGATGTAAATGGAGTCGTTTGGCAAGAGCATCAGTACAGTTCAGTACAGACAGCTTTTCAGAAGAGGAACTACTCATCAGCTGTGAAGCATAGTGGTGTAAATGTTATGGTCTGGAGTTGCTTAGCTTTGTCAGGAACCGGGACGCTTGCATTCACTGATTCGGCTATGAATTCTGCATTATATCATTGAGTGCTTGGAGATAATGTGAGGCAACCATAAGTGGAACGTCCAACAGGATAATGAATTGAGGCACAATAGCAGATCTGCCAAGAAATGGCTCAAAAAGAAAAAAGGAAGTTTTTTTAAAAATCAAATATCTTAAAACTCGATGGAGTTTTAAATGCAAAATTGGTCAAGAATATCAGGTTTCCGAGACTATTGGACAATTATGCAAAACACCAACAGGAAGTTGTTTATGCCAAAGGAGCAATACTCGCTTTTAAAGCCAAGGGGGTACTTATTTTCTCCACAGAATAATTTTACCTCTACTAATATTTATAATAATAATAATATAGCTAATTTTACTGGTTTATATAAGTTTATCCCAGTTCTCTGTAGGCACTGTATTATTATATATTTTACCTTTACTGCATGCAGTGAGAATGCAGTAAGCTGTGTGAATTAATCTCTAATGAGTCCTTTGCCAGAGAGGGCAATGCAGTTCTTGAATTTTGTGTGGAAGGGCTTTATGGCTAAAAAGCCCCAGCTGACTGTTTTACTAATGGTAGAATTAAGCTGCTGCAGAAGGGCAATTGCTCTACGAAACTAGGTCAAGCTCTGTTTTTTTCTCAACAGAAAATGATGAAGGACAATAACCTGGTAAGGCACCTGGATGCCTGTGAGACCATGGGCAACGCCACTGCCATTTGTTCCGATAAGACCGGCACGCTCACCATGAACCGGATGACGGTGGTGCAAGCTTACATAGGTGACACTCACTACAAGACCGTACCCGAGCCTGAGGCCATCAAGCCCGAGACCTTGGAGCTTATGGTGAACAGCATCTCCATCAACTCAGCATACACAACCAAGATTCTGGTGAGCTGATCTTGAATGTTCTTAGCTGTTTCAAGGGCAAAATAGGCTCCTTTCCTCCATTTGTTTTACCAAAGATCTGAATCGTTTTGTTTCCATGACCTCCTTAGATTTTTCTGCACATATTCTCCAGCAATATTTTTCAGTACAATTTACATTTACTGTCATCCTCTGGCTTGAGAGCTATAAAAATTCAGGATGTGGTTTATGGTTTATCCTTTAAGAGGCTCAGGTGGGGAAGTGTTCTTTGCAGTCATCAATAGGTCAACATTTAATGTCCTAATGGATGCTATGCCCTTGAGGAAGACACTTGAGTAAACGTGGAATTTAAAGCCTACTCTCCAACCACTCCTCAGTTCTAAGCTCTTTAATGTCTTAATACAAGCATAGTGATAATCCTGGTAGCGAAATGACTCCCTCCATTCATCAGTACCATCAGAGACAAAACCGCATGCCCTTGACTGCTAGTCGTAATAGTTTGTTTGTGCATCGGTAATCAATTGTATCTGTTCATCACTTTGAGATACTAACGAGATTGTTATTGTTCCATCAATTGACTTGATTGGTATATTTCTAATTTTTTGGGGCCTCTTATACTTCTTGGCCCATTGATCCATGACTGACCTGGGAATCTGAATTGTTTTTAGTCCCCAGAAAAGGAGGGTGGTTTACCAAGGCATGTGGGTAACAAGACAGAATGCGCACTCCTCGGGCTGGTACTGGAGCTCAAGAGAGACTACCAGCCCATTAGAGATGAAGTTCCTGAGGAGAAGCTTTACAAGGTCTACACCTTCAACTCATCACGCAAGAGCATGAGCACAGTCCTTAAAAACACAGATGGTTCGGGATTCTGCATGTACAGCAAGGGGGCCTCCGAGATCATCCTTCGCAAGTATGCATCTTTTTTCCTTTGCAATTGCCTTCTTTTCTTCTAGAATTGTTCCTCTTTTTACTGTTTTCTTTTCTTCTGCATCGGTCAGTCGTACTACACCACTATTGACCCCTATGTTATTGATTTTGCATCGTCCGCTATCTGCATCTCCTGTGGTTGTCAATAAGTACAGTGCTGGAGAGCGGCTACTGTTTTTGGGCGCATATTTTGAGCACATAATGGGGTGTAATCTTACTCCTCTTTTTTTGCGCCCCTGCCAGGTGTTCCCATATTTTAGATTCTGCAGGCCAGCCCCGTGTTTTTAAGCCCAAAGATCGGGATGAGATGGTGCGTAAAGTGATCGAGCCCATGGCCTGCGATGGCCTGAGGACCATCTGCATTGCCAAGAGAGATTTCACAGGTGATGAACCTAATTGGGACAACGAAGCTGACATCCTCACTGACCTGACTTGCATCTGTGTGGTGGGCATTGAAGACCCTGTCCGTCCAGAGGTGAGAACATTGTTTCCTTTGTGTCTAGCTCTTTATTGGTGATTCACCCTTGTTAGGTGAAATGGCATGTTGTGTTGGGGCCCAAATGGTATGACATTTTTTTAATGGGGTAAAATTTTTTTATCACGTTTACGGAGGCAAATATAACTTTATACAAAGAAAACAAACTCCAGTGATTTTAAGTAGTGCCTGACTGACCAACAGTTGCTAGCTGTGATCAATTTTTTCCCCGATTGCTGGCTGCTTTCTGTGATCTAGTGGTCAACTGTGTGGACAGTTGTAAACTGTGAAAAATGGGCTTTGCCTTGCTGATAAATTAGTTTGAGCTTAATACGAGCTAAATTATATTTTGATTGGTATATCAGTCGAGACTTCAGGCTTGCTAGTCCACCTACACTCCAAAATGTAATATTTTTTGCTCTAATAGAGCCTGCTGCCACTGCGACCCATCCCAGAACAAGCGGAAAGAAAATGATGATGATGATGATCTAATAGATAGTTCAACAGGAACTTGATAATTACCTAATGGCATGACGTGCAGGATGGACATTTAGGAACACTAATATTTATGTTGGGATGTTTATTTATGTAGGTTAGCGTTTGACCTTGTGTTGACAGTTTGATGTTCATTTCACTTAAGTGAATGACTACCTCCAAACCACTGAAGCATCCCTAAAGCGAATCCCTGTCGAGCTTGCTCTTCAAAACAGCACCTTCACCATCATTACATGAGCACTGCTCCACTGAGCACAGCCTTTGTTAGTCACTAACTGCCCATAATGGAGGCATAATTGCAGACTGATGGCCTTGATGCAAGTCCTACGAGTGAAAATTCTGTCTGCTCCATCACCTTGTCCTTTATCAGATGTAACTGGCATGAGTTATAGCTGCCAATCAAAGTGTTCCACCACTGTGTATTTTGACTTTACATGGTACACTGTCCATTGACCAGCTTCTAGCTGTGATCATGTGATGTCCATGTTTTTAAAATGTCAAGCAGCGGATGAAAGGGACAACTAGAATAGCCCCATTGCCAGAGGGACACTCTGAATCGATTCCCATGGAGGTGTTAGGCTGCTTACATGAAAGGTGGCTTTTTAAGGCTATTTTTGATAGGCATGCTAATCAGAGTCAAATTTTCTGTCACTCCTTTTCAAGTGTTTTGGCATGTGTAACTGTACATTGACAGGTGTGACCGATAATATAACCAGGGCGTTTTAGGCTCCCCTAAGTGATGACAAAATTCCTTTTTTAAATTCCGAACAAGCTACAACGAGCCTTGGTAGTGACAGAGACAGAGGGAAATTGAATCGAATGTTTGATTAAAGGGCCCACATCACGTAAAAATGAATTTTCTGCCTTTATGAAAATATGAGCTTGATGTATTATCATCTACACATTGTTAAAGTTTATAATTGTACATTCCAAGCATGTGCACTTTGTGTGACAGGTGTGACCGATAATATAACCAGGGCGTTTTAGGCTCCCCTCAGTGATGACAAAATTCCTTTTTTAAATTCCGAACAAGCTACAACGAGCCTTGGTAGTGACCGAGACAGAGAGAAATTGAATCGAATGTTTGATTAAAGGGCCCACATCACGTAAAAATGAATTTTCTGCCTTTATGAAAATATGAGCT
>JBBPDA010000132.1:22689770-22711346 GCA_037974385.1 Arnoldichthys spilopterus | reverse complement strand
TGATGTATTATCATCTACACATTGTTAAAGTTTATAATTGTACATTCCAAGCATGTGCACTTTGTCTGAATGAAGTCCTGAAGAGTACTCGAACATGTATCCGCCCACACTGGCTTAGCACTTTGCATTGATATTAAAGTTATAGGGAATATTTCAGCCTTCACTGGTTTTTAGTAAAACAGAACAGCCAGTCAGAGCAGAGATCATTTACATACACTACTATACGAAGAAAATAAAAAATGACATGTAAAGCTTTTTATTTGGGCATTTAAATATTTGTTTTCGGGGAGCTTCTTAGTTTGCCATTTCCTCTCCTCCAGGAAGCCCAGTATTTACAGATACCATTCTTTATCTGGCTCATCTAATCAGTCCACCATTAAATGATATCAAATGCGTGCAAGGGAGCCAACCGAGATTTCAGGAAACCTATGTAGAAGACGCCATCTTTCATATTCTGTCAGTTCTGCATGTATATTTTTAGGAAAGTTGTCCACATATCTGTGGGTGGCAAAAGTAAGATAGCCTTTGCTTACAGTATCTGGTATGACCCTCATTTGCAGCAGTAACTGCAACTAAACAGTTCTGGTACCCGTTGATTAGAAATGTAGTTGATTTATTTATGCAACAGAGGCCCAAACCACAATACCGCCACCACTATGTTTCGCAGATGGGATAATGTTCTTTTGTTGAAATGCAGTTTTCCTTTGTCTAAGCATAACATTTTTCATTTAAATCAAAAATGTATATTTTGGTCTCATTCATCCACAAACCATCATCTGGCTTGTCCAAGGGTCTTAGCAACTAATGGCCTCCTCCTTGCAACCCTGTAATGGTTGTATTGTTGTTCATTGTTCACCTGACGGTGGACAAATACATTTTTACCATTAGCTAAAGTGAGGGAAGCCTCCAGTTGCTTGGAAGTTGACCTAGATTCCTTTGTGACCTCGCAGACTAATAAACATTTTTCTCTTGAAGTCATATTTGTAGTTCACATGTTGCTTTAGGTCATATTTATAGAAAGGAAACTATTATAGAAATGATCAGAAAAGATTAGATTAGAAGGTTTTTCTTCTGAAATGCGGTCTCTTGCCAGTGTGTACTGTGGACCAACAACTCTATCTCATCTTTGCTTGTATGTTCTTTGGCAAACTGTAGTCTTACTTTAATGTTGTTTTTGGAGAGCAACAGTTTTTCCTGATACGCCTCCCATGCAGGTAAAATTTGCCTAGTCTCGTTCTTATTGTGCACATATACATATATTTTAGATCATTTTCCTTATAGTGAAATGATTTCTTTCAAATAGTTTAGAGGTTTTTTAAATATATTTATCACCTAAATCTGGAAGACCATATTCTGGTTTTATGGAGTTTAAGATGTGATGCATTTAAGAGTATACCTTCCTTTTCTATGTGACTGATCTGATCTTTGTTTTTGTATTATATGCAAATTACTGACAAAATGTCAAATTCCATGTGTCATTTGTTGGAGTATAGACCCCTCTATGTGTAGGCACTGTAACAAAGTTTGCTTGTTCAAATATTTTGAAAAAACGAAATTTCAATGGGATTTGTATATGATTTAATATATAGGTAATTATTTTTATTTGTATTTGTTTTAATGTTATGTAGTGATTTACTTGACAAAAACACTTCTCATTACATTTGCAAAGTGCTGTATAGTCATCTTAAAGGCACAGTAACAAAACCACCTTGTTTAATTCTAAAAGATAAAGAGCGTTTGTAAAACGATAGTTTGCAGTTGCAAAAAACACACAAATAACCTCAAAGGAAAAATTTAAGATGATCAAAAATGTAAAGAAAAGGCATTTACGACCCATTTAAACAGAAGAAAACTCACCCAGCCATTGGACACAACCCTTCTGGGCTAACATTAAAGTGCAACCAGTCCTTCTTTGACATTGATCATTTAGGAGGTCACATGTGACCTCACTGAGACATCTCTGTGTGTGAGAATGCTGGGAGCTTTTTAATCATCTATAAATAAATGAGCTTATTGGTTCTAATGAGGGGTATGGTGTGATTCATCACAAGAGTGTGGATAATTACACAGGACTGCAGCCTCCACACACACAAACACTAACGTATACACACACCACCCTTTGGCCTCTCCATGTGTTGAGTGGTGTCGGCAGCCCTATGGCTCAATGAGCAGCACAGACTGGCATGGCATCATGCAGGGAGAAAGAGACTAAAATACCCTTGGCACCCGCTGCTCAGAGACCTGCACTCGTGCACAGGAAGCCACCCTGAGCTAAAGCCATACTGGAACATGCTGATCTGAGACCAGTCAACTCCTTTGGAGTACCACTGCTCTCCACCATAGCTTAATAGCCCTGCTCAACCATTACGTTGGCCTACGGTGAGGAGATGAGATGATTAAAAGTTGTGGAGACAAATCTCTTTGTAACTGGCATTTCTTGCTTCTACATGCCCGAACTCATTGTTGCTATGATACATAGCTTGTGGAATTGGATCCATCCAGCATTTATTTTTAATCTATCACAGTTCAGTCAGTGCATCAACTCTGGTGCTAAAAGTTTAACGACTAATTTGTGCTTTTCTAACACTGTTTTTGGTGCTATAAATGTGTCCTGATTTATTGAACAAAGCTTTCCTCTTTCTCACTAGGTTCCCGAGGCCATTGCTAAGTGTCAGAGAGCAGGCATCACTGTGCGTATGGTTACTGGTGACAACATTAATACTGCCCGAGCCATTGCTGTCAAGTGTGGCATCCTTTTGCCAGGAGAAGACTTTTTGTCCCTTGAGGGCAAAGAGTTCAACCAACAAATCCGCAATGACAAAGGAGAGGTGAGGAAGCTTACTAATGACCTACCACCAAGCAAGGAACAGTAGTGGCAGCAGTGGTTGTTGATGGTGATAAATTACTGAATAATTTTTAAAATCCGACTTAAATCAGAGGTCCATAGTCATGGGGTTTGTAAATAAAGCAATTTTTAGCTTTCTTAAAGTTTATAACATGTTTCTTTTTTGCAATATTGGGTCACTTTATGTTGTTTTAGCGAACACAACCTGTAGTTTAATTATATATTAATAGCCGCCACCTAAATACTTGTTTTGGTTCTAGTAGATACGAACTATTCAAAATAGAAATAATACTTTTTTTTTCTCCTATTCTTGGTTGGTTCAATATTAATTGTTCTAAAAAAGTGCTAGAAAGTTGTCAAAAAAGTTTTGGAATTGAATCAGTTGTTTTTTTATATGTTGTCCTCACCCTCAGGTGGAGCAAGAACGTCTTGACAAGGTCTGGCCCAAACTGCGTGTTCTGGCTCGTTCTTCTCCAACAGACAAACACACACTGGTAAAAGGTAAAAAACCCTCAGCACAACATTGTTGTCACATAAAACCCAAAAAAGGTAAAAGGCACTTTCACTTAAGTTGCTGAGTGTGTCCACTTCCTGTTGAATCATTCCAAACTGCAGACAAACTGGGGCCCCACGACTGGAAATTACTGGAGGGACATACCTAGGTTCACCCAGTGAACAGCTGGTGGTGAATGCTCTGTTTTTAGAAACGTTACGTTACAGCTTCGCCTGTTCCTCAACCATTAGTATTGCAGAAATGCTGTCGGGCATAAAGTAGTCTGCTCAATAAATATTGCTGTCCTACAAACATAAGTTTATAGTTGGAATATTAACCAAACAGCACCATACCAACACCACTAACTGTGAAGACAATACTGTGGTATTTGCACAAACATGGAAGGCAAACACAATTTTAAATGCACTCTGTGTACTTTATGCAGTTTGCCAAGCCACAGGAAGGTGCAACAACCATTGACCATTAACATGACTATCAACAGAAACTCAAGGAAGTCAAGGAAAGTTTGAGTTTGAACTTTCAGACAGCAAAACCACTAGTGGCTAAATATTTAAACTGTTGGGTGCTTAACCTAGGAGTGACTGTGATTTTGTATAAAAACTCCAGCAACACTGATGTGCTTAATACAATTGTACCAGCACCACACACACTGTCACTACCATGCTGTATTGGGAAAGTTCCACCCACTTAACATATGGTCTGTGATGATCTCTGACACTGGCCAGTGATAGATGGAGTATAGGAAGCCTGACAAATGGTACATGACAACAGTTTGTCTACAGTCTGGCATAGTACATGTTTGCTGGCCATTCTGAAGTCAATGATCAGTTCTTTAGTATCAAATTGTGAATCTTTTGTTGGGTTGTGACTCTTAGTGTTACAGCAATGTACAGCTGCAATGATTACATGATTACCTACTACATTTTTAAAACCTTACACCCACATATAACCTCACAGCACTTCCAGTAAGTCTAGATTCATAAGTGCTTTGTTTTTGTGTCCTTGAACATGTAATCTGCTCATCCATGTATTGCATCCATTTAGGTTAAGGTCTTGTAGCCCATTTAGTGCACCCTGGAGCTATGACTGGGCTGTTGTCTTTCAGGCATCATTGACAGCACAGTGGGAGAGACTAGACAGGTGGTGGCAGTGACAGGAGATGGAACCAACGATGGCCCTGCCCTGAAAAAGGCTGATGTCGGCTTTGCTATGGTAATCCCTGCCATGTTCGAACCTTTTTTGTAGCAGTTTGAAAAGAAAAGAAATGCTCCAATTTCAAAGTTCTGTTATCCAGAACTCACCACTCTGAATTCTGTGATGCGATTTTGAGTTCATTCAGAATGTTAAATAACCAATCAATAGCTAGTTTGTTCTAGTTAATCTATTTATCACAAGTGACAGTAGCTATATTGGAGCCACTGCACAGCTTATTTGATGAGAGTGGAGTTTGGCAGTGGGTGTTGGTCGCTGTCAGTGGTAGGCCAGCACTGTGTGGCTTCAGTTTTAATCCTCGCCCAATATCTGCAGCGACGCGCTGAGCCAGAACGCCCCGGGTCTTTTCAAAACCATGCGGTGTGGGCTCATTCACTGAGCAGCGGGGTGATGCACAGCTCCCCAAGCACCTGCTCAGCACAGGGACGCCTCTGCAGCTCTTAAGACGCCACCAGAACAAATTAGAACCCAGACAAACGCGTTCATCCTGGCGAAAGTTAATGACATTGGCATTTCCCAGCAAGATGTTTGCCATCTGATTTCGAAAATAACCATATGCGAGGGGGACTATATCAACAACATGCTCCTCTACAATTATGATAATGGTGGATAAAAGGGCTTGAGGTTAGATGTAGAAAGGCAGTAATTGTCTGACCTTGTTGATGCATTCCTTTTATTGAATGAATTCTCATTATATGCAGTGAATTGCTAAGGAAGAGGAGATGCTGTGACGAAGAACACATCAAGCCTTTGTTTTTTAAATGAAAGGGAGTCTTTTTCCTTAACCCAAGAATAATTCTGCCATTACAGCATTTTGTTGTAGTGTTTATTGTCCAGACCCAAAAGAGGCACAATTTTGTATGAAGCCTAGTTCCGCTTTCATGGGATTTCTGTTAAGACCCTCATAGCATCTTTAGAGAGTACTTCAACCCCAAATTGTTGCTATAGAGTAGCATAAGCCTACTATGATCCATCGTATCCTTTTGCATTGTCGTAAAAATACACCACATAGGACTTTTGAAAACACAGTAAAGACAAATAATATTCACAGCAGTATTTTTATGTGTCAGTTTAAGTAAAAAGATTAGTATTGTACTGTACAGTATGATAGTGTAGATACTGTATCAGCCAACACCACCACAGGAAATGACTCTGAAAGACTGACTTCAGTTCCAAATTGCTTAGCATATAAGCAATGTAATGATATCCACTGCTCCTTTCTTTTCCTCCCATAGGGCATTGCTGGGACCGATGTGGCAAAGGAAGCCTCTGACATCATCCTGACCGATGATAACTTCACCAGCATTGTGAAAGCCGTAATGTGGGGCCGCAATGTATATGACAGCATCTCCAAGTTTCTGCAATTTCAGCTTACTGTCAATGTGGTGGCCGTCATTGTTGCTTTTACTGGGGCCTGCATCACCCAGGTACAACAGGCATTCCACTGAGTCAAGAGTGACTCAGCTGTGCGTTAGAAGCTTGACTGTGTGATTTAGTTGTTGTTATGGGTGGAAAATGACCCTTGTAAGCTAACTAGAAAGCACAATGAATATATAGCTCAGTATCTTTTAAACAGTCCAAAAAAGTAGCTTATTCAGATTTTTATCCAAAAATGATTTAATTCTTGATTTAAATCTATCGCTAATAAGTTTAAGGTATTGTCTCTCTAACTATAACCTGGTTAAATGAATGATCGCAATGGAATAATGGAATTGGCTCAAAGTCAGACAGTCTGACTTCTCCAGCCACTGACCTCCTGAAGTTTCGTTAAGTCCGTCTTGTTAATGAGTTGCCATCCATTCTGATGTCTGTTTTATAGGACTCCCCTCTCAAAGCGGTGCAGATGCTCTGGGTGAATCTGATTATGGACACACTGGCCTCCCTGGCTCTGGCTACTGAGCCACCTACAGAGTCCTTGCTGCTGCGTAAACCCTATGGCCGAGACAAGCCCCTGATATCGAGGACGATGATGAAGAACATTCTGGGACACGCCGTCTACCAGCTAGTGGTTACCTTTACCTTGCTGTTTGCTGGTAAGTGTTCATGCAGCTATTAAAATGGGAAGTTTGTGGAGCTGGAGAACTGTACCATTGCGTGACCATGACGGAATGTGCTACCATATCTGATTGAGTTTGTCGTTCAAGCCTTCTATTAGTTAAACAGTGCAAAAATGTCTTGGCAAGTGAAACCATTTTAAATTATGTTTATATGTTTAGAATTTCTCATTCTGAAATGGGTGTAAGAATTTTATAAGAGTATTCAGTTTATTTAGATATTTTATTTGTTTTAGGTGAATTATTTAGTGATCATATAATAATAATTTTGTTTAGTTATTCAGTGCATTGTCACTTGAATTTAGCAAAAGAATCTGGTAGTAGCATAACAACAAACAATTTCTCAGTTTCTTTCTTATTTCTTCTAGATATAATAATAATAATAATAATAATAATAATAATAAAGGGGTATTTCTATGCTGATTTTGCACATTCTTGGTCGTGTGTGTGTGTGTGTGTGTGTGTGTGTGTGTGTGTGTGTGTGTGTGTGTAAAAATATATAAAAAAAATATTTTTGCAAATAATAATGCAGTTATTTGATTAACTTGAAAGTAAATTATCGACTCCATATGACAATTCTTGACCTGCTTACTAGTCCTAGCGATTTAATTCTCGTAATGTATTATTTAATGCCACATTACTGTTTTATTTATTTATTAAATTTTGTATAAACTAAAGTAAATATGCATTAATGTCCACAGAACATTTTAAAACAAAATATTTGACCAGCTGTGCACAGACTTCCACTCAACTATATTTACTACATTCAAGAGGTTTTCACTTGCCAAAATATTGTTTCCCTATGAAGAAATAATTTCCCCTCTTCTCTTTAAGTCCGTCTCTGTCTCTGTCCTCATCACCTCATCATTTTAGTTTATATATTCATAATTTTAGAGACTTTGAGACCGATTTTATCTGATAGCTGTGCAAAACATCCTATTTATATACAACTTCCCCAAATGACAATGACAGAGAGGAGCGATTCTCCCAAAAGAAATTAAAATTAGCAGCATGGGATTTCTTTTGATATGAATGTGGGGTTGTTCTTGAGAACAGATATCCAGTTTGTAAAAAGAAAAGTGGCTGCTAAAGGAGACATCAAACACATTCATGAAGATTTTAAGAATCCAAGAACATCATCTCCTCATGCAGATCAAAGATTGTGTCCTATTTATAACTTTAATTCCTGATGAAAACTTGTGAGCCTTTACATTTTGATCATACAATGATTTAGGCTGTGCTGTTTAGCTCATCGTTTAGAGCACTAATGACTGCACTTTTAATAAAATGTTTTGAATATTGACAAACAATATAATGATTATTGGAAAAAAAGCAGGAGATTAATCCATAACGAGAATTTTCAATTGCTGCATTCGGACATCTGGTGTTTACGTTAATGTCTGAGTAACAATCCACTGATATGTAACAGTACAACAGTCACAGGAGAGATTTTGTTCTGAATTGAGTATTTTTACTTGAAGTACATTTTATGATGATACTTGTACTAAACATTTTCAGTGCTGGACTTTTACTTACAGAATACTTCTACGGTGTGATATTAGTACTTGTACTTATGTAAAGGATATAAATACCTTCTGCACTACCAGTGCTCCCTAATTATGAAGTACTGATGTGATATGAAACACAACCATACATGAGCTTGTGGGACGTCAGTTTCTTGCTAACGAGGCTAAAGTTGGCTTCATATTGTTACTCAAACTTTTACAACTATGTTAGTGATTGAATATAACAGGTCTATAACAAGTCTAGGAGCATCTCAATTTTATAGTTGCTTAAGCCCATTGAGCTACTGATATGACCAACTTGCCTTAAGAGGAGTATTTTGCTAAGGAATAATGAATTACCCATCTTGCAACTCTAATATGCACGTTTTTTCCTCACTGAAATAACTTGTCAAGCAAACATTTACCGTCTTTGATACAGTGCCTACAGATAAAGTAATTACATCAACAAAAGATGCATAAAATGAAAATTGTTTGGTCATTTTTATCATTTAAATAAGCACAACAGAGTCACGTGAAAAAAGTATGTAGACCCTTTAATCACATCTTTAAGTCCATAAAATTCTAATCCGGTGTTACAAAATGCAGCTTTACAGAAACCGGATCCAAGCCCCCATTGAGCAAGCCAAAGGCGACAGAGACAAGAAAAAACTCTCTACGCTGTAGTAAGAAACCTCAGGAGGAACCAAGGCTCAGAAGGGGGAACCCATCCTCCTCTGGTCGACATCAGATCTCGTTCAGTAACATCTAGGCTTCTATATTCCCTTTGTAAATACCTTCTGGGCTACCAGTGTTCCCGAATTGTGAAATACTGATGTGATCTGAAACTCACAACCATATATGAGCTTGTGGGACATCGGCTTCTAGCTAACAAGGCTAAAGTCGGCTTCATATTGTTACTCAAACTTTTACCGCTATGTTAGCGATATAAAATAAACTGATTATTTAGTCAAGCAAATCCACTATGAAAACAAGAATGCAATGTTAAAGAAGGATGATTTCAGATTCACATTTTGAACTTACTTTCTGAATCATCTGTCCTATCTAAGTAAGCATTGAATCAGTGTGGTCTAAGTAAGCAGTGAAGCTCTTTTTTGTTCTTTTTTCCGTGAAAAAGTATATAGATACGGAACATCTCTAATTTTACATCATTATGTGATCTATAATTACACATTAATATTAATGCCATTGACAGGTCAAATGAATAACATTGACTATGTAGGTGTTTCATTAAATTACACCTGTCAGGGATGGGTTATGTTGGGCAACAGTTAAAAAATTAATTCTTGAAGTTGAGCCACTCTGAACCACTTTGTCAAAGGCCCTTTTTGTGTTGGCTAGAGCATCTCCAAAACATAACACAATGTTAATTGCTCTTTGTAATATTATGGCTTTTTAGGCTAATGCTTAAAATTTAACACAACTTATATTTCAGTAATGTTGATTGATGAGCTTTATTTTCTTTTATACCATTTACATGTTTTACATGTTTTTTTATATTATTAACATCATTACTGTGCCTCTACAGGTAGTAATTGTAGACTAGATTACCACAACACTGAATTGGGGGAAAGTTTTTACTGACCATTTGGACAAGAATGTTTTCTATTCGACTTCTATGTTTCTGTATAAAGTCAGAGTTACATATGTTGTATGTTACTACTTTATCCTTTGTTTTAAGAAAATTCTCTAGGCTTTACTGCATTTTGAGTTTTCTGTCATTGTTCTTTTTCTTCTTCTACATGTTCACATAGCACAACCCTATAGGTTAATTATAGCACTTTTTAAGGTGTCATTAACTTGTTCTATATTGGATGTTGCATTTGAAAATGTAAATGAAAAAATGACAATGGAGATAATTTGTAGACAATTTTGATTTTATGTATGCAAAAAACCCCTCCAAAACCAAAAAGTGCCTTATTGGTGCTCTTTAGTGTAATGGTCCAATCAGTTGAGTAATTTTTGATAAAAATTGCCAAAAGGCAACCGTTTTTATTTGCACTGATGATGGCCATTCTGGTTTAAACACATGTTTAGTGCCTCAGCTAAATTTAAAAGTGGCTCAGTTGTTTTAGTTTTATTGTCATTTTTGGCAAGTGGGCAATAATGGTGATTGTTTCAACTCTGTCAAAAAAAAAATACATCACATAGCTAGAAACAGTAGAAAAAGCCACCTTGAAGCCTTAAATTTGTCCATGTAGGTAGTAGTATGCCAACCGATGTATGAAAACCTATATGTGGGTTTATTAGAGATTTCATAACTCACAGTTGAGGCCCAGTTTAAGGCAAGTGTATGAAAACTTCCATTATTTGTTAGATGCATTAGGCTTGTAATTCCCATGCAGATCTAAAGAAGTAAACTTAAGATATTAAATGTCTTGGTTGATGATGAACAAAATTTGGATTAAGGAGAAATATATGTGAATTTAACTTTTTTCGCTATACCTTTCCGTTAAACTGTATAGTGCTGTAGCTTTTAATGAAGAACACTGGTTATTCATAATTTATCAGAACTTATGATTGGGTTTCTTTGTCTGCGTGTCTGTATCTATGTCTACTGTGTCGTAAGTGGCATTTATTCTGAAGAAATGTTGTCACAAACCTGACAGACTGTAATTAATAAAAGATTTAGAGCAGAAGAAAATGAGCACTCAGCATAGCTGTGAATTCCGCTCTCAGACTAGTCTGTTGACATGGCCGACCTCACAGCACGATACAATGCCATGTTCCTCTCAAAGCTCTGGGCTATTGCTATCAGCAGAGCTCTTGAGAGAGAGTGCAGCCAATGTTCTCACTCTGTATATACTGCTGCCAGCTCATCAAACAGGTCTAAGAGCATTTCAAGTTTGTAGTTCGTTAAGCCCATTGAGCTACTGATATGACCAACTTGCCTTAAGAGGAGTATTTTGCGAAGGAATAATGAATTACCAATCTTACAATTTTAATGTGTACGTTTTTTCCTCACTGAAATAACATTTTACCGTCTTTGATACAGTGCATACAGATAAAGTGATTACATCATCAAAAGACACATAAATTGTTTGGTCATTTTTATTATTTAAATAGGCACAACAGAGTCAAAGTATGTAGAGCCTTTTATCAAATCTTCAAGTCCATAAAATTATAATCTGGTGTTACAAGATGGGTAATATTGATTGATTGTAACTTCCTGACATCTAGTCAAGTCAAGTTTGTTACTGTAGCGCTTTTTACAACTGACGTTGTCACAAAGCAGCTTTACAGAATCTGGGTCCGAGCCCCCAGTGAGCAAGCCAAAGGCAACAGAGGCAAGGCTCAGAAGGGGGAACCCATCCTGCTCTGGTCAACATCAGATCTCGTTCAATGACCTCTAGGGTTCTATATTCCCTTTGCTGTTGAGTGTGTGGTGTCCTCATGGTGTGATGTGCAACAGAAATAAACTTGACTTGATGCCATGAAAAAGAGGTTATGGATGCCTAGAGATTTAAAAAGATACCTTCTTCATGTGAAATAAATCCTTCCCCTGTAAGGAAAATCATTTACAAGTGGTATGGATTTCAAAAGACTGCCAAGTTGTCCAGGACTGGCTGTCCCAGCAAATGCAGATGGAGAGTAGACTATTTATGCATCTCCAAAACTCCAGACTTTCATCACAAATCAGCAGGTGCAATTGGTGCAAAAGTGCATACATCTACGATCAGAAAGAGACTGAATAAATTAAACCTCCATGAGAAGTGTCTGGATAAACTATTGCTGTCCAAAAATAAATATTTCACCAAGGAATGGCATAAATTAAGAATGCATGTTTTTCTTTCTTTTTTTAATACCCATTAAGTGTTGTGTGGAATATAAAAAGTGGAGTAGATACAAGAAAACCTTCAAACACATTAAACTTAGTTGAAGGAATTTTGCATTGAAGAGTGGTCAAAACTTTCAATAAAACCAGAGATTGTAATTATTAATAATGTCTACAAGAAGTGAAGGAGGCCATACTAGCTTCTGAGTCCAAGGGCATGCCCTCTTTTTACACAGAAGAATATTATATTTGTTAATAATTTTGTTAAATAAATGATTGAAAGCTACTTTTTTTCAAGTATATTCACCTTTATCTGCAGGCACTGTATTAAAAGGGGTGAAATGTTTGCTTGTTGAAATCTGTTTGGGGCGGGACTATGAATGAATTCATTAACTTCCTTTAATGCTCTTTTTCTTTCATAGGGGAGAAGTTCTTCCACATTGATAGTGGACGCAATTCTCCTCTACACGCTCCCCCCTCTGAACACTACACTATCATCTTCAACGTCTTCGTCATGATGCAGCTCTTCAATGAGATTAATGCCCGCAAAATACACGGAGAGAGGAATGTCTTTGAAGGCGTATACCGTAACCCCATCTTCTGCAGCGTTGTCTTAGGAACCTTCGCCCTGCAGGCAAGACACAGAAGTATCTTACACTTCAGCTGGCTTCAGCAAAAATTGATTTGTAAATGCTGATTGTGGAATTCCGTTAACGTTAAATCAATGAATTTGTATTATGTGTAAAATGACATTTCAAGACACATTGTTCATTTCAAGTTTAAAGTGCAGTAAATTGCCAGAAATAGGACCGGACCATCACACCTAAATGAGCTTGTTGGGCACAAAAAAACATAGACAAGGCTCTGTGCAGGCTATTGGTGTTCCTCCACACCAAACGTGTCAAACCATGTCTTTGTGGAACTCGTTTTGTGCATAGGGGCATAGGGGACAGGGCCTTGCTCAAACTGTTTCCAGAAGATTGGAATCATATGCATTTTTAAAATGCTGTAGCATTATACTTCTAGGGTTTCTGCCAATTTAAAAAAAAATTAATTTAAGGCCTTAAAAAGTCTTAAAAACATTTAAGATTTTATGCACAATGTGTGTAATTAATGCTATTTCTAGGAAAGGGAGGACTCTGAAAGTCATCAGTTTAACTTGTTGAAACCTGCAGAAACCCTGACTTCACTAGATCTGAGGGACCTAGCCCAAACTCTAAAAACAGACCCAAACCATTATTCCACCTCCACCAAATATTTCTTCTGGCATGATATGTTTCCACTTACCCAGAGCCCAAGTGTCCACATGCTTTACACCTATCCATCTGATTTTAGGCATCGAGAGTATTGATCTTAGGCTTAGGCTTAGCTGCTTGTCCATGGGAAACCTCCAGATGCTGTCACTTCCTGAGAATACTCTAGTTTACTGGTTTGAAATGTAGTTGGTTACACCAAGCAACAATTGATTCTTACATTCAGACCTGTTGTCTGTTTTGTGGGAGAGTCGCATATACCTATAGTGCTGTAGAAAATTCAGTGCCAGGGCTGTCGCATTTTTTCCAAGTACTGTGATTGTTGCTTTAACGTCTGATACAATTGCCGGGTAGAAGATACATATGTGCGGAGCTGGACTCATTTGTTTTGTTCTTATTTCAGATCATCATCGTGCAGTTTGGAGGGAAGCCTTTCTCTTGCACGGCTCTAACCTTGGATCAGTGGCTGTGGTGTATTTTCATTGGTGTCGGAGAGCTGCTTTGGGGCCAGGTATGGCAAAAGGCTCACAGAGCGTGTGGTGCGCTTTAATAGGCAGGAATGCTTTTGTTTGAGCGGCATGTTCTTTCATCTCTCCTACTGAACAGAATTCTAAAAAGCACCACTAGTCAGAAAAAAAGCTGCAAGCAACGCCTAGACTCGTAGGTGTTTTTGCGTTGAAAGATCCCATCTGCAGATGACAAAGTGTGAAAGAATAGTGAGAGAAACAGGGAAATGGGAGAGGGAGAGAGAGAGAGGGAGAGCGAGAAGAAAGCGAGCGCCACACTGCTGTATGTGCGATGGCATAATGAAAACATCATGCTGCAACGGGTGGACGTGGGTCATGTTCAACATCATCTAACACCCGATAGCGGGGGTGGAAGGGAGGAGGGTTAAAGCTGTGTGCGACTTCAAACCTGTGGGAGAGACAGAAGGGAGGGATGGAGGCAGGTAGTGAAGGTTGCTGAGTAGTGCCTGGGAACGGTTGCCACCACCAAAATGCCTGCATCCAGAGAGAAGACAGTGCATGGTGGCATAATGAGACATGAAAGGTCCATAGCCCACAATTACCCAACCTCAAGGGGGAATTTGTAGCTCAACGCACTACTCCCATTGCGCCTCCTCTCTCTCAGACTAGAATGTAACAATACGTTGTGGCATTATACAATGCAAAGTGAAAAATGTGACCGTGCACATTGTGGAGATGGTCAATGCCAGTTGCATTCTATTAATTGTCATGTTATATGATGACTGTTTAAAACTTTACATGTAAATGTTCCAAAAGTCATTTGTAGCAACTGTTGCAAGGTTGGGCAGACTTTACAGAACACTACTGAAATGCCATTTAATCTAATGAGAAACTGTCATACCTAACAAGAGGTTTTGGCAAATTAAGAACACACCCCATTACACAAAGTGCACCACAATGAAATGTGACCTATACATTTAACCCATCACATGTGGAGCAGTGGGTAGCTATCAACAGCACCCAGGAAACAATGTAGCTGAACAGTGCCTTGCTCAAGTGTACCTCCGTGGAACCTGTGTCAGGGCTTGAACCTGCGGCCTTCTGTTCACAAGGGTGCGGTCCTACATTTACATTTTATTCATTTGGCTGACGCTTTTATCCAAAGCTACTTCCAAGACATGGAGCAGAGTAGTGGGACAGGTCCCCAGCGCAATGTCCTAACTACTAGACCACCACTGCCACTGGTCCTAACCCCTAGACCTCCTCTGCCATTTAGGACATTGTGAGATGCTTTGTTTAGAAACACCTGCATGTGTTTTATAGTGTTTGGGTTGCCCCACAGTCTAGATCACTGGGCAGTGGTGGCTTAGTGGTTAGGACATTGCCTTTGAGACCTTAAGGTCGCAGGTCCTGGCCCGGGCACCACTGAGGTACCTTTGAGCAAGGTACCGTCCCACACACTGCTCAACATCTTGGAAGTCGCTTGGGATGAAAGCGTCAGCCAAATGAATAAATATAAAATGTAAATGTGCATTAGACCACTTATCCTGCATGATGGCTCACACTAATGTGATGTTTTCTGGTTTCTAACGTAATTTGATGTTAACAGTATTGTTGCATTGTACAGCCCTGTAAAGGTAGTCCAATCTCACAACAATTTCTCTGAAAAAAACGTAACCCACGCCAGCACAAATAGGATCCTGAGCTAATCTTATGAGGCACACTGTTGTAACCCTATATTCAGGTCAGCAGGAATATAAAGACTACAACACATGTACAACACATGATGTAGCTACAACACTTTAGGCTGCCAACTGCTCACACAGTATGAGGAAGTTGCATCATGCACACGTCATGCTCCCTTTGGTTTCTCAGCTAGGGTGTGTGTGTGCATGTGTGTTGCCTCTCGGTCCCACTGCTGTGCTTTTTAACATGTATCCTAAGGTGAACAACAGTACATTTCAGAGGCTACATGAAAGGTTGTTTCTGGCTTGTCAAGCTGCCACTGGCATCAACAACGATGACACCCACAGAAGAGCTATCCAGAAATATTTAGTTATTTCAGTGTCATCACACAGCCTGCAGAAGTCTGTCGGATTTGCTTGTAATTTTTTTTTTTGGGTCCCCTGCCATCCTGTTTCTGGGACGTTTTTAAAGTTAGTCCATCCATTAGATCAAAGTAATCCAGTTTCTAAAATTCTCTGCCCTGAGAATCTTTACTGAGGTCAAAATGTTTCGCGTACAAAAAGTTTTTCCATGGGGGTTTTACTTTTTCCAAAGATAAACATTTCAGAATGGAAAGCATTGTGTGCCCAACCCCTCTATCAGTGTTGCATATAGAGCAATGTACATCACAGTGGCTTAAAATGGAGATTTCCACAAGGCCTCAAACAAAACAATCAGTATTAGATTTAAAGATAATTTCCAGTCAGTAGGTGTGTAATGAGTGTTTGTGTTCTAATTGCCTTCGGTATCTTGGTGTGTTCTTGACCAATAAAGTGTAGATGTCAATATACTAAGTGCACCAAATGTACTAAATATTGATTCTGATTCTTCTCTTCTTCTTTCTTTTATTTATTTAAACAAAATAACCGTTTGTCACACTGTCATCCTCAGCTCATCTCGGCCATCCCCACGCACCGCCTGAAGTTCTTGAAGGAGGCCGGCCATGGCATCACGAAGGAGGAGATCCAACAGGAGGAGCAGACGGAGGATGTGGATGAGATCGACCATGCTGAAATGGAGCTGCGCCGGGGCCAGATCCTATGGTTCCGAGGCCTCAACCGCATCCAGACTCAGGTAGGTCTTTCATGCCTGGGAAATCCCCCACGGGCCTCTCTCCGGAATCCCGCTTGTAACTCGGTCTCCCAGCAGAAGCCCTCAGGGGGATGGCCAGCACAGCTTGGAAAAAAAAGGAGGAAGATGATGGCGCTAATTATTTTTTTTTGTCCCCATCTCTTTTCCCAAAATAACATGCAGGTCTTGCCGTTCACGCACAAGCAGATTTGTCTGGCTGTATTTGTTTTGATTGATGAGGCTGTTCTAGTTTTGATGCATAATGCAAAAGCTGTGTTGTGTTATCATTGTCTGGATAATATTTTTATTTTCACACAATTGTCTGGTATTATGATAAACCGAAATGTAGAGGGTGTACATCGAGCTTTTCAAGGTGTTTAATTTATGCCTTTTATATTTATTTATTTTTGTTTAGACAGTCAGTAATTTTAATAAATAGAAAGTTATTTTGATCTTGATATTACTAGTTACTAGGGAGGAATGACATAATTAATGTATTTTAACCCCACCGTATGATATGTCCACACCTTTCAGGTTTACAAACCACCTTTGGTCTCTGCTGTTTTCTTCTAGAAAATAAACTGTAAAACCCATATCAAATGACAGACTTTGGTTAACACAAACTGATTAAAGTTTTGCGAAAAAAATCATTACTAAGTAGCGTTTCTAGTAAGAAGACGGTTTTATTTAACTCAAAAGTAATGGTGGATATCAAATTTGAAATGGGCAAGGTGTCCCCACACATTTGGTGTGCAGTGTCCATTTGCCGGGTTAATTCAGGACTCTTCATTCTGTGAGCAGGCATGAAGAGAAAATCACATTGCTGTTTACCTGTAGGCCTGTGGGCCTCGTTTCCTCAGTGACCCCATTCATGGAAACTGGCAGACTCCCTTTAGACTGAACAGTGGCCTGTTGCCTGTCCCAGCGCTCCAGGGTAAGGAACGGAACGCAACGCCCTGGGAGGTGACGCATGTTGGATCGTCCCATGGGGACAAATTCATCTCGGTGTCTCAATGTGATTCCGAGAGTCTGGACCTCAGGAGGCTGAAAAAGGAAGCTAAGGCCTGTTGAGACTCGCTCACTAGGTGGCAGAGCTTGCACCTACCCTATTCTCTTCCTCTAAAATAAAAACTTAACCAAAGATCTGTGGTATCAGACATATTCCTATAAATCAGGGGTTAAATCTGGATTTTGGTATCACCAGTAGTTATTGAACTGTTGATATAACTGACTGGCCGCCGAGTCACATCTACTGGTGATTGCAAAAAATCCAGGACCGAAATATGGATTCAAGATCTGGATTTGAGAACATCTGCTTTAAATGAATGTTGACATTTTTCTTTTTTTTAATTCTGTATCCAAATATATATTAAGTTGTAATGCCAAAGCTACTGTTTAAACTGATCAGCCACAACATTAAAACCATGGACAGGTGAAGTGAATAACATTGATTATCTTGCGGCAATGGCACCTGTCAAATGGTGTGGTATATTAGGTGGAAAGTGAACAGTCAGTTTTTGATGATGGATGTGTTGGAAGCAACTTATGGGAACAAGGGAAGAGATTACGCAAGGGTGCGCACTACAGGAAGAAGGCAAGCTAGCGGAGGCAGTGTTCTGCTGGAAAACCTAGGTGCCTGGCATTCATGTGGATATTGCTTTGACACATACCTCCTACCTAAATGCTGTTGCAGACCAAGTACACCCCTTCATGGCAATGGCATCCCCTAATGGAAATGGACTCATCTAACGGGATTATGTGCCCTGCCATGTGCTAATCCATGGGGGGCCCACATCAGGACCATGGAACATTTTCAGAGGTCTTGTGGAGTCCATCTCTCAAACGGTCAGAACCGCTTTGGTGGCACAAGGGCTCATAACAAAAGTTTTAATGTTATGGCTGGTCGGTGTTCCCCATGTAGTGAAATCTATGAATTGTTGCACTGTAGGAAGATTAGAGAGAGGTTGTTTTTTTTTTTTCATGCATTTGAAAGGAGACATGTAGGAGGATCTCTTTTCAGTCCCCATTTTCATCACACAAGTACAGAAAACCAGGAATTCCCAGCAATGATTGGTTTTTGAGTTCATGGACTTGCTTTTATTTGTCTGTATTCTGCAGGATTGTGCTTTTTTTTCCTGTGTGTTTTGTGGGTGTGGATTGGAAGAAGGCGTACTGGGCCCATTTGGAAGATTCTTTGTGGTAGGGGCATTATGCCGCCTACTGTGTGTGGATGTGTTCGTGTGTGAACGTCTACAGGCAACATGTTTCTCCCTTTGGGCTTCATTAGCTTTTCTCTCTGCACTGAAAACAGAGCTTACAAGACTTTAACGCTGATCTGGCTCAGAAGAGTTGCTATGTTTTTGCTGCCGAAATGTAATTTTACCTACAGTAGCAAACCCGGTCATGAAGAGTTCATGCCTTCCATCACTACATCTGTCTGTCGATCTCCTTCTCACTCTCTCAGCCTCTCCATCTCTTTTGCTTAATTGTTTTATTTTTGCCTGATGGATATGGGAATGGTATTGAGCTGCAAACAGAAATGTGGTATAACGAATTATTCAAATGCTCTTAAAACCTCCAGCCATTCCTGGGCGTCTTGCTGCCTTCAACAGCAACAGTCACATTTGGCTGGGCATTTACATAAGACTTGCATAAACATACCCATGAGACTCTAAGGGTTAAACTTTTTGTTTTATTGACTGAAGGGTTTTTGCTGAAAAACATACTTTGCTCTTTGTTCTTTATTCTCCAACCTGCTCTATTTTGTTGCCGGTTGTCCTTTATACAGTGGTTGTTCACATGTAAAAGGCTGAGCTGACTGAAGAGGATTTGGTAAATGTGTGTATTGTTCTGTATAAGAATGCGTCTGTATACGCAAAACTCCAAAAAAAAAAAAGTGTGCCGCTCTCAACTGTGACTGCTGACTTGTTTGGACTGAGGAATTGGAACAGGCAGTAGCATCAGGAGTAGATGAGAAGTTTTTGTAACATGATTGCAGGATTTGATTCTCCCCCCTGCTGCTCCAGATCCACTTCACTGTCCCTGATCCCCTCACTAACGTCCCATTTCTCTTCCCCTTCGAGCTCTGATAGAACAGCTGAATGTCGTTCTCTCTCTCTCTCTCTCTCTTGCTCTCTCTCGCTCTCCCCCCGTTGACCGCAAAAATGCTGCTCCACTAATTAGCTCTTTATCTACCCCCTCCCTTTCCTGTCCCACCACCCCACTTTTTAATCCTCTTGGATTTCTATTTTTTATCGGCCACGCATGGTTAGCTGTACACAATGGAGGAATTAATTGGCACAAGCGTGATTTAAACCAAACTCATCAATGTCTTGTAGAAACCCCTTTTTTTGTTGTCTCTTTGTGGTACTCGTTTCTCCTTTTTGCTCCACGAACGCCTTCAGCCTTCCTTTGCCCTAAAAAAAATTTCACTCAAAAAAAAAAAAAAATCTTAACTTTCTCTTTCATCCTTCTTGTCTGCTCCTCCTCCTACTGACTGGGCTCCGAACTAATTTTTAGAAGGGTTCTCGTATTCTCTTTCTGTGATAACCAAATGTGTCCGCTCTAACCAGTTAATTCTTCTGCTTCTTTGGTCTCTTTCTTCATCTGTCTCTCTTTCTCTCCTTCATCCCGGCCTTTTACTCTCTCCCTTGCAGATGGACGTGGTTTATACATTCCAGTCAGGCCAAACAGCGGTCCCTGGTGCCCTGCGCCGCCAGCCCTCTGTGGTCAGCCAGCACAACGACGCAAAAACTGTTTCTAGCCCCACCCATGTAGGGATTTCCTCTTCCTCGCTGTCCGCCAACTCTGCTGCGGCCTGCGGGCCGTCCGCCCCTGCTTCTTCCTCTACTGCAGGCAGTGAGTGGCATATAACACCTGGCAAGCTAACAGCAGCACTGCTGCTGCGCATGAGAACTGCAGCAATTTTCTGCCAAAACATAACCATTTCTCACCTCTCTCTCTCTTTCACTCTTGCCCACTGTCTCTGTCTCTCTGATGATTACCAATATCCCTTGTTTATTGTTGAAATCAGGCTTATCTAAGGAATTTGGTGTGACTCATAGATTACGGACAGTGATGGTGCATGTTTGGGCAGCATACTTCTGCCATCCTTTGATTTCCTGTGATCGCTGAGTAGCTCTTGTTTTTTAGCCCTGAAGACTGAAGTGCTGCTGAACTTCTCCTTATTAACATAGGGAAGACATGTTGGAAGATACTGGCTCTGTAAAATTATTCACATTTTGCATTGGAATTCCAGGTTTTCTCTCCTGATAATGATTCTGATGTTTGAGCTTGATACCGAGTCATACCAAGCACCACTGCCCTGTTCAGGCATTTTTGGACTATTTCTGTTTGCATAATCTTACTGACTCCTAAAGTAATCAAGTGAGATAGATATTGATAGATGCTGATATATAGATATAGATAAATAAAGGTAGATATAGATAGATAGATATAAATAGAAAGATTGATGTTGATTGATAGATATAGATAAATATAGGTAAATATTGATACAGACAGACAGACAGAGATATAGATAGATAGATGGATAGATAAAAATTGATGTGGATAGATATTGGTATAGATAGATATTGATATTGATTGATGGATAGATATTGATAGATAGATATTGATGATAGATAGATAGATATTGATGATGTTAGATAGATGTAGATAGATAGATAGGTAGGTAGATATATAGATGGGTAGATATAGATAGATAGATATCAACTATCAACATCTATCTATCTATCAATATCTACCTATATTTATCTATATCTATCTATCAATATCGATCTAAATTTATCTGTATCTATCTTATTTATCTATATCAATATCTATCTATCAATATCTATCCATTTATCTATGGACCTATCAGTATTGATATTGATATATAGATATTGATTGATATAGATTAATATAGATAGATAGAAATGGATAGATATTGATGGATAGATATTAATATTGATGGATAGATATTGATATAGATGGATAGATATTGATATAGATAGATATAGATATTGATATAGATAGATATTGATAGATAGATTTTTATGGATATATATATTGATGGATATAGATATTGATCTAGATAGATTGATAGATTTTGCTGTGTGTGTGTGTATGTGTGTATATA
>JBBPDA010000132.1:22659712-22684121 GCA_037974385.1 Arnoldichthys spilopterus | reverse complement strand
TATACACACACACACACGTACATAAAGTCAACACTAGAAATATTGTCACCCTGCGAAAACTGTTTTAAGTGCTTATAGTTTAGAGTAATTTAATTTTGCATTTGTAAAAAAAAAATGCAGTATATATTATTACAGAATATTGTAAATAAAGCGAGAAATGTATTTATTTGTGGAAAAACATCTTTCTTTTTTTGTCTCTAGAAACCGTGAACATTGTTGCTTGAGAGCTTTTCCCTCTAATCCCTCCATTATCCATCAGCGAGAGCACCTCAAATATTAAAAATGGGGGTGTCAATATTTTTAACAAATGTGTTCTTAAAATAGAAAATTGATCAAATAAAACTTCATTAAAAAATGCTTTTTGAATATGCAATTAAAGCTGGCTTTTTAAATATGTAGCTCTTTTGTTTAAGCACGAAATATCTTAAACAATACATTTTATCTATTTTTAATGAAGGGTGTAAATAATTTTGGAGTTGACTGTATTTTTATATTTACCAGAAAAGAAAGAACGCTTAGTGGACCGAGAGAATTATTTCAACAAAAACAGAAAAGTGTGTTTACAAAAGTTCATGATTAGGAAAAAGGACCTGCAGTCTGTTCACGTTTTTCTGATAAAAGATTTATGAATGACCGTTATTCTCAAAGTAGATGTAAGAGAAAGTTTGCCCCCTTTCATGGTCAGTCAAATGGTTGGTTTTAAAACCAGTCCAGCACTCCTCTCCAGAAATGCCTTTTGTCTCATTTTCTCCTCTGCTGTTTTGCTTGCCCTGCTCTCTTCACCACAAGACCAAGCATCTTGCTGTCTCTCTCGCTCGCTCGCTCGCACTCCCCCTGGACCACCCTTGTTTCTTTTCTGTGGGGTTAAACTTTAATGAGCACATTAAACTGGAGGGGCCACCAGACCTGTTAAGATTAAAGGACATTTCCTCGGGATCTGAGACAGAGCAGCCTATGGTCTTCTCAGAGAGTTTACTGCATGACCAGATTGCAACGAGACGTCAGTGTCATGTAGCAAAAGTCTCCCAGCTTTGCTTGAAATTGCGACCTGCCAGTTTGGTTGCATTTGTTGGATAATTTACTGCAATTCTGTAATCCTAGATTTCAGTTATTTGTACATTTTAGTATCTGTTTTAAACTCATGTGGTAAGTCTGGTATTCCAAATGGACTCTGCAAGGGTACAAGAGGGCCAGATTTCAGAAACACTGGTGTGGGTGGGTGGGGGGGGTGCCGCAGAATGTCTTAGCTTGTTTTCCCACTGGCACTGAATAAAAAATGTGTGTGCTTTTACATCAGACTGAATAGCTTTTACATACTGAATAGCTGCATCAAACAGAAATGCAAATTCAAGAATGAACTTTGTTCTTAAGGTGACTTTAACATTAACTGCACATCAGTGCTGAGCAATATTGGCAAAAATGAATGAAGGTAATTGACCCATGCATTCTGAGCCTTTTGGATGGGCTCTAAATGCTTCATATTCAGCTGTGCAAAATTTGTGTAAGATTTGTGATACAAAAGGGCTTTTAAAACACAGCACAGTGCCGATGCGTCTCATGCCAAAACTGTTTTATGCTTTCATCCTACAGTCTGGCTTCCGAACACAAGATCACATTTAAATTTCAAACTGTGCAAAAAAAACCTGTATTTTAGAAGCTGTGTAGCTTTATTCTAATATAAAATGACTCTTTGATACCCTAGGTTTATCTAACCTTGGAAAATCTTAATGCCATTTTAAAATTGTTATACCAACATTTGGCCCAGGCTAGCTTACTGCTACCATCACACATGTATGCATGAATGAAACCGTAAAATACTGTTTGTTTAAAGTGTTACTTTATCAGTGTAGGTATTTAATAGCTTTTAGTATTATTAAATCTGTTCTTGTGTAATTTAATTTCATTATACATCAGAGCTTTTCTAATTAATATCAAATCTGAATGCAGAATACCTCAATATTACAATAAATAAAATAAATAAAATGTCCTGCTAAAATGCCTCAGCCCCACCCAGCCCTGGTGTGTATACACACACCAATACTCAGCCTCATGCTCAGTCATTGAACACATGGTGTGTTTCCCTCTTTGCTTGTGTTTTTCTTTATGAAGTTGACACTGAGCTCTGGTACTATACAAGTGCCAGGCTAACACCTAACAGGCTGAAAGAGGAGAACTCTAGCAAAACGACATCTAGGGAGGAGTCTTTCCCACCCTCCACCTACAGCTGTCAAATCTACAAGCACAAGCCCATCTCCCTCTCTCTCTCTCCCCCTCCCCATCCCCCTCTCACTGTGCTAGCACCAGCTTGACAGATCCATCTTGCTCATTTTCTCACCCCTGCCATATGTGACCACCAGACTGCAGTGACTTTATGTGATTGTGCTGCGAAAAATGTGATTTACACGACTTACTCCCCAAGTGCGGTTCATCAGCCAAGACTTGACTGGTGTCTGAAATTTGCTTCTAAAGTTTTGCAGTGGAACCAAGAACGTAGCTAACAACTAATGGAAACGTATGCAGGTCAGTTAGCATTGTGCAAACTGCTCTCCCAATTCTTCACAGGCTTGCCTCAAACTGCTGCAGATGTGTGGTTTAAAACAGGAGTAAGAGCAATTTTAAAACCCATTTAAAGCTTTTTGTGGATTTCTTAATGACACAGTTTGAGGGTGGGCTTCCTTAAATGTTAACGACGTTAGCCTTGTCATAGCAAAGCTAACTTAAAAAAAAAAAGAAAAGAAAAAAAAAAAAAGCTTATTTTGGGAGCAGCAAAATACAACTTCTTCTTCAATGCTGAATAAATCTGCAGCGTGTTCATAAAGAGCTCATTGGTAAACAACTGAAATCGTGTGTGTGTGTGAGAAAGAAAGAGGAAGTCTTCTTTTGTTTTTACCTTTTTTAAATTCTTCTTATCTTTACACTGCATTTCTCCTCTTTTACATGCTCAGACAATAGAATAGAAAATATGTCCAGTACAGATTGCATGCGTGTTGGGTTAATGCCTGTTAGTGGATGTGGTGTAGCATGTTTGCTGTTTGTGGTGTGTTGATGTCTGAAGTTGTGCAGTCATGTCCTACTTAATGTATTGTACCTGATTTAACAAGTGGGAAGCGTTGTTGTTTTTTTTTGTTTTTTTTTCTAGTTTTTGTGTGTAATGGGTTTCATTAGGTGTTCTCACTATTATTACTTATGTTGGTTCTGAGTATTTGTGTTTGGTGTCATTTTGTGTGCAAAAGTGATTTTTATTTTGTCCATTTTTGTTCTTTGTCCCTCCACGGATCCAATGCCTCCGTCCCTTTCCGCCTCTTCCATGCGTATCCCAACCCACACACAAGCACATGCACACAAAATGATGCCACTCTGGTGCAATCACTCTAATCCTTCTTTTTTATCTTCCCTTTTTCTCTCCTTGCAATTTCCACCTCCAGATTAAAGTGGTCAACGCTTTCCGTAGCTCCCTGTACGAGGGCCTAGAGAAGCCAGAGTCCAGAAGCTCCATCCATAACTTCATGTCCCACCCCGAGTTCATGCCCCAGTCTGAGGAGGAAGTGCGGGTGCCCGTGATTGAGGAGAGCAGCGTGGAGATCGAGCCGCTCCCCTCTTCTTCCTCATCCTCTTCCGCCTCTCCTAGTAAGGGTGGGGGTGGCCAGCCTCCAGGCATTTCCACCTCCCTCCTCCGCAGCCACGAGTCCTCTGTCTGACCAGGTCCAGCACCTTCCTCCAACCAGTCTGCTCCTACAAGTACTCACCCACTTCCACCATCCCACACCACCTGTCCAAAGTCCTCTTGCCCTGTACACCGGACTTCAGGGTCTGCCGACTTACACCCTGATGGCAACGACCCAGGACGGGCAACAGGGCCAAAGTGACCCCCTCCCCCTACAACCCCTCCCTGCACCATCCACCCCAGCTCCTCCTCATTGCACTGTGGTGTGTGGGCGGTCTGAAAGAAGCGCGCATGCCGTCGCCCCAGACCGCGCCACACGCACGGCCTAAACTCACCTACGAGAGGGCGGCTATTCTTCTCTCAGCCTGTCACTGACATCGTATCTCTATTGCAGGCTTGTTTTATTATTCTTTTTTGTTTATTTGTTTGCTTTTTTGTTTCTTTTTTTCAGCAGTTTTATGCGTCATGACTTATTTTTTCCCAGGACATGTTCATAGTGTTCTAGTGTTGTTGTTGTTGTTTTGTTTTGGTTTTTTTTTCTTCTTTTTTTCATTCTCTCAGACACACACACGACTTGAAGTATGCAGTAGATGTGCAGTTACGCTGTTCATACGTAGTTCGTACGTTTTAGTTGGAAACACGGGCGAATACATGAGTCTTTACAACTGTTGCCCGATTATATGATTTTTTTTTTTTTTATATATATAAAAACATAAAATAAATACATTTATATATATACATACATTCAGTCATGTATGTCCTTGAGTGTATCTCATCCTTGGTTTCTATGTCTTTAGTTTATTATTTTTGGTTTGTATATGCAGACCTAAGGCTGCTGTGGTGAAAGCAGAGAGAATGTCATGTTTGATTCCAGCTAGATAGGAAGAGCGCCCCCGCTGTTTGGTGTGGAGGACCGAGGTGGGCCAACCGACATCATCTCATCCAATCATATCCACTGGGTATCTCTAGTCTCTTGCAGTAAAAGCAGAAGAAAAAAATCCCGCGGCTCATCTAACTGCATCAAAAAACAAAAGTAGTAATCTAATGGCCCTTATTAATTTAAGGTACAGCACGTCACCATAGAAATGCATGTAATTTCTGTAGTTTCACTTGTGTCTGACTTCATAGGAAACGGGGGTTTATCTTTTCGGGGATAGTTGTTGAATTATTATTATTATTTTTTTTTTTTTAATTCCTTGCCTTTTCTTATAGGGAAACTTTCACAAAATAATTGTGTGTATGTGGGTGTGTCTGCATGTGCGTATGTGTGGGTGTGTACAGTTTCAAATTCTGCCATTTTTTTAAGCTGTCTAATTATTTTGTGTTCAGCATTAGACTGTACACAACCCAAGGCGACAGAAGACAATAAGGGGGATCCACGCAAGGGCTCCACAGCCAGTCCTAATACTCCTTCTACAAGTGTTTGGCCACAGCACATATTCCACATGCTTTTTACTGTTTTAAAGAAGAGAAAAGAGAGGGAAAAAAAGGCAGCATAATAAACCAACGAGTATTATGCAACCTAAAGTCTCTGTCGAGCCCTGTGAATGGCCTGTTAGAGGAGCAGAAAGCCTGGATTACAAAGCAGAACTGCCAGCTTTCAAAAGAGCATGGCCTGCACTACATGTGCTTTTAATTACCAGAATAGTAGTAGTAGTACTGCCATGTTCCAGTCCTATCTTCATACTGATCTAGGTTAAACGGAATCCTCAGTATAATGCTTTTTGTACTTGATCAGAGCCATATTTTATAGGTTGTTCTTTTATACCCCCCCTCTCCCTCGCTTTGTTTTCTGCTTTCTTTTTTTGTCACTTTATATTTCTAGCCAAAATAAAAGATGCTAAGAGTCACTGCCTAAAAAAAAAGAGTAAATAAATAAATAAGACGGACCACTTCGATGTTTACGGAACAAAGGCTGCATTTAGATGAAGCCACACTTCCCCCTACTGGCAATTTCGTTTTTTGTTTTATTCCCCTCATCCTTTTTTTTTTTTTTTTTTTTTCTTTAGTAAAACATTGTATTACTTTGGGGAAGCATGTCTGAATTTCATATAAAACTCAGTGTTCTGTTCTTTTTTTTATACAACTGTTGTGTATTTTTATATTAAGTAACTTTTTAATATTTTGGAAGTATATAAATTATAGCTGTATAGGCTTGGAAAGTTTGGTGACGTAAAAAAATTAGTCAAGTAAGCCTTAACCTTTTTTTTTTTTTTTTTTTTTTTTTTTTTGCTGTTATGCTAACACTTATGCCACGTTCGACACTAGGCTGAAGCCTAGTGGATGGGAGAAAAAAGAACGTGACTTGTTTACTGTAAAGCCATTGGATGAGTCGGGCTCTAAACTGAGACAGGCTTTATGGCCTCGCGCCTGACCATGTGCAGTGACCCCGTTGCCCAGGAGGGGAGAAATGGGTCTATGCGCATTGGCATAATAAAAGCCTAACATAACGTAGGCTTGTTATATCTCCACCAAACTGGATACTTTATAAATGTTACAAAGACAATTGCATTGTTGTGACTAGTTCTAATAAGGATGCTGTATGTTGATTCAAGATGAAAGGAAGTTAATAGAATGCCTGTTTTCAGCAAGTATTTACCTTTCCTCTGTTTTATTCATTGACATTGACCTTATGTTTAATAAGGATTTTTTGTTTGTTTGTTTCTGTTCAACATTTGTTTTTCAATTTTAGGACATTTGGATATAAGGAAATGCTAGTTTTTCTTGGTTTATTTTTCCCAACTATGAACATTTGGTTCACCTCTGTACCATCTGCTACATTCAGTGTAGTTTTAAAGACAAAAGATTATTCGAAAAAAAAAAGTTTATGGTTACTAAGCGAAGCTTTAAGAAAGTTCTGCCAAAGTGTTGTTTTGTACAATCCTTTCCTAATTTGACATTTTAATGCTGTTATTTCAGTCCAGTTGTCCCTTCATTAATGTCTGTTGTGTTGTTAATAACACTACTTTGTTCTCACGCACCTCATGGTCCTACTGAGAGTTCTTGGTCACCCCCTAAATATTTCAAGGGGTAGTTTTGAAGGGAACCGTTAAGTCGTTTTGTTTTCCCTCTCTGTCTTCTCAAGCCTGGACATTCAGCAATTGCACACTGGTGAGAATAGACCATTTGAATTTAAATGTTAGTCCTGTTTAGCTCCGATAGTTCTGCAGGACCATTTGGTATTGCAGGAGTCTGTCATTTTCTATAGTGTAAAAAAAAAAAAGAATAATAAACAAGTTATTGATGGTGTGCAATAACTTGAATTTGACCACATTGCTACTTTACTGAAATTTCCTTATAGGCTTGTGTATGGATGGGAGTTCAGGAGTCAATTCATCACAACTGTAAATAAAAGATTGCATTTTGAAACTGGAATATTAGTCACAACCACCTGTTTTGCATATTTCTGCAAGAGAGAACCTGTCACAAAAGTCACATTGGATTGTGAGGAGGACAAAAAAAAGAAACGGAACATCAACTCTGTACTTCATATGAATACAATAATAAGCACTGGTGTTATTTTTGTATAAACATAATATCATCTATGTGGCATGCATGACTTATAAACAAATTGGTGGTTCAAAGCAATATGTACAACCTGGTGTGAGTGGTATTTCTAGTGTCCTGTGTTGCTTAAAAGAAAAACTCTTAACTGTTCAATATATGTGTTTAATGTTCTGCATGAAAACGTATGGAATGAGACCTCCCCGAACCTTCCCTTGTTCTCGGAACGAACGCCAGGCCCAATGGCGCGCACGCACACGCATTTCCACTCACTTTCGATCAATGGACTTGCCTGACCAGAAGAAACACACACCGATATGATGCTGTTTTGGTTTGGGGTTTTTTTCTGCTTTATTGAAAAAAAGGCCAGATATTGCTCATTTGGTGCCGTTTTGTTTATTTTACTTCGTAACTACCGGTAGCACAGGCCGGAGAATGTGTTGTATCTTGGGTGTGCTCATGCTTTCTGCACAATTCCACTTTAAGGAATACTCCAGCCTTTTTCAGCCTAACCTGTAGCTTCGGGGGAAATCCCATGCACATTAATGTCTGGTGCGTTTAGGTATTGTCGATAGAAGAACTACATCTGCCCATTGGCGTCCATTGTAAGTGTGTTTTGCGTCAGTGGGCATTTCTGTTCTTGTGTGTGTTGCTGAGGCAGCAGATAGATGTTTGAAAAATACTTAAGTATTCCTTTAATTAACGATCATTTCATGTCTTTACTTTTCATTTCTTTCATTACTGTCTTGCCATCAGCCACCGTCTGCTTTAAAGCTTTGTCCATCTTTAACCCACGCACGGGCCATCGACGATGAAAAAAAAAGCCATGGAAAGTAAACCAAAACTGGCCGACTGCTTCCATGGAGTGTGAAAAGTGTGATTTTTTTTTTTTCTCCTGATCCTGCCATTATAAGTGGAGAAATCCATTCTAAAGGTAGGAACCGGTCATTCATACGTGAATTCAACATTTTGTTTTCCACATGTGCAGCTTTCCATAAGCAGCTCGTGCTCTTTTAGTTTGGCAACATTTTGAGTTTGTCACATCATCACATGCCGTAGGAGAAAGAGAACCACTTGCTTAACGCGTACCATCAAAAGATTGTCCATCTGCACTTCTCTACCTGCAAAAATATTGATCTATCAATACTGTTCTTAGTGACCGGCAATTACTGTGACTGGCTTTGGTCACGTGTGGATCATAATGAATGTTTGTGTCATGCGTTTCTATAAATGACCACTTTCAAATCGAGGCATATTGGTGTTTAGATCTGGTAGGTTTTATGAATTGCTGTATAGTAGGATGGCGCTTCATACATACGACAACTGAACTTTCTCCTTTCTAGAAAATGTAAACATTTCTGTCTGAAGTTGGAAATTATGGGGGGAATTCCCCCAATTCCCCTCTAAACTAAATACTTGTCCTGATCGAAGAAGCATTGCATTTGCTTGCTTGAAAGGTCTTCATCATTTCCACTTGAATCTTATATCAGCCCAGTTATTGCTAAAAGGAAGTTAATATTTAATGGGCATAATATATTTACTTAATGTGGAAATGATGTACATTGTCTCATTTTCTGGATTCTGAATAGAACACCAGTATGTTACTGGAAAGCGTGGGTAACGGTTTGAGTGGATGAAATAAAATCTTGGTTTACATTCTACTCTTTTCTTACTGGTACAGATTGTATGTCAGAGAGATCTCTGTACATTGGAGCCTGAGGTCATCTGTTTACATTTGCTGCCATGGTGGCACATTGTTATGACAGTAATGTAGTGTCTTATGCTTTCTTATCCTTAAGTATGCTGTCCTCCCAATCACTGAAGTGCCATTGAACGGCATGGAGCAAAACATACCACTGTGTCAGTTGCCTGCAGAGTTGAAGCTTTGCATGTTGGAGTGAAATAGGCCAGGATTGGATTTGCAGACTTGCTCTTAGGTTTATAGTTTTTATTAGAGCGGACAGCTTTAAAGCTTAGCTTTAAGTGCTGATTTAGGAAAAGAGCGCTCTTACTACAAAGCAATGATGCTTCGGACGAGAGGAAACTTTCACTTTAAGTGGTCGGTTATGTGCTGGATGGGCAACTTCCCTGATGCTTTTTGCCCCAGTCTCTCTGTTTACAGTCCTGCTACATCTGCCCAGTCATGTCCAGGTGACAGAGAATCTGTAGTACAGAACTTAAGGGCTACAAGGTGACTATAAGTTACCAAACATGTTTTAATCTGTTGATAAAATGTAGAAGTCTGATCCATAGTGTGTAATTTACTGCCATTTCTAATTAAATTACCATTTTTGTACATCATCATTACTTTAGGAATGGTCTCAGTGTGCATGTGTTTTCAAGGGGTTAAATGTGGTTTATTTTATTGACCGTCATAAACAGCGTCTTTGTCGGTGTGTGTTTCAGCTGCTGAAAATGTTATTTCTTAGACTCCACCCCCCAGCGCCTCCCTTTTTGTAAATATAAATCATTATCATGCCAAAATGTCAGTCCTGTTTGCTTCCAACTATGCAACAGATTTATTGATTTAGAATATAAATTATTTATTATTCTATTTTCATGTCAATGCTCTGTCAGCTCCCCTTCTCTCTCTACCCCCTCCCTCCGTCACTCTTTGAATTTCTTTCTCTGCCCCCCCCCCCTTTTTTTTTTTGCTGTCTTGCTTTTTTCATTTTTGTCTCAGTGGATGCAGTCATGCCCATTTTTCATCACTTTATACTAACAGAAACGCAAGTGTATTATGTACGTACATATGTATGTATGTAGGTATGTATGTATGTATGCGTGTGATGTGCACACATTCTAATTTTCTTTACTCTTTTGTAATATATGATCATGTGGAATGCCTTGTTCTTTATGTCCTGTCGTTTGAAGTTAACAGAGCAAAGGAAAAATGATAATCAAGCAATTGAGATCAAAGTTATTTAAACTATATATATAAAATATATATATATAAATATATAAATAAATAAAGCCATTAGGATTTGAAATATATTGAGAGTGATTCCTTTCTTTTTTCCCGCTCCAAGTAACGTACTTACCAGTGAAATGTGGTCCGGACTTTTATTTTGAAGAGTAGAGGTGGGCCGAGTACTTGAACCGATTCCTTTCTTGCTGATCTACAGTACTGGGATCTAATTAATTGTGAATCGATTCTTTTGAATCGAGACTTACGCCTACGCCTCGCCGCCACATCACGTTACGTCAGTAACAGCAGCAGTCATAGAGATAGTAGGCGGCTAATCGTACACAGGTTAGTTGGAAAGGATACATAAAGTATTTTTCGTTATTTGTCAGAATGCCAAATAATGTCAGCGCCAGCGATGTAATCCTCATCACGTACTAAGGTGGGTTCATTTTCTCTTCTTTTTTGCGTTGTTTGTGTCTTTAGAACGGTAGCGTTTACTAAGCTAGCTTCTTAGCACATTAGCAGCATTTGTGGTGGGAAGTAAGCGAGATTTGTTACGTTTAGCTGATTTACAGGATATTTAAGAGTTGTCAACATTTGTCGTTCTCTTTCATTTTGACTAAAGTTAACGGCTAAAAGTAGCACACGTATAATTATATTGGTTATCTAACCCAGGAGGTCTTACTCCCACTCGAGCTAGCGGGGCTAGAAGGCTAACTAGCAAGCTAAACTCGCTATTTTGGTGACAGGTGGCTAATGAGCTTCTGTAATTGTTCATCTTCGGAGCTCACCTGGGCTGTTGATGTATGTGTTGTATTTAACATAGCCATGTGATGTAGCTTCTCGGTGTAGCGGCATCTTTTACTGGGCAACGTTAGCGGGGTTGGCTAACGTTACTTTACGTTTGCTATCCAGAAAAGTCACCAAAGCGATGTTCATGTTTGTTTGGTGTTAAGCCACGTTAGTTTTTTATTTTTCATTTGTCATGGTTTAAATGGGTGATGCTTGATCTGGCGAAGGAAATAATCCTTTAGCCTAGGTCCCGCTATGCCGCATTTTCTTTGCCAAACACGTGAACCAAACCCGTGTTCCTCATTTTTTCCAATAAACTCAAGCGGTTCTCTGATCTAAGCAGCGATTCGTTTTTTGTAGAAGATAAGACATGTGCTTAAATCACTTGCACGTGGACGCGAGACGCCCCGAACCCTTGGCGGTAATATCTAGGTCAGTAGGCTGACCAGTTTAGGATGACACTAAAACGTGGGTGGCCAGCATAATAGCTAACCGAGGTAGTGCGGATGGCTGTTTTATGCGTTTCTCGGGGAAGACCGCATGGCTGATCTCGTCGATGTAATTTAAGATCATAACACGACTTTTCTCGTTTTTTAGTTGGCGAAATATGACTTCCCTGTCATCATCCCTGCACTCGGCATCAAACTCCACATGCAGAGCCCTACCAGGCGACGGAAGTCAGGTAAGCTTGATGCGTCGTTATCTTTTGCAGACAAAAACGCTGAGATATTTGTTTAAAAATTCCAAAACAATGTAACTTGCTTGGTGTGGCAGGTCCAGCCCAAGGCTCCTCTCCTGCAGATTCTTCGGGTAGCTGGAGCCCAGGAGGATGTGTTCACTCTGAAGGAGGTGCGTACTCCATGCTGGTACTGATCAGTATAAAAAATATTGTGTATAAATATTGCATGTTCTGTTAAGCTGAGACCCAACATCCTTCTTCTATTTTGTTTCAGTGAAGTCCTCTTATAGCTTGTGTGTGGGATTGTGTGGCAGAATTGTAATCTTTCATTTTTACAAGGTGTTTTTCTAACCCTTATATATCCCTCTTGAGATGATGCCAAAAACATGATTCAGTGTTACAGAATGTGCAGAAACAGTGAGATTGTTGCACTGTATAACAGTAGATGTTGCTGAATGTATGTGTAGTTATCATCAGATGTACAATGTTCAGTAGACACAGATGTACAGTGTACTAGGGCTGTGTGTGTGTGAATATATATAACACATACATACATAAATATACACATGAATTCAAAGTAGTATTTTTTAAAAATCCATTATCTATGATATTGCTGTTATAAAATGTAGGATTTTGCATTGCTGTTTATCTCTCAATGATTATCTCTGCATAATTTCAGCAATGCTTTATAAGTATCCCCTTGTTTTCTGCAGGTCATGCACTACCTTGGCCAGTATATTATGGTGAAGGAATTGTATGACAAACAAAGACAGCATATAGTTCACTGTCAAGATGACCCACTTGGGGAGCTGCTGGAGGTGGAGAGCTTTTCTGTTAAAAACCCCAGGTGAGTTTTTACATGTTAAGTTTGTTTTACCTTGTATGTTAGTATACAATAATGGCAAGAGCATTTACCTAATATATACTGTAGGTATTTGTATCAACGTTGACCTCATAAGGCTTCTGTCTGTTTCACAGCCCTGTCTATGAGATGCTGAAGAGGAATTTGTTTATTTTGAATTGCTCGGGTAAGTTGCCTGCACCTGCTAATCAGTGCTTTCATTTAAGGAATCGGTTTATCATGACTTAGACACCTGCATCCACCTGAACGACTAAATCAGAATTTAAAATGTATATATTTGTGTGAACTTGAGGACATGTTTTTGCCCTTTACACCAAGACATCATTTTTGTTTTGCTGTCTTTTATCCACTGCCCAACTTCCAGTTTGTTTTGCTTGAGTTTTGTGTGCGTGTGTGTGTTTGGGGTATATAGTTTAAATTGGCTTTCTGTTTTTTTTTATAGTTATAATGTCAGTTTTGTATAGATGTAAATCTGAAATTGAGTCAGAAATGGATTTAAGGAATTTAGACCCACTCTTCTGCCATTCTATATTTTGCCTCCACAGATCAGGCCAATGGCACGAAGCTTCTCTCAAACCTAAGAATGATTAATGTGTGCTTGCTTAATAAAGGGCAGGGTTTTTTGTTTGTTACTGTGTCTCATTTGAAATGCAGACGCTGCAAAGAATCTTTCAGTCGGCAAGGATTCTAATGAGTCTTCATGTGAAGATCCCGGTCAGGTAAAGCGGCAGCATGGTGCACAGGAGAAACGCTGCTCGGCAACCCCTTTCATGGCAAATGGCTGTCAAAGCAGAGGCATTTTAAATCCCCTTAATGGTGATAACTGAGCTTGACCGTCTACTTAATCTTAGGCTGACAGAAGTGTCATTACATTTTTGGAGGAATTTGGATAAGGCTTGGATGTATCTGGAAATAGTTGGGATGAAATAATAACTTGCAGCACAAATGATTAAATCTAGTGTTCGAATGATCTGAAACTACATCTACACATTAATGACTGACACTTGTTTCAGCCTGACAGCATTTTGTCCCAATACTCATTGCTCTAATACTTTTGTCCTGATCAAGAAAGTCTCTTGCCAGATTTAAGATGATTTGGCAGAGTGGATTTTTTTTCAGCTTTAAATCCATTTTTTTTTATTTATTTTTTTTTTATGCCAAACCATTTTCTGTTCTTTTTCAGTTTGGTAGCTAGTGCTCCCAGTTGAGGTTTGCCATGAAAGGTGGCTGGAAGGGCAGCTACCTCCGTCAGACGTGTCTGTACAGAGTGGCACCGTCTCTGTACGTCCCCATGGCCAGCTTTGCCTGGTGGTCTTGGGGAGGGAAAGAGCCACCAGCGTGAGTTTGGCCAATGGGGAAACAGAGTCCCTGTCTCTGTTTGTCACTCAGAGTTTCCTTCTCTGCCCGGTTGCTTCAGCTGGCAGGACAGCAGCTCCAGTTTCCACTCACTGGCATTCTCTACCCTCTACCCCCTTTATCCCACACCCTTCTCATTCATTAACACACACTAGGCCATTTGCCATGGCTGGGGTTTTGCTCAGGAATGCCATGGTGTAGTTAAGAATCTGGGTTGGGTGATGACTGAGTTTGGTGTTAAGAGCCTGTCGGTTGTTTTTCCATTGATGCTTGCAGTGGCTACACCTTTTGGGAAGGGAGGGTAGTGCAGTGTTTAGAGTGGAAAAACACTTGAGAAGCAGCAAATTTGCATAGTATACACTTTTGAAAGGTGTGGCCACTTTTGAATTGCGTATTTTACTTCATGCAGTGTGTTGATATAGTATTAACAATATACCTTTAGGGCTGTCACTACATATTGGTAGTTGAGTGTTCCATTATAATTTTGAAGTAATTGTTTTTAAACAATTTTGGACCTCAAAAGGATTCTTTGGGATTCCTGACAGGTTTGAGAGTTAAAGGATGTTTTGATCACTGGTTTCAACATCACTAACAATTACAAGGTGGTTTTATTGTAAAGGTTAGTGCCACTTCAATATTAAAACAAAACCAAGCAAAATCAGCGCTGAGCACAGATTGAAGAAATATTAAGAGATCCTACCTCATAAAGGGGAATGGACAATTTGGTTTGACTAGTTTTTGCTGCTTAGACAGTAATTGTTACAAAGCAGAGAATGTCTTCATTAACCCACATTGTCAGTGTAGCTGAGGGGCTTAGCATAAATCACAACCACAGAGCAGGCTAGCTAACTGTTATCTGATTGAAATAAGGTATGCAATTTGCTGACAAGTCAATGCACATTGGCATCAAACACCAATTGAAGTGTTTATTAAACCAGCTGAAACAATTTAAACATAATTAAACATATATTGGTTAAACTTGACGAGCGTCTGCCAAGTGCCGTAAATGTAAATCTATATTTTAAAACTTCTTCACTTACATATTTTTACATATCTCTTTCTTGTGGAAAATCTGCCAATGTTTATTATTCAATCTGAGAGCTGATCAATAAGCAGATACTTTGAGAATTTATTCAGTGATTATTTTTTTTTTTGTTGTTTAAATGAGCAATTGTTTATAATTCATTAATCGTGACAGCCCTACCTTTTTTTTTTTTTAACATCTCTCGAATGCTCGTAGGCAATCATGTTGTGTGCGCTTTAAATTACTGCCACCTTCTGACATAAGTAGCAGTGTTCTTAGGTGTAAAGCTGTATTTTTGATCCTCTGAGGGTTGTTTGGCTATTAAAAATCCACATCATAGATCCCTTTTTCCCATTTCCCTTTTCCCTCTGCCACTCCACGTGTGTGGCTTTCTGCAGCCACGGAAAAAAGGCCTCTGCAGTGGAGGAGCTGCCGTTCTGCCTGTTGCCACACTACTGCAGTAGGTACTGATTCAGTTTCTTCTTCACTGTGTAGGTCTCCAGCAGGATGTGTGGTTCTGTTCAGGGCTTCGGTACTGGTGGTGGGAGCGCTGGCACCATGCAGAACTCCTCGCAGCGAAGACCACGGGACACAGATGATGGTACGTGCAGCCACCCACATGCACACCCACACATTTGCTCATGCAAACACTTCATATGAAATATTTGCACATATCTTGGTGATAGGAAGTTGTTCTGAGTTTTATTCAAGGATTATAACACCTGGGGACTGTTCCATAAAACAGGATTTAGTGTTTGGTCAGCTTACCTAAAGCTTTGATTGACTTTAGTGTGGATCAAAATCTAAATGACAGTGGATCGCTTTTTAGCAGGCTACTTTTCTGGGCAACATATGCTGTAGGCTTTGCTAGCTTCAAAGCAGATTATGTTTGGGAGTACGTATTGTTAAAAGCTGTTTGACCAGTCAGTGGACCAGAGTTGCAAGCCATCCACTGTTCATTGGTCTTCTTGTGAATGGCCCAGCCATTATTTACTTGCCTATGTGACATGTTTAGCAGTCTGCCATATTTCTGTCGAGAGAAAAGGAATCTTTCTTAATGACTTCAAGAATGTTGAGCAATAGTAAGGGGGAAAAAATAAATACAGTTGCTTTATTTGGGCTGAAACTTAAGGCAAGTCTGCTCTGTAAAATTTTCATCACAATGATACTGTTGCAGACAGATTGCGAGTTGTGAAAGAATTCTTTGATGATGAGGTAAAGTCTGCTGTTTGAACGTTCATTGACATGTTCAACAGCAAACGATGTAGTGCCTTCGAGACCAGACATTCTACACCAAAATTCTGACATCATCAGATCTTTTGATCCAAAATCCAAAGCAATGTTCTGCTACTTTGATCAAGTAAAAGCTTTATTGCACTCAAGTTGCGTGCTAGATTCTAAACTGGCTAGATCAACTCAAATCTACCATAATTGTACATCTTTATCAGCTCCACTGACCATATAGGTGCACTTCATAGTTTACATTTATAGACTATTGTCCACTGGTTTCTCTGCATCATATGTTCGCCTTTAATACCATGTTCATCAATGGTCAGGACCCTCACAGGACCATCAGTCAGCAGGTGCCTTTTGGATGGTGGGTCAATCTCACCACAGGGGTGATACTGACATGGTTGTAGAATGCTGGTGTACTCCCTGGACTGAGAATAGTCCACCAATCCGAAAATTATCTCCACAGTGTCCTATGGACAGAAACTGACCACTAGTGGTGGATTTGAGGATGACTAATGCAATGTGTGCACTATTAATCAATTTTTATCTGCAAGGTGGAATACCAGGACACTGTATATAGCCAGGCTCCGCAATCGGTTTGGCTATAGAGTGGCCTGGCACAACTAGTTAACACATAAAAGATAGTCTGAAGTAAACAAGAAAATATAGTTTTGGAGTAAAAACATTACGTGCTGCTTCTTTTCCCCAGGCGTAAACAACTCCTCATGCTTTACTACTTGACCATTTAGTATGTGTGTATTTTTTTTGTATTATGTTCATAGCTTTTTTGTTGTGTGAATGTCTTCAGCAAAAAAACATAATATAGAAGCCACATGCAGAATGTTTTTTTTCCTAATGCCACATCCACCTACTAAACAACAAATCTTTATAATGTAATCTGACCACCAGCATAAGTAAATTTGCACAGTCTGCTAAGAATTTAGCCAATATTTTAGTTGCATCATCTTGTGCAATGTGACATGCAGTCAAAAAAATGTATTGCACTGTCAACAGTGGGCTTTAGTCAGAAACCTTACTGCTTCTAAAGTTAGAACAAAATAACTGTTTTCCATTTGCCCAGACATGTTGCAAAGGATGCGGGTATACACTGGAATGCCCTAAATCTTGGTGATAACTGAGAGGCTTCAGTTAAAAAAAAACAAAAAAACATTGAAATGAGTAATAACATGGATTTTGTTTTCCATGTAACCGCCATCTTTTTATTGCATATAGATTCTTTAGATGGACTACCCAGATCAGCCTGCAAGCGACCAAAGTTGGATGTGAGCCTTGATGAGTGGGACCTGTCTGGTCTACCCTGGTGGTTTCTGGGTAACCTGCGCAGCAACTACACACGCAGGAGCAACGGCTCGACAGACATTCACACAAATCAAGTAAGAGGGACAAACTAACACAATATGAATAAATGCATCTCTATGAACATGCTTGACTTCTCTCCAGTTTGTTACTGTAACATGAGTGCTCAGTTAGGTTCTGCTCACTTATACTTAACCTTAGCGCAGAACAGCTTAAGCACAGTAACTTGCTCCACACAACTAGACTGAGGAAGCAGTTGTCTCCCGGACAGGAGGAAGACACCGCCATCGTTTCTGACACCACCGATGACTTGTGGTTTCTGAACGAGGCTGAGAGTGAGCAGGTGAGCGTAGAGATGAAGGAGGCAGCGTTGGAGCAAGGCAGTGATGCAGAGTCCCCTCAGGAGGAAGATGAACAAGGGAGGGACAGCAAGGAAGACAAAGAGGTGAGGGCTTTACCTTTCTGTTACTGTTTTCATTTTGATTTAAATGTTTGTATTGTGTGGGCTCACCTGCTTATATTGGTTTGATGTTTGCAGTGTTCTCAAATGCAGGAGGAGTTGGATGATGACTCACAGTGTTTGAGTGATGATACAGACACAGAGATCTCCACGCAGGTAACTGTTAAGCTCTTTGGAGGTAAAAATGTTCAAGCTTATAGCACTTTTTCCAATGTGCTCTGTCTAACTTGGCTTCACTGTTTATAGTGGCATGGGTTATTGGTGTTTGAAAAAATGGTTCTGCTGTTAATCCTTGCTGTTATATTTGATAGCAATATATTGTTTGTGGTTGAACATTTTGCTCTGTTTTTGAAATAAACTGCTGTGATGGCTCTTTGTATACTGACAAAGCAAACCATATGCATCTAAATCATTTATGTTGTTGTGGCAGGCTTAAATGAGAACTTTGGTTTCCCCTAGGTTATTTAACTTTATTTTTTTGGTGGCTCCATAGAACCTTGATACTAAATATAGCACGTTGAGTATGAAAGGTTAGCACCTCAAGCTTTACTGCAAGCTTGAAGGTTCTCAGAACAAGAGCTCTAAAGGAAAACTCACATTGTGACAGTGTAGTTAAACTAGAGCTTTTACGTGACCTAGAGGAAGACATTTGTGTATGATTGAGTGTGTTCACAATGACACACATAATTTCACTTTCACTATAATAAGAAACTGAAATAGTTAAATAGAAAATTAAGCATAAATCCATGCCATTTTGCAAGTCCCTGCACTTTGCAGTTGTGTTGATAATCTTTTTCTGAGCAGTTGATTTTTTTCATACTTATGCAGTACATAAATACATTTGTTTCTATCCTTCTCAACACAGGATGCGTGGCAGTGCACCGAATGCCGCAAATTCAACTCGCCCCTGCAGCGCTACTGCATGCGCTGCTGGGCCCTGCGCAAGGACTGGTACAAAGATTGCCCCCGCCTGGTCCATTCTATCTCAGTCCCAGACATCCCTGCATGCAGCTCCCACCCACAAGGCCCAGAAGATGAAGAGGAGGATGATGGCATCGACGTGCCCGACTGCGTCAGGACCGTGTCGGACCCCATCATTCTCCCGTCGCACGAAGCTGCCCGCAACCTGCTTCCTTACTCCACCTCGGCCAAGGGGAAAGCCCCCTGCCGGCCCCTACAGGGATCCCAGGAGAGCTCGGAGGGTGACAGCCAGGACATGCTGGATGCTGATACCAAGTGTCGACAGGAGGCCATGCTGGAGCCGTGCAAGCTGTGCCGTGTCCGGCCCCGCAACGGCAACATCATCCATGGCCGCACCGCCCACATGATTACCTGCTTCCCCTGCGCACGCAAGTTACACAGGTTCCATGCGCCCTGTCCTGGCTGTGGCCAGATCATCCAGAAAGTCATCAAGACGTTCATCGCCTGATGGAGACTGGCAGCTCAAACACACACTTGCTATCAAGCCCTTATACTGTAAATAAATCTCTGGGCCAAAAGTGCATGGTGAATACAGCTTACTTAAATATTTAATATTAAGTATAAATAATGTAAAGCATACTAAATTTATCAGCTTTATTCCTAAAAGTCAAACAGCACGTTTAATGAAGAGATGCATGTTTCCAAGCAGTCTCAGCAAGGTGATGGTGATGGAAAGCCACACATTATTTGGTACTACCTGACAAACGAGCAAGGCCCCGAACTCTTGTCGAAGAATTAGTGACTAGCAAAAAACTAAAACGGGAAGTTTTAGTTACAGAGCTTGTCACCATGGTGTCATAATTCACTTATTGGAGGGCTTTGTAGACTGGTAGCTGTGAAACAATGGTTTAATTTATTTATTTATTAACAAAGTGTATCAGGTCAAGGCGCTTTTGCTATCTAGATGGTCTGGTGCAGAAAATGGCTTGCAGGAATGACTCAAGGTTATGTTGGGTCATCGTATAGCAGCTATTTAGTAGTTCTCGATTATTCACAGAGAAACAGATGTTTTCTGGCAGTATGGAAAGTAACACCTTAAACATTTTGAACTCCATTATCTCTGAACGTCTTAAACAGTGGTATTATAAATGTGTATTATTATTAACACCTGTTGGCTGCAGCTTATGCTCAAAGGTGCTGTTATGAGTGGCCTGTTGGTTTTTGCGATGTTTCTGCACTTTCACATTGAGCTGGCTAAAAGCTGCCGAGGGGTTGATGGCTTTCCCTCGCCGCTCCAGTGCTCTGTTCCAGTGCGATTTCTTTTCCCCATCATCCTCCTCTTCAGTTCCAGTACTAACTTGGCCTGAGCACCAGTGAGGCGTGAACGTAGAGCGCAGGAACTATTAGACCATGTTTTGGCCTTCCATGCCTTTCCTTCAATATTATTCGGTGCCTTCCTTTCTAGTCCAGTATCCCATTCGCACTCTGACTCTATAGTAAAGAAAAGCCAATGTTGTGGAGGCTGATTTGTGCTCGAAATAAGTCTACATGTCTACATGCACTAGCTTTGGAAGGACCTCAAGAGCTATCTACTTTAGGGAAGCTAGATTGTTATTAGTACTTCGTGCTATAGCCATCTACTTTTTCTGCAACGTTTTATTTGAAGTATCCAGTGCTGCTGGGTTTTTTTTTTGGGGGGGGACATGAACTTATGGTTTAGCACTTCATTTGGCTTTAGGTTGTGATTAAGGAAGGTTAGCGTAAAGAGTACCAGCTGTTTTTTTTCTTTTTTTTTTTTTCTCCTTTTTGAGTTGCTCTTATGGGGTTGTGTCCGCAGTCGCAGCTTAGTGTGTTTAGTTCCTAAATGGGTTGCCCAATTGCTTCTGTTTATCCTTCTGTTGCTCATCTTGTTCTCAATTGGCACTTTCTGGCAAAACTGCTTAGTTTTCATGCTCTGCCTCTTGAGAACTCTTCATTTGATTGCCTGACACGAGTGGCATCAGTGGCAGAAGCGTAGTAATGGTATGTTGTACATGCTCTCGGTACAGGTGTCTCTCGCCACCAGGGGGCGACAGACGTACATAAAAATGATATGCATAATGTGAACCCTCTGCTCATTGCCTTCAGAGTTGACGTAGATATGTATGCAGAAATGTCATTTCTAATTAAGGATTGTTGTAATGTATATATTGGGGGATGTAAGAGCTATATTAGCTGTTAATCACCCCCAGTGTGCCATTTGAATTGTGTAATGGCTCAAACCTCTGCACAGGGGCAGACGCTGTATTTTACCCTTATTGTGCCGCATGGTATTCATCCTAAAAGGACTTGTTCATGCTGAAGTCACTGCCATAATTATTGAAGTTTGTTTGTACATTTTGTTTGTTTTCCTCCGATATGAGTTCTGCCTCAGAACATGTTTTTGTTTGTGAGCAACATTTGTATCTTTTTAGTTAAATAAATAGTACAACCTAAAGTTAACTCTTCCTTTTGCCTCAAGGTGCAGTCTTAAAAAAACACTTGGGTTTGTGTACCAAAAGGTTTTTCTAGTCCCGACCTGGGCCCCACTGAGGTACCCTTGAGCTAGGTACTGTCCCACTACACTGCTCCCCAGGTGCTGTTGATAGCTGCCCATTGCTCCACGTGTGATAGGTTAAATACAGAAGTCAAATGTTGTGCCTGAATATGTTCACAATGACAAATGGTCTACTTACTTTCACTTCATACACACACACCCTGGCCACTTTATTAGGTACACCTGTTCAATCCCCAATCACATGGCAGCAACTTAATGCTTTTAAGCGTCCAGATGTGGTGAAGACAAGTTGCTGAAGTTCAAACCGAGCATCAGAATGGGGAAGAAAGGGATTTAAGTTATGTTGAACGTGGAATGGTCGTTGGTGCCAGAAGGGCTGGTCTAAGTATTCCAGAAACTGCTGATCTACTGGAATTTTCACAGACAACCGTCTCTAGGGTTTACAGAGAATGGTCAGAAAAAGGAAAATATCCACTAAGCAGCAGTTGTGCACTGTTGATAGCTGCCCACTGCTCTACATGTGGGTTAAATGCAGGGGTCACATTTTGTTGTGATGGGGTGTGTTCACAATGACAGTCACTTCACTTTTTAAAATGCATGGTTGGCCAATTATTCTGACTATAGGTAAATATGTTGCTTTTCACACAAACTTTCAAAATGGGCTTTGCTCATGGATTGGGGAGTGTTTGATGTGTTTACATGCTAAGTCAAATTATTTCAAGAAATGTGTTGTTTTATAGCATGTAGTAGTTCTGAGTTTTGCACCCAGATTTTCTGATCTATCCGTCCCAACTCATTTCAACAGCATTGTGCCAGCATCTTGCTTCATTCAGGCTTCAGCGTGTAATGTGCCTCTGATCCACAAGGGGGCAGTAAAACACTGCAATGCTGTCAGAGATGAGGCCCGATGTGATACAGGTATCATGTCTGTAACCTATATGAACAAGCAGGTGAAAGTAAACTGTGATGTTGTATTCTCACTTGGCCTCTGAATCTGCTAGCCGCACCTCCAGCAAGCGCACAGCAGCAATTGGTAAAGCTGTGGCTACGGTGAGTGAGCGCAATATTACTTTGATCGATAGGCAGAATCACACGCTCTGTGACAACTGAACAAATGATGTGTCGTTTCTTACAGGCATAATTAGTACAGAGCACTTGGATGTGTAATTGTTTCAGTGCATTAGCTGTGTTTAAAGAAAGACTGAACGATACACAGTAAAATTGGATTCACAGGGCACTATCGCCCTGTGCCCTCTTAGAAGGGTAATTGCAGTTCTTCAATTTGCTTATCTCCTATTTAAGGTCATTGCTGTAATCACATTCCTTTGATCAAGTTAATGGCCTGGCCATTATGTTACACCAACTAAAACAGACAAGACATAATCAGCGTCAAATCGGCGATCGAATATTCTTCATGGGACACACGTACCTGCTAACGTGACCTTGAGTTGAAAGCAGTGAGATGGGTCTCCCTTGGAAAAGCTCAGGTCATAGGCACATTCTAATCCAGTCATGTGTTGTTTTGTGTGATGCTCTGCCATAATATTTTCATATGACTATCACCCTCAGGCCTTCATCGCATGCACATTTGTGGTTTATTTCTCTGTCTGTGCCCTTTGTTTATTCATGCCATTCTTTGCATGCTCCCGCAGCTCTTACTCTGGCAGTTTTATTCCATTGTTACTATTATGCCAGTATTAGACTGAAGTGTTTGAGTTTCCTTCTCCTTCTCTGCTGCTGGAGAAACAGCTGTGCTTGCTCAGTTAAGCTGCTGGCATTTTCTTTGCCATTCAATCAAGTATGTTCCCTATGCTCAATTTTTGCTCCTTTCTGCAGGGTACAGGGTGCTTATGGGCTCAGTGACATTGTATTTAGACTAAGTCACATTGTGCTTGGTCATGATGATGACTAAACAGTGCTTTTGGTCTTAAAGGGCCACATTTTTATTTATTTATCCCACAAGTCCACTTACGACATTTGTAAGGGGTTTATGTAGCAAGGAGACTTCCAGTTTACTTGTACATGACCATTTGTAAGACTCTCTTTGTCTCTTAAAGCTAGAGCACACTTCCTGGACAAACAGGAACAAAATGTAGAAAGAAAGGCCAAACCAGTTGGACTAGCATAATTCTAGATTGTCCCAAAAAACAAACACAGTTTGGGAACATCAAGGTTGCATTCATTCCTGTTTGTGTTTACTTATCTGATGCGGCAGTGTACTCTGTTCTACAGTTAAAAATATTTTTTTTGTTGTTCTTTTTCCTTTGCTTTGAACAGGCAAACATTTTACAGTCTTTGACACAGTGCCTACAGATAAAGGTACTAATGCTCCAACAAAAGACAATACTGACATTTTGTAGTCATTCAAAAATCACTCCCATGGAAAAAGTAAGTACACTCTTACATTGATCACATCTACAAATTCATAAAATTAGAATCAAGTGTTCCAAATTTATGTGCTATTGATTAGAATCTCCTGCAGATGGAACCTGTCTTTTTAAACCTGACCGCTACAAGCTGATGTTCTTTTTGTCTTTGAAGTGTGGGATGTCATCATGTCAAGATCTTAAGAACTCTCTAAGGCCTACGGAAAAAAGACTGGATCTCTGAGTCTGGCAGGGGATTTAAAAAGATTATTTGAAATAAAGTGTTCCATGGTAAGAACAATCAACTAAAAGTGGTGTGGATTTCCAAGGACTACCAATTTGTCCAGGACTAGCTGCCCCAGCAAATTTAGCCTGAGAGTAAATGATTTAATGTGAAAATACGTCTTCAAGAACTCCAGACTTTTATCCATCATTTTGTGGAATAGATTGTTGAAAAAGCTACTTTTCCTTGTGGCTTCATTAAGGTGTATCACCTAAATCTGTAGGCTTTGTATTAAAGAGAGTGAAATGTTTCCTTGTTCAAATTTGTTGAACAAGCAACACATTTAAGGACAAACTTTGCATTTTCTCCCAGTTTAAGTATATAGGTTCTATTATTAGAAAACAATGAGTTTAACATAAAAAATTAAAAAAATTATTATATAATTTCTTTATTTTTGCACAGACCACATTTGATATATTTTCCCAATCTACACACATGGACAAAATTGTTGGTACCCTTCAGTCAATGAAAGAAAAACTCACAATGGTCACAGAAATAACTTTA
>JBBPDA010000132.1:22635863-22646286 GCA_037974385.1 Arnoldichthys spilopterus | reverse complement strand
TATATATGTATGTATACCACTGTTTATTTCATAAATGTTTTAACTTGGTCTCCTGGTCCATATCCCCATTCAGTCTGTAAGACTTGCCCAACCTCATACCAGCTGCTACAAAAAAAATGCATTTTTAAAGCAAAAGAAGCATTTGAGAAATTGAGCAGTTGAGAAATTACAGACTTTCTTTCACCCTTTCACATTCTCTCTCTCGCTCTCTCTCTCTCATATTAATCACTCTTCCGAAGTCACTGTTTTTAGGAAATGGGTTCTTCACTTAAGCCGGGGTATACTTGAGGGAACCGGAGGCGAAGAGCACCCTGGGATACTGGAGGGACGATCATCTGCTGCCAAGGAGGGGAGCATCACCTGCCTCAGGCTCTTCTCTGTGAGATTTGAAGAAGCTAAGAGCTATTTTGCAAATCTCCAGAAACGAGAGTAACTCCTTCCTGTGGTGAGTCCGTTTCAGTGGGGCAAAATGAATATTTATGCTCATTATAATTGGAAGTAGAATTGCTCCAGGTACATCTGTGGTAGCTCTGTGAAATTATGCCCCTTGTGGACTGAAGGCATATGGAGCTCATGAAATATAATGGGAAGAGGAACTGTAGCCTAAGACGCTAACTTTGAATGAGCATTAGTGGTTAAACTTGATTTAAAGGTTGCACTTGTTCCGATTGCGAACAACCTGTAACACCCACCCACGCCCACACACACACACACACACACACACACACACACACACACACACACACACACACACACACACACACACACACACACTCTGTAATGCTCTGTAATTAACCAAGCCATGTATCAGTCCAAAATGGTTTAATAATACCTCAAAATAGATTTTAACACACAGTCATCTAAATTATTTCTGAAAGGGAAGGTGAAACATTGAATAGGAAATTCAGGTTGGTTTACTGTATGTACAGCTTTTGAGGTGACAGAAAATGAACAGTAGCCAACAAATGATATCAAACATAAATTAAAAAGGTCTGCATTTAGTTACAGCAAGAATTACTGAAACGAGGGGGCACATCAACCACAAACTGACAAAAACTCAAACAAAGCAGGATTACCATAAATGACATACTGTAGAAAAAGGAGGAAGGGGGTCCCATACTTGAGAAGTGATTCGAGCAGCGCTCATAATCCCTAATTCTGCTGACAATTCCCTTGTTTCAGGTAACAAGACTTTTTAGTTGCCTCATTAACCCTTCTTTAGCAAACATTGGTCATTCATTGAGGCCGGGTCCCCTAGTCAGTTAAGCGTTCACTGAAAAAAGTTACCTGACAAGCTATTAAGCAAAAGAGATAATTTTTTATTCAATCTTCTCTTCTTGTCCTTGTTTTGCTCTTATCCTTCAAATGCATCCCCCATTAGCAGTGTGACAGGTCTAATGTCCGTTTGTTCCATCGCTTTTGAGAGAAAAAGATAACTGACATTCCTTTAGTTCCTTTTCATTTGTTCTTTCTTTCTTTTTTTTTAAACAAAGAGGATGCTTTCATTCGTGTTGGCTTGCAATCTTGAAGCTTTCCTTTGCACATCGTCCACAATCTTTCTCTTTCCGTATCATGTTGAACAGAGATGCTGGTACACACACAGTGGGTCAGGGCTGAATGTTCATTGCAAGGTGATCTCTTGTCATGAGCTGTGTTTCATCTTTTTTTGGGGTGTATGTGGCAACTCTCAAATGTCCAAAAGTGTGTCCATCTTTAAGAGGTCACTGTGGCATGCTGCGGCTGCATACACACATTTCTACGATGAATGTATATCTCTCAACAGAGCTGGAGCATCCTGTACTGTGCTCGGTTTAGCCCATCTCACCAAAAAAAAAAAGATACAGAATGTGGTTATGCAACATATTAAAAATACCTTTCTTTCTTTTATGCATCCTTTCAGTGTCTGTTCTCAGACATCGTCTTCATTTTCAGGCCTGTATCACATTTTAAAAAACAGAAAAGTGATGCATACCTCTTCGTTTCCTCCCCCTTTGGCACAAAGTTGAGAGCCTTTCACAAAATTTCCTTTACCCACCTGTCAAATCAGTCTCTTCCGAAGTATGAAAAATATATGAGTGCTTCATATCATGTTGCAAGCCTCAGATCTGTTGTGATAGTAGACTTGTAAGTTCAGAAGTTGCTTACAAATAGAATTAATAATCAAAAGCTCTCTTGCAACTTGAAACGATCACAGCTTTCTGTGTGTTTTTGTATGTGAATACATGAACAAATGCTTTCAATATACATATATGTGTGTTGTATCTTTCCCGTTATAAAATAAATACAAATGAAATCTCTTTTATTACATCACTGTACTTTTAATTGGGAACACTCTCTTTGTAATGTAAATCCGGCAAGTAAAGTTCTGTTTTTGATTCAGGAGACTGTTTTGACTGTCTGAGAGCTGTACTGTGAGTAGCTTTACAAAGCTTGTATGGTTTCTGTGGCACATCCTCTTTGCGCTGTTGAACTCAACATGCCTCTTTTGTTGGCCCCTGAGCTTCATGCCCTGGCTGAGCATCACTGATCTCCTTTCCACTGCCCTCTGATGAGAGTTTATCTCTGTGCTGCTGAAGTGCTTCTTTCAGAGACACTGCTGGAGCCATGAAAGCCTTTGCCTCCTGGGTCAAAACGGTAGTATGGGGTTTCTCGAAATCTGGTGTCTGTTCTTTCCAGTTGAGCATTGCTCCCCCTTGACAAGCTCTGGCTGCCAGCAGGAGCAGAAGAGCTGACACAGCCAACAGGACTGCCGGGGTCAGGTCTGGAGAAGGGACAGGCAAGGGTACCTCTTTAGTCCTGAGATGGACACAGGAGGTGTCGTTTGGCCCCATATGCAGACAAACTTTGTAATGGGTTCCTGGTTGAAGACGAGTTAGGTTGAAGCCCCTAATGCCAGCCAGTATTCGAGTGCTATGTCTGTGGTGATCCTCCAAACTGCCATTGGCTATCCAAGAGAGTCGGGCAGAGGGGATATTATGACCAGCCTGCCAGGTGAGTAAAGCATAGTATTCTTTGACATCTCGCACCTCAAGGCTATCCTCACCTTTTTGCGCATTTGTCATGTGAGCCCTGCTTGATCCTTCCACCTGTAGTGTCAAGCTCCTAGTGTCAGCCCCTACTAGGTTTTGTGCCACACAAGTGTAGAAGCCAGCTTCCTCAGGGGTGACTCCAAAGATCTCCAGGGTTCCCTCTGTCAAAACCTGGTAACGTCCAAAGCTGGTTGTGGGAGTTAACCTCAAACCTTTCGGAATGACCCAATAGATATTTGGCTCTGGTTCTGCCAGTGCACGGCAGTGCAGGGCTATGTTATCCCCATGTTTGACTTGGATGTATGATGGGAAAGTGCTTGGAGCTATCAAAGGCAGGCAGCTATCTGCCATTTCTCTGAAGGAAACTTCTTTCACTCTTCTGGCTTTTAACTCAGGGGGTTCTGAGCAGAACGTGGACTGGGGTTCAATAAATCGAACTGGCTTATCATCCTCTGCCCCTACCCAGCGAATAAGGCAGTCACAACGAATGGGATTGGTGTGCAGACTGATTTCTTGTAAGCTTGGCAGAGACCGCACAGTTTGCCGGTGCAGGGCACTCAAGGCGTTACTGTTGAGCATCAGACTCTCCATACTTGGCAGCTTCTGGAAAGCCTGAGGGTGAATGTATGACAGTCGTGGATTGTTTGTAATTTCTAGTTTGGTGAGCTCAGGCAGGTTTTCCATTGCTGAGTGCTCAATGGAGACCAACTCCTCCATGTTGTTCAAGCCAAGCTCCTTCAGGTGAAGCATGTCCCTGAAGTCTCCTCTTTGCACGAGCTGAATTGGGTTCTTATTCAGGTCCAGAAATTTCAGGCCTGGCAGTTTCTGCAATGCCTCTTTTGGGACTTTGGTCAGATGGTTGTCATAGAAGCTGATACTCTCCAAGTTTAAAAGTCCTTCTAGAGCCCTCTCTGAGATTTCCCGCAAGCCCATGCCTGCCAGGACCAAGCTGCGCAAAGATCCAAGTGGTTTAAAGTTCAGATCTTGGATAATGTCGACTGGATTTCCCCCAATCATTAAGACTTCCAGCTGAGGCAAAGCATGGAACCAACGCCTGTCAATTACTACAAGATGGTTAGAGTTGAGATGAAGCCTCAAAAGATGATCCAAACCCTTGAAAGCTCCAGGAGAAATGCTTCTAAGCCTATTATGATTGAGATATAGCTCCTGAAGTCTAGGTAGCCCAGAGAAAGCTGCTTCTGGCAGGTGCCTCAACTGGTTCTCCTCCATGTGTAGGCTGAGAAGAGCTGGCAGGGCTGTGATTTTCAGGTTACGAGTACTGATGAAACTGTTGTGGGAGAGATCCAACTCAGTCAGATTGGAGAGACCTTGGAGTTCGCTCTGATCCACAGAACTGATGAGATTGCTCTGCAGCCTGAGCGTTTGTGTCTCTGGAGGGAGGGATGTGGGCAACTGAGTGAGGAGAAGATCATTGCAGTCAACAGTAGGAGCCTCTCTGTACACAGACTGGGGAGAGTACCAGGGCTTGATCTGGCAGACACACTGGTGAGGACACGGTACCCTCCAGGGCATGGAGTGAATAACCAGAGAACAAGCAACTCCAAACAGGAGATGAATATGCACAAAAAACTTTGCAATTGCTTTCATTTTCATCACTGAAGTTAATTAGTTATGTTATCACTGTGTACAGGTCAGTATGGCCTGTTTTGATATCAGCCTTGCACTTATCTGTCCATGTGATAGAAGAATCCAAAGTTCACGTGAGTCTTGCAAATATGTCGTCTCCAAAATGAAGTTTTCTGTGTTTCATCTTTTGCACTCTCGTAGTCTTGTCACAAAACTTTTTTGCTTTGACGTCCTTGGAATACGACACACTCGGATGGTTTTTGGTTCTCTGCTTAGTCCATTGATTTTACATTGTGGTGCATTTCATGAGCACTTCATAGTCATATCTGAAAGAGACAAAAATAGGGCACTTAGGCAAGGGCAGTAGAGCCGCAGAATAAATCACATGTAATGATTCATTACGTCATGCATATGAGTGGTATTTCATTAGTTAATGCTGCATCAATTCTTTTTCACTTTTATTGCACTATATGGTAGGTCTTTTTTTATCCAGAGGCATATTTTCAGTGAGATAGACATCATTTGTCATTTTCTTAAATTTGCAGCTTCAAAGACAGTACAATACTGGCTAAAATTAGATATCTCCGTGTATATCATAACACCTTGCATAATTTACAGCTTGTACATTTCTCTCTCCCTAAAAGAAGGGCTCCAAATTAGTTCTGGGACATTAGACCCAAATTTGGCTGCATTTCCCGTCACCAGTGGAAGATGACTACTGCAGCAACATGAGAGAAATGGAGGCTGAAATTTAGTGAGCCTAATTCATGGCTTTAAGATTTTGCTCTGCAAATAACCAAGACCCTGGTATTACTCATCTGCAAGCAGCTTCTAAAGCTGGGGGATGGTGGGGTGGGATGACATGTTCTTGACTAAATTCATGAGGAAGCAGGACTCTGAGGATAAAATGAAACATGAAAGAAATGCAGGGTGTGTACTGGCCTAATTTAAACCTTAGCGCGCATAATAGCCTGTCAGCCTTACATTCAGATCAAAAGTTTTGTGTGGAATGAGCATACAACTCAGGTCCAGTATGGCACACCGGTGATTTCCCTGCCCAAACACACCCGGTTCAAATTCATGCTTGTCTTTGCTACCAAACTATGCTGGACAACCCTTGACTTGTGCACTCCTGCTTTAATACAGACAGTAATCTCAAACTATGTGTGACTGTACACTCAAAAAGGTGACATCATATCATCTGATTTAAAATGTGAACTCTGGTTTTCCTGCCTTTTTGCCATCAAAGTGTAGTACATCTCTAAAATGGCTTTTAACTGCACCAGTGTGCAGAGAAAAATTATATGATGGTTCAGCTCACCGTTCCGTCACCTGACCTAGGAAAATCAGCAAAGGTTTTGTTCTTAGCTTCACATTGTACAAAGCTCAGGGATGTAGCTCTGTTCTGGTTCTTTTTGAGGAATAAAGGTAAAAAAATTCAAACAAATTGAGCAGGTTCCTTAAAATACTACATCATATGGACTTGGATATGAACATATGCTTTATTACATGCTCAGAACTGAAGCTAAGTGGCTGATTGGCAAACATTCTTTCTTGCTCTGATTATTGCATCCATCTCCCTCCCCCTCTTTCACTTGTTCCTGCCTTGCTAATCCATCCTTCTTCTGGATGCCCAATTAGTCCTAATGTTCTCCCTGTCTCCATTTTTCAGTCCACCGGGGATCTACCTGACGGCTCTGAGACTTCACACGCGCACACTCTCACCACACACACACGGGCACACACACAGGATGCGATCAACACGCGTATGTGTGTGTGGCTCCGGAGTTTTCCCCATCCGCCCATCAGAGCGTGTGCTCTGCCGCAGAGCTCGTTTACAAAGTGTCAGCTTCTCAGTGGCATCTCCGGCAGAAAGTTGGCCCCCATGATGCGCTCCGTCACTCCGGCCTGGCCCTGCTGACTGGCTGGGCCCTAGATGTGCTGTGTTCCGCCGATTTGCCACCCGCGTTCTAATGAGTCGTGAGGGTGCCGTGAGCGCCTTTAATGCAAAGTGAATGGAGATGTTTGTGTGTGGGCCCCCACGTCCCACTGCCCACCCCCTCCAACTCCGCGTTGTGAATTATGCATTCACTGCCTTCGCCTGCTAATCTCCACTCCCGCTGCTTTCACTCTCATTTTGGCCGGAGCAAAATGGACAAGAAAATGCTCTCTGACAAATTGAAGTGTGTATGAAGCCAGGGAGTAGTGGTGATGGTGGTGGTGGGGGTGGGTGGGGAATGCTGTTTTATGGGAGCAGGGTGCAGTGAGGAGCACCTCTGTTTGTTCTGAAGGAAACAGCTGTTGCCAACTGTGGCACTGTGCAGTTGCATCCCCACAGCTAGTCCTAAACGAGTGCTGCTATCTGTCATCACTGGATAAATGGGTTCTCACCTATTGCCAACCATAATGGCATTATAATGACTCCTTGGCTGATGCTCATATCTAGGCCAGCATGTATCTTTTGCTGCTCTACATACTACTGTGTTATTCAGCAACGGTCTGAGGAAATAGCCTCAAGGAGCCTTGAGTTTGTGATTCGGTAGAACTCTGTCCCTCGCCTTTCTCTCTGGCTCAGTATACTAGCGGCCTGTTCAATTCATGAGAAATTAAAGGAACATTCAAGTGTTTCTCGCCATTATCACTGTCTGCAACAGCTGTAGCACATCTATCTGCCTCTGTCAAGTTGCACTTTTTATAACTGATGTTGTCACAAAGCACCTTTACAGAATCCAGGTTCAATCCCATAATGAGCAAGACAACTTAAGGACATTGGCAAGGAAAAACTCTTGAGGGGAACCTATCTTTCTCTGGTCAACACTGGATTGAAATAACAATCTCAGTTTTTAAAGATGGCAGCTGAAAGCTTATAGCTTGGAGCAACATTTCTAGCACATAGAGATGGTTCGTTGTTGCTGAACTAGTCTGGAACAGGTGACAGGAAACCCCAGTGATGTGTTATCCAAATGTAGGTACAAGAGAGGAAGCAGTTCCATGTGTACGGGTGGCCGGCGATGATTGTCAATCAAGTAAGTGAAGCTTAGGGCTGTTCATCTGTGGCCCACCTCAACAAGAGTGAGTGGGTTCCAGCAGTCAGAACTTCAGCCAGAAGTAGGGCATGTAGCATACCATCAAAGAATTTAGACAAAAAGACCATTCCTTTGACTTTCCTGAGACCATGTGGGGACCCCCATTGGGGCTGCAACCTCAGGTTTAATGACCATATTGATGATATTGAAAAAACATTACTTCCAAAAAAGATACTGTCCAGGACAAGGACAAACTGTATGGAAGTTGATGTAAAAAATACTTTTTTCCAATTACTTCTGGGCAATTTCTACTGGTCCATCGTGTTCACATGACGCAAGGGGAGCATGGCATTTTTGAAAAAATGACAAAAATGAAGATATGAGGTTTCGTTCTGACAGTGACAATATGTATGAGCGAGGGGGATTGATGCAGAATGCCAAAGCTGATTTTGAGACTTATCATCCAGGACTTTGGCACTGAATGAAAAAAGAGAGGAAAAAGGCCCCAGTAGGTACAAGATATGGGAGAGAATTTATGTGCTGGGTATAGACCAGGCCACATTTCCCCAAGCTGTAAGCCAGAAGCGAGAGAGACAGAAAGAATGAAAGATTTTCATTGGAGATTATCACTGACGGCCACTGTGGCTCCAGAGCAGCATAATAGTCCTGAAAGCCTTCTGTTCATAATAAGCTTCTTTTGTCAACAATAGCGCATGTGAACTGTTACATTCTCCCCGTGCAGTCAGCAGGGTATAATGGAGAGACAGATGATTACAGGCCTTGCACTATGAGCCAACTGGAGATCAAATAATGCTTTAAAGTTTCAAAGGAGCATTGCATTGTGGCTGCCTGTTGACACCTTCTGCTATACAGAATGCACCTAATGCTATGATGATGATAATGCGAGAGGTAGGGGCAGTGTGTTACGGCATTGTGTTTTTATTCACTTACACCTAAATCTGCTTAACAGAAGCCAGCAGATGTAATTGAGGAAGTGTAATTCATCATATGAGGCAGTGAGGTTATAAAGTTGTCATTAGCCACTTTTCATTTTCCTATCTGGAGCACATCCACTTAATTATTGATTTCATTTGATGAAAAACCCCCCACAAAAACCAAAGCAGAGCAGCACTTTGTTCTTATTTAAACACGTTTTATGTTCATGTCTTGCTTTGCAGATCAGAGGGATTAGCTGAATTTGCCTCTGTCAGTTTCCTAACCCGCTGTTTGCTTATGCCATGATCTCTGATCGGTGAGCCACCTCTGGCCAAGGCTGTTTTTCCTCCTGTACACTCCTTTATCACCTTTAAGGAGAACAGAGCTGATCTGTTTTTACATTCAGCGAATACAAATATCCACATGTCATATAATATCACATTCTTTCATGGTTCACACACCTGGAAATGATTTACCCACTTATCGGAACTGGATTTGGAAGTTTTTTTCTTATCTCTGAGTGCTGAAGGACAACCTTGTGTCTTGTTTTGTAAATTTTGTATTATTAAGTGAATTGTCTGTGGCAAAAACCACTAAATAAAACCGTATAGCTCCTTTTCTATATTTCATAAAGGCCTACTTCAACAAGCCACTTTTCAGCTGGAAAAGTGTGCAGTGATTAATGTTTTATTGGGCAGCTGAATTGACTGGTATTCATATTTCATGAAGAGCGACTTCAGGTTATTAAATAAAAGGGAATATCTGAATCGATGTGGAATCCGTAAATTGTTATGGTATGGACTGAAAGGTTGTTAGCAGACATTTGATATGGAATAGGCTTTGGCAAATTGTGCTTGTGCTTAAAGTTTAGAAGTTAGAACTGTCCAGCGATTAAAATAATGAATCACATTTGTCTTATTTCCCACTATTGACCCTTAAGAATGATTTTTCCTTTTGAAAAGTGTTTTGTTTTACCCGTATGAGTGAAGAATTTAAGCTTTATTAGAACATATTTATTACTTTTAGTAATTCAGTAATCCTTTCCTCATCTGAACACATGTTAAAATGGACATCATGTAACTGCCAAAGGGTGAATGCAGTTTCCATTTTTCATTTTGGACCCTCACTGAAAACAATAGTGCTGCATGTCCTATGCAGGGAGTGTATATGTCAGACTTTACATGTGCAATCAATGGTTCCATCTCCTTTGTGATTGTAGCCTTTTGCTCTTGATCATGCTCATATAGCTTGGGCCTTCCAGCTTAGCCTGCAGAAGAAGTTGCAAGTTCTATTTTAAAATCCATTTGAATGGTTGAATTGTATTTGAATGGGAGGGCTATGATCATGGATTCTATCTAAACAAGAGCCTGCTAACATCTGGGCTTTAGCCTGCACAATTACAAATGGCTCGAAGGGTCAAACTAGAAAACAATGCATTGAAAATGTAAAAATGAAACATGTTAATAAGGTGTAAAGAAATAAATGAAGCATTCATAATCCATGATTAATGTACACAATATGAACCTTTTAACTTTGACAGTCTTTTGCTAGCAGCTAATTCATTCCTTACATACACCAACTATACACATAGTAAAGAAGATGTTCTCTACACCCTCTAAAGGTTTTTTTGGAGATGCATTGAAAGCTGGGGGTGCAACACTCACATATTTCAGAAGCAACATATACATATATACATATATACAGTGGATGAAATAATTTTTTGACCCCTCGCTGCATTGTAAGTTTTGAGCTTCAGCTCCCTCCATAGGTTTTCTATTGGATTAAGGTCCAGAGACTGACTAGGCTACTCCATGACCTTAATGTGCTTCTTCTTGAGCCACTCCT
>JBBPDA010000132.1:22604069-22625095 GCA_037974385.1 Arnoldichthys spilopterus | reverse complement strand
ATATATACACACATACATACATACATGTATTTATAAGCATAAACCAAGATATTTTGTAAATACCACACCAATCAAGCTAGCTCATCCGATCTAGCCAGCATCACACTAATTTTAGCTAAACTACACAAAAGCTGGGGTTGTACTGATGATTGAGCTCAATGGATTTTTGTACACATTCTGTAAAGCTTGTTTAGCCTTGCTGCAGTTCGTATAAACAAATTCATTTGTGGGCCAAGTACAAATGGGTCAGTTTTTGGGTAGGCAGGACCTTGCTGAACCTTTTGACCTAGCCAAAAAATTGTAAGTGTACTTTTAAGATTCAAGATTGAAGAGGTAGTCCAACATGTAGTGAAATGTACCCAGATCGTTCCTGAGACTGTGCAATTTTGTTTTTTAAATAATAAAGTTAAAAAGGAATTAAGAAGTAAAAAAAAATTACAAAAGAAACAGAATATGAATTATAAAATGTAAGCAGGAAAAAAGTGTATAATAAAAATTAGGAAACTAACACTAAACAATAAACCTAACAATATACAGTATAATATTATACAAACTTATATTTATTTGGAAGGTGAATTTGCTGCTCTGAAGAAAGTAAGTCAGGTGCCCAGAGACTGGTTATTCAAATCAGTCCTCGTCAGAGATTGTGCATGTAACTAAGCATGGAGCAAGGCATGAATCGCAAAATGATATGCAGACAGGCAAGCATCTCTTAACTCATCAAAAGGAGCCTCTCATCTCTTAACCGCTAAGACTCAGAACACAGGTTTCACATGTGGATGAATGGAGTAGTACGTTCTAGACTTGCCTCATTGCTAGGCCACATCTGCCAATCAAAGAACCGCAGATCAAAGCAACAGGTAAATTTGGTTCAATGGAAGCTGTCACTAGGCTTAGCTCATGAACACTCTACCTGAGCCTTATTAAAAGCCTTGTACTTGAATTATGCTGTGTGCTTCAACCCAGATGAGATTTTAACTTTATACATTGATGGCTTCTAAAAAGAAATAATTGGAACAGGCATTTTTTATAAACAGACATGCAGACCAACTTTCATTTGTGGGAAAATTCTTTGTTCATTTTGAACATCAGCCCCTTTTCACTCTGTGGCTTTGGGGCAGAGATGATTACACCTTTTTTCACCTCTATTATCTAGGAAGGCCCTGGAGTCTTTCCTCTCCATGTTTGCTTGCGATCAGCACTATTTTTGCTTCTTTTTATTTTTTGATTTCTTTGTTTTTGCCAACCCCACCACTTCCTATTGATATGACAAGGTATTCGGCTTATTCTGGCATTGGATAATTGTAAATCCACAGTGGTTACTTAAATCTGTGATGATGTTTTATAGTTTGTTTTCAATCATTAACTCAGAGGCATGCTGCTCCTGTTTAACTTGTCCCATATTTCTTTTCCTCGACTTCTTCTTTGTGTCCCATGGCTGATATGGTGCATCATAACTCAGGGACAGTGGGACGCACCAGGGGAGAATGGAACACATTTTATTTACCCACAATGACTGAGAGGAAGAGATGCTATTCCATTCAAAATCTCTCATGGGTTTCAATTAACCATCTCGCAGCATTTCACTCCCCTCTCTTTTCAGTTCTCTCCAGCCACTAATGCGAATGAGTGGTGAATTGGTAATATCCATCTCTAGTGGAAGGAAGGCAGCAAATTAAGCGCAAACACATTACGTGGCAGATACAACCCAATGCACAGCGCAATTAGACAGCATTGCTAAATGCCGCCATTACCAATCCTCACCAATTGCTGACACTTTCATTAGCCCTGAGGAGAGGGGCCAGAGACTGGGTCCCTTGCAGACCATTTGTTAGACAGAGAGGGAGAGGGTGAGAGACCAAGGGAGAATGTTCTCAAGTTTTCCCAGGAACTAGCAATGGTCTTTGAATTGTGGCCTCTGCTGGTGAAATAGCTTAGTGCAAGAAAAAGGCGACTCATCTTGAGAGTGACCTTCTATCATACCACCCTCAATAATATTGACAGAGGGTTGCCCATGGACCCAGTATTCATCTTCATTAATGCAAGGCTTTAAGCATCAATGTCACCATTCTCTCCCATGTGGACTCACTGCTATCTCTGGCCTTGTCCGCGCCAATCTCCACCATCTTTCTTCTTGTCCAGGCCATTCCTTTTTGGCTCAGGAGAAGCTCAGTCAGACTATCACCTAAGGGAACTGTGCCTGCGATCTGCGTGGCCTTTTAACTGGTAGAAACTAGGCCAAAGGAGGAGAAGGGGGAGGGAAGATGGAAAGCCTTAGCCATGAAGATGGAAGAGTCCCCAGTAGCCACTTTTCAATAGCGATGCCAGCGACTGCTACAGCAAGTCAGGAATCAGCTGCTGCTTATAGCCTCATGTCTAAAACCATGGGCACAAATGCATTTAACCTGTCCACAGCCTGATTTTACCTGCCTTTTTATTAATGCAGTCCATCCCTGTTAAAATCAGCACACTTAATCAATCCCATGTTGGCTAACATGTCTGCAAAAATCTAATTACTGCTTCTAATTTTGTTGTGATGCCCTTGTCTGATCCATTAATATGAATATATTGCACAATGTTTTTAAAATCATTAACTCAGAGGCTAATCCCACATTTCTTATCCTGAAGTCTTTCTTTTTGCCTCTCTGTAAAAGTACACTCAGGAACAATGGTAAACACTAGAGGAAAAATGTGACAGGAAGACAGGAAAAGACTATTCTATTGAAAATCTCTCACTTGTCATTTACTTAGATTTTTTAAAAATTATTTCAGTGATTACTGCTTCCTTAGGTTGTGCTGCTGAATAGCAAAGCTTATGTAATATAAAAATACCTGGTAAAAAAGCACAATCTTTGCTGAGTATTACTCAGTGAAGACCATGGGTTACAACAGGGTCTTAAACCTGTAAATTAGCTGCAGAGTAGGTGGGTTAAAGCTGAGAAGTAAGTATGAGGCTATTCAGAAAAATAGAAATTCAAATATGTTGTGGGTAGGAGTTTGCTGATTGCTCAACTTGCATGGACTTGGGTAGTTGCTCATGGTGGAAGTAAAGGACACAATAAGCTCTGGGCAAAATGACTTCTTTTTCACAATGACCGACATTTTAAATGTGTTTTTGAACTTGTGTTTGAAAGTAAGGACTTATGGTAATACAGAGGAGGCAAGTAATGCATTATGACGACCTTTGGTAGTGTCATTAAATGGTGAAGGCTCAAGTGCAGTGTAGTGTAAGGTGTAAAATACAAAGTCAACTGTACTTGAGTACAGTTTTCACTATAACAATTCTTTTTTGTGTATAATTCAATCAAAGTAGTCTCCATCTTTAGATTATTTCAAAGAAAGTACTCACTGGTCTTCAAGTAGTTACAATGTTCTTTTGCTACTTGTTTTTTATTTTGACATTTTAGAATATCTTCTCCATATCACAAGTTATAAACCTGTTTCTAGGAATGGTGGGACATTTGGTAAAATGAAATAATAACAAAGATCTGCAATCTGTAAATGATCTTTATTTTAATGATGTTTTGGCTGGTCAATATAAACAAATGTTGAATTTGATGCCTGCAGCACAATCACAAAATCTTGGCCTGCATAGGGCAAAGCCAGAAACCACCACTGAATGTGTATGACCTATAAGCCCTCAGAAGGAATCATACTACTGTCATCAATACAGTCATATCAGTTTGGGAGGATTTTGGAAAACCATTGTCACTTTTCACCACTTTCACCAGCAGTTCACCACTACATCAGGAAATACAACTTGAACCTAACCTGTTGCTTAAAGAGAAAGCTCTATGCAGAAACATAACAGTTGGAACATTTGACAAGGATTTATGTCAAGCATGCATGGGCAACAATTCCACTTTTACAACTGCTACAATTAGTATCTTCAGTTCTCAAATGGTTAAAAAAGAGAAATGAAGGTGATCTAACACAGTGATAAACATGCCTCTGTCTAAACTTTTATGAATTCTAAATCTGATAATATTTAAAAAATACATTTAACCTGATCACTGAAAATATTGGAACCAAAATTCCAGAGATGGGATTTGTATTGTGAAGGCTAGCACATGCTTCCTCTGAATCATGTGACACCAGCTTCCAAATGCTTAGTGATAAAGGAACTCACTTCACCCTCGAGCAGCCTGGCCAAGACCCTTCTCCACCACATTTCCAGCATCTTTTTCTGCTTTGGTGAAAATGCAGGGCTTGGGGGGTGAAGAAAGAGGATTATCTGCCCACCACGCTACTAGACCTCTATTCCTCTTCACTTCGCTTATCCTCTTCCCACTGCTCCTGTCAGGCCCAGGAGGAGAACAAGGAGTGCTCTCCTCCGCTTCTCTAAACGAAAGCCATGTGTGCTCGAGGAAAGTGCACGCTGCCATCCGGTGCTGCGGCATGACCCCGCTGTGAGTTTAAACACTGTTTTCCGGCGTGCTGCTCTTGATGGATGGATGGAGTCGGAGCTGCTGGTCTACGTGGAGAAAGCACACACTTTATGCTGCCTCATTCTGCCAAACTGCCTAAGCGTCCACACACACCTCACTTATATATTTTCTAGGGCTGCACTCAAACACACAGTGGAACAACATTAAGTACACCTGACAATCTGACCCCATCTGACTAACTCATGCAAGAACAATTCCTTTTTAAATCTCTGCCCTTTATTTAGTGTCTCCTGAATCAAAAAAAAAATATTATTATATTATTATTATATTAGTTTTCATTCAGTGCAGCCATAAACACTAGCGGCACTTACTTAAAGTCATTATCTTAGGTATTGTACCATGCTTTTGTTTACAAAAGGCCCAGTACGGTATTATGTGTATTATGCATATTCATGAAAAGAGGTAATCATACCCAGTGGGACATCATAAGTGAAAATGCACAGTGTTTTCCAAGCAGACTTTCAAGGTCACTTTCAGAAAAATACAGAATCATGGCTCAGAGACATGCAGTGATTATATCTAAATAATGAATGAACAGGAGAAAAGTTACAGATATATGGGAAAGCACCTTAGTAATAAGGGCTCAGACAAGGACATGCTAAGAAACTATAAAGGCCCTGTGTAAGTGAATGAGACACCATGCAATTGTGCAGAACTTGCAAGAATTAATAACTTAAAGAGCAGCTAATCTAAGCAGATTTGCATAAAGGCTGCAGTAGTCAAGGAAGGAGTTCCAGCTAGCGCCATGCCCTGTACTTCCCTTTTAGCTAACTGCTGTAACACGTAGCTTCCATTGCCAGACACGTGTGTTATGGAGTGTTTGTAGGAGCAGGGCTTGCAGTTAGACCTAACATAATCTGATGGCAACAAAGCTTAGGCAGACGAGGAAAGGACACCCGGCTCGAGGGCTAATGAGGCGCAGGGGTGTGTTTATTTATTTATGGAAGTAAATGGCTCTCTGAAGACCTGTCCTGAACATATGGCAGTAGGGCCACACCTTGTGGAAGTGAATGAATATTTCATCTGAGAATGACAGAAAGGGAGCGAATGTGCGAACGGGCCCCTGGCCCCTCTCTCCCTCTCTCTTTCTGAAAAACCTCTCTCATCCTCTCCCTTTGATCTCCACACTTTTCCTGGATAATGTATTCACGTTCATTTATTTTTGATCCGGCCCTCTTCTGCTTCTTTCACCGTTCTTTACCTTCGCATTGTGTGTTTTTTCCTGTTCTAAATCTTGCACATTATGACTCGGCACCTCGGACGGCCATCAGAAATTTTTCACGCCTCACTTTGTGGATGGAAAATTCCTGTCAGATGAGGAGGAGACAAACAAATGCCACCATAAACAGACGGAAGGCCTTGAAGATAAAAGTTGTTTCGCTATCCAAGATTTATGATTTAATTGTCAATATGCCTGGGCGATAGAGTATACGCCCTGCTTCATCCATCTCCTGCCACAGCCGACTCTGGTGTCTGCTGGGAGGGGGAAAAAATGGGGATGTTTGCAAAATAACAGTGAAATGTCCTACACTGGTATTTATCCTGAAGGATGAAAAGATTGCCCTGTCTCTAAGAGGACATGGAGCCATTTATCAGGCTAGGGAGAAATTAATTTCGGTTAGGGCATTAGCTCCGTGAAGGTAGGACTAATCTGGATTAAAATCAGAAGTCATTTGATTGGGTGATCCATAGTGGGGAGGGCTGACATTCTCTACAAAACTTTGGGATTTTTTTCCTCAATTACCTTCCCTCACCCTTTGCCAGTTCCCATCCACTGCCTAAATCTCCTCTGTGGTACCAACCAACCAATGTAGCTGCGAGATGAAGAGAAGGCAACCCTTGTTAAAAAAAATAGTGCATATATAAAAGCACACATTTTTAATGTTTACAGTTTATTCTTTTATTTATTCTTAATTAATAATTATGAAACTTATGACAACTTAGATGGTTTTAGATTACAATCAAATATTATCTTAAATGTGTATAGTTGTAGAGTTGCTTTGGAGTTGTATTTAAGTATATTTAGCTATGGCATTTTATCAATTTTAGTCAAAATATTATATTCTACATTTATTTTGGAATGATTTTTATGTCTACGACTGAGTTTACAGTTCATGTATAAATTATACTTAAGTTGCTACTTAGGCCTCCCTATTACACATGAAGCTATCAAGTCATTTGTCCAGCCATGGACCGGCATCACTGCAGCTCCACCACACCATTTGGGAGCCTGAAGAGGGCTTGACTGTTCTAAACTAGAACAACTTCTGTTTTCTTTTCCTGACCTAATTAATTAGACACACATTCTGTAACACTAGGGGTAGTTGATATGACAAAACAATATAGTGTTTTAATATGCTTAGTATATAGTATAAGAAGACATATTCAAGTATACCTTTACCTTCCAGCATACTAAAAGGTACTGCTTTAAAATGCACTTCTTAAATAATGAACTTAAGTTGATGTGATATTTAAATAAATGTTTTGTATGACCATGCTATACATTTATTGTTTTCATTTAGTTAATTGATTTTTTAATTTATTATGTGTATTTCCTTACAGCACACAAAATTACAACAAAAAAAATATATCACTTAACATGAATATTACTATTTTTGGTGAATTTCCATCAACTCCTTATAGGGGAATGCTTTTTCCATGATGTGCCACAAGTCAAGGCATCTTTTTAAATGCCTGTTCATACAATCTCATAGGGCAGGTAAATGTCTTTGAACTACAGCACTGCCCAGTTTTGTACATGTGATCCATAGGAAGCTCATAGTAGCATATAATTGCTATTGAAAGATTCATATTGTACTCTCTTCAGATGTATCTGAAATAGCATACATATATTCTAAATAGTTTAACAGAATAGTCATCCAGAAAGATTACATATGAGATGAAGGTCCTGGATGCTATATGTGGTCAAACGCGCAATCACAGTAATTTTTCCCATGATTCCAGGAGTATGCAGGACAGGGTCACTTCTCAGACCCCATATTCAGTTAAATATGATACACTTTTAGAAATGAAGGGTCTTTTAAGGTGATACTGTGTAAGAACCACTTTTGTTTCAATAGAGAATCTTTACATTTATTACTTTAAAGGATTATGTTATTTACTACTTTTTTACATTGGTAAGGTTGTTGTATAAAACTGATTTATGGGTGTTGGTAAGGAACAACAAAGAGGAGAAATGGTGAAATTTTTTTATAAATGTAGGGATAAAGATGAATAAAACAAACAAAAAAAAAGAGCTCAAAATAACCTGGTGGTAATAAACCTTGGCTGCAAGCACACCAAGCTATACCAATAAGAGACCTAGGGCAGGACTCCTACTACATTCGCCTACATTTGTAATATGATTAAAAAATGTTAGTCAGCATGAAAACGAGTGTCTGCCATATGCATGAAAGTTCATGTTAACTGTAAGTAAGCTGGAAAATGTTGCACAAACAAGCAAAGTATGCAGTGTTTTAGACAGATGGTTATACTGTCTATATACAAACGAGGGCCTAGAATTCGCTGAAGTGCATGTCCCAGGAGCTCCAAATTTGGAACGTGTTTAATGTGGTTTTACAGGGTACTGTGTTAGATTGATTGCCAATGTGATCACAGAGTAATAGGACTCTTATCTACACTGAAAGAGTGAGCATTCCAGTGCAAGAGCTCATGCTGGGGCTGCTCTCAACCTTGCTAAACCTCAAAGTGCTTTTCGATCCTATATCCTTCCACTATCCTGGCACAGGGTCTGTGTCTGGCGTTTTTCAAGTGTTCACACAAAATTAGCAGCACAGCAGAGGGGAAATGTAGATCAAATAAACAGTATTATATTAACCTGATGGTGCTTTTCCTACGAGGGCCAGCTCCATAATCAGTCAATCAATAGCTTTCACGAGTTCAGATGCCAGGAATGTATTTGTTTTTCACCCAAAGTAGTGTCTAATTCTCCCTGACCTGCTTATATGAGCAACCTGTCTGGCGTTGTACGGAGCTCCACATGTGCACCACAGCTGTGCTACACTTTCAAGTGGTACAGTGTGCCACTATAACATGGCTCATGGACTTCTCTCATGTGTGTAAAAAGCCCTTCAGCCTCCCCTCCCCTCTCTTCCACTCAGCTGCCACCACCCTCAATGTGTTACCTCAACTTTATTTTGCTCGCTTTGTTTCCTTATTTATTTTCATTTCCGTAATAAAATCAGATTGTGCTTCCATGAGCCGGGGCTATTGATCGGCGCGGCACTGATGAATGACCTGGTTTCTCCAATGTGCTGATGGATACACTAAAGCCTCTCCCTGAGCTCAATCTCCGCCCAGCCGAAGCAGCAGTCCCACCGGCGGGGTTTAACTTTGATTAACTAAAACTTCCTGCAGGCCACTGAGAGCTAGCCGCCTTGCCACTGAGCTATGACCCGAGGCCCACCATTTACCCCGCATATGTTCTTAAATCTCTCGTGGTGAGTGTGTGAGCATGTGTGTATGTCTTGAGACAGACAAAATGGTTCTCATTTTTTATAAAAGCTACACGTTTCATTGGTTAAAACTCAACACACAAAACTATTTCTGTTTGTCTACTGAAGCAAAAGTGAAAGATTAGGTTTAGTCATTGAGTGAACAGGCAAATGTTATAGTTCTAATATTGTTATAAAGCACAATTCCCTAGTAATGGAACTTAAAGCACAGGCAAACTTTAGAACACCATATGTGGGACCTCTGGAAGACTGTTATGCCTCAAACCTCAGTAAATTATTTAGAATGTCTACTAGACACCTGTGTGGATGCAAACATATAGACGCAGTATAGTACAGCCACACAGATCTCCTTAACAGAAATTGTGCTTTTGTACTTAAACGCAAGTATACATACATAGCATTTATATATTTCTTAAGTAGGCCTCTGCATTTTGAGTTCTTTTACCTGGGAATGATAAGTTAATAAATTGTACAAATGTCTGTCATGTTTAGGGCCCCAATATGCCATTTACTTCATAAAACATCTTATGTCATCTTGATGTTAATGGCATATACTGTTAATAATTACGCAAATTTTGTTTCCTAATCCAATAATTTCGATTTACCAACAATATCACTTATATCACATAATCACATAAAATATCATATACTGTATTTATAAGGAAATTTTCTTTCTATCTAATTCTGGGACAATTACATACTGAAAAATATATGTATAAACTATATATATCCATCCATCCATCCATTTTCTAAACCGCTTCTTCCGTTTCTGGGTTGCGGGGAAGCTGGAGCCAATCCCAGCTGACTGTGGGCCTAAGGCAGGGTACACCCATGACAGGAGGCCAACCCATCGCAGGGCAACACATAGACAGACAATCATTCATACACACATTCACACCTATGGGCAATTTTAGAGTATCCAATCAACCTACTGCAAGCCTTTGGACAGTGAGGAAATCAGAGCACTCTGAGAAAACTCATGCAAACACAGGGAGATCTTGCAAAATTTGCACAGAAAGGCACACGTGGCCAAAACGGGGATCGAACACAGGACCTTCTCCCTGTGAACTGCATATATACATATATATATATACCCAGAGCAGGCTGGACTGTAGATGGCCACTCTGGATTGAGACCATTGGACAGGCTTGGTTGGACAGACTCTTGTGCCTCTCTGCTCTGTAGTTCTGCAATGGCAATGTATTGCATGTTGATTCCCCAGAACTAAGGAGTTGGATTTTCTATATGTCAACGTGCAGTCTTACAATCTCATTAAATCTGACAGCTTCAAATGCATAATCCATTATTTCCTGTGAAAACTGGATGAATTTTTAATTGATTTCCTTGATAAACATTCTTGTACTCTTTGTCCTACAAGACTCGCATGCTGCTTTGAATACACAGTGCTACACAGGCAAAGCCATCATTAAACACTCAAACAGTCTGAAGCATTAATGAACCGTTGCTTTCTAAAAAGATGTAATAATAGGCTATGAGACCTAACTCATGACCCAAGAAGGAAACAAAAGATGAATGGACCTTAAAAGTGCCCATCTGGCTGGCATTTGGGTTGGTTGGGCAGTAATAGAGACTCAGTTTAGTGCCTTTTACCCGGAGTAGTCGCCTGAAGAAAGCAATTTGTGCAATTTCTTTTTTAATCAGATAACCCGATATCTTTACACAATGGGAAAACATTGGCTGTCCTTTACATTGTGTCAAAACCATGATAAACCAATAGAAGTTTTTTTTAAAAATTCATGTTACATTAACATTACATTGAAAATAAAAAATGTTTTCTTCCTTCTCCTGAAAAGCTACTTTTTGGAGATGTGACAGAAGGCTAACGGCGTTTTGGCAAGTTGATATTATGTGGAGGAGAAAGCCATGTCATTTTCCCATGTTAAACAGAATGCAGGCTTTTGTTCTGCCTGTCAAGTTTTCTGTGTAGGCTATAATATCAAACAGCAGAAACCACGACAAGTTCCCCCTACAGAACTGAGTATCTCATTGCCGATCCAGTCTGAGGATTTGGCAATGGCCCTCTTAACTTGTTTAAATGTGCCACTACAGGAGTCACAAGGCATGCATGTTCATGTTGGCCAGAGTGAAACGAATCAGTGTGAAGAATCTGAGCTTTCTGTGTGCTACCTCTATCACTGCATACATAATGCACAATGCTTCTTCTATTGTTGAGCGCACTGTGATATTTTCAGAGTGAGTCATTTTAGTGAGCGGTTCAGACTGTTAAGCTCTTTTTATTGGTTTTCTTCATCACAGCACTGATCAAACTTGATTGATGTATGACTTATATCCCTATCTATGCATTTTCTTGTTCAAAATGTCAGTTTATGAGAAGGACTAAATAAAAATCTATGAATTTATGACTATTAGATCAATTTCTTCATCTCTACGCATTAAGAAACACTAAATGAAGACGAGTGGATTATAGAATAATATAGAAATAGACACCTTTTGGGGGCAAAAATAAAGTGACATAATGAAAAATCTTCCATTATTTTTACAGTGGTGGAGATGTCAGAGGTCAGAGGAACCAGCGGTCAGAATGCCAAAAATTTAAATATAGCTGCTTTATTTACCATGCAAAATTATCAGTGAACCTAACTAGTTTTATGTAATGCTGATAAGGCTAATGGTAAAATAACAGTAAATCAAAATTGTTTTGAAGATTATTTTGCCTTGCAACACCATGCATGTACATCTCCACCATGGATGGATTTTAAGAAATTTATTTTTTTAGCCAATCTGAAACTACTATAAAACAAAGCCTCAGGAACCAGGTAGTGCATTCATAACCATTTTGTGTAATAGCTTTCTATGAGGTAGCTTTTAGAGGCATTAAATGCTTCAGATGGTTGGTTCCTATCACCACTACTGTGAACAATGTGTTTCACCTCATACCACCCTGAATGACTTCAATGACAATCTTAAAATCTTAAATTATACAAAAAGAAAAACATAATACATTCGACAATTGAATGGGTTTTTAGATAGATTCATAAAGAAAAATGTGGAGGAAGAGAAAAACAATGCCACTAAATTGGAGCTGAGATAAGTCAAGCTATGCAATATAATTAGATTGACTCTAAAGTCAGTCTTTACGTAATCTTTCCATTTCTTCGCCACTGTCCAGTTAGAGCACTATGGCATTAATCCCAGCATGCAATATGGCTCCACCAATTCTAGGGTTTTGGGTCATGTGGACAGCCACTTTTCACCAATTATCTACAGTATAGCAGAGTCAGCCCACAGTCTTAACTAGCAACACAATGTCCATTCAGGGGAAAAGAGTTTATTCAGATTGTTTGGCCTTCTTCTTTCATATTCCCATTTCGTTGTCTCTTTTTTTAAGCTACATTTGTGCCTTGTTTTTCAATCTTCTTCACTGTGAGGTTCCCACTTCCCTTTTAATTTACACAGTTTCATTTAATTAGAACGACACCACATACCCAAGTAAAGCATTATTTCTTCATTCTCATGGAGGTATTATAGGGCAGAGAGAATCATTAGCATTAATGGCATTTCCCCCAGTTAATCCCATTTCAGTAGGAATTGCTCAGTGGCACATGCACACCCAGACTCAGCCATCTTCGCTTTACTTTAGCACCAAAACATGAGTCAACAACACAAGTCATGAATTTCATCTGACCATGCTAGAATCCTGCAGTGTGGACTCAAGTCATATTACTTGAGTCACAAATTTGATTTGACTGGAGACTTGAGAAAAGCAAAAATAACCAACTTAAACAGCAACAAAACCTAGTATTACACTATAACTGTAGTGATTTACCAATTTACCATTTTGCTCATAGTGGGTAAGCAAAAATGAAAATGTATTTAAACAATGGTGAACTGAGACTTCTGTAGTTCAAAGAAGTGCACCATTCCCTATTATTTGACACCATCATTTTTTCTATAAACTTTGTTAGCAGTTTTACTAGTTAGTGGTGTCATTATGTAACAAAAAAAACACAAAACTGACATTTGGTTTGCACTGCTTGTTGCGAGGTTGAGGCATCACTGGGTAATGGCAGAAAGCTAATCTGTTAATGTTTATCTCCCAGCAACCAGAGAAATTTAGTCACTTTGGAAGGGTAACAGAAAACAATTGCATTGATTTGCCATAAAAAACAGATAGATGTATTGAAACTATTTTATACTACTAACATCGTCAAATGAATATGATATTGATAAATGGTATTGATCAACTCATGATGCCAGCCTCTTCTGGGTATTCATGACAACAGCCAAGATCTGGTTAACATTAATCAGCCAAACTCTCTCCTCCTGGCCATTCCAGCAGAGCACTGCTGGAGAAACATCTATTCATGTGGCCACTGGGAGATTTGCAAAGTTCTTCTTATTCTGGACCACAGCACCATAGGGTAGACATCAGTTCTGGGCTATGCATTTTTTGTGCATCACTTTATGTAAAGAATAAATCTCTGTTCCTACAAGGACTGGGGTTGCTTTTCAGTTTCGCTTCTGCTCTGTGTTCAGAGCTTGGGAACATTTCAGGTTGTTTTAGATCATGGTTAAGTCAGCTTTCGTCGTATATTCTGCATTTTTTCCCCTCAGATAAACAATGGGCCAGGGAAACCACCACATACTACTTGGTCTCTTGTTCTCCCTATGTCTCTCTTCTTTCTCCCTGTCTCTTTGACTCCTCAGAGACCTGTCAAGGGTGTGTGTACTCCCATCTCTACAGATAATTGAAACAAAGCCATCTGTCAGACCACTGGAGCAACATATAAAAGGTTCTGTCCTCCCTGGGCTGCTTAAAAGTAGATAGACAGGTGGCTAGACAGAGGTCTCTATTAGCACTCTTAGGAATGATGAACTCTTCCCAGCAAAAATAGTCTAAAACATCTAACAAGATGTTTTGCCACAACCAAATGCATAGCCAAATGCATGCAAAGTCTTGCATTATTCTTATAGCTTGCTGCTTCCTTTCTCTGCGGAGTGGGCTTGACATGAACAGTATTTTTTTTTTTTTGCATTTAACTAAGGAAATTTATCAAGGCAGACAGATGTGCGGCAAACAGGTTGATGGATCATGGCTTGTATCAGTGACCTTTTCACTGTGTGCCCCCCAAAGAGTCACACAGACAAAAAAGCAGCTCAGTGAAGAAAGGAAATCTAAAAATATAAGGCTTAAAATCTCAAAATGTAGATATTTCCCCAATGTATCATTTAAGTGTGTAACCATCCAAAAAGTTTTCAATTTGATTTGCCTTAAAAATCTAATACCAGTTGATTTTGCTTTGGTTTTAAATAACTTTTAAAAAAGTATATATTACAGAAAATATCAATAGGACACTTAAACTGAATTTTTTGAGCACTCTGGTTAAAAAAAAAATTTAAAACGTTATTTGCTATTTTTTTAAATAGCAGTGAGCCTCGGGCAACCATGACCTTATTGTCAGTTCACTAGTTGTCCTTCCATATACCTTTTTTTAAAAGTACTAAATACTGCATACCCCACAAGACCTGCTGTTCTGGAGAAGCTCTGTCAATTTGGGCCTTGTCAGTTACTCAGATCCTTTCATTTTTCCTGCTTCCAACACATTAACTTCAAGAACTGACAGTTCACTTGCTGCCTAATATATCCCTCCACAATGTAAGGTGCCATTGTATTAAGATAATGAGATAATCAATGTTATTGAATAGAGTTTACGAACACTGACGCGACTGGCAGCTCAACAAGTAGCTCTGTGGTTCGGAAATTCCCATCAGGATCAATTATCTATCTATCTAGCTGTCTGTCTGTCTGTCTGTCAGTATGTATGTCTATCTATATCTTATTCACTGGTGTATTCACTTCATTAGTGTACAAGGGTGTATAAGGCTTAAAAAGTTCATAAAAAAATATTTAATGACTATGGCTACAAGCACCTGGCAGAACAAAAAAAGTGTAATGCTGTTTGCACACTTGTCTGAAGAATGCAGTGGCACAAGATCCGTGGCACCATTGTGCCATCACGGCAATTCAGAAAAACTAATGGACATTGACATGTACATCTCTAGATCACTACACTTGCCTAAAAAGAGATAATAAGGCAGGAAAATAGCACCCACCCACAACCACACACAATTTGAGATGAGACCGGAACATGTTCAAACCTTGGCAAGTGCCCCTTGTTTGATGAAGGGAAAAAAAGCAGGACATCAAAAAATCACAGCACTCTCTCTTGTTCTAAAGGTCAAAATTGAATGCTAGTTTAGATTCGTCAATTTCAATTTCGTCCCCTAATTTCTTGTAGTACTGGTGCTGTGGCTGGAACTTGTCTTGCTGACACTTTGTCGACCCAGCACAAATGTATCTTTGTTAATTTGATCAGCCTTAGTGTCAGCTGAGCTCACCCAAAAGAATGATCTGCAAATGGATGATCGATTGGGAGCTCTGACCGGTAACAGATCTGGTCCCCTGACAGGTTCAGAGTCACATACAGAGCAGGAAGAGCTAGGAGCCTTTGGCCCAAGCTACAACTGAGTGAAGTGAATACACACAAACTCCACTAGGACACGAATGGCAGCCTTTCTGTCCTAATGCTAATTAGAGTTAGCCGAGGAAAGCAAAAGGGATTGTAGAGGGTCAGTTCACTCACAAATTGCTTAAGGAAATCAATATACCACTGTAGTGAAAGTGCATAGTATGTTTGGTTCACTCCTTGACCAAAAAGTGCGGTTTGTATGGGGTAGCACAATAAAGCTGGTCCGTAAGACGTGTTCACGTAAAACTATGCAGAGTAAATAACAGCCTGGCCAGTAGACTGCAGGTAATGAATTCCGTTGAGGGAGTGAGTCCCGCACTATACCTACAACACACGGCCTTGTTGTTAGCAAGAGCAATTTAGTTCGTACAGTCTTGTAGTTATTAGGTTCGACCTCCTGGGTTCATTTCTTATGCCGCTTGTGCTTGTAATTCAGACATCTTTGACTGTGTGTGGCATTTTAAGGATTTCCTGCCTACCGTGTCCATTTCAGCAGGCGATGAGCCAAGCAGAGAGGCAACTAGAATCCATAAATAAACACCCCTTTTTTTGCAATTAGTTAAATATTTCATTTTCTTTATTTAAAGGTAAATAATAAATAACAGTTCTCTTCTTTGAAAAATGCATTTTAGCCCTGATTGAGAAGCGCATTATTCAAACCACCTGCCTAATATTGAGTAGGTTTCCCTCATGCTGCCAAAATTACCCTACTGCTGGTTCTTTTGTCATTGGATCACTTTTGGTAGGTACTAACAACTGCATACCTGGAACACTCCACAAGACCTGCTGTTTTGGATAGGATCTGACCCAGTTGTCTAACCCTTACCAAAGTCACTGAGATAATTATGCTTGCCCTTTTCATTTTTTTTTGCTTCCAGCACATCGCCTTTAAAAACTGACTATTCATTTGCTGCCTAATATATCCTACCCCTTGCCATAACAAGATGATCAATGTTATTCACTACACCTGGAAGTTTTTGTAATCTTGTGACCATTGTGTATTATTTAACTGGCCATGTTGGGTCTGAATATTCCAAAATATTCCAAACTGTATCCTATGCCATGCTTCCTATAAAGCTACATTTCTCTGTTGAGACTAAGATGCAGCCTGTGACTGTAAAGCACACACTCCCTACTGTTTTTATTTATTGTCACTGCACTGGGTAGCATCACATGTCAAAGTAAAGGTGCTTCACCACCAATCACCTCTTAATCAGATGTCAATAAATAAATTTGAGCATGTCTTGTCTAGCACAAAAAATGTGGATGTTCAGAGTTTTCAGCAATGTCATTTTATACAAGATGAACTCCTGTTTGATCAGTCACAGTTGTTTCTGGCACTGGCATTGGTGACGACCATGCTGGCGGATCAGTTGTGTTCCAGCATCTAGAACGTTTTGACTGCATCAAAAGGAAGTATGTCTTCTGCTGCTGCTATCATCTCCAAAAGCAGCTCAAACAGAGTTACAAACATCTGAGCTGTGTGCTGAAGTGCTAATAAAAGAACGAGGTGTTCATTCTGTCTTCCTTTGCTTTTCCAAAAGGTAAAAAAGCCTGTCCATCTTATTGGTTGCCCACTTTAAGAGAATCAAAGGATTCTTTTTGCACTTAGAAAAATCCCACCAATGTATTTTTGTGTGGAAAATTGTGTGGACATTTCTTATAATGCGGAAATAAAAGTGAAAATATTCAGTGTTTTTGCATTTTTTAATTGCATTTTGTCCAGGGTGTAGTGATCCTAATGGTGAAGAATAACCAAAGACAACATTTTTGCATTGTAAGAAAAGTTTAGGGAATTTTCAGCTTTAATATTTATATATTTATAACATATTTAATAAATTTTCCACAAAATCTATTGAACTGCATCCATGATCTAAATTGCTCAATGCAAGACAACTTTCTCAAACTCAACCCTGACAAATCTGAGCTGTTGCTGGTAGGCCCTAAAATCGCTATCTCCAAATTACTCAACTTTTCTGTCTGTATTGCTGATGTTCCTGTCAAGCCTGCTTCAGTTGTTAGGGACCTTGGAGTTTTATTTGATCAATCACTTGATTTTGACACCCATATAAAGTCGATCTCCAAAACTGCCTTTTTCCACCTCCGTAATATTGCTAGACTCTGTCCCTCCCTCTCAGATACTGATGCTCATACACTTGTACATGCCTTCATCATGTCCCGCCTTGATTACAGTAATTCCCTCTTCACTGGTCTTCCTATCAGATCCCTTCAAAAACTTCAGTACATCCAAAACTCTGCTGCCAGAGTTCTCACTCATAGTAAACGCTCATCGCACATCACTCCCATCCTCTTCCAATTACACTGGCTCCCCATTGAATCCCACATTAAATTTAAAATACTACTTCTCACTTTTAAATTCCCCACCTCGCTCCCTCAGATCATTTGGTACTAATCTCTTGAAGGTTCCCGTACCTGCCTTAACTCTATGGGTGGCAGGTCATTCAGTGCTACTGCCCCCAAACTCTGGAACTCTCTACCACAATCTCTCCGCGACTGCTCGTCTTTTTCGTTAAAAACGAAACGAGGTTAAAAACCTTTCTCTTCCATCACCACTTTTCTTCCTCTCCTTCCTCCTTTTCCTAAAGTTTTTTTTTTTTTTCATTCCCCTGTGTGTAAAGCATCCTTGGGTTTGTGAAAGGCGCTATATAAATCTTATATATAAAACTTATTATTATTATTATTACTATTATTATTATATGGTGCATAAAAGATCAGGAACAGGAAAGTTTTCATGAGATTTTTCATTTTTTAAAATTTAATTACACAATATTAACCCCTGAGGTGAAATTTGTCATTGCATCTAAAGCAGTGAGCGCACACACACATTCTGAGAACTGTGAACATACACACACTAGGAGGCAGTGAGCACACACACCTGGAGCATTTGGCAGCCACACAGCCTCAGTGTCCAGATAGCAGTTGGGGGTTAGGTGCCTTGCTCAAGGGCATCAGCCATGAGTGTAGAGGGAGATGAAGGTGCTGTTCATCTGCATTCTTCCTGCTGGTTCACAGTATGACAATTTTGGGTAAGACAACTGTACAATTTGATCTATTACTGTTGCATCACTAATAACAACATAATTTTGTTTCAGTTCCCTGACAAAGGATCTACATCTTGTTTTCATTGACAACGCTGTTTAAGACGTTTTCTTATTTTATAAAATAAATAAAAAATTAAATAAAAATAGCAGCACTACCGCAGATGTCTGTCACTTTTTATATGGGCCTTTGCACTGAATGCACTGCATAGAGGGCTGTAGTCACATCATCTAATTTTTAAGCTGAAATAAGCAGATAATTCAACAACCGACTTGTAGTGATGATAGCAGTCCAAAACCCAACTCAGCCATGAAGAGAGAGATTTGTAATCTAAATATTTTGGATTTTGGTCAGTAGATGAGATTGTATGCAAGCTACAGTTTACCTGCCTTTCATCTTATGGACATAATGTATAAAGAGCATCATTTTTGGCCAATTTTCTAAACTGCTGCTTCCGTTTTCAGGTCACAGGAAAGCTGGAGCCAATCCCAGCTGACTATGGACCCAAGGCAGGGTACACCAAGGACAGGAGGCTACCTCATCGCAGGGCAACACATAAACAGACAACTATTCACACACAAACACTCATACTCTACAGGCAATTTTAGACTATCCAATCAACCTACTGCAAGCCTTTGGACAGTGGGAGGAAACTGGAACACCCAGAGGAAACCCTTGCTTGCAAACTCCGCACAGAAAGGCTCTTATGGACGACCCTGGGATCAAATGCAGGACCTTCTTGCTGTGAGGCGACAGTGCTAACCACTGCACCACCGTGTCGCCCTGTATTTGTGTTATTTAATATGAAAATGTAAATAGTTGCATTATCCATTACCAACAAAAGCAGCATAACACTGGTTGTTTTAAAATGCTTACATGTTGTATAGCCGTCCAAGTGCATTTCCAAAACACCCTCAAGTAACTAAACAGCAAAATTAGCATGAAGAAAATATTTTTTTGGGGGGTGGGGTGGGTAAACACCCAGCCCATTAAAATGTACTTACCAATGTAGATGAAGTGGTAAGGCACAATATACTTACACATGGGTAATGACCTGGTTGTTTGTTTTATGTATTTATAAGAGGCATTAAAATAATGAAGGCCATCTCTTAATGCTATTAGTGACAATGCAGGAAACTGGCCAGAGTGCCATTGACACTACTAAGCGCTGTGCTAAGCTCTCCTTTATCTGTGCTATAGGAGAGAGTATCCTGGCTGTATGGCCTTAAGCCAGGCCATTTCCTTCCTTTCACCTTCCCTCTTAGTGCATTTAACACAGGCAGATGAGGGACGGTGAGAAGATGAAATTGCTAAGTTCTGTACCTCAGCACTACTGTATCTCTGACAATAGAAGATTTAGGCCAAGCACGCTCCAGCTTCAAATAAGGCTGGGTTTTTTTTGCCTTTGCTCTAGTATCACTTCCATGCATCTGCTTGTCACACAGCTTTAGTTGGGACGTTTCTTTTTTTATGGGAGGGTGAAATTAGCTGAGGCTAGCATAATTAGAGCAAGCCTCCATCAATCTTGTCGCCCTGCCATTGCCGCTGCCTGCTGGACGATTCAGTAGGCTGCAGGAATGCTTATGAGGGCACGTTCAGCTGCCACACAACACCCACTCCGGTACCCATATTGTGAGGGAGCCCACAGCATGTTTGGGGAAATAGTGATGACGCTGTGTAAAGACGCCCACTGGCAGCTGCATTGTACTCAGCTAACTCCTAGCAATAAATCATCGCATCAAAACTATTCATTTCCAGCCTGGCTCCGAACTCCATTATAGGAGCTTGGATGTGTCACACAGCCACCGGAATCCCAAAGTATTTGGAACGTTTTCTTATACAGCTTTTCTAGTAGTTGGTAATTGCATTTCATCAATGAAATGATTTATAGCCTCCATTAGCCACTGAATAAACATGGCTTCTTTGTGTGCAAGACTAAAGCGATAGAACGGTAAACTAAACCCAGCTGAAAGGAATATTTACCCCTGAAAATATGAATATGTAAATAGGCAAACTGGGAGAACACACACACACAGAGAGAGTTGAATTTGTGGGGAAAAAAGAAACATCATGGTTTCTTGTGAGGACCAGCATAATGTCTTCACTTCTACAGATATTCCTGTATACCTTTCATCTCCTCACAAAGACTTAAATACATGTACACAACACACACACACAGACTAAAAATGTAGTATCCCAATCTTTAGGGGGTATTACAGTGTGATTCTGTGTTACTACAATTAATGAGCTAAACCTTAATCTCATGAAACAAAGGTAAAATGTAAAGCTGTGTCCTGTCCATGTTTTCTCAGTGTCAGATATATCATGTTTTCTTTCATTTTTGGCAGTCCAGGGCTATACACTCGTACTGATGCTTAAAGGCTCAAAAGTTCTGTAGCAAACATCCATTTATAGCACACATCCATTCATGGTGCAGTGGTTAGCACTGTCGCCTCACAGTGAGAAGGTCCTTGGTTCGATCCCCGGGTTGGCCACAGGTGCCTTTCTGTGCGGAGTTTGCAAGCTCTCCC
>JBBPDA010000132.1:22584883-22599041 GCA_037974385.1 Arnoldichthys spilopterus | reverse complement strand
AGAGCTATGGACCTGGTTGAACCTATTCTCTCTCTCTCTCTCTCTCTCTCTCTCTCTCTCACACACACACACACTCTCTCTCTCTCTCTCACTCTTCTCTCTCTCTCTCTCTCTCTCTCTCTCTCTCTCTCTCTCTCTCTCTCTCTTTCGCTATGTGTGTATAACATCATTGCCATAATGGTTCCTTACATTTCTGAAATAAGAAAATCTAATGCAAGTGAAAAGGGAAATCTACAGAATTGTCTTATTTCTTGAGTGGTGTACCCATCTAAACATTTGCCTGTCATCATGAGTTAAATCCTTGGTAATGCCACCCGTCCATAGCTGGGAGTTCAAGCCTTGGGTGGGTGGCTGGCCGGACCACTTTTTAGACTATATTGTTAAACTGGATAAAAGTTTTTTGTGTGTGTGTTATTACCTAACAAGGCCATTCTGGATTAAACACAGACATCTGAAGCTTGTGAAAATCATTTCATGTTTTATCTAAAATGTGTAACAGACATATTAACATATACTTAAATGTGTGTATTCATTATGAAGTGAATACTTTAGTAAATATTTCTAGCATTCTAGCATCTGACAGAAACCCACTGGTTAGGCTGCTGCTCATATTTACAGTCAGTGACATGTCTGGGAATCTGTTAGATAATTCAACTGTCTTACCCAACCAGACATAATTATAAAATGAGTAGTGAAATGAGTTCTGAGTTGCTTATCTTAAACAAGGTCTTGTGGGGGAGGGGGATTGTCAAGTTTAAAAATCTAAATTATTGAAGAAATTCTGAAAGATCTGTGGAATTGCTCTTTATTATATATCAAGTCTGGTTCTATTCCAAAGGATATTTTTGTCCTGTACATCCACACTAAGGGCAGTGAATTGTAAGAGTGTAGCCGTAAAGCTGCTACTATTTCATTTTCCTAGATATTCCTGCAAAGACATAAATAAATTTGATTTGAGTATTACACTATTCCCTCTGTGAAATGAATTAATACACTTTATTAAGAATTAAAAAAAGCCATCATCATTAATTCAAATATGCTTAATAATTGTTGGCTGCAAGCTCCTTATCCAGTAACCCTTGGAGACTTATCTGCCTTGCATGCTCCTTGCCTGAATCCATTCACAAAGCGAGCCTCTGATGGTTCACACTTGTTTGTAAGGGGGGGAAATGAAAATCCAATTGCATTTGCTGAAAAGCTGTTGGTCTCTAATAGGATAGAGTTAGAATGAAGCACTATGAAATGCATTTACAACACATCATGCATTTTCGTTTCGACATGCAGCGCACGCAATAGGGCCGGTCACAGACTAGGCTACAGAAGTGGCCTCGGACCCTTGCTGTTATTTATTTTTTTTTCACATGAGCTTTGCAGATGATTGCGACATGGGATGCGACATCAGCTCAACTACTCTCCACATCATGACTAACGCATGTTGTCAGAGATTTGATGACATCACTTTCTCATTGTTACAAACCTGACCCAGAGGGCCTTCAACTTCACTCTTTTCTTATGACTCAGATCGTAATTGTCCTACTCCGTTATAGTTTTTGCCTGCCTGTCAGATACTTGTAGTGGAGGCCCAGACAGTGATTTTGAACCATTAGTCATGCCATTTGAGGTCATATTTACATAGGAATCAAAAGTCAAGAAAAGACATGTACACACATTCAATAAAGGTGTCTTTGGAGCTAACCAAATTTGGTTCCCTATGAGACCTTGCAGTTGAGGGCTTTATACAGAACCATGTGTGTAAATGAGTGTGAAGAACCTCCACATAATGTCAAGGTTCTGTCCTTTTACCTAACCTTATAGAATAGAATAGAAAAGTACTTTACTGATTCCCTACTAGGGAAAAAACATATTACAGCAGATTAAAGATACAAATATATATATATATATATATCACATTCATTTGTCCTCTGAAACCACCCTTTCTTCAGAGGTTTATTCTTGTAACATTCCTGTTCTTGCCATATTTTCAGCTTCATTTGGCTGTAGTGACAGCCTGCATGTCCTGCATGTCCTGGAATGTCCCAAGACATTCAATGAAACATAAAATAAGAACTTAAAGTGTATGTGCACTCTCTTTGAATAAAAACAGTGATGAAACAGCGACTTCCATTTCCTCATGTAGATTCTCGCCGTAATCTCAAAATATTATATTCACTGTTGTTTAAGACTTAATGGATTTAGGATGACATGATGTGTTGATAATTCTGCAGCATGAAGCTCAAATGCACCGGTAACATTTTTGATATAAGCAGCCTCATGTCTCTGCTTTTAACGGAGCAAGCTTGCTAAGCGTGACATACTTTAAGTATGGGGGAGATATGTCATATTTCTTCATTTCCTCTAACTTTTAGCCTGGGTGCTGAATTGTAATTTCCTGCTTTGACAGCTAGTGAAATGACATCACAGCAATAATCTGACAGTGAAATGGCATGCAAGTGGGTGACGAAACCCAGTGCTGCTTTGTGCAATACCAATTTTAGACAAATTACACATGGAGAATTTGTGTTTAATAGTGTCAAAGCATTTGTATTGTCATTGTGAACACCCATCTTTACATGAAGCCAGAGACTTCAATATATTCCCAACAAAACCACGATTGTTGCTGCCAAATCAAAACCATAACTCTAACGACTATTTAATAATGTCAGCATTACATATAAATATGCATAGTAGATATGCTGCAAAATAAACAGGAATAACGGATCATTACATTAAACACTGGAAGTTGTGGTGACACTAAAGTCTGCTTCTTAGCAACTTACTATTAGCAAGCAATTAATAGTGCCCTTGAAAAGAGAGATATGTCATTTGTAAGTGAGCAGAGAAATGTGGTGTGACTATATTTACATGTGTTAATAAGGTCTTGTATAAATTAGTTTTCTGCAGACCTCCTACCTGTCAGAAAAAAAGGAACTGTACATCTATATGTACTTTATGCATAAACTGTGTAAATTTACAACGTAAATGCACCCAACATGTACAACATGAAGTGTTTTCAGACAAAACAGTTCTATGGACTCATTGAAAGGAACTATGGGAAACCCCCACTTTCAGGAACACTATAGCGACATAAGGTGGCCACTGGTTGGCTTAACGGCCGCATGCAAGAAGGTGGAGGATGCTGGGATTAAAGTGCATATCAGTTCAGTTCAGTTCAAGACAAAAATGTACCTATGGTCCAAGAGCACCAGTGACCTTACCTTTTCCCAAGGGAAATTGGGCAGATTTGTACCTTTAAAACATAATGTCTGAAGAAGAAATGTAAAAGAGAGCCTGAGTCAGACAAAGGGTGTATGGAGTCAGAAAAACATAAAAAACAAACTTAATTGGAATAAGGTAGAATTATGCTCCCAAACTAAAAGTAATGAAGATGTACAATTGATGGTACCAAGTGACAGTGAATTTTCACCTTTAATGACCATTTCGCTGGTGAAATAGAAATTGATTGTACTTTTATTAATATAATCCAGTCAAATTAATTTAAATAAATGATGTTATAATCAGCGATCTCCTGAATAGTGTGAAATTGCATTTTATTGTTCCTAAAAGGGGTTAACTGTTTATTCACTAATGACCTCTACAGAAAAACCCCACAAAATATTATCTGCAAGCACTATGAATAGCTTCCATTTATATTATTACAAATTACGGGGCATTATGTACACATGTTGCAACACCCCTCAATAACACATCTTAACAGTATTTCTGGATCATCTTTATCTATGGTTTCTTGTTTGTTTGAATTTTTACATGCATTTGTGGATGCAGCAACAAACTGTGTTCACAGACAGTAGTTGTCTGAAGCATTCCTGAGCCCATGCAATGATTACAGAATCATGTCTATTTTTAATGCAGTGCTGCCTGAGGGCCTGAAGATCCATGGCGATCCAGTTCTGGACTTTAAGGACCTTTCCCTTGCATACACAGATTTCTAAGGCTATCTAAATCTTTAATTATGTTATGTACTGCAGTTTAAGTATGTTTCATTTATTTTTGTTTATTTAGTTAATTTAGTAGTGAACCCCTCCCCGTCCTTTACTTCTGAGAGGCTCTCTGGAATGCACTTTTTACACCCAATCATGTTACTGACCTGTTGCCAATTTAATTTAATTACCAGTGAGATGTTCATCTAAACTTTTTTTTTTATCTTTATCTTTTCCAGTTTTTTGTTGCCCCGTCCCGTGTGTTGCTGGCATCAAAATCAAAAACCTCAGTTTCAACATTTTATATGTTGTCTTTGTTCTATTTTCAATTAAATATGGGCTTACAGGATTTGCAAATCACCGCATTCTGTTTCTATTTACATTTTACACAGCATCCCAACTTCTTTGGAAACAGAGTTGTGAAGGTGTACTGTGGTTTGCAATTAAAGAGTTTAATGTAAAGCAGCAGGGACTGGCATGAATTGCAGAGGCCACGCTAAGCTCAATTTCTAACGGTGCCGCATTGCCCCCCCCCCCTGCAGAAACATCTGCTTACTATGAGAGTCACCTTTTTTGTCTGTAAATAGCGCAACCAATGCAGTACTATTTTAGGTCTGTGAAACAGAAAGCTTTATTGTCCACATACAGGGAAATTTTCTTTTACTGATTGTAAGCAGGGAAGAGCATGCCAGAACACACGAGAATGCGTATGACTCTCAGGTAAGACATTTTTGGGAAAAAAAAAACATACAAGTTGTGCACACAGTGTGCTGAGCTGTTGCCCAAAGGTTGTAAAAGAACCACTTCATATAGAAGTCTTGACTGGTATGCTTTTTATTTCCGCCTTTCACTTCAGCAAGTAACTGCATTCTCAAGCATTCTCTTTGTCATTGCTGATGCCTCATCTGCTCTCAACTACAGAAAAAAAGTGCCCTGAATTGCATCGATAGATCTCTCATGAAATGTGGCCAGCCTGTTAAATATTAGCAGAGGCCCACTTTAATCAAATGTTTACATCTGATTTTTGAATCCGTTAAAGCCTGGTCAGAGAGAAAGAGAGAGATTGACACTGAGCCTCATCTGGGGATGATGAGAGGGAATCATCGGTTCTGTTGATATTTCAAAGAGTTGTTGGAACCAGGTGCAGTCTGAGGGCCACAGAGGGTCTGTCTGCTGCTGCGTTATGCTGCAACATGGGCTCTGAAAATGCCAAACGCAGATGTGCAACGATACACATATTTTCAGATTCAAGGGGGCTTTTATGTCCAAGGTTTGAGTTTCTTATATACAGTGTGCCAGTTGTGTACAACACTGTTATTTAAACTGTTTCTAGAATATGACAAAGTTAAATAGCTGAAGTATATCCACTGTTTCATTATTACTGTCATACAGTATATGTCATTGAAGACAAAACCTTCAGCTCTTTCAGCAGAGTGCACTTGACAGTGCTCACGGGAGGCCTATGGATAAATCAACAAGCAGTAAGCTAAGAAAGGCAATAGCAAAGTGGAAAATTACAGTTATTCTCCTGATCCCCCACTGTAAAAACAAAACCTGCATTGTTTGAAAGACAGCTAGATGATATTCTTTGAAAGGATTTGGAAATATTGGCTGTATAAACACACATACCAACATGTACACACACAGTAATATATTTATGTAGTTAGGCATACTTTTGGCCTTGTGAACTTGTAGTGAAATCACTCATCACAGTCTAAATAGTTTTTTTTTAATTATAATATATATATATATATTTATTTTATTTTTTATTTTTTTTAACAATGTGTGCCCACATGCCTAACTGTCATTCGACTTGTTGAAAACACCTAATTCCTTCCTTCAAATTTACTGCTAATCTTAAAGGTTAAATCATTTTTATCACTCATAGATGTGTAAAATTGTATATTCTGATGAAGCTTATTTTGTCCTCTATATTGCTAGAATTAAGACACTGCTTGTTTGAACTTGTTTAAAGAACAAAATCTTTCTTTAGAGTCAAATTTGAGCAAAAAGACAAATGTGATTAATTTGGATTAACTGCAAAAAAGGTAATCGGATTAATCCCGAATAAATATTTAAATAAATAAATAAATACATTTAATACATAAAGCTTCTTGTGCATTCTTGAGCAAACTTGTGAGCCCTCACCTTTGTCTCATGCTGTGTTTCTGTAGGAGATTAATGAGGTAATCAGTCAAGGCTGGAGTGAGCATGTTTATCAACCCGTCAAGATGTGAGGGACACACAACTGAGGCTAATTAAATGCAATTATTAGCCGTTAGCACGCACTGGCTATTATGCTGAGGAGATTGAACCGTGGGTGCACTTAATGGTTCGGATCAGATCATGCTGAGAATGTACCTGGACAGCTGTGATAGTCCTATAGTGCTGGCAGTATATTGATATCTGGCCTATTTTGTCTTAATGCAGCTGGGACGAAACATTTAACTTACTAAGTGAAAAGGGAGTCAAATATATCAAAACAAAGATACAAATGGACCTCATTGCTGAATTGGGCCTTTGGAGCCTGAGTGCTTGCTGTGCTCTGATTTGCTACAGTGGGCCTAGCGCCCTGTCCATCGTAAATGAATTAAATGGGCGTACTGCCCATCGCTGGAGACATGTCCACTGGAGTTCACTGATCCTGCTGGGACTATTACTTAAAGCTGTGGAGATAACAAATGGCTTAAAGTCTTGTTCCTTCTGCCTCTGAAATAAGGATCACATTCTCTCGCCCTTCTTTTCCTTTATAAGCATCCACTGAAACAATGATGTCATCCTAGCACAAATTAACATCGGCTCCCCTGGGTAGAACACAGCTGCTAATTTGCCAGTCACCATGCCGTAGATAAAAATATCTTAGCCATTCAGAGGTGCTACATAAGTGCAACTGTGTGCTGTACATGGATGCAGGCATTTTACTCATCAGGTTATTGGAATCTGAAAATGTCAAGCTTAAATGTTTAGATGCCTATTTAGCACAATTAAACACTGCAAAAGTTTGAACACCCCTGGTTAAATGATTACCCCTTCGCTACACCTGAATATGCTTTACTGATTTTCCAAATAAGTAACATTTTCTACAGAGAACACACCAAAATATGGCATTTTAATGTGAAAATTAGTGCAATATGTCAATATTTGCTCAGCTTAACACATTGGAAAAAAAGTTTAAAATATGAAACATATCCTAACTTTTTTCAAAATATGTTTCATTCAGCAAATAAACAGCCATTTTGCTTTAAAATGTGGAGAAGTATGTTATTTGTAGATGATGTGTCTAAACTTAGCCCCTTCATTTAGTTGGCCCAGCCCTGGACTTTTCCTTTTGTAAGACCCTGTTTTTAACACTTGATTCATGATGGATAAATGGTAAAAAGATCTCCAGCATTGGGCCATGGAACATTTCTCTGGAGTGGCAGAGCTCCACAACCTTTGAGTCATAAAATATTGGCACCTGACTTCACTAATGATCTTTTGACTGAATGCAGACAAATCCTCATAGCAATGTTCCAACATATGCCCCCTTGCCAGAACAGTAGAGGCTGTAGTAGCAGCAAAAATGGCCCAAATTACTTTAAATACCCTTACTTCAGAGGAAAAACTGGATGGCCAAGTGAGGACACAGTATAATGTAGCTGCTTCAGATTGATTCAGACTTGCTGGCTGGTCCTAGATTGTGTGAACCAATTGGGCATCGAGTCTGCAGATGTGTCTTGCTGCTGTGATATCTTAATGAGGAGTTCTTAACAGTAATGACAGCGTGCTGGGCTGAGCCTGAGCCACCCACAGATGTGGTAACCGCTACTGACCTGCTCTTCACCGCCATGCTGGGATCTCCAGCCTCAACTCATTTCACCCAGCTCACACATTTTAGCAAATGAGACTAGCACCTCTAGATACTGATCCTTCTAACAATATTGGAAATAACTGAGGGGGGAAAGGGCAAAAATGCTGCCACTGCCAACATGTTTGTCCCTTAAAGCACAAGTACAGACTGAAAAATGTAATAAGGCAGTGAATGTCACTAACAGAGCCCAGAAAACAAAAAAATCATTCATTTAGTTTCATTCCTATATGCCATGTTCATGCAGAGATGGAATTGTTTCGTAAATCATGGTAAAATATGGCATGCAGCCCATAATATTTCTTAGAGGTTGTTGTAATAATAGCAAACAGGCCTGTTAATTTGTCTAACCCAGAGTGTGAAGTAATAAACACAATTTTGATAAAACATTTATAATAAGCTCAGTGACTTTATGTAGACATTTATGTTTGCATTTTAAAAAAGCTTGTTTATATTCTTTTAGTGTAAACCTCTGATGAATATGACACAGTAACAGTTTTTAAGAAGATGACTTTTTTGAAGCCCTTACAAGACATGGATTTCCAAAGGCACATCCCTTGCTTCTTTGGTTTAATGTGCCTATATAGTATGTTAATAACACATTTCTTAATAATATATAATATAGATAATTAGATAATAGATAATAGATAATTTCTTACAAACAGTGTATTAACTGTTAAGAAACTGACCTTAGTTTTATCAGACTGTTTTCATTCAGATGTTGCATTGTAGTCAATCTTCGATCATGCCCCAGGTTAAAAAATGGTCTTAATGTGTCTATAGGATTTATTAAAAGGGTCTTTTATAAAAGTGCTATTAACTGTTGTCAAATTAGTAAAATGCTCATTAATTGTATTATTTCTCAAATGCATACACGTTTGTAATGGCTTTATATGACATGTTAATAAATGCGATAATTATAACAGAATTGTAACAATTTTCTAGTCTTTTTTAGCACTGTAACCTTGTTAGGTTTTAATTTAGTAGTACAATATTAATTCATTATTAATTGCATTATAATAGTTTATTAAGTGTTAGTCAGCCTCCAGAAATAAAGTACTACCAATTTGTTCTGTGTTGCATTGAAGCAGCTTGAATAATCCATCACTGGTTCAAAGCCCAAACATTCATAGCACAAACAAAAGACATTGAAAACCATCTTAAAATTGCTTTGCCCTCTTTACATGGCAAGATGAACATGTCCATACATGGATTAAAGCTGCTTCAGACAATTATGTCACCAAAGATAATTTTTTACTAATAAGAGATGGAGAGTGTCAGAGTAGTCTGTGACTGACAAAGTCTAGCAATTATGTACTGGTAAATTTAGCTAGCTATGATTATTTAAGCTAGCTAGCAACAGGCTTACTACATTTAGTTAAAAAGTTTCTGGCTTATGGAATTTGGGTCCTATTAGGTAATCTAATAACATTTTATTTGTTGTGTAAAAGGCCTGATCTGTATATAAAATGTCCATAACTGTCAGGCAGTGAAAACAAAATTTGCCCCTCAATAAAATTCCTTACCCTGCATTCAATCCTCACACACAGGGCCTGCATCTTTGTCTCTATGCACCTTCTAACTGCAAGCACAGAATCTGGATCTGTGTCTCTATTAGCCTCTCCTGAGAACAGACACCCATGGAGTCACGCAGTCTTTTCACTTCTTGAATGTGACTCGCACTGGCTCACTTGATCAGTCATTGTAACAAGCCGGCCTCCAGTGGGTCAGCATGCCCGACTTCTCCTATCGCCTCTAATCCCGTCTTTTGGAAGGGTGCGGGGGAGGGAGAAAAAGGAGGCAAGAAAAATCTATACCCATCCTGAATGCCTGTCCTCCATGACTCCTACCACAAAAGAGCCATCGGGATCGATGGCATTTGTGTAATTGGCTGGCCGAGTAAGTCTACTGTAATTTCTGTCCCTTTCGATTGATCACGGTGTCAAGTGTGGATCTGGCAGGCGGAGAGCATGGTTGGAACGGCTGTGCGAGCCGTGGGAATGCAGTTTGAAGTGGCCACGCCTGCTTTAACAGAACAGGGTGATTTTGGAGAAGCAGTTAGCCAGGATGGAAAGCGTTATTTGTGTTACGCCGTAACTGCTCTGGGTTCATATCGATTAGAGCGCATTGTCGATAGACACGGGTGTAATGCCATGCCTTCATCAGGGACTCTCTTAACAGCGGCATCAATATGGTCACGATGAGAAGTGATTATAGACCTCGCCAGATGCTTATTTTGAGACAGATTTCTCGTCATGCTTGAACAACATTTCAAGGCGGCCATTTCAAGACTACTGCCAGTGTAGTGTGTGCATGTTTTTTTTCTTCTTCTCTTTGTCATTTTCGTGCTGCTGTCACCTTCAGACGAATACCACATCTTCTTTGGAAAGCGATGGTTCAGTGGGCCTGATGCAGAGAGCCTTCGTTTGCTAATACACTTCAGTTTTAAGACTGCGCTAAAAGACTCTTTTCCCCACAACAAATGATCTGATAAGCCATTAAGCCCTTCAATTGCTTTTTATCACAGTTTTGATTGCTGTCATTTGGCAAGCATGTAATTGGCCTGTCGGCCAAACCTGAAGCCTCGTTTGACTCCATTTAGACTCATCAGCTGTTGTGTTAAGCAGTTTGCTAGCAGCAGAGAGGCTACATCGCAGATATGCCACGTGCCTGCGTGATTGTGTGTGTGATTCTTTGTGCCACCTGCCTGCGTTAACCAGTGGAGATTTATGCAGAGTGCTTAGAGTGGGACCTCCACATGGAGCGAGAGGGAGGGAGGGTCTGGTCCTCTGTATGAACGTAGCATTCAATTAAATGCAAATGTTCCTCTCCTGTGCCCAGTGGTGGGGGCTCTCTCTCCTTCCCAGTTACCGCTTTCTCTTTCTCTCTCTACACCACTCTCCGTCTCTTCACTAAAATGTCAGAGCTGTCACTCATGCATGTCTCCATCCTCAGATCAGCTATTATGCAAACGGACATTTGACTACTTTCCAGGGCTCTGAGAACACAAAAGGCCAAAGGGCTTCTACTCCATAAATGTTAAATCGTACGAGGAGTGTGCCGAGCCATGCTGAAAAGGATGCTGTACATTTAAAGGAGGATCACTGTGTTCTTTTCTCATTCCTTTTTATTGAATGTTGGGATGTAAGAAGACACATTCTTCTGTAGGGCTGCACAATATATCGTTATCACAATATCAATCTCTGCAATACTGATTACATGCCCACCAGATCACACAGATCAACGAGGGAACAGCACTTGGAGATTCCATCTCCACACAGGATAAAACACCACTCCAGACTCTTCTCCTTCATTATTCTTCAATAGTGGAATAAGCTGCCCAGCTACATTAGAACTGCAGAGTCTCTCCCCACATTCAAGAAGTGTCTAAAGACTCAAATGTTCCACACCCACCTCACCACAGTAGGTATTGTAGCACTTATCAATATTTATTGTAGCACCTACCGTCTGTATTTTACAACTAAGAGAAATGTGTTGGACTCTTTGTAGTCTTCAGTGTTGCCCTATGCAGCTCTAATGCTTGATTGTTTCCTAAGTCTTGGAAGTCGCTTTGGATAAAAGCATCAGCCAAATGAATAAATGTAAATATAAATTATATCCCAGAAGGCTGCAGTATGCTGATGAGCCGCAAACCAATTACAGAACTTCTTAGAATGTCCATGTGAAGGGACAGGGCTAAACTATTGTAGGCTAAATAAACAGATAAATGTAAATGTGATGTTTTTGTGACCTCACAAAAATGTTTATTTGATATTTTCAGCTTAGTTTCCATATACTATCACTGTCCTGAGAAAACCACTTATCTCCATTTTTTTTTTAATTCTTTAACATTGGCATGGCAGCTGACCTTTACATTGTCTGAAACTTTCATGATGAACATTTTCCATTTCCCAGCGGGGAAGCTGGAGCCAATTCAACCATACTATGGGTCCAAGGTGGGGTATGTCCAGGACAGGAGGCCAACTAATCGCAGGGCAAGTGCTAGGGGATGTGAACATACATTGTGAAGCTATAAAAATACTTACATAATCCAGGCCTTTTTAATTAGACGAATATGATAAGGACAATTGAATAAACTAAAACAACACAATATATATAAGTATAATCACAATACTGATTTTTTTGTCCATATCGTGCAGCCCTACGCTTCTATATTCCATTACGGTGATTTTTCCAGTGCCCTGGTAAACATTTGACTAATAATAGCAATGCATGCTCACCAAATGTTTGACTTGGGTAATGTGAGTCTTAAAAGAGCAATAAATTGCTTTTTAAGTGCTACATATTGATACCTCAATGCCATTTTTTGCTTCATTAAGTTTTACATTTTTGCTGCTGAGTACGTCCAAGGCGCAGGTGTGACTGAGAAGAATGCTACTTTTCCAACAGAATGCACTCTAATGGTATAAAAATGCTCCTTTTACCTTTAAAATGTAAATGAAAAATGCAGTGACCCTAGTCACAAACACCGCTAATTGTAGTTGAAGGTCAGTCTTCTATGTCCCAAAAAGGTCCCAAAACATTTTACCTCACATTTCTCACACTATTTCTTCCCAAAAACAGTGAAGAAGAAAAAATAGGAAAAAGCATCTTAAAAGATTTCTCTTGTTCTGTCCCCCATTTTGGAATGTGTGTTGCCTTATGTATAATGGATGAGGCTTCCAGCTTTAAAAGAGAAGCACCAACTTCACACTGTAAGACAGGCGTGTTGCAGAATGTCGAAGCCATACCTGAGGCACACTGAACACCACTGGACTTCAGGATGACCCTGTTCAGTCAACTCCAGTGCACACATTGCACACTTTGGAAAATAGAGATGCTTGAAAGAGTACTACCCACACTGGGTTCCTCAAAGAACCTTTCAATGGATGATTATTATGTTTTGAAATGAGATGTAATGAAATGGAATCATTTTGCAAATAGGACTTTTACTATTTGATGAACTTATTGTACATCATTTCCAGTTATGGCTTAAAGTGAAATTTCACTGAGTGTTTTAATTTCTGCTTAGTTACTTGGCTAAAATATAAAAGTTTTGCCATCCAATAGAAAATCCATAATTTCTAATAGCTCTGGTAAAAGGATTTAGACATCTGGTGAGTTTAACCTCTAATACTACATAATTATTGCATGAAATAGTTACCAACATGCTGACAGGTGTCGTAGACATTCTTTTAAATAGGTTTTTGATCTGACTTTGGCCTATACTGCATATACTTTACTATCTGTTCATATTAGAGTGGGGCTGCGCTTCCATTTCAGCCTGATCTGCTATCACTGGGGTTTCCAGCCAGCTTGTACTCCTGGCCTGAGTGTTCACCTGGACACCAGGAACTCCTCCACTCCCTTTAAACTGATCTACTATCACTTGGACTTTCAGCAGGCTTGTACTTTCGACAAGGTCATCCATCAGTGAGGCCTCCTGCTCATCTATCTTCAGACTAGCTTAACTAGCTCAGACCACCTCCACATGCTTCATTTCCCTCCCACCTCCTTGCCACAAATGTTACTGCCCGTAACTAATGGCAACTACAAATGTCAGTTGTAAAAAGCGCTATATAAATAAAAATTTAATTGAATATTTTACCATAATTACATTAAAATTACATGTAAAACTGTGTAGATTCACTGGTCATGCTGGAAAATAAATAGAATATATTTGAGTTGTAGACATGGCAGCCCCTGGTTCCTATCACCATCACTAGGTTTGATAAGTTGCTCTACAGTACATCTCATCAAGCCAAGATTTTTGATTGATGTAGTTTATTACATCAGAATAACATCATTCGATTCCCTTCCAAGGCAAGCACACCATGCTACAAGAGTAAGAGTCATTGGCACCATATTGGCCTAAATCATAGCAGTGCAATGGCATTGCACAGCCTTGAGTCTTTCTCCAAAAAAGGCACAATTTTTGTATAAGTATGAATCTACCTACGTGACAAGGAACTTGTCCCCATATGCCTGCATATACTCTCTGCATTTCGCAAAGGGACTCAAGATTCATTTGGATCAGTGTCACTCACTGAATGCCATATGTGTGCATATGTCCATGTTAATAAATCGTGGTCTCTTCTTGCGGAACGAACATGCATGACAAGAGGACGAAATGGATCATACACTGGGGGGGCTGGGGGTGCAGCATAGCATGTGCAGTTATACACAGTGGATCCACTCACTGGCACACTCGTTCCCTTGCTCACAAGACTTGAAGGCATCAGGAGAGTGTGTGTGTGTGTATGTGCAGAAATGAGGTTTCTGTATCTATTTCTGAGTGAGTGTGGGCTGTCGGGGTATCTGTCTGTTCTTGTGCTAGCCTGGGGGGGGGGGGGGGGGCGGGGGGGGGGCTTCC
>JBBPDA010000132.1:22544794-22566114 GCA_037974385.1 Arnoldichthys spilopterus | reverse complement strand
AGGTGTTGTTCCCAATCCTAACTGACTGAGGCCTCTCAGTCAGGAAGTCCAGGACCCAATTACACAGGGAGGTGTTCCGGCCCAGCAGGCTCAGCTTTTTAGACAGGTGATGAGGGATGATTGTGTTAAATACTGAATTAAAGTCTATGAACAGCATTCGCACATATGTGCCCTTCTTGTCCAGATGCAAGAGAGCCAGATGAAGAGTGGTGGCTATAGCATCATCTGTTGAGCGGTTCCGGCGGTACGCGAACTGAAGGGGATCCAGTGAAGGAGGCAGCAGGGTCTTGACATGCCTCATGATGAGCCTCTCAAAGCACTTCATGATGATGTGAGTAAGTGCAACGGGATGGTAGTCATTGAGGCAGGATACTGGAGACTTCTTTGGCACAGGAACGATAGTCGTAGTCTTGAAGCATGTTGGAACAGTCAAACTAGCTATTCTTACAAACACGACTACCATTAGCCAGCAGGGGGCAGTTGTGGGTAGTGGCACACATGAAGAAAATGCACCTTACCTTATAGATTTTGTTCAACATGTCACCCCACCTGCTGTTACTGAATCTTATGGTCACATGACCACTAGAACCAATCAAATTGACTTTACAGAGATAACCAGCCTCTTGGAATCCATTTCCACATCCATTTTTATCTAGAGCAATTTAAGAAAGAAAAGCAAGCAATGATGAGGAGGACATTGAGTCATTTACATTTGCAGAGCAACTTTAACAGCTTTAGTTGAAGGCACAAAGTTGCAGTTGATAGATGCAGATGATGATTGACACTCAATTCCGAAGAATGTCTCAGAACTGCAACTGAAACAGTGGCTAAGAAGGCTAAAGAGTATATTGACACACAGCTACAGGGGTTCGATTAGGCTGTGGTGGCTGGTTTGAAGCAAAGGGATAAATGGTGTTGAAAAGAAATGAAAAAGGTTCTCAACAAAAATCATTATTCTTGCACACCTACCAGTTTTTCCACTCCTGCATTATTTGTGCTTGCCAGACATCATCCATCCAAGGGTGATGCTACTTTTCCCACTTGACATTCAGTCACAGCCAAACCCCCTATTAGAATGAGGTTTCCCCAATTTTGGCAATCAAGGAGTTCAGATGTACAGATGTTTGATTTTATGGATCACAGTGAAGACTTTCTTTCTCTCAGACCACTGACATTAAGGCACACTCAATCCATGGAAGCCTATCCCTGTGCAGCACTGTGTCTATGGTGGATAAGAGGTCAATATGGGATCACTGACTAAAAGAACTGGTGTGCCTCCAAAGATTATTAGGGCCAAATACAACAGCCCAACCTTACATACTGCTTTTCCTTAAAGTCTAGCCAAAAAAACAAAACTCTAAATGGTCAGGACCTTGGGTATGGTGCTGGAATTTCTTACGTTCCTGGTGGTACCAGTAGGGATCCATGGTTCAAAAAGTGATTCTGGGCTTGAAATATGGCACAGATATTTCTTAATGAGTAGAACACAGTAGAATAACAAAGGAAGCAGGTGAGATACTGAGTAGTAATGAAAGCCAAAAGTTTGTTATGGTCAATGGACAAAAAAATAAAGCAAGCAAGGGTGTCATAAAAAAAATCATAATTTTAATTATAATTCGCCCATTCCAGTGGTCCCAAAAAAGATCTCAAAGACCGACTGATCACTCCACTTCTGTGTGGAATATAGGGTATTCAGTGCTTAACACACTATTAGGCTTCCATGCAAGTGGCTCAGTACTTTAGCACTCTGGATCTCCATATCAAGTACTGGCACATGGCCATAGATGAGGACTGCAAAAATAAGTCTGCCATGGGTATACATCAAGGCCTATTCTAATTCAAGTTCATGCCATCTGGCTTCTGAAATGCTTGTTCCACCTTTCAGCAGGTGATATCCTGGGGAAATTGAAAAATTTGCTGCATCTACATAGATGACATCATTGTTTTCTCAGAAGAAGAACATCTGCATGACTTTGAGGCAGTGCTCCAAAAACTGCACCAGGCCCATGTAACCCTAAACTATCTTTTTCAGACTCAACTGACCTTTTTTGGCCATGTAGCTTCAAGTTATGGGGATCAAGTAATCTTTATCTAGAAGGGGCAACATCTGATGTTTTTTCAGACCACAGTGCTCTTGCCTGGGCCTTTAATTATTCCAAAACATTTTTACAATTGACCAAATGGAATCTTTGTGGTTCATTACATGGTGTAATGTTGCCTCAGACACTCTGTCGCACACACCTCCACTGGAAAGGGTAAAATTTGTGTGGTTGTCACAAAATTGTATTGGTCTGATTCACCCATTTCCCTTCACAACACAGAAAAATGTTCAGCAGACTTAAACCTTATGCCAAGAGCTTGATCAAACCATCTTTTAGCAAATGGCTGGATTCAGTATCACCAACAGCAAAGAGAGTGCACTGGGGTGTACTTTCAGTGTATGGAGGAATTAAACTACTAGTTGGTTGTTTCTGCTGTGCTGGTGCCTGAGTTTATGGTTTACCTGTACAACATATCTTTTACATTTACATTTATTCATTTGGCTGACACTTTTATCCAAAAATGACTTCCAAGATGTGGAGCAGTGTAGTGGGATGGTACCTTGCTTGGAGGGTACCTCAGCAGACTTGAACCTGTGACCTTTAGGTCCAAAGGGCAATGTCCTAACCACTAGGCCACCATTGTCACATCTATTGGATGTCATTTGGGGAGGATGAAGATGTTCCTGAAAATCATTGCGCTGGCATGTTTGCCAACAGTGTGAAAAGATATTTTGAGACAACCAAGGTCAAAACACGGTACCAGATGATAACGTGGAATTTATTGGTCCGTTTCTTTTCAACAATGCCTGGAATTTAGTTTAAATGGCAGTTGGGGACTTGGATAGGTGGAGTTTTTCACAAGGATGTTTTGACACCAAAGGTAAAATTCTAAACAAAAAAAAAATCTTTGGGATTCCCACCTACTTGATGTCTGATCAGAGCCCACAATTCACAAGCCAACAAAATGACCAGCCTGTGTGAATCTTAGGATGTGGACCTAAAGCCCAACAGAATGTGATGATTTGTAAATTATTTAAATGTTATATTTAATTGAAAATAGAACAAACACAGCATATCAAATGTTAAAACTAAGAAACTATTGTTTATAAAAGTTCAGACAGGGGCAACAGATGACTGAAAAAGAGGTATCATGCTAAAAAACTCAGGTGACTCTGCTTTAAAAGCATGATTCTGCAGTAGAAATCACTGCTTGGTCTCAGGTGCATCTCCAAAAAAAAAAAAACATTGTCCGTGAACACTGTTCACTGCTGTATCCATGATGCAAGTTTATATGCAAGTTTTTACTATGCAAAGAAGAAATTATATATAACTATGATCCAGAAATGCTACAACATTCAATTATCTTGAGCTGGATAAACAGACTGAGTACAAATGGAAAATTGTAGTTTGATGAATCAAAATATGTAATTATTTTTTCAATGATACACACCAGGCTACAGAGCAGAGGGGTCATCCAGCTTGTTATCAGAGTGCAGTTTAAAAGCCAGCATCTGAAATGGTATGAGGTACATTAGTGCAAATAGCATAAGTAGCTTGCACATGGGGAAGGCATCGTTAATTCTAAATGGTGTTTCCAGGTTTTGGAGCACCATATGCTGTCATCCAGACAATAGTAGTTTTAGAGAAAGCATTGCTATTTTAAGCCAGACAGTGCCAAACTGCTTTCTGCACATCTCTGTAGCACTCTCTCTGGGTGCTAAATTGGCCTGCTTGTAGCCTAGTTCTGTCAAGCACAGAAAACATTTGTTACAAAAGAGACCCCGTACTGTTGAGCAGCTGAAATCCAATATCAGGCAACAATGGGACAATATTTTACTCTAAAAACTGCAGCATTTGGTCTCTTCAGTTCCTAAGCATTTACAGAGTTTTTACAGAGTGTGAGAAGAAGTGATGCACCACATGGGTAAACGTGTCCCTGTCTCAACTTTTGTAAAATGTGTTGGAGGCACCAAATTCTAAATGAGAATAAATTTTTCATAAAACAATAACATTTCTCAGTTTCGGTATGTAATATGTTTTCTTTGTTCTACTTTCCATTAAAAAGAGTTTACACAATTTGCATATCATTGCATTAATTTCAAATGACATAATTGTACAAAACATTTTTTTGCCTAAATATGACACATGGTAGATACATAAATTGTTAAGTATTGCTCACTTGAGCTAGATAAATAAAATAAACAATGTAAATTAAGTATAAAAAAAAAAAAAGTAAATAATGAAAAAATTGTCATTCTGATTAAGTGCTGCCATTTTAAGAGTTTTTAAATTAAGTAACTACATTTATTTTTGGCTATTTTTTTTTTGTATTTTGCTAGAAAAGAATCAGATGAACATTTTAACAGACAATTAAAAATAAATTGCTTTTTGTGAATTTAAAATACTTAAAATACTAACTCCAACATCTAATTTTATTTTCAAATATTACTTGTTTTTGATTAGATGCAAGTAAATCACACAAAGATGCTTTGGTGCTTAGTGCAGACTAGACTGAATCTTGACTAAAATCATTTTAAAGATAAATTGTGATTTTGTCATGTTTTGTTTTGTATTTTTATTTGTATATATTTCTGTATTTTCAAACTACACATTACCTGCATCACAATTAAAAAATAATTTCTTGCAAGAACCAGAACATTTTCTGGCATTTTGTATTTTACTTTCATACATTTGATGAGCAAGTATTTGTAATTTGTAACAATATACTTCTTGACATGCTGTAAGAGACAGGGTAAGATCCCCTCAGGCAGGAGGGGAATTACCGCCACCCAGCAGTCGGCGCCGGTCTCCCTCTCCCGAATATTAACTGGTCCAGCCCTTCCAGCTGGAGCTGGTTAGGCCCCTAATCACCAGGGGATGTAGACAGGGTTGGAACACAGGAGAGACGCAAAATATACTCGTCCTGTACGGTGCACTAAGCGGTTGAAGAAAGAGTTATCGGTATTTAGAATATTTGCGTGCTTGACGACTGTGAGATTAGCCTAGCCTGCGACACTGTGTTTTGCTCCAAATCGACCTACGCTTCCCTGTGTGACTACACTTCCGGATCACCGCATTGAACATCTGTTTGCTGTTGACAATAAAGACCTTTGTTAACTGCACTGGCTTCCAGCTTCCCTCAATTCGTGACACGTGCTGTTGCCCATCTCTGCTTGGAACTTCACTTTGGAAAAAAAAGTGCTATGAATGATTGAAGTAAAAGTGGACTGACCACAATCATCAAAGGTACGCTTGGAAAAAAAAGAAGCGCCATTTGATGAAAAGTACAGCTTGCCAACTGTCAGGCTTGGGGGTGGATCCATTATGCTGTTTTGCTGCAGTCAGAGGCGTAGGGAATTTTGCATGGGTGGATGGAAGAATGGACTTCACTTAAAATCAGCAAAATCTTGAAACAAATGTGACACAATCACTCAGGGAACTGAAGCTGAAAATAGTTTGGCCTCTACAACAGGACAATTATGCAAAACACCTTAAAATTAAAAACTACTGCAAGATACATAAAATGAAGCTTTTGGAATCAATCTCATAGTTCTCTGAAAATCTGTGCCTAGATGCACTGCAACAAGACAGCCCAAAAATATTTCAGACCGAGATGTGTACTGCAAGGGGGGTTCTAAAACAAGAATGTATGAACCACTAGCTTGCTGCAAATGTGTTTGCAAGCTGTGATAGCTGCCAAGGGGTGTTGTTACTAAGCACTCCAACAATTACGATTTCTTGGTATAATATTAATATAATTATAAATTGCTTTTTTTTCTTTTAAAAGTAAATATATATTTTGTACAAGGTTGCCTAAATGTTTTGCATAAAACTGCTGATTAGTGGACATTTATTGAGCTGTTTAATTTGCCTGTGTGTTTTGTATGTATGTAAGTATAGCCACGAAATTGAATAAAGCAGCAAAGAGATTCTAAATGTTGAAGATTGCTCAAAAGAATCAGTATATGTTTCTCAGAAGTGTTTTTAAATGCAAAGATTCAGTTATTTGCTTAGATTTGATTGGTTAGACCTTTGGTTACAGATCAGGCTGTTGTGCATTCCAAAGCCTGATCTGTTTTATATTACAGCTGTGTTACCCTGTAAGTGACTGTAGATGAGATCTTGTATGTGGCCTTCAGAACAAGCTGATCAGAATTCATATGTTCACCGTGCATGTACATTTTCCTGTCCTTATCATTCAGTTTTGGCAGCAGCTTGATAAAATGTACATGTGTGGGTCCTTTAGGGACAAATATCTAAAGTTAGATATAGGTCACTTAAAACATGTCAAGGCAGAAAGACTGGAGCTAAAACTGGAAGTCAGCAATAAGGCCATGTAAATGTGTCCTGTTTAACTTGCGTTTGATTCCTTATTCTGGAATGAGATGCTTATAGGAAAAACCCTGATGCATTGCCATGGGAGCATGAGTACTGAAAAGTTTGGCCAAAAGATTAATGGGCTTTGACCCGGATGGTGGTCAATGTCCCCATGGCTGTGAAAACAGTAGGCCAGCACGGCTCCTGACGTCTTCGGCAATCTATCTGTGTGAGGAGACTTCACACGAGGCTGAATCACAGAGTGGGCTGGATCACAGTTTGCTCGGCTCTGCTGTCTGGGGCCAATTTGGCCCCTATTCTCTCAGTGGCATGCGGTGAGGGAGCGTTTGGTCGATAACACATGCCTCACCATTACTGCTCTGATGTCTATTTGAACGGACAAAAGATGATTTGTTTCTTGGCGGGAGCAGCCGGTGGTGTCTTTAAGGCTCAGAGTGAAATAGAGAGAGAGAGAGAGAGAGAAAGAGAAAGAGAGAGGGGGGGAGAGAAGGGGGCAGAGAAAAAGAACGGGAGTGAAGCAGGGAGAGAGGTGGGGGTAGGACAGTAATAGAGGGAGATAGAAATAATGAAAAGAAGGAAAAAAGAGGGAGGAGGAAAGAATGAGAAAAAGAAAAGGAGACAAAGAAATGTGAAAGAAGAGCAAGACAGAGAGAGACAGATGAGAGAAAGAAAGGAGGAAGAAAGAAAAGAGAGAGAAGCAGAATAAGAGGGGGAAAAGAGAGAGAACTGATGGGAAGGAGAAAAAGGAAGAGAGAGAGAGAGAGAGAAAAAGGAAAGCTAGGAAACAAGAATGAAAACAGGGGAGGTGAGAGTAAGAACAGAGAGTATGATAAAGAGAAAGAATGAAGAAAAAAGACAATAGAAAAAAAGAAAAGGACAGAAAAAATGAGTGGGGGAGAGAGGGAAAGAGAGAGAGAGAGAGAGAGAGAGAGAGGTGGGCTGGGGTGGATTGTGTGTGTGGAGACAGGATTGCAGAAACTGAATGGCGTCAGGTCTCAGCGCCGTGCTGCACGCTTGAAAAACTCGCACTTTACCCTGGCCTCTCCTCTACCATCCATATTTCTCCATCTTGTTTGGGCAGAGGCCACAACAGAGATACTTTATTTCACATGTGTGGTGCAGAGAAATTTAATGTTAGAGGGGCTGTTTTTTTTGTTTAGTTTCAGATAGCACTGAGTGACTGCTCGTGACTTTGCACCAGGGAAAATGATTTTCAGAGCCAATAAGGGTGCAGCAGAAGCTGTTCTCTGTGTTATAGACTTGCACCTGTTTCTTCTTTTCCAGCATCGCCATCTCAAGCACACAATGTACATTTCTGGGCTGGATAAATTGAACGTTTTCCAGAGAATAATGTTTGAAAGATCTGTATTATTCGGGGTATTCATTAAGACAACTGACTTTAAAAAAGCATAATCATAAATAATAGCTTATAACAGGTGAAATGGGTATGGTATATCATGGGAGGAATATGCTCAAAATTCTCAGTCGCACTCATCCACAGGTCTGATTCCATTCCAGTATGTGTAATGTATCAGATTCCACTATTTTTATGGAATTCCAGAATGACTGATGCTCCAGCAGTCAACGAGTGGTTTCAGCAAGCTGAGCAAGTATGAGGAAACAGATACACTCAGATTTAAGAAGCGATCCAACCAACAGGTTCAGGCAGACAAGCATCACATAGAGCATTCAGCTTATCAGCTGGGTGATCTTGTATGGCTTTCAACAAGGGATCAAAGATTAAGCCTTGGATGTGGGTGGTGCTTCTGCCTATGCAGTACACACCATCCTGGACAGTCAGCAGAAGCACAGCGGGTTGCAATATTTTGTCAACTGGGGGTATAGTCCTGAGGAACACTGCTGGGTGCTGGCTGCTGACAGTGTTGACAGCAGATTTCACCAGTGATGCCCTGAGAGGCCAGTCCCCTGTCCCAGGGGTCAGCCCTGGGGAGTGTCCAGAGCCACTTGTCAGATACTGTAAAGAGGGAAATGATGCCCTCTACCTGGTCTGCTTCTGTGATTCTCCACTGAACTATGGTGCTCCAGCCTTGGCAACACCTACCTCCCAGGTGATAGGGCACTGCTTGGAATAATCAAGATAGTGTATTTAACTCAGTTCAGAAGTGACAGACTTTGAAAAGTCTCTTGAGTATTTCGATACGTTTCTGAGCTTTTGTGTATTTTTATATTGTTTCTAGACTCTGACTTAAGCAAGTTTTTTGCTCTACCCTTGATATGCCTGTTTTCCCTTATCTGAACACTGTCTGCCTGACTACAGCGTTTTGGATCACACTATTAAACCTTACTAACTTGCAATTACATCCAGTCTCTCTTTCTCTACAAGCCTTACAGCATTGATATGGTTACAGTGTGCCTGTCCTGTAATGCACTCTAGAATGTGCTTTTACAAAAACAGTGTAACTTCTCCTATCCTATTTGAACACACACACATATGCTCAGGATTACAAGCAAGAATAAGTATAACAACTTTATTTCTGAATAAATTCTGAGAAAATTCAACATGATTATGAATCAACCACAATCACTCTGTTTCTACTCTAAACTATAAAGCCACACTGTTGTAATGCATGCAGAGTAAGGAGTGATATTTGCCTTTATGGCAGCATATGTCACTCTAAAATCCCAATATACACCTCCACATGATTAGGAATTCACACATATGCAAGTCACCCATACTGGGGGCACTGATCCACCTCCATACTTTGACAGATTTTGGCTTTGTGCCTGTCGCTGTTGAGCATTTTGGATAGAAAATGGTTCATTGCAGAGACACTTTCCAGAGAAATTCAGAGACTCTTTACAGTGGTGGTGTACACAGGAAAGTCCGGATGGTACGCTTTGTCACTGGCACAATGAACATGACATTCATTTGTCTCATAAACAAGCTAAAATGCATCTGACCACAGCACATGTTTACATGGTCTTTCACTCCATCTGAGATTAACTCAGACTCAGAGAAGGAGGCAGTAGTACTACACAGAACTGATGTATGGTTTTCTCTGTGCTTAACAGAGCTGCAGGTTGCATTCCTTGATGCAGACACAGACTGTGTTAAATGGTTTTCAGAATTACCCTTGAGCCCATGTTGCTATATTTTTCACAGTAGCATGATGGTTTCTGAGGGCTCAAAAGCTGTGCACATTTTACAGGCAGTGTTAAACTATATGGACTGAGATTTCTCTGAATTCCCTCAGGCTTTTCAGACTAGGCAAGTTTATATATAGCACATTATCATACACAACGGTCATTCAGTGTGCTTTAAACTATTATGTTTTGTATATGGTGAAAGAATAAAATTCTTTGCCATCTTGCATTGTGAAGTTTGTCACAAAGTGGTGAGCCATGACCCATCTTTGATTGCAAAGACCGAGCCTTAGTGGATGCCAGTTTTTATAGACAATCATGATTAACCAACCAGTTCACTTGTTTATTATGGAATAAGATAAGATAACTCTTTATTAGTTTCACAAGTGGGAAATTTGCATATGGAATGTTTCAAAACATAACTGTATAACTTGAAACATGAATATTCTTATTCTCTCATAAACTTCACTCTTATTTTTGCCCCATCTTAACTGTTTTTCTGTGTGTTGCAGGCATCAAAATTCAATATTTCTTAATACTTACAAAACACAATCAGGTTGGTAGAAGAAGAAAATTTACAAATTGCGCATTGTTTATTTTTATGGCATTTCACAAAATGTTTATTGCACTTTTTTTCGAAATGGCGTTTGTACTTAATGACTTATTTTCTTATTTATTATCTACAGATACTACAGTAAATAAACATAGCTCTTGAATATTCCTATATGCTGAGAGGAGGTTAGTAGCAGGAAATTAAGTGCTGGGCATATTCCAAGGGAGAGAAATCGACCAGCAACAATGCAAGCTGTTTGTCCTCTTTGGCCAGGCAATTAAAAAATGTGACAGGCACAGTCTTGGCATTCTTAATGGCCAAGCTGACCTTTTGGTTCTGTGGGCACATACTGAAATGGCCAACATGATGGAGAGGAGAGCGTAGGTCCTTTGCACCATAGCGACCGGTTTGCTCTCTCTGCAGCTTATGTCACACACGCCAAATGAATAAGAACCCATTAGACCTCAAGTAACACTATTCAATGAAGCCCATTAAGATGAAAATTTGCCTGTTTTGTTCATCCAGTAAATATCAGAACCTTATTTGTAAATTGAATGGTAGGGGTTAATAAGGGCTACAAAATTCTACTGTGATTGTGGTGAGCCTTGCAATAAATTATGCAATGCATTTTTATGGAATAAATGGTCAGATATAGCATATGAACTTTTAATAGAACGTTTCAAAATGGACCATTCTCTGTCCAGGCAGTACATTGAAACAAATCTAATCTGTCCATTTTGAATTTATTGTTTTGTGATGTAAAAATAATAAAAAAACACACATTTTACATGTATTCAGGCAATTCGGTTTTTAGCAGTGTATAAATTCCACAGTGACTAAAGCGGTCTGTTTAACATGCCACTTCCTGTCCTCTATGAGCGTCAAGCACTGCTCACCTCAAGCCTCTATTGCTCAAAAGAAGAGAAAGATCCACATTGAGACTCTTTCTGTCCTGGCTCCCCAGTGGTGGAATGAAATTTCTCTTGCCATCAGAACTACTAGAGTCCCTTGCTGTCTTCAAACGGCGACTCAAAACACACCTCTTCAAGGAGCATCTAGGAAACTAACTAGCCTCATATTTATTGTTTATTGTCTGTTTAATGTTTTTGTTTACTCTGTCTTTTGGGTTTACAGGTTTGGCAGGGTTTGTTATGGTGAATAACTAAGCTACCACTATCATAGCAGAATGTTAGCTGCTGATGGATTTTGCTTCACAAAAAGAAGAACAGACATGGACTACAAAGCACTATTGTTTGTCAGTCTGGATAAGAGCATCTGCTAAATGCTGTAAATATAAATGTTGGATGTAATTGGATGTAAATGGAGGAACAAAGAGAGAGCTTGGAAACTGGTCGTTTTGAGCACATTCTGAAGTGAATGAAGTGACTATTTGTCATTGTGAACACACTCAAGCTCCACAATGAAATGTGACCTCTGCATTTAACCCATCAAACATGCACTCGTGAAGCAGCAGGCAGCTATCAACAGGGCCCGGGGAGCAGTGTAGCGGGATGGCATGTTGCTCAAGGGTACCTCGGTAGTGACGCAAACTGCCAGAGTACAGCTTTCAAAAAAATAAGTAGAACTCATCATGTTTCCCTCCATGGAAATCTTTAGTAATACAGATGAAGGTACTTAAAATTTCCTCACTTCCATGGTGGGGCTATGGCTGATCCTTGACAGGTTCCTCCTGGGTAGTACATATACGTAGATACATAGTGCACTAATTACAGAAATGTCATAAATGGATGGCAGGAAAATACAAGAGAAAATGCAGGATATGTGCTCTTTAAATCTTTAAGCCATGGTTAAATGCTGGCCTGCACTTTTTTTGAGTACAATAAGATTCACATGTTATAACATATTTAGAATATTAATTTAATTTACAATATTACGATAACAGGTAATAAACAACATATTGTGCAACCCCTGATGAATGAAAGATGCAGTGAAATGGGAAATCTGTACACTCTCTATGAGCATATACCATGCTCTTTGTGCTACAGATAAAACATTTACAAGATATGGTAACATATTTCATGTTGTAACACATGTACTGATGTAGAGGTGTGCCTCTGTGATGGATTTTCATAGCAGCATTGTAAAGGTGTTATTGTGTGCAGCCACTCATGTGTTTCTTTTGCTTTCTCTCTTCCTCTGTGTGTGTGTGAGTGTGTGTAGGTGTGTGTGTGTGGAACAGGGCCCTGGCATTGACACAAATGCAGTCACAGTTCTGTCTCAGTCAGCTGCGGCTCTCTCAGGGAGTGAGCAGCCGATTTGTGTTTGTCACACTTCAGCGCTGCTGTAATGAGGCTATCTCGCTTTCTCCCTTTCCCTCCCTCCCTCTCTCTTTCTTTCTCTCTGTCTCTCTCACTCACTTCTCTCTCTCTTTGTCTCACCCTCTCTGTCTTTTCCTGCCGCCCTCTTTCTTTCACTTCCCCTCCAAATCTCTTTTTACTCTGTTTCTATCTGCTCATCTCCATCACTTTTTTTGGTTCTGTTTCTTTCTCTCCTCCTTGTTCCTCTCTTCCACCTCTTGCATTTCGATTTTCCATTTCCTGTCTCTCTCTATTTTGTATCTCTTTTCCTCTCTTTCTTAACACTCCATCTCACTCCATTCTTTCCCTCTCACCCTTTCACTTTCTATCTCCCCCCTGTCCCTCTTTCCCTTTTTCCTTTTCTCCTTTTTGTTGCCTTCTTCCAATCCTTCACGTCTTGCTTTCTATCCCATCTGCTTTCTCGTTTCCTGTCTCTCTATTCTACTCTCTGCAACATCTCTTGCTTGTGCAAGTGCAATATCATTATTTACTCCTTTTTTCCCTTCATGTTGTTTTTTTTCCTCTCTACCATTGCTCGACACAGCACTATACCACATCTGTCTGCCTCTGAATGGGCAGCCTCTCGGTTGACACTTGATTTAAAATGTTCTGCGGGTTGCGAGGACGCACATGGCTGTGGAGGAGCTCATATATCAGAGAGCTGGAGGAGCTGGGAGTCTGAAACTTCTAGATGATGGATGGAACATTTTTCCCCCTTCCTCTTCTCACATTGACTGCAGTCTCGAACCCAGAGAAGCTGGAGGAGGGTCACAGTCTTATGTACTGCGTGAACAAAAAAGGTCCTATAAAGGGTTCAGCCATAGAATCTTTTCAAAATGTAATGTGTGAGTGTGGATCATATTCAAAACTTAAATAATTTCCACATAATATTACTAGCTAAAATTTCCTAGCTAGTATTAGTGAGGGTGGGGCAAAGCTTGAGATCATTCACACAACTCAAAAGTTTATGGTTTTAACTGTGCGTTATGGCCATTATTTATTTTTTTTGTTTTTTAAATGTTTTGGCTATATACACCAAATCACAACCACCTCACTCTAAAACAGACTGGCTGTCAACTTCTTGCATTGCACCAGTCATCATAGGTAATGGGGATTTGCTCCTCTGTATAGCCTGAAGCCTAAACTCAAACCCTGCCTACACACTGCTAGTTGTTTAGTTCTGTCAATAATCTAACATATCAGGGAGGGTCAATAGTCTGAGCATTTTCATTTGATGATAGGTCAGCATTTTGGGAGTTGGAGGTGAAATATGATATTATTACTTTAAATTATTTTCATCCACCCAGTTTTGCATGGTGATGCAATCATTAAAGTCACTACACCTTGATGAAAGATTACAAGAAATATTTGTCTTTGAAATTAGATGAAATGAATGAATTGTACTTAATATGACCTGGCACATGAACTAAAAAGCTAATTTAAAAAAAGTATATTTTTGGTCTTAGGTTTATTCTAAAACCTGGCACAAATTAGTGAAAATGTCTCAAATTCATGTTTTAAAAATTCTTTTAAATGAGAATTGCACTGATGTTTCAAACTTTTTGCATAATTGAGGGCATGTTTAGAGTATTTTGAATTTTGAAATGGTTAATTGCAGAGACACTTTCCAGAGAAATTCAGAGTTTCTTTACAATGGTGGTGTAGAAAGCAGGGGTTGCAAAAAGGGTCTTTTAATTGACTATTCAAAATGACCAGTGAACCTAAACGAGGCTTTACAACACACTGCATGGCATCAAGCCGCATATTCATTATGTTTCCTGTATTAACTTTGTGTAAGAAATGAAATAACAGGCATTAAACCCTTCAGACAACTTGTTCCTTTCATGACAAATATTAACACCTCTGATTGGTAAGTTTCTCTAAAATGACACAATTTACATTAAATCACTTTGAATTTATTCTGAAGGAATGTAATAAAAAATCAGTGGAATTGCCCTTCATCTTAAAATATTTAGGTCAGCTGGTGTAAAAAAATGACAAAATTGGAGATGCAAGGTTTTGTTTTAACAGGGGTGATATATTCAGTGTTTACCCATAAAACAAGTTAATCATCCTCAATACATCCCAGATGTGAAGAGCAGATCTTACAAAATGTGTTGATTTGCTGGGGTTATATTTTAAATAAGATGAGTTTACAGTGCATAGCCAGTATTCAGTTTATAAATGTGAGCATTCTTCAGTCTGGATCTCTTGAGGCAGGCTGCCTTCCTCACGGTACAGCAAACACCTCCTCCAAATGCCACGGCCTACTGTAGGTCAAGAGGTGTCAAAAGCATTACGGCCATGTGTCGCTATAGCACAACATGAGGTAATGGTCACTCAAGGGCAGCTCCATGTGTGTGGAAAAGCCTGTTACAGTGACCTAAACTACATGATGAAATGCAAAAGTAGTAACATGAAAATGTAAGTGAACAACTCAAAGTCTGAAATTTTTCTGCTTTAGTTGTTGGACATAGGCTCCTAGCCAAATGTACTGGCACTGTAATGGTTTGGCAGCAGTATCTTGTAACTGAAATGGTCCCTTTTTGGACTTACTGAAAAAAAAAAAAAGAAACCCACTCAGATTTAGCATTCTGTTTCAGAACATGGAAAAGAGACCTTGAAAACTACAGAAAGATTGTCTATTCTAACTCTTTGAAACTTTCATATGAAAATGCATTTCAGTATTCAAATTCAATTAAGTACTTTTTCTGTGCAAAACTAATTAAAGCTCAAGCAAAAGTGACCAAGTTAAAGTGACTATTTGTCATTGTGAACACACTCAAGACCCACAACAAAATGTGACCTCTGCATTTAACCCATCACATATGCACATGTGGAGCAGTGTTCAGCTATCAGCAGCGCCTGGGGAGCAGTGTAGCAGGACGGTATCTTGCTCAAGGGTACCTCAGGACTGCAACCTTCAGGTCCCAAGGGCAATGTCCTAACCAAAAAAAAAGGTCATACTTAATATTTATATGACCATTTCTTCTGTTACTGTAAAATTCTTTACAATTTATATAAGTAAATGAACATCGTTCCGATTTACAATAAAACTGCCTTTATAAAAGATTTATGAATGGTTTATAATTATTTTATTTGTTATTAATAGAGTTACAGTGCCTTAACAAGTTATAACACATAAATAAAAGGCTGTGCTCCATGTTCATTGAAGTCATCACTATTGCAATTTTCTTTGTGTTATAACTAACATATATACTTATATTTAAGCCAAATAAAAAAACATTTATAAATGAATTATAAGCCATTCATAAACTTGTTGTTTTATTGTAAATGTATTTTACTTTAAATACTGTAGTATACTTCAAGTGCCATGTTTTTTAGGCTATTTTGTGTACTTTAAGAAAAGACACTTTAGCAAACTTACTGTAACAATGAGGTGCTTTAGCTCACTATGTATAGCTCACTTTAAGGATAAAGTAGTTTAGCTTACTACGTGAAAGTGAAGTGAAAGTGACTTTAAGTGTAGCTCACTTTAAGCATGAAGCAATTTAACTTACTAAGCGTAGCTCACTTTAAGTATTATGTGGATTGTAACGTATTAACTGCGGCTTATTTAAAGTATTGAGTGGATTGACGGCCCACGTCCTCAGCCCCAGATCCAAGTCCCTTGACCTTTTGCAGTGTGAGGGAGGGCCTGTCATATGAATTAATGGCATAGTGGCACACACTGCAGCTGTGGCTGTCCCATGCCAGTCCAGCCCAGTGAGCCTCATTAATTACATTAGCCGTGTCTGAACTGTGCACTCTCAACCTGCTCTCCTTCTGTGCATGCATGCATGTCTGCATGTTACACTTTAAAATTCTGTGTGTGTTACACTGTAAAAAATAATAATCAGTAAAATTACTAAAATACTAAAATACAAAATACAGTATTTTACTGAAAGACATTCTACAGTAATGTTACTGTAACTGTATGCCATTTAAACCATAGCATAAATGTCTACAGTATGCATAATACAAAACCAGTGTAAACTAGAAATTTACAATTTTAATAGTACTTTACTGGACACAACTGTAGGTGATGCTTACTGGAGTGAAATACCACAGTGCAACCAGTGTACCTTTGGACTGCTACACCCAAGCAACACTGACTTGTAGGTGGCTTAATCAGAACTTCTCAAACATAAGTGGAGATGGCAATATCTGTCAATTCTGTTTGGCATTGAGAAAAAAAATGAACCTTTTAAGCCAGTCACATGTTTTTTTATGTATCAAGAGTCACAAATGTAGCATACATCAAGTACATCATTTACATGTAATACACTAAAATACTGAGAAACTGCAACTGTTTAGTCTTGTATATACACTTATCAGCTATAACATAGAACCACCTGCCTAATATTGTGTAGGTCCTTTACATGCTGCCAAATCAGTTTTGACTGTGGTGCACTCTGTGTTCTGACACCTTTTTGTCATAGCCAGCATTTACTTTTTAAACCACGGAATATCTTCAGTGGGATCGGACCAGATGGGCTACTCTTCTGCCACACCTATCAGTGAGCCTTGGGTATTCGTTATTGAGTCACCAGTTGTCCTTTCTTGGCCACTTTTGGTTGTGCTAACTACTGCATACCTGGACTACTCCACAAGACCTGCTGTTTTGGAAATACTCTGACTCATCTAGCCGTCACAGTATATTCCTTGTCATAGTCACTCAGGTGCTTACACCTGTCCATTTTTTCTGCTTCAAACACATCAATTTCAACAACTTGCTGCCTAATATTTCCCACTCCTTCACAGGTGTCACTGTAATGAGATAATGAAATAATCAGTGTTACTCATTTCACATCATATTGTAGCTGATTGGTGTAGTCTCTTTTCAAAGAAATATATGTACTGGTACTATTGTTAGTCTTGGCATTGGCCAGAACCAGAGAATAATTTCTGGGTTACTCCTTCTGTAAGCTGATATATTTTTACTGTCTCAAGGTTGTAAAATAAAATTAAATAAACAGGAAACTAAGTTGAGCTTAGATGTTTAGTAGGAAGTTTAGTTAACTACATGATACGACCACCTTACTTTTCTAGTTTAACACATTGGAAATGAACACTATTAGTAATCACGTTACCTAACAAATTAAAATTGTGAAAAGCTTGAATGGCATTTGTATAATTATGATCTTTAGCATTGAGCTCATGTCTGAGAAAAGACAAAATTTTACAGTTGGTTTATTTTATTATTTAGGTAAGTATCAGTAGATGTGTATATATTATAAAATCCTGGAAAGACGGTGGAGTGTTAGTATGAATGACATGTCTGTATAGATTTTTCACCAATCTTTCACCTTTAATTTGAATTTCTCATTGCATTATGGGAGCAAGAACCTCAAGCGCAAAAAGTACCAGAGAGTGAGGGTGTAACGTGTCACCCCCTCCTTTCTCGTCCATGTTGTGTTTTGGTCCCCTTCCTCGTGTTGTGTATAGCCACGCCCTAGCCCCGCCTCACATCTGTTTCTCGTTTCTGTAATCACGTCCCCTGTCAGCTGTTTCTCGTTTCATGTGCCATTTATACCCCTGTGTTTAGTTTAGTCTTTGCTAGTCTTTGTATGCCATCGTCCATGTCATCCTACTGCTGAAGCAATTCATGTCATTTCCCCATGTTTTGTTTTCAGTTTATGTTAATATCATCATGTCCCCATGTTATGTTCCATAAGTGTGTCGTTTTGTTTAATAAAACCTTTTATGATTCTACGCTCGCTGCACTTGCTTTCTCAAACACCCCACGTTCGTGACAGAGGGCTGCCATCACACATGTTGGACATAAAATTCTGCCTTAAACTCAAACTTTGTTTCTGTTTTTGAGAATTGGATAAACTGTTACACAATTTTATGGTAAAAATCATTACATAAAAATAAAACATTAAATATAAAGGGTCATCTCAGTATTGTTTAACCCATGTCTCTGTAACCAGATAAGCCAGGAATGTTTTGTTGAGTCATTTTAAAATACCAGTAATTCACATTTCTTTTATCTTTACCTAGCCTTTAGTGGATGCTGAGCAGAGTTCAGCTACTTGGCCTCAAGTTGCCCATCCAAGGACCCTTAGGTGCAAATGTTACTTTAACCATCTGTATTGGGTTGCGATAGTTGGACCTGTAGATTAGCTAACCAGTCAGAGAGTGAATTTTTCATTTTGGGATTAGCAGTGGTGTCTGTGAATAGTACACAGAATAAATGATAAATCTAGAGAATTTTCCATTATAGTATTAACAGTGCCGTTCATAAGTGTTATAGAAAATATACTGTAAATCCAAATAAATTTCAGTAATAGTAATGTCTGTGAATGGTATAGAGAATATACTGGAAATCTACAGAATTTCCAATTTAATGATTAACAGCAGTCTCCTTGAATAGTAAAGCAAATATGTGAAAGTGACTATTTGTCATTGTGAACACAGCCCATCACACAAAGTGCACTACAACAAAATGTAACCTCTGTATTTAACTTATCCAGACACAAAGTAATGGGTAGCTATCAACAGCACCTGGGGAAAAGTGTACCTTGATCAAGAATACCTTAGTGGTACCTGGGCCAGGACTTCAACCTGCGACCCTCAGATCACATGGGTAAGTACTTAACAAGTAGGTTACTACTGATATGCTTGTAAGCCTAAAATTTTCAATTTTAGGACTAACAGAGGTGTCTGTGATTGGTACAGAGAATATACTGTAAATTAACAGGTTTTGAGTTTTACAATTAACAGTGGTGTGTGTGAATGGTGCAGAGAATATACAGAAATCTACAGAATCATTTTTTTTATATGTGAAGGAACATTCAGTAAACCAAATAGAAAAGGTACTGGCAATTTTGTACCATGGCATTATTATTTTTCTATGTTTCTATGTTTTTTCAAATTTCATTTCTTTATTATAATTTTCATTTATATATTTATTTATTTATTTACACTGAAAATATTTTTTAAAGTATTTTGTCTTCTGTTTAGCAGACCATCTCTAGTTGATTAGGGGAAGCAAACAAGTTTTCCTGGTGCAGTGCCATAAAGAGTTCTAACGGTCACAACATCCATTAATGTTAATCATCTCATAAGTCCTCTGGTCATTCAGTTGAGTCTCTGTTTTCTATGCTCTATATTTGGTATTGGTTTTAGACCAAGGATTGCCACCAAGTATTTCTTCCTGTATTTTACCAATGCTTTAGATATAGCTCCACCCACAACACTACCCTGTTAATACACTGATTCCATCAACTTTCTCTCTTTATTTGGGAAAGAACTGAGGGTTTTAAAAATGCATTTGCCAGTCTTGGTGTATTGATCTAAAGATTATAATTTAACCATATCAATTTTGGAATGCTGGGATAAATTTTATATTTAATATTTTAATAATAATGTATGCTCTTATTTTTGGCCAAAATAAAATTCTCAAACTTTTTGCAAATGTAAACATCCAGCAGTTAAATACTGCGTAAATAGTTTGAAGTAATAAGAATTTTACTAAAACATTTACATAAACCATTATATTTCTCTACATATGATAATTTGTGTGTCAGGGAGAGTGAGTGAAAAGTACCCCTTTAATTCAAATTATGGAGCGCTGTTATTTGAAAGAGTGGCTCAATGTCATGTCTATCACAACAGATAGGATAAAAACAAGGCATAAAATAATGAAATTATATAAACATTTCATGAAATCTTCACCATGTACTCCCTTTGGATGCTATACTCCGACCACAAGAAGCAGAAAGAATCCTTTAGTATCAAATAGGACACAGGAACACTTTAACAGTTTAAACAGTTTTGGGAGAGCATGGCATTAAAATGACATGAGTGAATGAGATGACTGTTTCATTATTGAAGTGCAAACAACTTGCCATGCAACGTGAGTGTGCTGTCTTTTCTTGTCCTTTCAGCCAATAGACACCAGTGAGATTTCACTCTGAACTGTCAAAGTAAAACTAGCTCAGTGTATAATATATAATATATATACAAACCCACTTTTCAGAAAAGTTGGGATGTTTTACATAATGCAATGAAAACAAAAATCTGTGATATGTTAATTCACATGAACTTTTTTAACTGATAAAAATACAAACAAAATGTTTTCAGTGGTTTTACTAAACAACTTAATTGTATTATGTAAATGTACAAAAAACCTAGAATATGATGGCTGCAACACATTCAACAAAGTTGAATCAAATTTGGGGCAGAGGCATGTTTACCATTGTTACGTCACCTTTCCTTTTAATAACACTTTTAAATCATTTTGGATTCTAATTGGATACAAAATTTTGTCCATTCTTGCTTGATGTTAGACTTCAGCTGCTTAACAGTCTATAGTCGCTGTTGTCTGAATCCTCTTTATGATATGCCATAGGGGGGGTGGATGTTTGGTTGGGCAGTTGTGGGTCCTGCCTTTGCGCCCATGCCATGTCGGGCCGGCTGGGGGCACGTGGCCATGGTTATGTCAATCATGCCTATGTGTTTCACCTGGGCCAAAGCCCTTATAGGCATGGTTGACGGGGCGGTGTGGAGTCCTTGTCTCTGTTAGGCAGGTGTGGCTGCTGGGTTTAGCTACACTGGATTCGCACCGGTAATTTGGTAAAGGTTCTGGGTTTTAACTCAGGGTCTCCCTTTCCTCCCCCTTTCCTGTTTACCCCAGCAGGGAGGTGGCCGTCTGTTAAGGAAACTTTTTATACCTCAACTCCAGTCCACCTGTGGCCCTCTGAGGAGTGCGCCGGTTGCAAACAGGCTGGTAACATAACGGATTGTCAAGTCAAAGTCAAGTCAAGTTTATTTGTATAGCGCTTTTTACAACTGACGTTGTCACAAAGCAGCTTTACAGAAAAAGGCAAGGAAAGGAAAAACTCCCTATCAGTAGGAAGAAACCTTGGGAGGAACTAATGCTCAGAAGGGGGAACCCATTCTCCTCTGGTTGACACCGGATAGCAAAAACAAGCAAGAGAAAAGAAAGAAAAATAA
>JBBPDA010000132.1:22529789-22544694 GCA_037974385.1 Arnoldichthys spilopterus | reverse complement strand
CAGACTTTTTGACCTGCTGCCCTCTGGTAGACGGTATAGAAGCCTGCAGACCAGGACCACCCGACATAGAAACAGTTTCTTTCCCCTCGCCGTCTCCCTCCTAAACAGTTAAATTGTCACACTACTCCACCTTGCAAGACTCCACTTTATGCACTCACCGTTATTTGCACTCTGTGTTCCTGTTTTGTTTTTTTTTTTTGTTTGTTTTTTTCTGTAAATAAGTCTTTGATTGTTTATCATATTATATTGTTGATTAATATTATTAATTAAGTTGTTTACATTGTTGTACTGTGTTCGTACTACTATTTACACTGTACTTGAGAGACACCATCTGCCGAAAACAAATTCCTTGTATGTGTTCACTTACATTCTTGGCCAACAAACATGATTCTGATTCTAAAACCTGACTGGAACATTTCACGAATGTTGTTCCTATGTAGAAATGAGCATAACTGTTTCTTAAGCCTTTTTTTTTGTATTTTTGAAATAAAAGGGAGGTTTGATATTGGCCTGTAGTTAGAGAGCTAGCAGGGGTCGAGATCTGTTTTTTTAAGCAAGGGTTTAACAACTGCTAGCTTAAAGGTTTCATGTACACTGCCGATACTGAGGGAGGAATTTATTATTCTCATAAAAGGTTCCATTACTGTCGGTAGTATTTTTTTTAAAAATTGCTTAGGTAGAGGGTCTAGGATGCAAGTTGATGAATTTGAGGTAGAAATTAGTGAGATGAGTTCTTTTTCTTGAAGGGGAGAAAAACAATCTAATCGTTGGTCTGATATAATTAAATTTTCTGAAGAGTTAAGTATCAAACTGTCCAGACTTGGATTTTTGTGTGCATTCCCCCTCGAGTTAAGCCCTATAGAAGGGGTTCCTTCCCTTACCCTGTAACCCAGTAGCCTTTCCTTTGCCGGCATTGCCTTAGGGCGGCCCTAGTTTAGCTTGCGGCTACCCTCTCGTGAGCTAAGGTACCCGCTACTTACGTTAGCCATCATTGCGGTTTGTTTACATATTGTGCCAGTGAAAAATGGGTGGGTTTACACAAAATGTGTCAGTAGTGTGTTACTTGTGCAAAATGATTTTAAAACTGAAAGAAAATAATTAATAAAATAATAAGAAATTAATATGAAATATACAATATATTTTTAAACATTGCACACTGATAAACCACAACATTAACACCACTGAGGTGAAATTAATAACATTTCAGTAAGACAATAAAGCCTTGAGTAAGACAATAAATGTGACGTTTTGAGGATGCTTGGACACAAACCCAGGCTCATTGTCATTGCCATGTTTATTGAAAACAGGCAAGCAGTCAAGTCCAGAGAGGGAGCTCTAAACATGTTGTCGAACATTTCCAAGGTCAAACAGGGATACACAGATTGTCAGAGGTTAAGGGTAAGGCTAAGGTCTATTAGATAAAGCTGAGGTCGAGATACTGAAGCTAAGGCTAGGGGTGCTAAAAACATTCACTACGGCAAGGCTTAGAATACTGCTTCACACAAGTAGACTCCTTGTGTTGGGTGCGAGTTTATGTAATGCCTCTCATTAGCCCCCTGATCCACACCACCTGTGCAAAGCTGGATCTGGGAGCTACGACTGGGGTGCTGACCACCAGAGTCCTCAGAAGGGACCCTTTTCCTTACACCACTCCCCCCCTAACGGATGACTCCCAGCGCCTCCTTGCTCCCCCCGGACATCGCAGGTGCCTCCTTGCTCCCCCGGACGTCATCGGCGCTTCCTGGCTCCCACCAGACATTACCCCTCAGATTACCCCTATCTGCTTTGGTTGCCTGCCTGTTTAAAAATAAACAGTGTTCGTACTCGCATTTGCATCCTGCATCCACCAAATCGTGACAATAAATCTGTTTTACATTATTCCCTTTTGAGTAATAGGGCTACACTTTCTCCATGTCTCCCTCCTGTTTTCCCTGTATCTTATCCTTTTCTGTATTTACTAGTCCTGCAGCAATTAGCCCTTAGTTTGCAGTTTGACTTACTGGGGTATGTAGCATTGATAAGATAACTTCTGACTCACCTAGACTATGCAAGTCTGGGCATTATTATTATACATACACATCCCTAAGAGTTGGTTCCTCTGCCACTATCCACTGATATAAATGATAATTCAAGCTCCATATTTGTACTGGGGAGGACATATATATATATATATTTTTTTTTTTTTGCTCTGGATTGTAGTGGTTTGTTTCCTTTTGTTTGATTTTGATTGTTTTTGTAACGTCCACGCCCCTTGTTTACGTGTCTGTGTTTTTGGTTGTCTGTGCCACGTGTATCCTTCGTGTTCACCCGAGCCTCGCCTTACACCTGCTCCTCGTTACCCGTCTCCTCCCTGTTCTCAGCTGTCCCTCATCAGTGTTTAGAATTTAAACCCCATGTTTTGTGAAGTCCCTTGTTGGTCAACTGTTGTCTTCCCTCAATGTCTTCCTGTCGATCTGCCGTGTTTTTGACTCCGTTTATGCACTTAGTGTTTGTTGTTTTGCTTTATTAAGACCTTTTTGTTTTCATCTCTGCATTTGCTTCCTCCTTCAAAAACCCCACAATCATTACAGTTTTTTGTTTTGTTTTTATTTTATTTATTTACTTTTTTACATACCTTGCCATACATTTGATATTTCATTCTTGGCCTGCTGTTTGCATAAATAATGGGGAAAAGATTCAAGTAAATATCAGATTCATTGTAATCCAGCTTTCTGTTTTTCTGTCTGTACTTTATTTGGATAGCTTGTGCCCTTGTTGACTCTGGGTATCTCCTACAGAACAAATTTGAGAGGCATAGTCGGTAAACTAGCCAGGCCGGGTCACAACATTATTAAAGTGATATATATTTCCATTTGAATAAAAAAAATTAAAACAGCTATAGGGTATAATTGCTTTTTTGAAACGTGGTTAATGACCAGGATAACTAATATAGTAGGCTATTTTATCTACAGGGTAAGGACAATTCTAATTTTAGAGGCTATAGCCATGAATATGAGGCCAACAGGAAAAACAAGGAACAACGCTCTGTGATTCTAATTCTAAACTTGAAAATTAAGTGAAATAGCAATTATTCCCAAAACGTATGTAGTTATGTAGACCTCTCAAAAAATAAATTGCTTTATAAAGTTTGCTTATCTAGCTAATTAGCTCATTAAATCTTGGTTAGCAGAGTGCAAGAGTGTTTCTTTTAAAAGATATTCCTCCCTATTGTATCTGTTTTCAAAACAGTATTGGCATGGTGCCTCTGTGTCATGGTGACATTCCTGGTATAACCCAGACTGTTGTGATTAACTGGAACATGTGAGGCCATGTTAAATATGAAGCACTGCTCCGCCTAAGCTACTGCCACTCTCATTGGAGAGAACCTTCCTCTATTGACCCTCAGGCAAGACTAATGAGACTCATTTCAGACCACCCTCCCCACCCCCCCATATCCTTCCCCTATCCCCACACCTCCTGCTGGGTAATTGGCTGATGGTGTTTGTCCAAGTTGTTTCTGTCTCCTAGTCTCTTTTGTTCACTTTCACCTGCCTAACTCCTTCCTTCCCATGAGACCCTACCTGTTCTGAGTTCCAAACATGACCAAAGGTTGCTGTACTCCTGTTGGGACTCTATAGAACATTTGTTTGTTTCACCTTAGCAGCAAGGCAGAAATGCACTTTGCTTTATACTATTCCCCAAACTAAACATAAATATATAGTATTATCTAATTGTGGATTTAATTCTGCAGTTGTGCTGTTCTCATGTGTCAACACATGCATTATATTTACCCTAATAACTTATTTTAATGTGTTTTAGAACTGACTCTCTAGGTCAGCACTGAAAAACGCTAGAAAGGTAAGCTACCATAGAACTTCTGTGGTTAGTCGAGTGTTGAATTTTTGATGTTCTGTGGACTTACTTATTACTTGCAAATCAGTCACTTGTTCCCACCTCTGCTGTTAAGCTAGAGTAGTTGCATCATGCAGAATTTTTTAAAACACAGCGAACACTCAAAACATTTAAACACACCAAAAATATACTTTCTCGCAAACTTTTCTTTACCATTCTAAATAACCAGTGAACCTACACATGCATTATTTTATCTTGAAATATCCTGCATGTCTTGGCAAGAATGGGTTTTAGGCCAAGAGATCTCTGTTTATCAAAGTCTCTGGCGTCATGCAGCATACTCATAACTATTTTGTGTAGATTTAAAAAAAAGCGTTCAGTTTTCACACCTGCAAGATGCTGTTCCTCTGGCACAAGCCAGCTCACCTTTGCCACACACACATGCTATATCAGTAATCTGAGTTTAAAGCTTATTTTACATTTGAATAAAGCCTGGGAATTTTATTTTGGCCAAAATAATTATAGCTTACTACATAGAAAACATTTCCATCCAAGATTAGAAGCTTTTTCAATTACCATTTGGCTGTGGTACCACACACTTATAATTCCAAGCCACTTTTTCTTGGGTTCTCATCAGTTCAGTTTTATTTACATAGTAGCCTGCTCAATGGATTTTGTCCCAAAGAAGCCTCACAGAAATCCAGGTCCAGACCCCTAGAACAAGAACAAGTTTTATTTCCTTTCAGACTGTCTGTTTGAAGGTGTTGAAGTGATGCCATACTACCTTTATCAAATCCAATGGGCAGTGGTGGTCTAGTGGTTAGGACCTTGCTCTTGGGAACTGAAGGTCGCAGGTTAAAGTCCTGGTCCGGACACCATTGAGGTACCCCTGAGCAAGGTAGGCTGCTCCCCAGGTTCTGCTGATAGCTGCTCCACGTGTGCACATGTGATGGGTTAAATGCAGAGGTCACATTTCGTTATGGTGCTTGAGTGTGTTCACAATGACAATAAGTCACTTTCAATACCCTCTCACAGGACTTCAGCCACTGACTTCAAGGCCTACAAGCAAATTTTTTCCAATTCCAGGCCTGGAGGGCCAATGTACAGCAGAATAAGGTTTATCCCTGCTCAAACACATCTTATTCAACTCATTTATTAATCAGTTTGTAGCAGGATTTGTTTTGAGCAGGGAAATTGCCAACTTGTGTGGGACACTAGCCCAAGTAAAGATTTGCAGATCCCTAGCCTACAGGATAATATGTGACCTTGACTTTGCCACCTAAATGCATTTTAAGAGTTTATGAGCAATGTCTAATTAATGACCAAAGAGGTGAAGCCACCTTATTTTGAGCATGGTAAGTATTTATTGGACTGCAAGTTTGTGTTCCATCTGTGCATGATTCTTTACCTTTTAGCAAATGATCCACAATACAGCAAGATATTACGAAGCTTTAAATCAGTTTGCTTTAGTGGCAAGTTTAATGGCAAATACACCTGGGACAAACTCTAGGCTTATGATTCTAATACGCTCCACAAGATGCACATTATTTTTGACAGAGAGGTGGTGCAAAAGCTATTCCTGCAACTGAAGACTTCAAAATTAAATGTACACACAGACACACACACACACACACAAAAGATCCAACAGTTTGAAAGTGTGATATTTTGGCACTCATCACAGTCCCACCCTAAAAATAGGCCCCACATCAGAATTTCAAATGAGTCCCTGACTGTTTGAAGATGAATTATGTCCACAGGATACATCTTATTTTGTGTGTTTGTGTGTATTTGTTTGTGCGCATTTCATACACCCTCATTTACATCCAGCTAGTGACAAATGATTGCTGTGTTAGTAGCTCTGATTTGTACTTCCTCTTTCAGTTTTAGAAGTGTAACTCAAATAATGCAAAAACTCCAAACACTGAGGGCAAAATCCAGGGAGGCGAAGCATTTTATTAAACTTAAGTGGGCCAAATAAGTTTATTTTAAGCAAAAAAAACAACCTTCCGTTTCATGCTTTAAATTGCAGGTGACAAGTCCCATACAATATGTTTAATCCCAAGGTAATTGCTGTCATTCAGCGAACACTTAAAGTTTCAGTGAAATTGCCATGCTGAGATGCATCATGACTTTTCTACCGCTCAATAACTTTTTTTTTTCAAATCCTGCTAAATGTGGCAGATGCGATGAGGGGACAGCCGCAGACGTCTGTGTGTCTTCGACCATTCTAATCTGTGAGGATGATCTAATGGTAAAAGGCCAGAGGTGGGCTTTGTTTTGGAAGAGTCTCTGAGGTGAGGAACTCAGAGAAATGCCAGACAGTAAGAAAATGTCGTAGCAGATGGAGGAGATGAGATCATGGCCACGATCAAAAAAAAAGAAGAAAAAGTTAAGCAAAATTGAGAGATGTTATTCAGAGATGTACCTTCAGACGCTGCCACATTGAATAAGTCTATCAAAACTTTCCTCTGTCTGAATGGTCTAAAAGGTAACATCATGCAATTTTTTGACACAAAAGGCACAAAGCAGTGGTGGCATTATGATTGGACCGACAAATCATTTTTACTCACTTTTGTCATTTATCATCAAAAGAGTTGTCCATTCAAATCAGACTGGACATAGTTACGAAACCATTTCTGAAGACGTCGGACTCCACCGCTCCAGAGACAGTCAGACAGACTGCTTATAAAACCACTGTCATTCACCCTACCAGTGGCAGACCAGATTACTCTAAGAGCAAAGCATGTATTAGTATGCAAGGTCACAAAGGAACCCAGGGTAACTTTTAAGTAACTAAAGGCCTCTCGCACATTAGCTAATGTTTATATTCAACAGTATACCACAAGAAAACATTGAAGAACAATGATTTTAATATATGGGGTTGAAAGGAGAATGCCATTGCTCTCCAAAAATGACATTTCCGACCATTTACAGTTTGCTAAACATCACATGGACTAGCTAGAAAGTAATCGGAAAAATGTATTGTGGACAAGTTTAAAAAAAGTGTTTAATGTAGCAGAACAATAGACCTAAGCACAGAAGGTCTTTTGCCAAAGGATAAAGAAGAATTTGGAATGGAAAATTCAAAAAGTCTTGACCTTAACCCAAAACAAAATGTTGTGGAAGGACCTGAAGTGAGCAGTTCATTTTAGGAAACTCACCAATATCCCAGACTTGAAGCTGTACCATACAGAAAAATGGGGTAAAGTTTCTCCAAGCTTTCAAAATGTTAGTTGCAGTTATTGCTGCACAAGTGGGTCACATCAGATATTGAAAGCAAAGGTTCACAACTTGCCACTCACAGATATGTAATATTGGATTATTTTCCTCAAAAAATAAATGGCTTATTATATGTTTTGTCTCAGTTGTTAAATTGGGTTCTCTGTAATCTTTTTTTTTAGCATTTATATGAAAATCTGATGATGGTTTAGATGTTTTACCATAGTTCTAATAGTCTTATTTCACCAATGCAGGTGCTCAGTTTGTTTATTGATCATCCTGAGTTTAAATTGGTGACTGTAGTGTACCATATCGCCCAGAGGAAAACACTTTATTGTCTGAAAATTAAAAAAAAAGCATTTTATTAGGCCGAAATACTGTTCTTTTACTTTGTACATACACTGATCAGACACAACATTTAAACCACTAACAGGTGAAATGAATAACATTGATTATCTCATTACAAAGGCACCTGTCAGGGTGTGGGGTTTATTAGGAAGGAAGTGAATAGTCAGTTCTTAAAAACTGATCAAATAAAGGATAGGTGAGCCTGACATCATGCTCACCAATGCGCATGGGGAGAAAAGGCTAGCCCATCTGGTCTGATTCCACAAAACAGCTGTTCTTGCACAAAAAGTTAATGCTTTACAGTAAGACACGTGAGGGGAACCTACACAATATAAGGCAGGTGGTTTTAATTTTATGGCTGATTGTTGTATATTATTGTTGCTATTATTTTTGTTCATTGTCAACACACAAAAACAAGGAAAAAGCGAAACCTTCAGAGCTATTTTCACTTTCCTTCTACTGATTAGTGATTCTCTGCTGCAGCTCTACAAATTCCTTCCTGCTGCGTGTTTGACAGCAGCAAAAAAGACTACACTACATGCACTGTGTACTCCTTGTTTACTGTTGAGGAAAAGCTAGATTTTAACTGATTACTGCATTTTATAAACTTCCACACACTAGGTTTCAGCAGACAAAGTAGAGAAATTGAATCTGGTGTATAACAGACCTACTCTGAACAGATAACAGTTAAAAAATATTAAAACATGATTTGCAATTTAAAAAATGGCATCAATAATAAAGGAAAACATGAGCTAGATTTGTACATTGTGGTACAATGCAATAAAAGGAGTATGATTTACATCAGATATTCAAACATTCATTTTTTTCCCTACCTTGCCTCATCTCACCTTGGTTAATTCTCTTGAAACCAGTGACTTGAATTAATGTGTGAGCTTTGAAAAAAAAGCAGAAGAAGAAGAAGAAGAAAAAAGAGAAAAAGAGGAAGAATCCAGGCCACAGTAGCAAAACCTTGTCTAAAGATAAGAGCTGATTGAGGTGAGGGGGAGATTGTGGCTTAACAGACATAGAAATGTTCCAGACTGATAGAGCATGCTACTTTTTTCCCCACTCCCTCTTCTCAGTGGGTAGATTTGCCGGCGGGGAAAATGGAGGGGGATGGGGCGAAAATCACAAGTCTCATCCTGAAAGAAGAAAATAGGTGGTGAAATAAAAAAGGGAAGCCACTCTTACACTAGGGCTTAGAGGCGGCATGAATTATGCATTTCTCTGTGCGAAATCCCGAGTCTCATTTTTGGGGACCTTACATAGATAATCCCTCCTTCTTACTTCAGAGAACCTGGCTTCAGAGGACCCCTGTCTCTTTCTCTACCGCCATCATCTTGGCCTCTAATTGTCATTGAAGTTGCAGTGGGAAGAAGTTAACTATTGTAGAGAGACAAATAACCACAACACGTCCTAACATTGAGTTACAAGAAAAAAGCTTATGCTGATGTGTTTCACAACCATTAAAGCTTCTTCTGCACTACTGTCAGGTCATGGTTAGAGTTCATCAGAGACCGTTGATCATATTACAATATTCTGTTGGCAGAATTTCAGGTTTATTTCAGGGAGCCAATGCTGTTGGAGGCATAAGATGGAGAAACAATATAAGATTACTAAAATAAAGCAAAACAGTGAATCACAATGGATTTTAACCTTTTTAGGGAGAATTCCAACATTTAAAAAAAATTCTACATGATTTAAATATTTAGATGTGAACATTCAAAGGGTTTTTGATGTAATATATAATAAAGAAGAATTACAATGTAAATATAGCCATAGAGACATATCATGGCTGTCTAAAGAACGAAGTATTAAGGATATTTATATTAATATACTGTAAGTGAGCACAGAATTTAATTGGGGTTCCATTGGTTCCACTAGACTTCCCCAGTCACACATTACCACCAACACTGGCTAGTTTATCATGCTTAGAGGAGGTAACAACCAGGTATGGTTCATCAGCTAGCAGACATCCACAGTGTTGAGTAAAGAAGGAGAGGGAGGACCAGGAAGCAGGATAATAAACTAAAACCCTTTGAAAGCCTCAACAGCATTTATTTTTTGGAGGAGGGGGCGGGAAATTGTCATTTGCAATTATCACTTAAATGCTTATCAAGTCTGGTATTTATGATTCAAATACAGCATGAAATCTAGAAGCAATGCAAATGCATGAAAAATTAATAGCAGGAGGTAAATGGGCAGAAATAATTGCTGCAAAACTGCGAGCAACATTAAATAGGCATCAAAGCATCAAATATTTGGTTAAAATGTTCATGTCAAGTGAAAATTCTCCAGGTGATAGCCTATCATCTGCAAAAATGTATGCAGTGACACAAGTGTGCATTTGTTAGAATCAAACATAGCTGGCCTTTGACATTATGCCGCATGCCTACTCACAGTTCTCTTTGCAAATGGCCCTTAATTCAAATTCAGAAAACTTCCCAGAGGAAATTGTTAGTTACAGCTCATATAGACAAAAAGGACAGGTAGGCATTAAAAGATTTAAAAAATTAAATATTAAAAATAAAATAGAATATAGTCAAAATACTCTATACTACATAAACATTCTTTACACCATATACTATATTACTATAACTGTGATGGGTTAAATGCAGAGGTCAAATTTCGCTGTGGTGCTTGAGTTTGTTCACAATGAAAAATAGTCACTTTCACTTCACTCCTACTGTGTAAACAGCTATATAAACACTAATGTAACTGAGAAAATTGCACAAAGGATATTGCAAGACTGTGTAGTATAAATATATATAAATAAATATAGTAAATGCAGCAGCAGACAGGATACTGGACATAACTGATATATTAAAAATATACTAAAATTTACAATAGATGTATTAAAAAGGTAACTACTAATTAAGGGTGACTTTTAGCTAAGCAACTCCTTTTTGTTTGCTGGTATTGTGGGACCCCCTGATTGCCACCAGGTATTTTGCATATTTAAGAGGACCACACTATCCACCCATAGAGAGGAAAGCCATTTGTGTCCCCTTTTACTCCCAACTGTAGAAACATGTGACATCACTAGGGACTGAACTTGTAATCTCCTAATGATAGGGCCAACAGGAATAGGAACCTCCGATAACACCTTTTTAAAGTTTAAAGATCCTGCACTAGCTGAAAACGTTCTATGTCAAGTGGCCGGTCATGCTTTGTCCACAAAGGCACTCTATTTTACGACTTAGACTAGTCTCACATGGCCAGATGTGATATCAAATAGCAATACAAATAATAAAATTTTATACCATGCTTTACCATTTGTTTGTTCTCTCTGGAGAACAATATGTACTTAAACATTAATATTGGTCCAGAGGTGTTCAAACCTTTGCACACAGCTGTACATTACCTATTAAATGTTGTAAAAATTAATTTTATTTTTCTTCTGTCAAATATTGCCAAACTGTTTAGAGAATGTTATTCATTTCAAATGATATTTAATTTGTATGCAAGTATAAGGTCGGACTGTAAGATTAGTTAGATGTATTGGGTGCAAGGCGACATTTGCATGCTATATTTGCTGCATATCAAACCTGTGCAGTTTTGATTAGCTACAACACAGTCCAGCCTTGTAATCTAAACTCCAGTCTAAATATATTAGGTTGAATGAGATTGTTGTTAAAATTCTGTACATTTTGTCCTACCTCACAACACTGGCTACAAAAGTACTGCATTTATGGGTGGGGCATGGATAGGTCATGACAAGAGAGAATCAATTGGAACCTTTATTTTTAAGAGTGCATCATTAGCTGGGTCATAAAACATGGAGTGACATGTGGGCAGGACAGGACATGGAACCCTAGTAGCTGGATGTGGATGGTGAGGAGGACCAGCATGACAGACATTCACCCAGCTGTTCCCTGCACTTCCTGACTTCACTCATTCTGCTGTCCAGCTCCGATTGAGCCATGCTAGCCGGCAATGGAAAAGGATGAATCCATGCCTTCTGCTCGGGACTCTGTCTGACCGATCAGTTTGGCATGATCTGGGGAACTTCTGCAGGCTGACCTATTTTGTATCCATTTGGAAGAGCTTCTTGTTTGTTTGTATTTTTCCCAGAATGCCCTTAGGGCTCATGCCAACATTCTCCAATTAACTGTATGAGTGAAGAAGCAAAAAAGAGGGAAGGCCATCTGGATACTAAAGTGTAGCTCAGGGTCAGAACACTGTCCTCACGAATGTCTTAAAGCAGCATGGGTATCTAAAGGATGAAAGGATGTCTTGGGGCATACCATCTGACTACAGATATTGAGTTTACTATTTTATTTTTTCCAGCACAAACTGCTGAGGCTGAGTGGAAAGGTTTAGTTGACTGCAAGGAACATGTATTTTATTTTTTCTTAAATTGCTGCTAAAATGTGCAGACTGGGCAACCATGGGCAACCATTTCTTAACACCTTTTGGGCCTAATCGGTATCATAAATGGAGGCCTCCTCCCCTCTGGACTGACACAAGACTTCTAGGGGACTTTACTTCAATATTATGAGACCAAGGGCCAATTTTCAGTGGAATAACCCAGAGCAGGGTGAGAGCAGAACAGCATAAGTGTATGTGCTATATCTTTGGCACAGGCCACAATTTATGTATGGCCCATCCTCCACTGGTTGACACAGGATAACATTAATGACTGGTACAAACAAACAAACAAACAAACAAACAAATGAACGAACGAACGAATGAATAAAGATATCATAATATAATAAATATATAATAAAGATAATGACACATTGACAAGTATTTGTAAAAAAAATAATATTGGGCCATAATATCAAACCAGTATTTGATGATGCATTTACTGAGCCCTGTCAAAGCAAAATGTTTAGATGACACTGTAAAATTTTAGGAAAATGCTTAGGTTTATAGTAATATGTAGATGTAGTCCCAATTTCTGCATTAAAAAAAAATGTTTTGTCATCATCATTCTACAAATTCCACAGTGCATCCCTAATATTATTATTTGGTCTGTGTACTGGGAACTTTTATTTGGCCCAAAGCAGCAATATTTTGCTCAGTGGTTTGGTAGAAAAAGCCCATACAATTAGTTATACAACAGTATATTTGTGTGCGCATGTGTGTGTGTGTGTGTGTGCACACTCATACACATTTACATCTACATAACTGTGTGTGCGTGTGAGAGAGATTTTTAGAGTACGCAAATAACAGTGGGGGGAAATCCATAATACATACTGTTGCTCTATTCATGGTGCTGATTTTGTGTAAATACTGCTTTTCACACAAATATAACAAAAACACTGTTTGTCTGCATTTATCCAAATCCATACGTAGCTTGACGGGGATAAGCCTGAGTAAAAGTAGATGTTTGAAAAAAATGAGAGCAGGAAAAAGATTAGAAGGGTGTAAATCAGCTGATGCTTTTAACAGACACATCTGACACATTTGAATAGCTCCTGTTCAAATGGCTTTGAAGCCTATTGTTACTGTGAGCGCTGAGGCTTTACAGTGTGTGGATTGCTAGTCGTTCACAGTGCTCACCCAAGCCTTTTTGATCCAGGAAATTATTAAAAGTCTTTTCTAGGAAAGGATGACTGATAGTATACCGGCATGAAGTAAGAGAACGGAGAGAGATTTAGACAAGCACACATACAAAACAGTGAAAATTACATTTACATTTCAGTTTTAAGAGGTCCAAGCACCTGAGGCACCAAGACTCTAAAAAATCAGTATTTGATAAAGAAAGAATCCATAAATGTGCAGCTGTGTTGGGTAACTGTAGACCACAATTCTGTGGAGGGACCAATCTTTAAATGTTCAAAGACAGATATTGGTTTATGCAGTGCTTAATTTGTAAATCCTGATATCCTGGAAAATAGAGAAGATGATGTTCCGGTGGGTCAGGGGAGAGAAAAAGTCACCAAATGCAAGAAACCACAGACCCTCTCTTTTTTTTCTCATATCCGCTCTCTTAAATGCACATGCTTTGCATGTCCCTTCAATTCCCTGTTTGTGGATCACTAAAACAGGGTAAATAGGACCTAAAGTTCTATTTACAACCATGAAAAGTGAGTAGGTCTCTCCTCCGCTCTGTTTTAGTGCTATTACAGTTTTGCGCCCACATATACAGGATTGTCCTGCTGATCTGCCTAAACTACTCTGACCTGTTTAGATTCCCACTGACCTGCTGGTTTGAAGACATTCAACACATTTGATTGTCTTTTTTAGACTTTACCACCCTCCTCTTTGTTACTGAGGTTCAAATCACAGTAGCATTAGCTCATTAGCGACTTGCACAAAAAGCGCTTCAGGCTTTAGTCATTGAGTCTCTATCTCTCTCTTTAGTTAATTAGATTTAAAACACATCCAAAACAGGCAAACAAGTGATTTTCAAGTCTCTTCAATTGGGAAAAAAGAAAAACAGAACAGATTAAAGTTTTAAAATCTTACAAAAATGTATTAACAGATATTGAAAGTAACAAATGAGGTGCCAGATTTAATCAAATTAATTAAATAGGTACCTTTCCCAATCTGGGACGTCCCAGATCCTGTTTTGTTGGAATCTGGGGGCTCCCAGATTGGGACTGGCATCTATTCAAACAAACTCTGGATCTGTATATCACAGCATTTTTACTGTTGTTCTAGGTAAATGAAGGTAGAGGTACATCTTCTGTTTAGATGTATCCTCTAATAAATCTTTCCACTAGCTCAGTAAGTCATTATATCTGATGGCATATTATTGTGTAATTATGCAGAAAACACAACATTTCACAACATTAGTTTTACCTGGTTTTCTTACATATTCCCATTACAAAATGTTACCAAGATGGGAGCATGTTCCTCTTCTGAACAATCACATCTTTTCAGACTTACATTAAGGCCTAGATCACACGGGCATTCAACTCATAGATAAGTGAATGCGCTCTGAGCGACATACGCGTTTTGTAGCGGCCTTTGATTTACTTCAATATGACGTTACATTCGGCTTCGTTTCCTTCTGTTTAATGCCAACCTGCAGCCCAGACTGCAATACTGTATGTTACTATATGTATGAGATGGCTATAGTCCTCCAGAGCGCTAAACTAAGGGCATATAAATGCAACAAAGACATTTTCTTTGTGCTTATCTGGATTTTGGTAGAAATTGTGACTTTTTTTTTTACGCTGACCAAACGCAAGCCCCGAAAGCCTGTGTGGGCGATCTGATTTGCTCCAACATGCAGAGAAACTGTCAGCGTTTGATCTGCACTCACCTGAAAAACGCTTAATTCAGACATCTGTGTGGACAGGGCATAGTGTCATTGGGCAGCTCAACACTCTTGGAGGAGAATGCTAACTGTCATTTCTGCTACAGCAGATGGCTGTGTTGGCGAGTATCAAACTGAATGATGGGGAAGTGACAGGCTTATTAAGCTCTACATGTGGCTTTTTTTAATGTTGTGGAAATATCCAGTATGTCTTGAAAGTTTATTACATTTGTTTTTCTTCAGATTTTTTATAATGAACATTAGAGGTTAAACTCTTTAAGTGCAAATAAATGT